>JAXDDX010000019.1:1182500-2382500 GCA_034670405.1 Hoplostethus atlanticus
GGAGGCAGTGCCACTAAGATCCTCCTGGAGATCGTCTTGTCGGCCGCCCACGCCGCCGCCTACACACACACACCCATCACACACAAGTAAGTGTATATATATGCTACAGTAAATGTGGGGAAATGATAGATGTACACATTTACTGGTAAATGTGCAGAGAAACTGGGGGGACAAGACTACATTTCCCAGCAGTCAATAGCCAGTCGGCCATCTTGCCCCAGCTGAGGGGCGTTATCAATCAGACTTAAAGTGGCTTCTACAGTCTATCAAGAGAGACCATCCAGGGAGGCTGCTGATGGGTCTCCTGGCGAAGTTAAGTTCATGATTTAAAGGTGAGCGGTTTTCTTTGAGTCCTGCCTACTGCGTGATCTGTGCCAGGAATCTGCCCACCGATTGGATCTTGGATCTTGTGACCCCTGGCTTTTCTGCATCAATATATTGGCCAATACACAGGCTGTCAACAGGTGTTTCTGCCTAGCAAAAGTAAAGACGCTGGCCCAATCCCAATGTCCCCCCTCACGGACTCACGGACTTTGAGGCGCGTTCCCGCTAAGTCCGTGAGGGTTTAGGGCTGTCCCACTGTCAAATCGTCAAGTGCATGAGGGCTCTCTCGCAGACTTTTTGAGCCCTTTATGCACACTTTCCGTAAGTCCGCATCGATGCAGACTTTGCCTGAGGGAATTACCCACAGTTCATAGCGTTGTGACGATAAATACGGGGTTACCAGGGTTTTTTTTTGGTATCGTCAAAGTAACGCAAAGTGCTGTCCCATTCCTATTTATACAATTTCGAGCCCTTGCAGCTTCTCGCACTCAAGCACTTACCAGGTGACATCAGTTAAGTCTGTGAGGGTTCAGGGCTTAGGCCTTAGGGGGGACACTGGGATTGGGCCATACACACCAATGACACCAGTTTCTGATGTTGTAGCGTTACATGAATGAATCTCTCAGATCTCAGAAGCCAATCAGAAGAGGTATTTTGGCCACGTGGTACATTTAAACATAGTGACAGGACAGAGAGGAAATTAACACATTTACCAGATTTACCTTGGGAAATGTGTAGATCTACCGCCCCGCTGGTACGTGCATGCATTTATCCTTTTCCCACATTTACTGTAACAGATACACTGAAGGGCTTCAATTTGAAAAATCTACACAGGTTTAGACAACGACGATAAGTCTCCCATGAATTAGTTTAAACTGCACTACAGTCCGTATGCATGGACTCTCTAAAAGTTAACTAAATCCTTGAGGAGGTTCAGGTCAACCTTGTATGTTCTCCCAATCCGTTGTGACCTGCATTCTGTTGTTCGTGGCGATGTGCTGGGGAGGAAAAATCAAGGCAGGTTAGAAAGGCTGGTTGTGTTGTAGGGCTGAGCCTGCAGCAGAGGGCAGGAGGAGGACTAAACTGAACTCCATGCTATAGACAACACCTCCACCCCTCTGCGGTGAGCCGATACGGCCACAGAGCGCCTTCAGCCTCTGACTCAGCACCCCGAGGTGCAACACGAGGCGTCTCAGGCGTTCTTTGGTGTTGATAGCCATCAGACTGATGCTTCCTGTCCAAATGGCCCCGGTCTCAGCCAAGCAGGAGGGAGCTGAAGCAGGGCAGCTGTACTGTCTATATGAACCATCCTGGGCTGGCTTTTCACTTCCTAGGAATCAATACGTTTGCTTGCACTGTTTCTTCTCTGGATATTTTTTGTGTACATTCATCTCTAAAGTGAGTGTATGATAAGGTGAACAACTAGCAATGCACATATCCAAATCTGCACATTCTGTACTTGTTATCTGCAGCAGCAATGTTAATATATTACATGAGGAATATAGTTGCCATGCACACCTGGACACTTTCTGTACTTACTGTATGACCCTCTGTAGACCTGTTCATGTGAATATGAGCACATCTGTCCACATCCTGCACATCTGCTGGAATTTCACATTGTTTTTGTTCATCCCAGTTTTACTCTCGTTTGTTATGTATTGCATAGATATTGACGTTTGAACCGTACATATTTCACATTTCCACCGTGGAGCCGTCCATGTGGATCCGAAACGTAATAACCCAGTGGGCCGTTCATCATCTGTGGCGCAGCCTCAGATTTTACATGTTAATGGGATCACAGCTTCAAGCCATAACTGTGGTTTCTGGCTTTGAGGAAGAGTGGCTCATGTTCACAAATATTGATCGGATTGTCCCACACAATATGAATAATAATAATAACTTTATTGATCACTTGAGGGACCGAACCCCTCTGATCCTCCCTGTATACCTCAGAGGTTTTTAATCACTTAATAAATACTGGTTGTCTTTCCAACAGGGGCGTCCTGCAGGACATGAAAGCGTATGAGAAAGCGCTGGACATCACTTACGCTCACACTGATGGGATAACGCCACTGGTGGAGGCAGCAGGACAGAGGTGGAACATCCTTCATTACTCCTTAGTTTCTTACCTTGTGGACTCAGAGCACACTTACAGCAACAGCCTGGCACTTTTAGTTGGCAGTGGGGGAGGGACTAGACTTTTGATTCCTGAGTCACAGTGAAATGGGAAATATGACCTTTTCACCTTATGAGCTAATTTCCCATAATAGGTGTACTAATGAACGATAAATGCTTTATTTTCTGGTATTTTGTATCAAAATCCCATTACTGTTCCTTCTTGAAAAACAGCATATTCTTAGTTATTATTAATTATTATAACATAATAATATTCAGCAGATTTTTGACCCCCTCTTGTCTGTATGTACCACTGTGTGTTTTTAGCTTGCGGTGTGGGAGGCGTGTGTGTTACCTGGGCTGGGGGTCCCTGGCTCTGCTGGGCCTCATTGATGCCAGCGAGTGTATCCCCACGTTCGGAGCAGGTGAGCAGGAGGGATTAATGTGCAGCAAATGTGCCTTTAAACCCGAATGAACACCTGGGTGATAATCCATCATTTCAGGATTATTTCAGGATAATGGATGGGGAACAAGCAAAACAAGGTGTTTACTGTCCAAACGGTGTAAATATCAGGAAGTGACATGTGCGACAATGTGCATTTTTGTGAGGGAAATTTTAACGTGTATATTGGATACTGTAGCTAAATCACATCTAGACACAAGATGCAAGATGCATTTTAATGCCATATGCAGTGCATCTTGGGAGTATTTACACTTGGATTTTCTGCATTCCCTCTCTATCCCCTGAGTACTGTTACTGTTGTCATTCCACATGAGGAAACATGGGGCTTTTATTAATTTGATGGTTAGCAGAATAGGACTCCATGCATTTCTCCAGTGATGAGGCACGTCTCCAAAATGACTTCAGAAATGATGTATTGACTTTCATTGCTTTACTTTACCGATTGACTTTATTGATAAGTCAAATGAAAGGGCTGTAATATACTATTAATCACCGGAGACCACATACATACATTCATCTTTAAATCTGTGGTAGGTTATGGTTTTTCGGTCCAGTAAAAAACATTGTTCTGTGTGTGTTTGTGTGCGTCTCTCCCAGATTATGAAGACATCAGAGGCTTCATCAGCGGAGGATACAAAGAGTTGAACAACGCTGAAGGTCCCTTGACCTCACTGGTGCGTTTTCACTCTCTCACTTGCACAAAACTGGGCAGCAACATTTCATTAAAGGGGAATGCCACTCAAATTTTTATCGTGGTTGGACAAGCTAATTGGTATAAATTCATGGTCATGAATGGTTCGCATATGAGTGCTTACATGAAAGTACTCATGTGTTTATGTGCATTTTGTGTCATTCCCTCTAAAGGGTCCTGAGTTCTGTGTAGCCCACGAGGACTTTGTAGGTCTGATTCTACCTTCTCTCAATGACCAAGACACTGTTCTACTGATCTACACACACTCCGGTGAGACAAACATACACTCCCTCACACACACACCCGTTACAGTTGAATATCATCATGTGATTCTGCTTCATAAAGACACAAACAAAATTTTAACTACAAGTAAAACAGAAAAGAAAGGAAATCCAACATAAGGAAGTTTAAAAATCTTACAAACTGATTTTATAGAAAGAAAATAAAAATTGGATGACTTATATTCTGAGGTATTAAATGATAAACCTCCCAAACTGGATATTTGGGAACAGGCCGTCTTCATGTTAGGATTCTCTCTGAGACTGTCTCGACTGCTTTTTCTCCACAGACGACGCCAGTGAGGTGGAGAAACTGGCTCATAGAGTGAGAGAAAAGACGTCCAGCCTCCACGCCGTCTATCATGGGGTGGACGGAGGCGCCGCAACTGTACGACAAGTCGGTTACCATTCAGTCTGCATGTGGATGCAGAACTGGAATGCATGTAGACTAGTTATGTTTGGGCATGTACAAACAAATCACCATACATGTATCATTTGAAACCTCCCATCTGGTACTCCTAGCAGTGTGTGTGTGGGTGGGTGTGTTTAATGAGCTACAAACAGCATGTGTGTATTCTTGCAGGACAACATCAGTGAGCTGTGTTCATCAGCGCTAAAAATCACCTGGCCGTCAGCTGCTTCAGTGAGCTCACTACGCATGGTACAACACACACACACACACACACACACACACACACACACACACACACACAGAGACATCGATTCAAAGGCTCACTGGAGCATGATAAATTACTCTCGGTCGCTCTCTCTTTTAGCAGTGCATTTTACGGAGCTGTAAGGTAATGAAATATACAGGTGTCTAGTTAAATGTTCGTTTAATTTCATTTTTTGTTGTTTCTATTGTTTCATTTTTTTCTTTGTTCTTTGATTTTAATTCAATTCAACTATTGTTGTTACACAAGGACACAATAAAGTGAGAAACTTTCTTTTGGGGTCAAAACGAGAGGCAAAAACGAGACCATGCACAAGAGGACACAGTGCAACGATGCAATGCTATTTATTGTGTTCCCTATGAAATCGAAACGCTTGAGAACCAGCCGTGACTTTGAACACACCCTTTTTGTACTCTCTCTCTCTCTCTCTGTGTCTCTCTCTCTCTCTCTCCCAGCATCAGGAGCTGTCCACTAAGCTGGTGCTGAATGCTGTGAGCACCGGCGCTCACGTCCTAAAGGGGAAGGTGTACCAGAACCACATGGTCGACGTCCAGGTCGCCAACAGCAAACTGTACCGCAGAGCCACGCGGTTGCTGCAGGTACACACAGATACTCATCCGATGGATTCAGCCACACGCCTCGACATATACGCGTGCTTATATTACCCTTTTTTTTTTTGTGAGGACCTTTCCATTGAATACATTCATATGCTAACTCCTTACCCTGCTTCTAAGCTCTAACATTTCATTTTCCTTCATGTTATGAACAAAAAAAAAAGTCTGGAAAAAAGGTGTCAGGTAGGTCTTTCCTCTGGCGCACAGGAAGTGATGTCCGGTTTCTTTGGAATAAATTGAACTGGGTGGTTAGCATGAGTAGCGATAGCCACCGTGGCTGAACAGACAAAGAGTGACATGCCACTCCCCTGCTGAGTCGCTACCCGCTCCAGGGACGCTGTTCTGTAGCTGACCCTGACCTCTGACCTCCCTGGAGGGCGGGACGAAAAAAGAGAGTTCCTCCTTCGGGGATCGATGGAGTGTGACGGTAATAACACCCCCCACCCCCTTGGGTCTCTCTTCCATCTAGACGTTGTCCGGCCGTCCTGAGGCTCGCTGTGAGGAGGCGCTGCTCAAGGCCGTCTACCGAGCGGACGAGCTGACGCCGGCCATCGCATCCTCTGACATCATCACGCACACACGCACCGCCAACACCAGGAGCAAGGTAGTGGAGGGAGGGATGAGGGAAGGAAAGAGATATGACTGCTTTGTTGTTCTCTCTCTCTTTTTGCTCTCTATTCTCTATCTTTTTGTATGTATGTAACAGTATAGATGTTGAGATGATAAATGATTTGGCCTATATGATGTATTCTGCCTCTCTCTCTGTAGGTGGTCCCTCTGGCTTTGGTCTGCTTGCTGATTGGTTGCTCTCTCTCAGAGGCGGAGTCTCACTTGGAGAGACAACCAATCGTGCGGGACGCTGTGGAGGCGTGCCTGTCATAACTGACACGGCTGTGACATTATCGCCAAGAGGAGATGGAAACAGACAGGACTCCCTTCACACACACAGATAATTTCTATATTTAATAAATAATATGATAACATAATACTTTATTGATACCTGTAGAAAAATTCTCTTTTCTTTCTCTCCTTGATTGAATTGCTCTAAAATACCTCAAAAATAAGGCACAGAAAGCTACCAATAGAAAATGATCACACTAGAGGGATGGAGATGAAATCCCTGTAGGCTGCATGTTATGAATGAGGCACCAGCTGATATTCAGAGTGCATGCAGCACATTGGATATTGTTACTTGTCCTGTCATGCAATTCCAGCCCATAAAAAGAAGAGGAATACACGGTTATGAGGAGGCCTGAAAAGCAATACCTCATTTGGACACTAAGGGGCAGACCTGAACACCTGAATGAGGTAAAGGCTGTGCCATATTGGTCGGCATGATGTAAGTCAACCTCAATCCCTCTGCGGCTCCACACCCACACACACCCCCACACACCCCCACACACACACGTACTGGATTAGTGTGACGTGAGTGTATCTTGAGAGCAACTGAGCAGCTTTAAAACTGGCCCTGGAGCAGAGCCAAACATGGCTCTCGGTGAGGAGGCACAGAGATGACACATCAGACCAAACAGGCTCAAACGGCATTTGCAAACGATTGTAAGCATTTGTTTTAACGCCCTGGGAGTACCAGCCGGGTGGTGTTTGGGTTGCACTTTGAAGATAACACGAGAAACGGCAAACTTTACATTCAAACGTTTTATTTGTAGCAACATGATTACATATTTGAAACGTTACACGGTTTACTCTAGGTACACGGTGTTCACTTGGTGATGTCATAGATTGATGGACAGCCAAACAGACCAATAGCAGCATAGGCTCCTTCTAATACCTAACCTGGTTAAAATCTTAAAGTAAATCTTCCAAGCATTTCAAAAAATGAGGTTCTCTCCACCCCAGCTTGTTCAACAGACTCTCTCATTCTGTTTGACAGCCGCTACCAGTCAGACAACATCCCTCATATCACCATGGATACAGTAAGGCATTAGTAACACGCTTGAGCAGATTCTCCGACTGTCGTCCCACATGGTCGATTATGCGCCACACACACACACACACACACACACACACACACACACATGCAAGCCCCACCTGAATCCAGAGCATGTGACACACACCTAAGCAGTGCTCTAAGTTGTTGTGAATGGGGGAAGGGTTATACTAGAGCATCCTGGTATTGAAATGACACCTTTTTGTATATCAGAAGCAAAACGTGGTTAGCAATTATCAGTCATGCGCGATGTAAGCAAGAATAGAATACATGTAAAGGGATTACAGTGATCTGATCACATGATTGGTAACTGCAATGAGTTACAGTTTGTAATCAGATTAGAAATACTTTTGAAAAAATAAGAGATTAGCTTGACTCATGTTTGAAGGGAAGATGCACTCTGACACAGGAGAAAGTAATCCAAGTATACCAGGTAGCTGGAAAGTAATCAGATTCCCGTAGTGATCTATAACAGATTACATTCAGCATCACAGCGGGTTCTCCAGATCCAGCACATCCGCAAAAACAGACACAAGCTACTATTGAATCACCAACCGATATCGATACGTGGTTTTGTCAAACATTACAGTCAATGAACATTAATTGGAGGTACATGGTATATTTATATGATATGATTATATTATTATAATTCATCAACCCTGCCATTCACATAAAACTACACTATTGTTCGGGTTGTTCGAAAATGTGATAAGCACACATATACAGTACAGAAATAGACATATCCCTTGAAAATAGATGTGCATAAATACAATTTGCTTCTAAAAATAGACAAATAGCAATTACAAATACACTGTATATTTATATTTATGTGATAAAATGGTTGATTCAAGTTTCAGGTTCAGGCTTTCTAACTTTACCAGACATGGCGGCCACTAAAGTGAATAGGTTCCTCCTACACCGGATCTAGAGTGATAAAGTGCTTTTAGTGTTTTGAGTCTTTTTGGTCAGGATTACAGGCTTTGAAAGAGCAGTGGTTTGTGGGATTTGCGGTCCTCAAACAAACCGCCACAGGGCAGTGACCGTTTGGATGGTCAGTGCGGTAACTGGCGGGAGGTTTTACCAGTCTGGTCTTTTCAAGCACCGTAAAGTGTTTCTCTGCGAGTTAGAGCTCTAGATTATCCAGTTCTACGTCGCTCTCTTTGGGTTTACGCCGTTTGACCCTGGCCGGTGACCGGCTCCTCCTCTGGCCCTTACAAGGAGCCCCCTCACCCGTGGATACACCGGCAGCCATTTTGGGCACAGTCTCCTGGACCTCTACGTGGGTTGAAACTGCGTCGATGGCCTCCATGGAGCCGGACTGCGACTCCACGGACGTCCTGGTGTACTGATGGGGGAGAGCGGTTTCCTTCCCTTTGTTTTTCCTCACCTCTACGTTCTCCCCATCTCCCTCCTCCTCATCCTTCTCCTCTACGATGTCTTCCACAACCTGCTCCCCGTCTCCTCCTTTCTCATCCCCGTCTCCCGTGGTCCCGGCACACTCGCGTCCTGATTCGTCCACGCTGGCGTCGCTCGGGCGTTTACTGTCCGTGTCCGAGTCTTCGGCGTCCGCCTCCTCCCCCTCGGTCGCAGCCGGAGTCCCGTCCTGGACCTAAGGGTGAAACGAGATTACAGGAATAGTTTTCATTTTGTTGATTAAAATATATTTTGATATTGTGAGCAAGAGTAAAGCTTCTTCACTGGGACTATCCAACTTTGCAACCAAAAACAAAGAAACTGATGGGAATGAAAGCTGTGCCATTCCAATGCGAACAGACGTTTCAATCAACATTTTGAGTAACAGTGAAAGTCAACTGAACTCTGTCTCAGCGTCTCAGCTCACACTCAGTGTACTGCAGAAGGCAACCAACAGCAAGTGTGACAACCTGGTGATTTAGAGAGTCAAATGTCTTTTACAAAAACAGTTGGTGAGTGAATAACAGCAGACTCCCATCGGTGGAAGGTCTCTGTTATTGCCAAACCAAACAGATTTGTTCAGTCTGTCTAATTGGATAGCAAGATTATCTTTCCCCACAGGCTTAGAATTAGGTGGTAGGCTGCAGTAGGTCAGATTCCTCTTTAAACTAGGATGTCATGTTCAAGTACTCAAGTAGAATAGGAAATGATAAAAGTTTTTTACTAGTGTCAGTAAATTGTTGAATTCTGCTTTTAAAGTAGGACATATTTTGGAAAATCTTTAAAATCTATTTTAATAGTTTCATATGTCGGCAAACCATAGCTAAGTTTACTTAATATGAAATAACAATTCATCAGTCATGTAAAAGGAGGGGGATCTGTTCTTGTATTCCCCCATTTTTTTAAAGGTGCCCAATGGAATTTCAAATCCCAATTCAGTCATTTTAATTTGTAAGATTCACGATCAGAAAACTGATCTTTTGGCTTGGTGGGATACACAGACCTATAGGACATTAGGGAAACCTTTAAGACATGTAATAGATTTTTACCAAAGTCCATATGTCTGAGTATGTCATACATCATGATATATTATGTGTCCCATTCCCAGACAAGCAATAAAATATAGCTGACAAGACAAAATCTCAGTCGGTGCCTGTTAAAATACACAATAATTTGACCTGCCCTCAGTAAAATAAATATGTCCATAGTGTATTCATCATATAAAAATAATAATGGTATTGCTCCATTTCCTAACCCATGAACCATTTAAATCACACCATACATTCAGATAAAATGTATAGTTATATTAGCTCCTGTTGAGGTGGGTACCAGGTTATCTCATCAAACAGCCGTCTCTTGTTTATTCCTTAAGGAGGTATTGACGGAATAAAAAACAAAAGTCCTTTCACATCCAATTCATCTTTACCTGTGGCGAGGCTGTTTCCTCCCCTGATGCCTCCCCTTCCTGTGCCTTCTTGTCTTGATCTGAATCACCCACTCCGGCGCTATCGTCCCCGTCGTCTTCGTCTTCCGCTTCCACGGAGGCGCTGGCGTTCCCCTCCGCATTGTCCTCCACCAGTGTCGATTCTTCTTTCGTTTGTTTTTGCCAGCGTTGTCATCCTCCGTCTCCCCGGACACCTCCTCTTCTCCGCTTTCCCTCCCTGCTGTTTCTCCTTCTTCCAGCTTAAACTCAGACACCACACACTCTTCAACCTCCCCCTCCTCCTCATTTCCTCCTTCCTCCCCCTCTCCATTTTCGGTGGCCTCTCCTTCACCTCCCGTTTCCCCTCTACTCGTGTCCTTGTCACTCTCCTCCTCCTCTTCCCCGGTTCCTGTCTCTTCCTCATTGTCCCTTGTCTCACCTTCTCCTGTCTCTCCTTCCTCCTCTGCTCTCTCTCCATCATCTGCTGTTTCTTCCTCGCCAGTGTTCTCACTAGTTTCTTCAGCCTCCTCCTCCTTTCCTTCCTCTCCCTCTACTGTTTTGTTGCTCTCCTCCTCATTTCCTGCAGCATGGTGTTTGCATTCTGCCTCCTCCTCTTCCTCTCCCTCTTCCTGTCCATTTTCTGATGCCTCCTCTTCTCCAGCATCCTCCCTGGTGCTCTTACCGTCTGTTTCTCCCTCCTCCTGTACTTCATCGCCCTCATCGTTTTCAGCCTCTCCTTCATCTTTCTCTTCCTCCTCATTCTCCTGTTCCGCAGCTACCTCCTCCATCGCCTTGGCCTCTTCCCCTTCCTCCTCTACTCCCCCCTCCAACTCTTTGCCTGTCTCTCGTTCTACTGTGTCACCCTCTTCCTCCTCTCTTTCGGTCTCTTTCCCCTCCTCCTCATCTTCTTCAGGGATAGTCTCCTCTAAAACCACGTCAGGTTTGATGTCCTCCTTGGTCTCCCCCTCCTCCTCTTCCTCCTGCACTACCTCTAAATTTCTCTCCTCCTCATCTACAGCAGCAGTGTCACCTTTCCTCTCCACAGGCTCTGGTGATGCTGCAGGCTTAGATACTGGGTCTTTCCTCAGTTGCAGTATCTTAAGAAGGTCAAACTCCATCATCACTGGTGCTGGAGCTGCTGCAGGGTGCATTTTGGGAGGCCGGGCAGCCATTTTCCTGCGCACGCAGGCATCACATGGGCAGTACTCGTCATCACTGCGCTGGTCACTAAACTCACCCGTCATTTCCTCATCACTGAGGGAGTCACCAGTCTTCACTGACTGGTTCTTCATGACCTGCAAAAACAAATCAAGCATTGTTTATCACCCATTTAAACCAAAATACCACGTTAGATGTTCGTACATTTGGTGTGTATGTGTTTGCTATTTCGTGTCACCTTTAACATCCGGCGCCTCCTCTCTGTCATGGTGGACTCCCTGGAGAGGTTTCCTCCTTGCGGCGGCCTAGGTGACCTCCCCACTCTCCCGGCTCGACCTCTGATCTTGCTCAGCTCGCTATCTATACTGCGCTGGATGCGCCGACTCACCTCCTCCCTCAGCTCGGAGATCATTGTGTCCAGGACTGACGCTGTCATCCAGGTCCCAGCGAACTTTGAACTCTGTCATGGCGTTCGTGTAGTGGTTCATGAACTGCTTCTCCAGTTTCTTGAGAAGGTGCAGCACCCACACTGGATCGGGGTCTTGGGACAGTCGTTTCATCAAGGGGCGCTCGCAGGACAGTGGGGGGACTGCCTGAACTGGAATTCTCGAGAGTTTCTCGAGAGTTATCGGTGGGGGATTTGGAGCTGTTGGCAGAGCTCTTGTCCGATGAGGAGGGGGTCTCCATGGCTTTTGGACTGTCCAGACATGGAAGGACCACGCCATGCTTGGGCTCCTCTGCCGCTCGGCTCAGCTCTTGACAGGTCACATCTGTCTCCTGGCAGTGTGGGGTTTGATGTCGCCTCCGCTGCAGTTTTTTCCTCATCATTCTCTGCATCCCCCTCTGCTCCCTCTTCCTCGTGTATAGATGCTGTCGGTTTTGGTGGCGTTTCATTTCCTCCTTCATTCCCATTGCCCTTGCTCGAACCACCAGAGCCACTGCTCATATCCACCCCGGATGAGGACCTCGGTGGGGTCACCTGGTCTTTGCATGCATCCTTGTCCTCTATGCCCTTGGGTTCAGTGAGCCAGAGGGATTGAAGGATGGCCATGATTTCATCATAGCATTCGTTGTGGTCCTTCCGTTGGTCACAGGCAGGGCTCACTGCTGGCTCGCTGAGCTGGAGCTGTGCCAAGCAGTCCAACAGGCCCTTGGCTGATGTGCTTAGTCTACGACCATACACTGGAGACACCTGCAGAAGAAAGACAGGGGAATACTCATAATCCACGTTGCATACACGCAATCATGCATTTCATTCTATATCCACATAGATTATAGCTGTGAGCTGTGAATCTACCTCTGTAAATCAATCACACTTTGTTTATTCTATATATACATGATCATCCTTTAAGATTGACTATTGAGGTTGATTGATTGATTGATTGATTGATTGATTGATTATATGGTTAAAATTCCACAAATAATTTCAGATAAAACATAATTACCAGTCTATAATAATTCTCATATATCAATACTATAATCAAAATCAATGACTTACCTCAGGTAGGCTGTGACATCGTCCTAGAGACGGGCTTAGAAGAACTTTCATCACTGCTACTGAAGAATGGCAGTTCCTGGGAAAGAACAGAGCGGTGGGTTGACGGGCAGGACCCTCAGCGCCAGGTGGAACTGCATCTGACTTCTCTTCCTCCTCCGCTGCTACATCACCTTCAGCTTGCTCCTCTTTCTCCTCCTCTTCATCCTCTTCAATCTCAACTTTCGCTACCGTCTCCTCCTTCTCCACTTGCACGTCTTCAGGATTCTCCTCTTCCTTCGTCGCCTTCTCTCCGGGTTCCTCTTCCACCTGCTTCTCATTTTTTTCTTCTCCTTCGTTCAACTCGTCCCCAAGTGTGAGCATGCAGCTGTTACCCGGAATGCTCCGCAGCCAGTCACTGACAACTTCATTAGGGGATGAGTTGGGCAGACAGGCAGGGGTCAGTTCCAGCTCCTTCTCCTGCTCTTTCTGGTTCCCGTTTCGGTGGCACCTCCCACTCTTCGCACTACTGGTCTTCTTACTGGCAGCGCTACCCTTCGACTGTCGGCTGAGAGGGACGTGCAGCCATGGTCTCCCTCAGCAGGTCCGCGGCAGACAGAGTGTGACATAGAGCACTCTCACTTGAGGTCTCCACTTTGGTGCATGGTTTAGAGGTGTGTGAGGGACAGGGACTTGTGTTGACACTGTGTTTACTTACTGAGTTAGATTTGACCGTGTGACTTTCGACATCAGGATTCGAAGAGTTGCAGTCTGATCTTTCTTCTTCCTCACCCTCCTTTGAGGCTTTCAGTTTTGAACCTGAGTGAGCTGAAGCTGCCGACTCAGGGACTGAGGCGACTAGGACTCTTGGAGCAGACGCTGGTCACCTTCTCGTCTGTGATGTTGTCTTTCCCTTTGGCCTGGCTAACTGGTCTAGGGCTGGCGCTAGCATGTAGCTCCTTACGCAAACTGGCTGGCTTTGGAGGTGCTGCTTTGACACCATTACAGGAAGACTTATGAGACCTACTGCTTTTAACTGAGGAATTGCTTTTGGCCGAAAGAGCACTGACTGCTCTTTCCGTTGTTTGCCTTCCCATTTCTTCACTCTCTTCATCTCCTCCTGTTGTTGCAATAGTAGGGATATTTACTGGTTTAGGATTGGGAGACAAAGTCCCATTACAGTTGGACTTTTGAGACATGGTGGACTTTACCGGGCCTTGTGTTTTAGCTGAAATATCACTCCCTGTCCTCCCTGTTTTGGCTCTGCTCTTACTCTGTGTGTGTGAGGACATTTGGGACTTGCCACTGTCTAAGTCAGGTGTTTCCTGTTCTTGGTCCTCTGGCAACCCAAGAGAGATGGACCCTGATGAGGCATGGCTCAGCAGTTGCTCAGTGCCTGCCCGCTGAGAGGCCTCTTCCTCCTCCTCCTCACTTTTCAACTCTTTCTCCTCCTCATTCTCTTCCTTCTTGACCTTTTGTAGCGCCGAAGAAGCTCCACAGCAACACTTTGACCTGTTAGACTTAGTGGAGGATGTGGACTGACCTGACAGGCCACTGGGCCCTCTTGTCTCTCCATCACCAGGGCCAGGCAACAACTGCTGTGGAGTCCTGAGGGATGGAGCTGGAGCTTTTAATGAGCTTGATGCCCTTGGCGAGGCGGACCGTGGGGAGCGTGCCTTGTTGGGTGAGAGGGTTCGAACAGACTTTGACTCAGACAAAGCACTGTTTGGCCTCCCTACTTCCTCATCACATGATGGTTTGGGTTTTACGGTGGAGGTAGTTTTGGAGGATATGATGCTAGGCGCACTCTCTTCCACTACCTCTTCCTCTTCATCTGCACCTATAGTTTCAATAACAGGGATGTCAGATGTTCCATTGCAGCTGGAAGTATGTGACCGGGCTGCTGAAACATTTGATTTTCCCTGATTTAGCTGACATGGTGCTTTCTGCTCGCTCCTCTGTTGTCTTTTTCCCTTCCTCATCAACACCTTCTGGTGTTTTCATGGTGGCAATATCTGCTGTATTAGGGCTATTACAATTAGACTTGTGAGAAATGCCGGACTTCACCTGAAGAATTAGATTTCACAGACATGGCACTAGCCACCCGCTCACCTGTTCTGACTGACAGAGTGCTTGTTGGCCGATCTTCTGCTGGCTCTGCCTGTGCAACTTGTTTTTCATCTTGCTTCTCTTCTCCATTTGTATCAACAGTATAGTTTGACTTGGAGGACTTAGCAGAAGTGCTTGATTTTCCCGACACGGTGCTGGAGGCTCTTTCCATTATACTATCCACCTCTGCCTCAGCTGTATCTTTGGCTGGAGAAGCCACTCTTGAACTTTTGTGAGACTTTGCAGAAATGTTTGATTTAGCTGATTTATCAGACAAAGTACTGGCAGCCCTCTCCTGACTTGTATCTCCCCCCTCTGCTTTTTCTCCCTCCTCTGTATTGTCTCCTTCTATTTTAGAACTTGCTCTTGTGTTGCCAGCACAGTTAGATTTGTGAGACTTATTTGATTTGATGGATGCTATAGATTTAGAGGACATGGCACTGGCTGTTCTCTCTTCATTTTCATTACCTTCCTCTGTTTTCTCTCCCACCTCCTCCCCATCTGCCCCACCCTCATCTCCATTTGGGGACACAGCTTGTGCACTGTCATTGCAGCTGGATTTATGCGACCCATTGGATTTAGTTGATTTAGCAGACATTGAACTTGTTGACCTCTCCTGTGTTTCCCCTCCCACTTTCTCCTTTTCCATTTCATCTGCCTCCTCTGCTACCTTTGAGCTCGGAGATGTAGCTCTTGCATTGCCATTACAGTTAGACCTGCATGACTTTGCAGACTTAGCTGATATGTTAGATTTAGCTGATTTAGCAGACATTGCGCTAGCTGCCCTCTCTTCTCCATCTTCTACAGGTTCTGACCTGGGAGAAAGTGACCTTTCCAAAACTTTGGTGGACTTATGGGATTTATTAGACTTGGCCGACAGATTGGATTTAGCTGACATGGTGCTCGCTGCTCTCTCCTCAGTCTCCTTTCCCTCCTCCTTTTGCACTTCATCTCTATCTGTTGTGTCTATGACTGGGGCATCAGCTGTAGTTGGACCTGGAGACACTGCTCTTGCACATTGACTGCAGGTAGACTTGTGAGACCTGCTGGACTTAGCTGAAACATTAGATTTGGCAGATGTGACTGACAGTGCACTAGCAGCTCTTTCCTTTGGCCTTTCAGCAGCAGTTGTGTCTTCAGCAGTTTCAGACCTGGGAGAAACTGCCCTCTCTGAAGCTCTGGTTCTAGTGCTGTCGCTAGAGCCGAACTGAGATCTGCTGGACCTGTGGTTTATGTCTGAGGTAGCACTCTGTGCCCTTTCTTCCTCCTCTCCTGCTGGTTCAGTCGGTTCTTCTGCAGGTGTGGGAGAGTGAGAGCGCTTTAATTGCTTGGAAGCTCGGGACATGGCACTAGCTGATCTGCCCTCCAGGCCGTTGGACATCGCAGAGAATCGCCCATGGTGAGTGAGATTGGATTTATTGGATTGTGTTGACATGGCTGAACCATCTGAGCCATCAGACATACTGCTGGCTGCCTGCCCATCTTCACTGATATCATTGGCATTATCTTGATTTGACAGAGGTGAGGCAGGCTTTGGAGTGACAGGATGAGAATGATGGGACCGCTGTGAGGCTCTACTGCTGGATTCCTTGGGCCTGTGGTCAGATGTGGCTGAGGCCTTCCAGCCCCCACAATGAGGACATGCACTGGATGCCCCTGACTGGCCAGAGCCTGCTGAGAGCACTGTATGACCGGACAAGCCACTAACTACCCTCTCCTTCACCTCCTCATCCTCATCATCTGCTCCTCCCTCTTCCTCTGAATTTAGGATTCTGGTTTTGGTCGCTTGATCCATCTCATCCCCTCCAACCACTGAATGTGGGGTGGCCGGGACATTGCTGGATGGTGATGGCTCACTGCTATGGCAGCATTGCGAGGCGCTAGGTGGCAAGTCATCCTCCTCATCATCCTGATCCTCTTGCAGCACATGGAGGACATGTGAGGAGCAGCTGACTGCAGATAGCGAACGCTCCTCTCCCTCTGACATGATTAGTTCATCGTGGGGCCTTTTACAGTTGCTGGCCCCTCCCTTGCTCCTCTCATCCTCAGTTGACTTCCTGCTGTGGGGTCGCAGTTTGCTGTCTGTGGCGGTCACTTCGCTGCAGCTGCAGCACCGGCTGATCTTGCACACCTCCACGCGGGTGTCTCCATCCTGCTCTACCTCCACTCTGCGCTGAACCTCCTCTGTCACGCACATCTCCTGGACCACCTCGTCCTGCTCTGAACCTGAGACTCCTCCACAGTCGGAGAGCATTGCTCGTCGGCGCACCACCCTCCGGGAGTGACAGGAGGAGGAGGAGCTGGAGGAGTGGGCGTGTCTTACCCTAGTGTTTGTTTGTCTGGGTGCACGTGGGGGAGGGACTGTAGGCCGTTTGTGGCTGTGCGCAGGGTTCTCCCACAAGTCGTAATGCTGCTCCTGTCTCTGGTAGCAGCAGGGGCAGTGGTTCTCCTCCAGGGCGCGCTGCAGAGACTGGTTTGCAAAATCAGCTCCCTCTGGGTCAAAGGAGGTGGAGTCAGGGTCGGAGCAGCTCTCCGATTGGCCCTGCTGCAGGTAACGTGGCTGGTCCTGGCTCATGGGGCAGCAGTCATTGGTCAGACATGGGTCTTTTTTGATCTGCGTGGACCACTGCAGGGTCTCGTCATTTTGGAGGCGGAAACGCACCCTCATCTCCACAGAGAGGCTGCCATCTTTGTTGACCAGGACACGCTTTTCAATGTCGTCATTCACGATGGCGGGCCTGGCCTGAGAGTGGAAGCAGGTGCTGAGGCCATTGGTGTAAGACTTGTCTGAAGACAGAGAGAAACAGGTGGAGGGGTTTGAGGAATCAGAGCGTGGGTGGATGATGCTCTTCTTAGTTTCCAGACCAAAGTTAACTGAAAGACAGAGAAAAGCAAAGAGTGTAGAAAAAAACGTGGTCTCCTCCCATCACAGGTGTTTCATTGAATTAGGCCCATGACACCTCGAGAAGGCTTAACACCAAATTCTGGTGTCTCAGAACCACCCCCCTCCACACCCTCTCAACACAAAACACAGCTACAGTCGCCTACACTACTGATGCTTCGACTTATCCCTGGTTCAAAAATGTTGCACTTACAGCACTTACAAAATCTTTCTTTACTCCTACTGATTATAACTCCTGAGTACAAAACAACCTACTGTTTTTCTTGCTGTCATGACCTTCACTGTACTCGCTGGCTCTGGAGCGAGCTCCGTGAGGGGGGGACCTCGCTTCTTGAGCTGGAGACCGGGCCCCGTTCCCAGGGGTCCTGGGGCCTAGACCAGGCAGCTTCTCCTCTGAGCTCTTCCTGAGGAAGTCCACCAGCAATGGACTGAAGAGCTCCCGGCCCACACACACCAATACACCGGGACACGTCATCAGGCTCTGCACGCTGTCAATCTGGAAACAAACACACACACACACACACACGTCAGGATTTTCATCTACACGGCTCATCATCTGCAATACAAAAGGCTTTAGACAATCCAATTTATGACAATACATCCAAAGACACACACACAATGGTTTACACACCGACATGCACACATTACCTTGTGTCCCTCCACAGTGTAGAGCTTGCGGACGTGGAACTGCATCACCTCGGAGACCTCGCCCAGAAAGGCCTTGAGGCTCCTGGTCGACCTCCTGCTCAGCACCACACTTCTCTTCATCCCCGGCTCGCTGTTCTTCACCAACAGGATTCTCCGCTGCCTGTAAGGCATGTGGCCGGGCGGAGCTGTGGACGGGGCTTCTGGCCTCTGGGGGCGCCGGCTGTGATGGTGCCAGATGGCCGGCCGTTTGCCAGCTAGCTCCATGTTAATTGGCTTAACCTGGCGCCGGTCGGAGCAGAGGTAGCAGCCCCCGTCCTGGAGCTGCTCCAGGTGTTTGATGTTGTGGACGCCGCGGGGAGTGGTCACGGTCCGTACACCGAACGGCAGGGGCACCTGCAAGTACCATACACAGCAGTTCACATACGTATACAAGCTCACATGCACACAAAAACAGCATTTTCAACTTCTGTCATCAGGAAAGTGATTATGTACATGTCATAAACACCTGCACCTTGTAATTTCAGCTAGAATATTTTACCAGGGGAAGGTGAGGAATATCTTTGAAGTGCTCCCCTTGTAATACCAATGCCTTTCAGAGTTCAAAAGAAATTAAACACTCGATCAGAGCTCTGATGTCTGTCCCACTGACCTTTTGGGAAAGGTCGTCCAGCAGGGCGTCGAAGCATTTGAAAGTGCGCTTGTGGATGGCCATCCTGATGCCCCCGAACTGGCTGTCGCCACTTTTGTAGAAGGTGATCCGCTTGGCTGGGGCGGCCGTGGTCACATGGGTGAGGCGCGAGGTGGGGGGGTTTGGTGGGGGGAGGGGCGAGGCATGTTTAAACGGGGGCTGGGGGTCCCACGGCTCTTCCGGGGCCGAATGCATGCTGCCCTCTCACACACACCTGAGGGTACACACACAAGACACATGCACATATTTTATGCGAGTCTTTATAAGGTACTCTTAGCCTTTTTAGCTGCAGAGTGCACACACAAACACACACACCAACAGCATGATCTAGTGGGCTGGTGAAACTCACGTGCACCACAGTATGAAGAGTGATTCCATTACAAAGTTTCCTTCTCAGAGCTTTTACTTTCTTTTTTAATTGGCTTTTGGATGTGTGAAGCATTACCTTTTGTCCTTTTTAATCAAATCACAACAATGTTAATCAGGGAGATTCAGGACAGTTCACAGGGCGCTGATCCACTAACAGGACTACCTGACACTATGGGGCGTTAGACCTGTCACTTCTGCATCAAGCCTGGACGCTGCCAGGAAACGGTTTTGTTCCCTGACATCTCCTGAAGTGCTTCTTTCCTCCATCTATTAGTTTATAGGAACAAATAGGGTGCAAAATCATACAATTTCACTCAAAAGTAAGCTGTGTTGTTTTGCACAGTTCAATGAAACGGGATGGAATGAACTTTAAGTCCCATAGTCTCATGCAACAGTGTATATGTGTTACTGCAACACTCAAGTTGATAGTTCTTGTTATTGCTAGGATACCCTCAGAGAAACAACAGGCCATCTGCAATGTGACATAGGGTTATTTATAATAAAGTTATTACTTTTCAACAGATATTATTCTCATATTGTAAACTGTCAACATCAAATGCACCCTGCTACATGCATATGAATGTAGAGGTTAAAGAGGGAGCTTCCCACAGCCCGCTATATTTAGAGGCGCTAGCTAGCACACGTCTAGAAATCCTATTTGGATCGGATGTAAAAGGTTTCTGCGGCGTACACAAACAACATTGCGTAATATAATGCATACCGTTTCTGGCCGGATATGCCCAAAAAGTGAGGAAAAATAATTCCAGTAATTTTTGAAAATGTCAGCTGGGTTTTGAATGGGTTTCACGGGTTTGTGTGCATGTGTATGATTTAAAAATTAAAAATCTAGCAAACTGCGCAAGCTTTCAGTTCAAATGTAAAAACATTTAAAAACAAACAAAAAGAGGCACACTGTCTGACTACTCCTAACAAAAGTGAATGTATACAGACACAGTTAGCGCTGTCAGCAAGCTTAGCGGGCGTCTTAATTCCCATAGGGCTAGACTGCAGGCCAGATCACCGCTCTGAGCTGTGGACGCTCCCGGCCTGATGCCGCCTCGCTCTGCTTCCTAATCCCTCTTCAAGTCTGACCCTGACTCTCTCTCCCAGTCTTTCCAAGAGGACCATCTCAGCTCTCCGAAATGTAGTCCCAGGTAGCTCTGGTATCACTCCGCCTTTGACGTAAATGCTAGTTTTGTGGGATATTTTTCAAACCACGAGTGCAAAAAGGTTAATGATTCCAATAAAGGCCCAATTCAAGCAAATCTGGTTTACAAGGTGAGATAGCAGTAACTGGTCCCTGCTGTACATCTGAACCTTATTCTGACAGGACTGGGACTGCTGCAAATAATCACCCTCCCTTTTTGTTTGTGCCTATTTTCAGAGGCGCCTTTAACAACCCCTGCAAAGTTGTGATGAAGGTGAGTGCACCTTGCAGTTGGACTGAAAGTGAGGCCTGTACCTTTTATATTTATGGTTTAGTTCTATATATATGTGTAGTTTTATTCAGGGTTAATGCTTTCCCAGCCTGTGGAAAGACCTCCACAGGATAAGAACTCGGTTTAAAATTATTTGCGGCTGTAACAGGCAACTTAATCCAACATCAAGCGAGGTGAATGTTTACACAAGCCACAAAGCACATACACACACACGCACCCCATACTTCTATGGTGTTAATAAACATTTTCTTTGTTTCTTTTTCACTTTTTTTTTAAAATTGAAGAGTTAATCCATCCATCGACAACCTTCTGTGAAAAAACAAATTAGGGAGCAGTTTGTAAGGCGATCATATGGACATCACGTGAATAGGCTGCCACACTTTTGTCAGGATGATGGAAACTTTACATGTTATGAGAAGTTATGAAAGGTCCCACTGTTCAGATGCAGGCCTCCTTCACTTGGTCCCTTCTGAACACATACATGTCAGCTACAGACCATTTACCATCACTTACTGATCCATTTTACTCCTTTGTATTACCTATAGCACCATGTTTACTGCTATATATCAATTATAGAACCAATTTTACCATTATATATATCAACTATAGACCCACATTTATCACCTAAGTACCATTTTTACCACTATATATCAATTAAAGAACCATTTCTACCACTGTATATCAAACAAAGCACCATACATACATCACCTATAACAACATTTTTACCACTATTTATGAACTACAGACCCACTTTTAAACACACTACTCACATAGTCAGGAAACATGGTCCAAACAGATGCGAAAAAGCTGAAGGGAATTTTGTTTCTATCCGCTCAGGGTCCGACCGGTCGGTGTCTGCCGTTTGGGTCAACCCTACACTGAAATGGATAGCATAGCCGCAGGTCCCAAGGCTCTCCTGGTAAAATGGCGGACAGTAATCGGGCGGTGGATGGAGGGATGGAGGGAGAAATGAGGAGAGGAGGGGAGGCTAAGGATAGAACGCAAAGCCTGCTTAAGCGCCTGGGATCTGACTGGGGAGGGGGAGGGGGGTGAGGCCAAGATGGTGGTGAGGCAAGTGGTGTTCTTCATGCACCCTGCAGCTGACCTGGGGAAAACAGTACTGACAAATGTGTGTGTGTGTGTGTCAAAGTGAGGCCATCCGAAAACAGTGTGTGCAAGATAAAAGGTTTTATTTTGTACGGGAAAATAGAGAGCATAGCTTTTTTCTTTTAGCACATCTCCTTCTTTCTCTCTCTCCCTACACACACACACACACACACACACACACACACACACACACACACAAACACAATCACACATGAATAAAGCACCCTGATTATAGAATTATAGATTACCAAGCATGGGCAGGGCAAGATGGCAAAGATTGCCCACACACACACACACACACACACACACACACACACACACACACACACACACACACACACACACACACACACACACACATCTAGTGGGAGAGGATTGTAATTACAGACAATCTGTCTATCAGCAGGGTGCCTCCTGTCTGGAAATCACTCAACTGTATTACAGACATAATATTTACTGGGAGAGTGTTGAGTCAACAGGAGGGTCAATTAGTATCAGTAAATTATGACAGTAATCATGATTTATGGTTGTTTTCTTCAGGCTTTCTTGTAACTAACATCGGCCTGACGTTAGTTACCACCAATTAAATGATATTGTGAAGATTTATATTCAGTTAAAAGGGTGTAAATATAAATGTAGGTTAATTGCGTTGAGGCAGATTTAACCATCCCTGAACAGCAGGTAGTAACAGAGTAGCTACCATTAGAAACAGGTACACTGAAGGGAAGCTTTATAAATGACTTGATAGTTTAAAATCCTCTCTGTTGAGAGAGCGAGAGAGCGAGAGAGAGAGATCCCCAGTGGCTACAGCCCAGGTTGCATCTTGCCCACTAAATCTGCAGTATTTTAATATACTTTACGTGTGAATTAAGATAAAGATGTTAATATGGTACATATGTTTAAAGCTGCAGTAGGGAAGACTTTATGTAAAGAAAATTACGTAAGAATATCCCCGTCTTATCAGTCTACAGTCTAAATTGGGGCAACAACAAAGATCATCCCGTCCCTTCTAATTGAGACACCATACATTCACTCTATTGGTGTAACTGGTCTTCCCCGCCCACAGGAAGTGACGAATCAAAACAAAGAGCCAAACAAACTAAACAGCAGTGAGCGAGCGCTCCGTCCAGAGAAAGCTGGACTCACCGTGTCACCATGTCTGAACCTCTTTACCACCCCCAACACACTAAGAAGAAGACTTACGTTGCAGGATTTCTGGGTAATGAAGTCCTTCAAACCTTCAACTGAACTACAGACCCACTTCAGGTTCAACTTCAAAACAGGGCCATCAAAGTTACGAGCTTTAAAACTAAATTTTATTAAAGAATCTCATAAATAGGTAGAAATAGATCTGCTTAAAATATACAGTACTCAATGTTTGTCTTTTTGGGAGCACCGATTCAGGCCATAACTCGTTTTAAGTCAGGTGAATTTAAAACCATAAAATCACAAGATAATCTTCATCCTCTCAACATGGGGTAGATGTGGTGTTGGGAACTCTGGGTACAGAGTCAATGGATGAGTCCTTAACTTCTAAAGAGCCAGAAAAAAGTCTTAAGTTGATGGGAATTCATTCGACTTGGCAAAAGCAAATTCTCTTATGATTCACTTGAAACTCACAAGTCTGTATGTGGCACATGCTCCACTGGGTGTGACACAGTGAAGTTCACAGCTCTAATGAGTGAGAAAGGGAAAGACAGAGAGAACCCGTAGGTGGGCCTCAGAGAATTCTGGGTAGACAGGAAGTCGGGGATGAGTAGTTCCTGTACTGACAGGAAGTTAGTCTCGGGAGAACTGCTGGGGCAATTAGATACTCCTTGTGAAGAGATAGGCCGACAGTTTATCACGTTCCAGCTGTATTTGGTTCACTACTGATTTCAACTGATTTGAGGCCAGTGATTATAGCCTACAGTATCGACATTGGCCAAAATACAAAAGGAGATATGACACACACACAACCACATTTGAATTTGAACAAAATTAAAATAACATACTTTTTAAAGGAAATTAAGTAACTTAAAGGGGCAGTAACAGAGTTTTACTGCCCCATAACATGAAAGGACCACAATATATCAGTGAGGGGTTGATAGGGTTGGTGATCGATGCCAGTGCCTCAAAACTCTCAACCCCACTGGAGTTTCAAGACACTTCCCATAAGGCTTCATGGGTCAGTTCGGCACATTTTACAAGTCAGAAGTAGCCGAATTACCTGCAACATTTTTCATATAAATAAATGTCTATCTTGCTGCTCTTGATCACCGATTCACATAACACAATAGTGATTCAACCTCAGGCTAGTTCACAAAAGCTCTGCATTTGATGGTTACATATTTACAGTGATGTAGTGGTCAATAAAAAGGTGGGTAAACTATATGACCTCCAGTCAGTGGTCATCATGAGGAAAACAAACACCAATATGAACAAAAATCAATACTGTTTTCACAAAAATGTTCATGTATGCCCCCCCCCCTTAAAAGACTATATAATGTACTACACTATACTATATAACTTCCACCAGTTTGATGCTACTTACTATGATGTATACTGTGAATTTGGTACCTGTCATCAGAGATTACAGTAGAATTGAACTACACACATTCACTTACATATAGAATATCTCTCTACATGTTGTTCCTTACACAGGTCAATCAGAGGAAGGTAGAAAAAAGAAAACAATTCATTTCAATACCATACATTACGGGATGTGGCCTACATGTGTATGCCCACTCCTTCCTCTTTATGACTGGTCAATCCCTCCTTCTCGCTCTCTATCACATCCTTATCTCATAAGCAGGTGTGTGACTCACCTTATCCTCAGATCCCACACAACTGGAATATATATATAATATAAATACATACACACACACACACACATACACACGCACTACAGAATCTATTTAATGAGACTTAGAAAGCGCTTGTTGTTCACTGTAAAGGAACAGTTTTATTTTTTTATTTTTTAAAGAATAAGATCAAGCTTACCAATATGGACGCATCCCCGATAACAACGATGGCAGATCAATAGTCGATTATGGGGCTGGTAAAACTAATATTAGACTGCAATGCAATAAAATCAAACCGGTTCAAGGCCCGCACTGTGCGTGAAACGCGGTTTGGACGCTCCGTGATCCACATAGGTCAGAGTTGGTGTGCGTAATAGTTTCCTCCGGAGATTTGTCTCTACAAGGCGCATGTTCCGATCTGAGTCAAAACAGTTACAGGCGGGTATGGTAAGACCGGAAACGTCGATTTCTCCTTCGAAATAAAAGCATATATTACTCAAAAACGCATTTCGCATTACGTATTTCTCTGTAGTTATGTTTCCATCCAGTTGTCACCGAATTTCACACCGACTTTTGAGACTTTTAGGTGTGTTTCCATCCAAAGAAGAAAATAAAACAATACTACCACGAGGAGTTTATCTGCACCTACGGCATTTCTGGTGAGTTGTGGTGGACATTTTGCAGACATTATTATAGACATTTCAGGAATCCCAAAGCCACTTTTGAACTGTGGTGCAATGGGCACGTGTAAAACATTTTTTTCAATACTGAGAAAAAAAACTAAGATGGGAACCCAGCTAATAAAGCTTTTAATTTGAAAGCTATGTCCGGAAATAGTAGTTTCCCATTCTGGCTGGCTTGACATCACCTAATTTGGTTTTCTTAATATAACAAAAATACCTCCATATCTCCTCCGCTTGTACTGAATCATAATCAAAAAAGAGAGGAGAAGAGAGGAGCAAATGAGAACAGATGAAAAGAGAGAAGGAAAGGAGAAGAGAGGAAAAGAGAGGAGGAAAGGAGGAAAGGAGAAGAGAGGGGAGGAGGAGTGGGATTCATATGAAAGAGGATTAGACCCGCCTGAGCCATCTGTGGCCCAGCAGTAATAAGCCTATTGCTCACATCCAGACTGCGGTGGCTGCTTGTATGATAGAGCAGTAACCAGCTCTGTTGTTTTCTAACACGCTGACTGACAACAGCAGTGAGTCATGGGAGTGCTGAGTCCTTTGTGCAAATCCAAGTACAAATCCATTTTAGCCCATATGTTATTTTAACTGATGAATGGTGCAATTATGGTTGAAAGATCTTTTCCAAATAGTCGTCATTCAATGTCTCGGTAGGAAACAACAGGTGTCAGTTAAGCCTGTCAACAGCTGGAAAGTCGTAGGCAACGTACTCTCAAATTCACCGAGCCTTTTGTCAGCTATAATGTGATGTCTCGCCATCCTTTATTCATTAGGAAGAAAGGTTATTAAGGTTATTAAATATATTACGGTATGCGTGGGTGGTATAAAATAAATATAAAAATCTTAAAATAATCTTAAAATCAATCGTTTTCATCTAACATTTCGAAAAGTCTCTCCAGAGGGTTTTGTGTGCTGACAGTCACAGATAAAACATGTAACATGTTCACTTTATCACAAAAAACACATTCCATCATCTGGAGCTGGGTGCGTTTGTACAGTGACGTCACCACGCAAACGGCGACGTACGTGGGTGCGTCCGTTTCCAATGGCAACTATAAATGCACTTCCGTCAACTAGAAAGGATGGATTCCTTGACTGAGACTGAAATAGCACACATAACAAGACTTCGGGTAGGCAGACATACAGAAACAACATGTTGGTTTGCTGGACAAAACAACCTTAGTAAGAGTCTTAATAAGGTCGTTTTAAAAGGTGCTTTCAAGTGCTGTCGGAAACTTCACCTTTATGAGTTTAGCGCACATGACCCAACCCTTTTGTTACAGTGTCCATTTGTTATTATTTCTAACTAGAAGCACTTGAAAGTCTGACAAGTTGTATTTATGACCAAACTCAGAGGAGCTTACAAGGAGCACTTGAAGGCAGCATATTACAGAGGTGCACTGGGGCCGATGTACAAATCCAAATGTACAAATCTATAGGAATGGCCTAAAGCAACACTTATAAAATAAAAAATAAAATTAAGCGCTTAAGATCATCTGAAGTCATTGATATAATTTGTAAAAACACAAAAACAGCATATGTCAATCAGGCCAATTTCCTCACCTTTGTAATATGTTGACAAAATGTAGTTTTAATACACACAAACCCTATCTAGGTCTATTGCATTGAATGATTTCCTCTGATTTGTGTAACATGAATTGCAAAAATCTCCCATCAGCAGTAAAACAATGTGTGTGAGAGAGAGGGCTGGACATTTCAACTCAATGTTAATGCAAATGATGGCAATGTTTTCTGAAAGTTGCATTTGTTGTCTGTCTGTCTGTCAGAGAGAGGATGGCGTGCCGAGGCTCAGCAGTCACTTCTCATGGCTGGAGTTCTCCGATGAACGGCGCTGCTTCCATCAACAGTTTGTCTATGACGTGGCTCTGTTCGCCGCGGCCCGTGGCTTCTCGTGGCCTAATGTGATCCGAGTGGCTGTAGTGGCCAAAGGCATCTTTCCGCAACTGTCCGGTCAGAGCAAACAGCAGCCCACAACACTTCCTCTGGAGGCCACGAGCCAGGCCACAGCTCTTGGCCAACAACGAAATGCAAAGAGCTGATTGCATTTCTAAACTTCCCTTTATATGAGTGAGGAAATGATCAGTCCCAACAGGACAGAAGCTAATCATGTCTATTCCATACTGCTGAGACTGCTGAGCTAAGATTAGAAATACAATCAGCCTTTTTCAGCCGTTGTCGCCCAAGAGGTGAGTACCTCCAATATGGCCGCCAGAGTAAACATTGCGTCACCTGAAAGCCATGTATAAAACACACACTTTCATTAGCCATGGTTAACTAGTTAGCATTTTTGCGGCTTATGGCTGGTGGATTTCAGTGGTCATGCATTTGTTTCTCAAAAGCAACAAAATACATAGATAGTTGTATTTATTGTCGGAATACAGGGAAAGTTATGACAGCTTAAGTAGAGGCAGAAAACGTGAATTTTAACATCTCATCTATACTCCTCCAGGTCTGGATGCACCCAAACTGCTGTCCTTGCTGAGGGATGCTCTGTCTGAATGTTCGTCAAACCTCACGGCCATCCACTGTCACGAGCTCACCCGGTACCTCACCGACACCTGCGTCGCTAAGCGGCGGCTTCTCCAAGCTGTAGTGGGCGGAGCTGCCGACCTGTCAATCACCCGGGTACACCTGGAGGTGGAGGTGCCGCCCAGACCCTGCCCTCTCACACAGGTAAGGGAGGGTCAGCAATGGCTAGCAACTAAGCATCTACAGTGGTTATGAAAGGTCTAAACACGCTTTTTAAGATATTGTCACTCCGTTGCTTCCACAGGGCACTGAGCTGTGTGAATGGGAGCGCCAGTGTCAGCAAACCCAACTCACCGCTACCCTGCGACAGAAGGAGGAGGAGCTGAGGAGTTTCAGGGAGGAGTCAAGGGTCACTCGGGTGGAGTTCGATGCTCCTGAGGATGGACGACTGGACAAACAGGTTAACACACAGTTTCACACTCATAAATAAGTGGTAGTGGTAGTCTCTCTCTCTCTCTCACACACACACACACACACACACACACACACACACACACACACGTGCACTAACGGCCATTCTCTCCAGGGTGTGTTGGAGTTGGCTCGTGCTGCAGTGAGGGCCGGTGGAGGCCAGATGCTGGCGAGTCTGGACCAAGAAACCTCCCTGGTTAGTGACCTCCTGCAGCTTAAACTACAGCAGGCGGCATTGGCCACCGGGGGGCTCCACTACGTCCCTCCCAATACGGTCACATCGACTCCCATCCAGAAACACACCAACAAGGTCAATGTTGCACACAGCAAAAACTAAATGGCGAGGAAAAAGTCTGGAAATGAAGTGGGAGGTGGGCAAGAAGACAAGACCTAAGTGAATAAAGACAACGGGATTGATTTCAGATTTCATCGCATTGTGTACAGTGAATGGCCGTAGAGTCAACTAGGTTGAGTGAGGTACAGTTGCCGCAATAAAGCCAATCACGTCTTTAACACGTATTTGTCTCAAAACACCCACAGCCATATTTCTTGCAGTCTGTGATGTACTTATACTGTTCTATATAGTTTTCATCATTATTTGTTTTTTAGTTTTAATCTGTACTTGTGACCTCGTTTCCTGTAAGGCTTTGCTCGTTTAAAGGCATTTTGTAAATAAATCTGACCTGACAACGACATAATTTAACTTTTCCCAATGCAAATACATTTTTGTCACTTGTTTCTTAACTTAAATGGTTTACTGTGGAGTGGATGATGATGGCCACGTGGGATTTCATTATTACTGGGCTGTCAAGACAGTATTTTTAGGGTACTGTAGTTAAAATGTTATATTTAATTGCATTCATTAAGTGTGTTGTAGTAGGGTTTAGAATAACGTCCCCAACCCTAGCAATGTTCAAAACTTGGTCATGTAGCTGTTCATGTACAAAATACGTTTTTGAGTGAGTAGTCAGTGGAACTGAGAAAATAAAAATTGGTTTCATACAAGGATTTAATTTAAAAAAGCAGCTGAGAATAACAATCAACAATTAAGAAATAATTAAAGTGATCATAATGCCCTCTCAGTTTACCCATCCTACCATCTATTTCTTCAAGTTTTCAAACAGAGCAAAACTGAGAAAACTCAAGACTGTATTTGCACCAGCTTCTAAAACAAAACAACAACATGAAGTATAATTTAAATATAACTTAATACAATAATAACACGAAAACATCAAAATCACACTTGTGCAAATGTAAAATAGCTCTAACAGCTACTCTAATAAGTATTTTTTAAGGCCTACATCCCTGCTGGGTTTCCCTTACTGACAACACAACAACAAACACATGGGAAGCTGTAGGAGGCAACTATGGTTGAAGCACCTGTAAAGTATTCCTACAGCACCACTAGCTGGGGTTACTTCACCAACATCTCTGGCAAAGGCTCAAGTATCCATGGTTACAGTGCATATATTGGTGGCCAGTTGGAGTGCAGCTCTCACTAAAAGCCAACTGGTTTTCAGGACAGCAGATGCATCTGAACTGTTCACATAGGCTAGCAAAGCCAGCTGCATACTGGCAGAGACAATACAACAAGGAGATGCATCCCTACATTCAGAAACACAGAGAACTCTGGGAAGTTCAGTAACTTTTGGTTGGTAACATTGGTACCTAGCGCGTTCTTGGCATTGCATCAAGCACATCTTTAGTTTGCTGCAGATTCAGATGAATGCTTGTATCATCTGAATCCTGATCATGTTGAGTGCACAACGATCTCTCCTTCCCGGGAGACTAAAGATGAGACCAAGTGATGTTGTTAAGATGGACATTTTTGCAGTGTAGTCACAATATTTAGTTCTGAAACCTAAAAAGTGAATTACTGAAGGCTCTTGGATCCTCTATATCATAACTTTCCAGATAATAAAGCTTTGGATGGAGTTAGGGATGTCATCAAATCAATTCTCCCTATTTTTGATGTGCAGTCAACGGAGTGACAAATGGATGAGGGGGGGATGAGACTAAAATTCACTGCTACAGATTCTCCCACCCACGGTTTCTGGTTGGTCACGCTACAGCGGGCTCAATAGGCTTGTGCCAGCCGGTTGCCTGGAGTGATGTGAGTCAGCATGGCCTGCACCAACTCTGGGAGATCATACTCATGCTTCCAGCCCCAGTCCCGCCTGGCCGCGCTGTCCTCAAATGTCATTGGCCAGCTGTCCGCTGAAAAGGGAAACCAATAAACGATTAAGCTCACTCACTTATGCTGCATTCACATACAAGGGAAGAGACGGTAGATACGAGCTTCCGACTTGACAACACATTCACATCAACTTTAAGGTCATGAACACTAATTGCCGGTATTACGACTTCCTGAACTCACCAACAAGAAATACCTGTTCTCAAGTGTAGGGAACGCTATATTCTTTTCATTTTTGGATCGTTGTTGTTGAGGGTTGACGTTGCAATGTTTGGTTTGCATGTATTGCTCACTCACTAAATGTATTACTCACTAAGTGCAAGTCTGTTAAGTGTGAAAATGCTGATCACGAGCATCCAAAGTCTACAGAAAACTATTGAAAATGTAAACACTTCTAAGTCTTCTAAGAATTCAGACTAAAGCTCCAAATGCCTCTACAACACACTACAGAAACATCTATTTTTTAAATCTGTTTATCGTTCCTTGCGACCTTGTGTGTGAGAAACACTGTTGGATTTTCCCCCCCAGGGGAAATAATGATGACATGCCCCAAAATCCTCCAAAAATGCTGATCTGAGGCCAGTTTTGCCATTTCCAGTGCCTTGGGATGAAGGGTACGCAAATACGCGGCCGATATTTGCAATTTGCTCCGATCCCTGTCTGCAGGGCGACTGAATTCCTCCGCAGCTCCACATGCGGACATGCAGTGAGCGGTGGTTGCCATAGAAACAGTTAACAACCCAGCTGCCTACACGTGTGACCTGCCGACTTGCATGTGCCTTTTTGTATTCATTTTATTATTTTCTTAGTTTATTAAGTCTGATAGAAGAATGATGGTAATATGCCGTGGCATTTTCCACCTGCTATCTTACCTATAGCCTGACGGACAGGGTCCACCTTGTAGGTGACCCTCAGGTCAGGCAGCACTTTCTGTATCTCCTGGGTGAGGTCGTGTGGCGTGAAGCTCATGGCGTTGATATTGTAGGTGCGGCTGGCCAGTGAGTCAGCCGGAGCCTCCAGGACCTCCAGGGTAGCCCTCAGACAGTCATCTGGTGAGGAGGAGATGAAGTAGAAGAGGGAGAGGAAAGAGGAGCAGAAGAAGAAAGAGGTGAAGGACAATAAAAGGGGAGGACGAGGTACGAGAAAGGAGGAAGAGGAGAAGCACAGGAAATCACTGAAGTTTAAAATGTAGAAAGTTAACAGGAAAGTACAATTTCACAAGTGTTGCCACACCTATGTACATCATAGGAAGCCGGGTGTCGCTGCGCAGGTTGCACTCGACGCGACCCGTCTTCACCGCCGTATGGAACATCTGGCACCGCGTAGCCTGGGAACGGGAGACACATGCAGGTTGAGTAAACAGGCTTATTGCTGAAGGTTATCAAGCTATGTAAGGAACCATGAATGAAAAGTCTTTCATTAACTGATTGGTACTGGGACGACTTGCTTTTGTGCTTTGGTGTCAGCTAATGTCGGCCATATTTCATGCTGTCCAAAGACAAAGACGTGCACTTGGTAATATTCTGCTGCGCTGCTAATGACCATACAACCGTGAAAGGCTTATACATGGGATTGACGACTCACATGACTGGGAGGGGCGTGGTGGACAGATACAGACTTCATAATAAAACATGGCTGCATCATTATTTATCGGGCAAATGCCAACAAACAAATCAACAAAATACTTTTGTGTGATGTCTACCTGCAATTCAAAAACTGCAGGAACTGAAATCAAATGGCACTGTTCCCTGCTATGTGAAGACTATAGCAGTGTGGTCCGCCTGCTTCCCTGCATCCTCGAGCTTCTCAAGTAGGTTACGCCTGACCAGCTCTATCTCAGAGCCGCTTACCTGCGGTTCCTCCACCAGGCTGGGAGTCAGCAGAGATGATAGCCTGGGTACCTGAGACAGCGGAAGTCCAGCCCATACCTTTGGTGGAAGTACTGGCAGAGAAAGAGAGAGGGAGCAAAGGCTCAGGAACACAACAGGTGAAAAAAAATATATAAGGCAAGGAGAGTTCCTGAACTGAAAGGTTTAACAAGAAAAACTACAAAAATCAGCCATTGCTACTTTGAATCTCAAGTTGCATGTGACGTGTGCTCCTTTTTCACTTTTCTAGAGAGGGCAAGTTTAGTTTTAGGACCATATGCTACTAAACTATATGAGCCTGAAACAATATAATACACCAAAAGCCTGCTCTTATCCTTAACTCTAGATAAAATAAATTAGCCCCTGTAGTTCCATCTCAGCTTTCTCCTAAACTATTGAAGTGAACAGTGTCATCTTTTACAGCTCCAAAAATAAAAAAATAAGCATAAAATGCCCAGCAAATCTCTCCAAATGGCTTGTGCATAATCCACGTGTTTTGCACCCAAAAGCGAGCACTGTGGATCCAAAAGTCCAATATTTACCTAGACTTTCCTCACTGATGATGCTCTGGTCTTCTGCCTGAGCACACGACTAAAGCAAGACACAAGCCAATGAAGTAAGACTGAATTACTGAATTGTATGCAGCCCTCATCACCCCAGACGTCAGCAAGGAGATGATGGTGCAAACAGACACCTCAGAAATTTGGCTGGCAGCTGTCCTATTCCGACAGTGAGGAACATCCAGCGCTGTACAAAAGCAGAAAGCTGTTGCCAAGGGAAACGCATACCTAGGTACCACATGTTGGTTTTTAATTCTGCAGCAGTTTGACTTGTGTGATTCACATGTCTGGCAAAGCCCATGGGAATGCAGAGACCCTGTCCAGGTGAGATGCCTCGTGCACAGCCAGCAACCCACCCTCCAGGTCGGAGCTGAGGGTACGTGATACATTCAGGGCTAGTGTTGAAGGGATTGGTGGTGGATGGCTGCTACTTGCCGGTGTGCTGGCTCCCTCTAGTGTCCATACCAGAGACCTGCAGCTTACCTGGTCCCACAGCTGTTCGCTATTCCCCCTGATTACCCCTCTGGCACATAGCGCACGGAAAAGAGCAGCAAACAGTTTGGTGTGGGCAACAGCGAGGAACAGAGTGGCTCGGCAAACAAAAAATGGATTAATGATACTGGAAACCACAGAAAACCGGCACCAAAAGGCAAGAGTTTAAGATAAAGGCAGACGAAGTAACACTGAATAAGGTTTTATGTTGTTTTTTTTGGACAGGTGCCCTTTGTTTCCCTTATAAATCTCCTGTGTCATTTGATGCTGCCACCTCTGATGTGCCACAGGCTGTAAAAAGATGTCTCACTTAACTTCAATAGTTTAGGAGAACTGGTTGTGTTTGGGGGCGAGTAGATAATGACTGAATTTTAATGTTGGGGTGAACTATTCCTTTAAATCTGACTTATATAGACCTATCAGCGACCATGGGAAATGCAACATCGACAGACGCAAGGACAACAAACAGGCTTATCACTGGGTGAGAAATGGTAAGACCACAAACACCCCCACCCACCAGGCACTGGCCCAACTAACTAATCAACTGGCTTAAGTCAACGTCTTACTGGCCCCGGGCCACTGGGCAGCCGTCTTTATCAAACCCCGACAGTGAACTTAAGCAGTGGAAAAATACGTAACCATCATTGAGCATGTTTATCTTTGTGTGTCTCTACTTGTCTACTGGTTTCTGTGTGTCTCACCTCACCCATCAGCTCGGCGTGGACTTTAGAGACCCCATAGATGGTGTTTGGTCTCTGCACACACAGGTCAGGGGTGGGGTCCCTGGCCGAGGATGGACCGAAGGCGCCGATGGAGCTGGGGACAAACACACGCAGACCATGTTCGGCTGCTATGTCTAATATGTTATGGAGACCTACGGAGAGAGGGAGGCCATTACTGTGTGTAAGTGTCTTTAGTCTACATTTAGATTGCTGAAAACCACAGTGATGAATGTGAGGAAGCCCCGGTTGCTCAACTTGCTGACACAGAGGAAACTATGACGCCAAAGACCAACATTGGTCCGGTTGTCTCAAGTCAGAAAATGACTTTCAGAGATTGGTCCTTTAGATTCCCTAGTGATTATGTTGGTATGCTTGAGATTTCTTGGAGTTTATAGAGCTTATTAAAATAAAGTTACAAATTACAAGATGAAAATATGACTAGTAAATAAAATACTAAAACAAGAATAAAAACAAATTAGACCATAGATCAAGTAAATGCATTACACGTGTTTTATAAGTGAGAACATTGAACGCCCCATCGCCTGCATGTGCGTAGGTCACAGAACAGGTCTGTGACCTTAGCCTTAGTCTTCAGTGTTTACTGGAAAGACTATAGTTACCTGTGATGTTGACCTCTTTGGCCAGCGACACGTTGCTCTCTCCCACAACAGATGATACGACTGAGTAGTGGACCAGCCAGCTGATGTTGTTGTTGACCACAATCTCCCGCAGGTTCTTACAGTCCAGGATGTCCGAGTAGATGAACGGCCCTGTGGTGGAGAGAGACACACTTTTACCCCGAAGCACCTTACAATACTGTGAGTACATGCATTGAGTTTATACACACACACTCTGTGTGACTCAAATATACACACCGTTGTGGTAGACCTGGTAAGGGGGTTTCCGGATGTCTGAGAGAATCACATTGTTTTTTCCAAACCGTCTCCTGAGGGTGAAATGTTAACACACGGACCCATGAGCACTGACTTTAGAGATGTGTTTTCAGGTTTTCTTTTGCTGTGTCCTTCCTCTTTAACCAGAACAATTCACTGCCAAGCACAAACAACTGTGCTCATACGTATGGAGAGAGATGAGAGCTTAACATTTGAAAAGTCATGCAAAACCTTACCTCAGCAACTTGGCAAGCCCCACTCCCAGCTGACCGAGTCCTCCTAGGAGGGGGGGCGAGATGGAAATGAGATGGTAAAGGGGGCAACAGAAGACATTTCAGATAAAAATCGTAGTGAAAAGAGACCGAAGTAAAGACACACAGTAATATAATGCTCTGCAAAACCCCACCGGTGATGAGGACTTTGGGGTGGTCCGTCTCTGTGCAGGACGAGGGGTCAGTTCTCCCGTCGGTGGACGCCTGGAGTGGGGAGGAGCTGAAGGCACGTACTGCTGGGCTCAAACCCTCCGCGCTGCACAGGGGCCTGCACCCCGCACGCCTCATTGCAGCTCTGATCAACCCCACCTTGAGCATCCTAAAAGCTCCTAGGAATAAAAGCATGCATTAAATAACGTATTCCAAAAGGTGGACACTTATCAAAAGGTGCCGTACAGTACAGTGAGTATTTTTCTTATGACCCTAAGTATTAACATATCATCTTTCAATCAGCTACTCTGGCTAATCAAGCAAAAGTATTTGTATTAAAGGCATTGCCAACAATACCTAAGGAATAATACTTACGACTGCACAAACTTTAAGGCCTTTACTAGATCCATGGTCCAGGAGCCGATTATGATATTCAACATACTTGTACTTTATACGTGTTTTCAAGGAGAGATGCCGTATTGGCTGTCATATATTAAAAGAAATTGCTTAGGGCATCAGTGTCATTTTGTGCACACCATTTGTATTCCTGAGTGAAACAAGTTTGCACATTGAGTGGACAATGCCTTTAGGTTCTCTCATTTTTGTTGCTTCATATTGTGTTTTGAAGAAGCCACTCTTATCCATTAGTCTAAATACTAAGTTTGTAGTCATGAAGTCGTGGCACACTTAGTGCCTTTAGTAGAGAAACTCTCTACTAAACAAATACACCCCCCCCCCCCCCATGGAGGTGAGCTATTTCCCTGCTGGCTGGATATAAATATAGACTGGCTTAATCGTGTGTGTGTGTGTGTGCCACCCTTGGGCTTAGGGGGGCAATTTAATGTTTTCTTTCTATTTGCAAACATGCATACCTGGTGACAACATCACTTAAGACTTTTTGCTAATTGATATGGTCTTCTGGTAAATTCGGTATAAGGTAGATAAGATGCATCAAGCAGCACTTGGTTGCATTCAAATCTAAACCTTTACAATTGGTTCACATTGCTTGATAGGGCTCGCCACAGTGTGTTTGGTGGAAGACTACTGTGGGAATATCAGGCGAACCGACTCCAAAAGTTGGTATTTTATTGCAAAAGGTACTGCTGACTGTATATAAGATGTATGAAACGTATTGGGTCACGTTCTACGAGGAGAGATATCGGGCTTATTTACCCTGATACACTCCTTGTATTGGTTGTTGTCGTATCGGTTGTTTGAGAGACAAGAACCGGCTACGGGCTTATGTGAGGCCAACGTGGCTAATGAACGTAAGGTGTCATTTTGAATACTAAGCTAGCGCCTCACCCTGACATAACGGTCAGACAGTACGTTAGTAATTGGATGGCTATCTCTGAAACCAGCCCTGGCAACGTTTGCACTCGTCCTGTTATTGCTAGACATTGGCCATGTAAGCTAACGCGAAAGATCACTGGAACGGGGCCAGTCATGTAACTAAGCCGGCCAACAACTGAGCTACCCTGGCTTTAAGCGGGTTGCAAAACTCGCCACATGTAAACACGTAACAGTCATGGCGTTCAGTGACTTACTTTGAAGTGAACTGGGAAGAAAACGTAGCTATAGGATGAAGAAACTATTCCTCCTCCTCTCCCGAGTCTCTTCTTGCAGCCAATGTTTGTGAAAGTGCCCGAGAAGCGAGTCGCGTGGCTTCAGAGGAGGTTTGTCGCGCTGTGATTGGCTGACGGCTCAGAGGCTTGGTCACGCTGCCTTCCATACCACTGTCCAGGCGGCCCGAATGTAAAGTAAACCTGACTTCCTGTTACGCTGAGTGGGGCTTTTATTATGAAGACAAAATCGTTAAACTTCCGGTAGTCTGTCTATAGCTGGCTGACTTCAATACCGCCCACTTACGCCGGGGACACACTGGACGCGGAACGGCGACGAAAGGCGCCGAATGCCGACGAAAATTCTTTCGGCGCCCATGTTAACCAATGTGGCCGTGCACACCGGACGCGGAAGGGCGCCGAATGGCCAGACAGACAGAGAGAGCGAGACAGACAGACAGAGAGACAGACAGAGAGACAGACAGAGAGACAGACAGACAGAGAGACAAAGAGAGAGCGAGAGCGAGAGAGAGACCGACCAAACCCCTACATTGAGAAAAACAGCGGAGATCGGTGCCGGTGTGAACAACCAAACTCCTTCTTGCTCATTCGGCGCCGATCGCGGCGCTTCCTTTTCTTTCCGCGTCCAGTGTGTCCCCGGCGTTAAAGGAGAATATTGGTGTAATTTAGAGGTATAACCCATTAGTACTATCCATTTCTAGATTACATTTACCGAATTATTTTGCAATGTAAACTGTATGTAATTAGTCTTCAATATTTACTCGTTTTTCGTCTGTTAGTGTCAAACCTAACATGAAACTGCTGTCACGGTTTCATCGTCTTATATTAGATTTACTGCAGACCAGACACTTGTTGGGTATGGAAGTTTTTATTGGACTTTAATATCCATAACCCCAGGAGACAATCCACAAATATGTACTACGATCCACAAATATTTCAGTATCCACAAATAATACTTTTTCACTTGTTTCGTAAAATGATAGTCAGATCAAAATGTTCCATGTGAACGTGTGCTTTCACATTTGTTTGTAGACCACCTGACAGAAGTCCCTCCAAACTTTTGTGGATTTTTGTCCCGCAGCAGATTTGTAGGAACAGATCCCCAATTTGTGCTCCAAATGGGCATGTACCCTTGCAAGCCAGTAGGTGGCGATATGCATATCAATCCTCTTAGATGGTAGACGGTTGAGGTTTTGTGTTCATTTCCCATCTTGAGTGAAATTGCTTTTTGGAAAGTAAGACCTTGACCACAGAATAAAGTTATATTACCTTGGAATACTTTGGCATGTATACAAACCTTGCACAGTAAGACTTCAACTCCAGAAAAGGAAATATTGGTGGTACGTGCACTTAAAAAACACTCGAGTCAAAGTTCAGACGTTGCTATTTATGAGTTTGCCACCCAAACCAGTTGCAACTGAAGACTGAAACCTGCTTTTCATACTGCAAATAACTAGCTAGCTTGGCTGTCCGAAGAAAAATAACGACCAAGTTCAAAATGTTAGGTGGTCCTTTTAGGAGACGGTGGGGTTGTCATTAGTGTTCATCTAAAACCTGTCTGTATGATGTTATATTGTGAACTTTAACTTGCTGTGCTGCATGCTCTCTCCACGTCAGATGTCTCAAGTTATTCGTCTGCCCTCAGTGTTCAATTGCTCACCGACTCAAGGTCCAGGAGGATATCCAGAGGGCGCACCAAATGAGAGCTCCCCTGAGAAAGAGGAATCTGAGACAGGACCAGAACGGCAAAGCTCACACACACAGGAAGAGAAAGACACTCCTGGGGAAAAGGGGTTTCTTTCTGCACTTCTGCACAGTCTTTAACCCTCCTGATGTCTTCACATTCTGTATACACCTCGTGTCCTCCGGGTCAAAATGACCCGCCTTCACTAAACCCCCAAAATAAAGCAGCTTAATTGAATTTTAAACACCAAATCTATTTTGCCTGAAGAAACAATTTGTCATTCACCACAAATTGTGTGAATACCTGAGTTTAACCTCTTCACATGGCAGAAAGACTGCATTTATTCAGGAGACACCACTCGTTTCTATGACAGTCAAATGTTTTCTTTGTATATTATTTTTTACTGTATATGTGGTAAGCAATATTTGTGTAGTATTTCTATAGCCTAACAAAGTAGCAGAAATGGGCAAAAAGTAGTTTTGAATGCATTTTTATTTATCCCAATAAGTCAGTTATTTTATTTTATTTTATTTTTTGCCAGTGAACAATGTAATAAAATATACAAAACAAAAATGTGAACATGTGAACCAAACAACATAACTCAGTCAGCTAATTAGCACATGTAGGGCAGTATGCAAGTGCACAGCCTTTGCAGATATATCTCTTACACCTGCAGCACACAGTGTGTTTTACAGTCCTTCTTTTACAGTCCGCCAGTGAAGACCACATGTCTTGTCATGTTTATGTGTGCTACTGATTGATCTTAGACAGAACTAAAGCATTCTCACATTTTTGTGGTGTGTAACTGACTCAGTCAACTCATTTTGACTGTTGGGTCATTTTGACCCGAAGACAATATTAGTACATTTTTTTGTACAGCTTACATGGAAATATGAATAAAGGCAACATTTCACTTTTTCTAATGTTGGGGTCAATCTAGGAAAAGTCATCAAATTTCAAGTTGAAAAAATTTCTTTTAGAGGATTTTTCTCTGCTGTTAAACTCAGTGGACAGGAGGGTTAAACAGGAACTCTTGCACTTTAAACAGGAACTTAAGTTACTAAGTCTCACACACACAAAGAGGACAGATGGACACTGTTTCTGCACTTCTGCACTTCCTCTTTGGTAATATAGTATGGTAATATAGTATGGTAATAGTATCACACACACTTCTGCACTTCCTCTTTGATAATATAGTATGGTAATATAGTATGGTAATAGTATCACACACACTTCTGCACTTCCTCTTTGGTAATATAGTATGGTAATAGTATCACACACACTTCTGCACTTCCTCTTTGGTAATATAGTATGGTAATATAGTATCTCACACACTTCTGCACTTCCTCTTTGGTAACACACACACACACACACACACAGATGGCAGTGAGCTACCATGCAAGGTGCTGGCCTGACCATCGGGAGCAATTTGGGGTTCAGTGTCTTGCCCAAGGACACTTCGACATGTGCACTGGAGGAGCCGGGGATCGGACCTCTGATCTTCTGATTAGAGGACAACCCGCTCTACCTCCTGAGCCACAGGCGCCCCTAGTGAAAATGAGACACATACAATATTCTGGTGCTGTACAATGATCAATACGATAAATATCATTTTAAAGACTTTTGCTTTCTATGTTGTAAGATATCAAACATGATTTAGTTTCTTTTGGTAGCACAAATCACAACTATTGTTTCCAAGATCATTCATGTAATATGTGAATTTTGTTTTAGGCTGAATTCTCCCTTTTACAGTTTATCATGTTATCACAATGCTGTTTTGCCATGTAACTCCTGTCTTTCTCCTGCAGAAGTATAACTGCAAGCAAAATGATAAATATCCCCAAGCACCAGGACACACTGTAGTAATAGTATGGCACTTCAATCTAAAGTTATCTAAACGACTAAGGCGTGTAGCTCAACACAGTTATTCCCTGTGGATTGATTCCTCTGTTGCTTTGTCAGCAACAGGTCAGCTCACCACAGATGGTGATGTGGACGCAAGTTGGTGTGCTCAAAGCAAAGAGCCTTCATAGTTCAACTCTAGAAGCCATATCAATCTGGACGTCCTGTGTGGTTGTTATAGTTCAATATTTGAAACATTCAGAATGAGTTTGATATTTAGTCTATATCAACGGGTTACAAAGAAGAAAGTGTCCCTTCCTCACTCATTTTTCTTGTTCATGATTATGTCAAAACACAGTTATGCATTGTGCACAAAGTACTTGACTGTATTGAAGCGTTTGCAGAACGTTATTAAATACATCATTTTATTGTGGAGGGTGGACTCAGATTGTAATTTCACTTTTAACTAGATATTTATTAAACTAAGGACCCCTGTTTGATCATATTTTGTCCCAGGGACTCCAATCTGAGGAGACTTAAGTATTGTATCATTTAGTCAAGATTCATAAAATAGGGTCTGATCAGAGGTCAGTATTAGTCATTGGTAGATTGTTCTCATTGGGCTAACATCTGGTAAATGAAATAATAGAATTGAACTAATGTTTGGGTCCCACTGGCCTAGACCTTGTCTTGAGTGAATGAGCTTTTAGTCGTCACAGTCACACCATATCACCCCACATACATGCACGGGAATTAACCCTCCTACTGATTACAACTGACTAGATGACACATCAAGACCACAGTCAACCACAGCAAATCTGCCAAACCTCTTTCTTGGGTGTTATATAACACAGGTTTGTCAGTTCGTGGTTGGTATTAGAGAGAGAAAGACTGTTTGATATTGAAAAGCGATACTGAAGAGAAATATTGTACTTTTGTTACTTTACAACATTTATTCAAGTGAGTAATTGAGTGAGATTTTATTTATCCACAAAATTACTCAAGCTATGCAACTAGTTTTACCATAACACGTGCATAGTTTTGGATATTTGTTTTGGTTGGTGATTTTGTGAAAGGAGACGAAGGAAGACAAGATTCAGGTAAGCTAATTCCTCTTTTATGTGGCAAAGGTTTGGCGATAATGTTGGAAAGAGTGCTGAAATATTTCCTAGTTACTAATGTAGTTCATATAGATAGAGGGGTATATAGTGGTGTATCAGAATGATGTACATTTAACAAACGTTTTTATTTGACTTGCCAACACATCATTTATATGTTTACATTCTATCAATTTGATAGTACACCTGTACACTGGAGGAGCTCCGTCTACTGCCTGGTGTGACGTTGGAGCTCCATCCACTACCTTGTCTGACATTAGAGCCTCCTTTACTGCGCCGTCTGAAGATGGAGCCTCGTCTTCCGAGGCGTCTGATGACAGAGCCTTGTCCACCGCCGTCCCAGCGGCTCAAAAAAAAGAGAAAAGTAAGGAACAAAGCCAGACTTTATCTGTACAAGTGTATTATTTCTGCTTCATATCATAATTGTTCCTACTATTGAGTGAGGGTGATCATTTTATGTCATTTTCAGAGAAACCAATGAAAAGGTTCCGGGAAATGTTCTCCAAACTGATGAAGGGTCTGTGTTGCTGTTGTGCCAGTGTTGAGGAATGAAGATCCATCACCGACCAGACCCATTTTTATTTTTTTTTAGCTTAATCCCTGTTAACCTTCCCTTACCTAAACCCAACTCCTACCTTTAGATGATTCTCCAACCCTATAATCTAACCCTTACCTTAACCTATCCCTACCCCTTATCCTCACCTTAACCCTCCCTTGTTACTTAATGGATTAACCTTAATTTAGACTCCCTTCCCTTCATATCCTATCCTCAAGAAGTTTAATTGTCACATACACACACGAGGTGTGCAGTGAAATGCAAAGTGGCAATGCTCAGCAGAAATGTGCAAAATAACAATTTACAATAACCAACACAATATTTACAATGTCACAGTTTTTAAGAGCTCTATATAAAAAACAACACAATATTTACAATAAGAGCACTTTATAAAAAAATATAGTAAAAAAGGGGAAATTGTATGTATAATATAATATAAATTATAAATTATGTGTAGTCTTTACCTAAGTGTGTGTGTGTGCATAAGAGGGGCAGTGTGTGGGTCTTGGTGGGGGCCCTGGTGAGGTCAGAGTTCACAGTCCTGATGGCCTGAGGAAAGAAACTCCGTCTCAGTCTCTCTGTTTTGGCAGCGTGACTACGGAGGCGCTTGCCTGACCGCAGCAGCTGAAACAGACTGTTGTTAGGGTGGTGAGGATCCTTCATGATCCTGCAGGCTCTGGTTCTGCACCTCCTGGTGTACAAGTCCTGCAGGGTGGGGAGTGTAGTTCCAATAGTGCGTTCAGCCGAACGCACTACTCTCTGCAGAGCCTTCCTGTCCTGAGCGGAGCTGTTGCCAAACCAGGCAGTGATGCTTCCTGTCAGGATGCTCTCTACAGCTCCAGAGTAGAAGGACTGAAGGATCCTCCGGGAGACTTTAAATTTCCTCAGTTGCCTGAGGTGGTAAAGGCGCTGCCTCGCCTTTCTCACCAGAGTGTCAGTGTGTGTTGTCCATGACAGATCCTCTGTGATGTGGACTCCCAGGTATTTATACCTGCTCACCCTCTCCACAGTATTCCCATTAATCCCCAGTGGTGAGTACGTCCTCTGTTGTTGTGTCCTCCTAAAGTCCACAATCAGCTCCTTAGTTTTGGTGACATTCAGGAGGAGGCTGTTGTCCCGGCACCAGAGTGACAGATCAGCAACTTCCTCCAGGTAGGCCTTCTCGTCGTTGTTGGAGATCAGGCCCACCACCACTGTGTCATCCGCAAACTTAATGATGGTGTTGGAGCTGAACCTGGCCACACAGTCATGTGTGTACAGGGAGTACAGTAGGGGGCTGAGGACGCAACCCTGGGGGGATCCTGTGTTCAGGGTGAGGGGGTTGGAGGTGTGTCTACCCACCCTGACCACCTGGGGCCTGGCGGTCAGGAAGTCCAGGATCCAGGCACACAGGGGGGTGTTCAGTCCCAGCTCAATCAACTTGCCAGCCAGTCTGGTGGGGACTATGGTATTGAAAGCTGAACTATAGTCAATGAACAGCAGTCTCACATAGCCCCCCTTCCGGCTGTCCAGATGAGAGAGTGTGGTGTGCAGTACCTGGGAGACAGCATCATCCGTGGATCTGTTGGGACGATAAGCAAACTGCAGCGGGTCCATGGAGCAAGGGAGGAAGGCGCAGATGTAGTCCTTAATCAGCCTCTCGAAGCATTTCATGACCACCGAGGTGAGGGCCACCGGTCGGTAGTCATTCAAGCATGCTGGAGAAGCATTCTTGGGCACAGGGACAATAGTGGATCTCTTGAAGCAGGCGGGGACCACAGACTCAGCCAGGGAGATGTTGAATATAGTGGTGAACACTGGAGCTAGCTGAATAGCACAGGTCTTCAGTACTCGCCCAGATATGCCATCTGGACCAGCAGCTTTCCTGGTGTTCACCCTCGTCAGAGCCCTCCTCACACTGTGCTCGGTCACAGAGAGTGTGTGTTCATCCCCAGCGGTAGAACTCACTCCGGCTGCGCTAACGGTGATGTTGTTAGCCGGCGAGCTAGCGCTGTTGTTGCTAGCCTCAAACCGTGCATACCTCTCTACCCCTACCCTTCCTTACCTACCTCCAACTCATTTCCCCCTCCCTTTTCCTTTTTTTACAATAAAAAAATCAATTAAATGAATGATTATGGAATCTACTATATAATATAAATACTGTACTGCAGTGATGTGTTGATTGGTGATAAACCATGGAGACAAACTTTGCAGCAATCATGTTAGTCAGAGGCTCACTCCTGCCCTTGTTCTTTCTCTCACCCTCTCTCTATTTGAGGCCCCAACAGATCCTAAATAGGGCCTGACTGATGTAAGATTTTTGGCTCCAATACCATATTTGATATCTTAAGGTATTACGATGTTCATATTAATACATTTTTGATACTTTATATCGTTCACATATTTTCAGCACTTCAATGTATTGGCGTTCAGTAAACAACACTGCCGATGTGCTGAATGCGGAGAAAACTCAGAGGAGGAAGAGGAGAGGGCGGAAGAAGGACAAAGGGTAGAGGAGGAGGAGAAAGAGGAGGAGTAGAAGGGGGCGCAGGAGGAGATTGAGGGGAAAAAGGAGGGGGGGGCACAGAGGAAAAGGAGAAGAGAGGAGGAAGAGAGGGAGGAAGAGGAGGAGGTGGAGAGGGAGGAAATCACACCATCACCACCCATACCCAGACTACCACTACTACCACCAGCATCACCACCACCTGTACTACCACCAGTACTTTCACCACCACCCTGCCATCATCATCATGAAAATGTATAAAAATGAATCCAATCACTTGTCAGTCTAAAGTCAGTTTAGTTACTGACCACTTTTTGACTTTACTTAACACAACAGGTAGAATTTAGTTTGGTCAAGAATGTTTGACTGTCACTGGTTTGAACATGTTTTTATTTTGAAAGTACAAAACCCATGTATTTGTAATTTGTAACAAGATGCATGGAGTATTTTTGTCCAGCTGTGAGTAGATAATCTGGTCATCAAATCAAAAACTCATAGTATTTATTGGCGTCATCATCTGAGGGGCTGAGTGGACATATTCATATTTTTAACACTGAAAACTGCCTATGCATGGGGCTCTATTTATCACTATGAATTTCAGTAAAATGTCTGGGCCAGTGTTGCTTATTGCTTTTTGTTTCATCATTAAGACATGACACCAAAAACAATCGAACAACGATTTGCATTTGTTTTTGCCCAAGGAGTGAGGGATTTCCTCAGGTTTGTCAGACTGTTAATCGTACACAAATGACAGCAAAAAGTCATTAATTGGTATGGTTATTTATTCAACATTGACATAATTCAGTCCACTAGAGCCAAGATGGTGCATAAACCCTGAATCAAACATAAAACTTGAATGGCAGGCTTTTGAACTTTATTGGCCTTTTTTTGCAACACATCATCTTTCAGTTTTATTCCAGTTACATGAATGCATAACAACCCTAATCTGCTCCACGAGGCTTACAAGGATTATCTTGGACAAAAATAGTTTGGCTGTTTTATTCTTCATTTATTTACAAACAAATGTAATTGTGCTACTAACCTTTTAGTCCTAGTATTAAACCCGCTCGTTCGGGTGGAGTAATCATGCAATCGGAGCTTTAATTCATTGAAAGATCTTGATATTGCTGAAAGAGGCTTTAGTGGGATATGACTCGTGAGTTGAAAAACATATTCTAGCATTAAAAAAAGTTTTCCAATACTTAAACTAGCATAGTTTAGGCTAAAAGCAACGAAACAAGACACACAATAACAATATCTTTTTTGGGGACAAAAAGTGCAAAAGGCAAAATATCCATTTGGGATGATTAAGAATTCCAGTTGAAAAACTTGGATGGCTAAAGATAATTTTGTCTACCCACCACATCAAGTTAAGCAGATTCACAAATCATATACAGAAGTTCTTCAAAGTGCAAATATCATGAATTGACATAAGCTGGTATATACATTTTCTGGATGAAAAACGTGACAAAATGAAATCATCAACGGGCATTTTTTTCTTGTCCAGTAGGGCCCATGTTCACGGTGCATATGATCGTAGACCTGATGACGCATTCACAATGGATAGCACCTGCAAGTTCACATTTATCACTGTTAACACTCGTGAGCGAATACGACATCTCGCGATATCATTCTGATCTTGCAAGCTCAAGGTTTATCACGTGATAAAGAAAAAAGGTGGCCGTATTCTCTGCACAATCCCCAACCGCCACCTTCCCACTGGGAGCTGGGACACATCCGTGAACTAAAGCTCCATGAAAAGACAGAAGGAACTCAGTAGAACAGAAGGAAACTTAAATCTAAGAGATCCACATGTAAGAAGTATTGTGGGACAGGATGTCTCTCAATCATGCATACCATGCAGACTCCGTCATATTGAAATTGGTTTAGAACATTTGGGAACTGTTGAGTTGCGGTTGTTGTTTTTTTTGATTCTATTCTGTGGACCTCTGAAGTCAAGCTTGTTGGCAAGACTGTGTGGTCCACTGAGTAGGTAATTATCAAACCCAGACATTTCTTTCCTCTGATCCTACAATGTCAACAAAGACTCGGATGGGGCTGCTTGTTCAATCGATAGCACCTCAACCTTTCCCAAAGAATTCAAAACCATTTCACTGCGGGCCGGACCCGATGCCATAATTGGATCTCGCATTGGGATTGAATTCAACCTCTGATGCACTCGACTATTCACCTATAGCTAATTCACTATCACAGGAATTGACATCCACAAATTAGGTAATTACGAAGGACTAAATTGCATAAGACCATTTTCTCAAAGATAGTTTTACTCAAGCCTGGCAAAACCCCTATCTTAGCCAGGGTCCTGCCTATGTGTGCTACTCTGCACTGTGGCCTAAAAACATTTGTTAGTCACCGTTGCCAAGCTGTGTTACTCAGTGGCTTAGATGCTGTTCAGATCAGTTTGAGTTGGGAGAGAAAACAACAACACAGCTATGAAATATGATAATGCCTTGTCAGCCAATGAAACGACGTGGCTCTTCTCTATCGCTGTGATATTATAGGCTAGAGTTCAGCTGACCCGTAGACCACTTTTCATAGCTGCATATCATGTTTCACAGCTTGCTGTGAAGGGCTGGTGAGATAAATTGGTATTGTGTCAAAAAAGCTGAGAAGTGGAATTTTTTCCCCCATGTTGTAAAATATGGCCAAGAAAAGATGGACCGCTTTGGTTTCACTCAGCAGCCACTGGTTAGGCAAAGTGTATTTCAAAGTTGGCTTCTCTTCATTTGCCCCTGATTCAATCAAGAGAGACTGCAAACCTAGAAACAGGGAGGGCACAGTCACTGTCATCATAGGAAGTCTGTCATTAGATGTACAATGACTGCATATTTTACCCACCTCTGTGGATCAAGATTGATACTGCATAGGTATGACCCCTGACAAGGTCATCATTGAAAGGCAAAAAAAAACAAAAAAGTAAAACATTGCTATCTCTATATTCTTTTTTTTATGCAAGTTTGTGTCTGTTCAAGGTTAGAGTTAGGCATGAGGGTTCAGGTAAGATTAAGGTGGAGAATCAACTTTTAATGTGAAGCTTTGGAGTTCAGGCATTCCAGATCAGGGTTCCCATCCTGGACTTTCACTGACTGGCAGGCCGCTTCCTTGAAACTCTTTCTATGCCAGCTTCCTGTTTATCAGTCCAGGAATTTGATGCAGCAGCTCAGAGATATTTGGAAAAGGGGCAATTTGTATATCTTCCTGTTCCAGCTAGATGGCCACAAGTCCTGGGACAAAGTCGGGACCCCAACACATTCATTTGGTTTCTCCAAAACAAAAACTGGGCAGCCAGAAGGACAGCAGGGTTACCGTTTCAATCCTGTGTTGGTAATATTTTGAGCCGTGGTAAAGCGAAAGAGAATGCAACAACAGATAATCAAGACAGTCAATTAGGCGCCTTCGAGTCTTCTGAGACTTTGAAAGACTGAATGCATCAGAGTACATATGTAAAGTGATCAATGAATATTTCTGATTTCCCCCATCCCTTCATGCACATTTGTTCTACCTATGTCACTCATCCCCATAAAAAGTAGTTATATAGAGAAAAGCAGGAGATCTAGTTTCAGAAATCTTCCCTCTTGCCATTTTGGCTTCTAATTTCCAGCTTTTTCAGAGTGGCGGGAGGATGCCCACTCTTCAGACCGTGATCTAGGTTTAGGCCCAATTCAGCCAAGCCGCACGTTAATATAATAAGGGTGTGACGATGCTACGATCCAGTTTTCCCCCAGGATTTCTTCATAAAACACCCCGACCTGAAAAAGCGACCGGAACGGCAAGTCTAGTACTCCGACTGCAACTCTGAGCTAGAAAAACGTCTGCATTCATTTTAAAATCCTCTATGATCTCACTAACGGTATATGAGAGAAACCAGGGAAAATGGGATCAGAAAGAATTAGTTCCTACACATTTGTTTTACAGACAGTTTTTAGACACTGAGATTCACCGTTCAACTATAGGCTGATCCATTTTTGAAAAAAAAAGATCATTCAGTATCTACAAAATATGGAGAATCCAATCTGTTTATGTATCATTTTGTTAACCGAGAACTTACCTTACTAAGACGTTATCACAACAAGTGCCATAACCAGAGTGGGTGTTTTCAAATGCTGAATATCATTTTGGAACGACCCTCTTCATATGAAAACGTCATTGTTGAGCACTGGGTTCAGATCGGTAGTCCGTCGGTACATGGTGCATATGGGGGTGGGGGGGGGTCTGGTGTCTCAGAGCCGACTAGGTAAAGAGAACCAAAAAATGTGAACTCAGTGGGAAAAAAAAAGAGCTTTGAATCAAAGGAGGGTGGAGGGGGGGGAATAAAAACAAAAGCCAGGAAAAGATCTGATCATCAAAGAGATGGTTCGCCTTGGTTCAGAAGTGAAGAATTCAGAGTGAGTCATGTTATGGGTTTAATGAGACTAGTGACACACTCTCCTCCACTACTTTCCTTCATTCCCTCGCCACCTTCTCTCTTCGCTGCAAGGCTTTTCGGTCAGGTCATTCGAGGGGGTGGAAAGGAACTGTCACGCCCTCCACTTCTGCCTCCTAGCAGAGTCTCTCTACCTGTCTGTCTGTCTGTGCCTGTGTGTATGTGTTGGTGGGCGTGGCTCCAGACTCCGGCTCCTCCCCCTGGCTTCATCTCTCTCACCTGCTCTGCCTCTCACACCTGCGGTTCATCAGCCATCACCTCCTGTATAAGAACCCCGGCCTCAGCGCCAGATCGTTGTTTGCACTACCCCGTCAGTTCAAAGTATTTCCACGTTTCCCTGCTAAGGCCGGACTCACACTAGAGGATAATTGGGCCGATTTATCCCCAATTCGCCCCTCCCGACAATCGGCGGAGTGATCTGGACGGGACCTTGTTCGTAGTGATGGCGAGATGAAGCTTCTCGAAGCATTGAAGCATTCCAGCCAAATGGGTTGAAAATGGGTTCATTTCTCGAGGCTTCAAGTGCACACTAGGGCCACCTGCTGGTCTAAAGAAATTAGAGCAGGCAAGACTGGCAGCACAGCGATGTGTGCAAAGCATGGGCCACTAAAGTAAGGTGACCAGAATTCTGAAATGAAAACCGGGGACATTTCCAGTTCGGCGGTCAATATATCATTAAAATATGCAATGTTATTATCTATGAAATAAAAAACGGGGACAATTCCGGTTTCATGTATTTTGACCACTGTTGTACTGTAATAAACTATGGTGCAGGCCGACTGATAAAATTGGGTACTAACTTTTACAAAGTAACTTTGTAAACCATGTCATAAAATCATAGTTTACAGTACCATGGTGAGTGAAGCTATGGAAACTATGGAACACACAATAAAGAAAATGGTCCAACTACAATGGTTCAATACAGTGTATTTAATTAAGTATACGTACAAGACAGAGAAGACAGACAAGCAACACTACCAGACTGTAACAGACACACTATGACAGACGACACTAACAAGCACACTGACAACTATATTACAGCAACACTATAGACAGAACTACAAGACAGAACTATCCGATCTGAACAGCCATTCAGTGGTCCTGGTAGTCTGGGTAGAATAAGAGCAGAAGAGAGCGAATGAGCAAAATTTTAAAAAACAGACAATAGTATGTGAAATACTTAACATAATAAAGAAATAAGATGATGCAATTGGTGACTTCATAATATACTTATACCAACCTAATCTGTATATTTCTCAGAAGAATGTATTTTCTTCAGGATTGCTCTGTCTTTGGCCAGCTTCTCCATGAACTCCTGGCAGGGGAGGTTGAAGTTTGTCTTCACAATAAGCATGGCCTTGATGGTAGGAACAGTGAACCGATTTCTTGCTGCTGTCCATATATCATTCATTTGGGAGAACACACTCTCGACTGGTGCATTACTTCCAGGTAAGGACATGACAACAGACGCTAATCTAGCCAGGTTAGTGTGTGGGATGTCATTCTCTTTGAAGTGGATAACCACCGTGCTCCATCTCTGACTAAGCGGTGTCTCAGATATTTTCCATTCTTCAAGCGATCCCCCCTTTAGGAACTCTTGCAGGCCGGTAACCTCGTCAAACAATGCATCCTCATTGATGGTCACATTCGGGCATTTTTCCTGCAGTGTGGCTACTGCCTTCTGGATCTCTTCACGCTGAGGTTGCCTTTTTAAAAGGAGACAATGTAAATCTTTTAGATTATCTGTGTGCTTTCCCCATGCTTGCAAGTAGTTCACAGCCATAGTAAAGAATGATTGGGATATCTTTAGATGCTCCATTTTCCTCTAACTCTCTCAGAAGTCCTCTGACCAAAACTGGAATGAAGTTGTCATCACGTCTTGCAGTCAATTTTGCCTCAACGTTTCTCAGAATTGCAGCTGACTCCACAGCACAGCGGTCCTGGCCTTCAAGCATCTTGATTGTGTCACTGAATACGGTCAGATTTCCATGGACAAAGGCCAGCCAAAGTTCAGTCAGCGGATCTTCGAACATTGTTCGCAGGGCAACAGGGCATTTGTCTTCAGAAAGAAAAAAGGATTTCAGTGGCAGATACATTTTCAGCACTCTTTCTAGAGCAGGCAGCATGGACAGCCAGCGAACATTGCTGTGTCCTAAAATGTTATGGTACTCCTGGCCAACAAACTCACAAAAGCTCTTCAGTCTTTCTACTCTGATGGTGAAAATATGGAAATATCCAAATATCTTTGTGAGCAGGTACTCAACATCAAGGGGAATCACATCCAAAGCTGTTCTGGCCGTGTTATGAATGATGTGTGCAGGACAACCTAAGCCAATCACCTCCCGCTGCAGAGCATTTTTAACTTTGGTATGGACATTGACCCTCCCCAGCCTATTCAGTCCTCCAAAGTTGGTATTTGTGTTGTCAGCAGAGAATGCCACGACTTTGTTTTCCAGGTTACATTTTTGGATGACCAGGACCTCAGCTGCAATTTCTTCTGCTGTTTCTCCTTTCAATTCAACAAAATCAAACAGTTTTGTTTCCACAGATGTGCTGCCATCATATATCTTACAATATCTGACTATTATTGGCAGCAGCTTTACATGTCCATGATTGGACGCATCAATGGACAGGGACACAAATTCTACCTGGTCTAGGTCATGTGTTACCAAAGTAGTTGCCCATGGTGCTAACACGTTACTCACTATGGCATCACATTTTGTCCTAGCACATGCAAACTTTGGCTCATAAAGCTTCCGTGTCAGTTGTGCTGTGCAGTCCATAGATCTGTAACTATGATTGTGTCGCATAGTGTGGTATGCACAGACACCCTCCTTCACAGCTAAATCATATTCTTCTTGGGAAGGCTCTACCTTCTTGAAGAATGTGGTGACAGAAGGCACACCGGCACGGGCAATAAGAGCGGCTTTATGTTTTTTCTTCTGTTGATGTTCTACCACTGCCGTTCTTCCCCCGCTGCCAATTGAAAAAGAGGAATTACAAATGGTGCAGTGAACCATTGTATCGTCTTGACCTAGGTGTATAAATGGAAATTCTCTCATGTTCTCATTAAAATGGCATTTCCTTTTCTTGGAAAGAGCCATTGTACCTCCTCTGTCTGCTCTTCTTCACTCTCCTTGTGTCACTCTTCTTACTCTGTTTACTTTTTTTTCTCTTCCAATCTTTATCCTCTTTTCTTCACTCGTCTTCCTTCTCTTTCTTCCTTTCCTTCTCTTTACCTTTCCTCCTCTATCTCCTTCACTCTTCTTCTTATCCAGTCTTCCTCCTCTCCACTCTAACAGAAAACAATACGCTAATGTTATCCATGAAAAGTTTTTTATAAACTTGAATGAATAAACTTCAATCAATGAACACAACACATGAAGTAAAATGCATGAACTAAAGTTTTCATACTCAAAATAACTTGATTTTTCCCCCTCTACTTTTTAAATATTAAATTTAAACAGTGTGATGTTTGTACTACCTTTTTCTTACTACTATTTTTTTGGGGAGGGGGCGCGGTATTTTTTATTTCTACACAAAGTAAAACACAATGTTAATTATGTGGTGTGCGTGCATGAGAGTGAGTGAGAGAGACAGACAGAGATAGTGAGAGAGACACAATGCAAGATTCAGCCTGTTATTTATTTGCAGCCTAGATCGTTACTCTGGTTTTATTTTATTAAATGAACTGACGGTGTGAACCTGGGTGATTTATGCAAACGGCCCGTGTTGGCGATCAAACATAGAAATATGCATTCAGCCTCGCGACTGTATTATTGTCAAAAGCACCGCGTCCGGTACGAGCCAAGTTCTCCAAGTAACTCGGCTGACTTTAGATATTTTACAAACCGAGGTAGGAGCGAGCCGATGGAAGAAAACCTAACCGGTGTAGAAGCAGTAGAGTCGCGAGCTGTTAATCCCTGTGGACAGAGTGGCTGTGACGATGGCAAGATTGTGTTGTGTGGCGCGGCAGCAGCAGTGAACTATGTATAGGCTCTGTGTAGTAGAGCAGCTCCGTGTGTGGAAAGAGGAAGGACCGGACAGGACCAGAACGGCAAAGCTCACACACACAGGAAGAGAAAGCACAGTCTGCAAACAGTTTCTGTACCCACAGACATTTAGTGACTGAACACTGTGTGTGGGTGTGCATTGTGGGTGGGTGTGCACAATAGTTGTGATTTGTGCAATGCTCACTGGCATGCACACCACTGAATTTCACACCACCCCCGAATGTGGTGTGCATGGGGTGGTGTGCATGCCAGTGAATTTCACACCACCCCCGAATGGGTGGTGTGAAATAAAATAGGGTCTGATCAGAGGTCAGTATTAGTCATTGGTAGATGCCAGTGAGCTACCATGCAAGGTGCTGGCCTGACCATCGGGAGCAATTTGGGGTTCAGTGTCTTGCCCAAGGACACTTCGACATGTGGACTGGAGGAGCCGGGGATCGAACCTCTGATCTTCTGATTAGAGGACAACCCGCTCTACCTCCTGAGCGACAGCCGCTCCTAGTGAAAATGAGACACTATATTCTGGTGCTGTACAATGATCAATACGATAAATATCATTTTAAAGACTTTTGCTTTCTATGTTGTAAGATATCAAACATGATTTAGTTTCTTTTGGTAGCACAAATCACAACTATTGTTTCCAAGATCATTCATGTAATATGTGAATTTAGTTTGAGGCTGAATTCTCCCTTTTACAGTTTATCATGTTATCACAATGCTGTTTTGCCATGTAACTCCTGTCTTTCTCCTGCAGAAGTATAACTGCAAGCAAAATGATAAATATCCCCAAGCACCAGGACACACTGTAGTAATAGTATGGCACTTCAATCTAAAGTTATCTAAACGACTAAGGCGTGTAGCTCAACACAGTTATTCCCTGTGGATTGATTCCTCTGTTGCTTTGTCAGCAACAGGTCAGCTCACCACAGATGGAGATGTGGACGCAAGTTGGTGTGCTCAAAGCAAAGAGCCTTCATAGTTCAACTCTGGAAGCCATATCAATCTGGACGTCCTGTGTGGTTGTTATAGTTCAATATTTGAAACATTCAGAATGAGTTTGATATTTAGTCTATATCAACGGGTTACAAAGAAGAAAGTGTCCCTTCCTCACATTTTTCTTGTTCATGATTATGTCAAAACACATTTATGCATTGTGCACAAAGTACTTGACTGTATTGAAGCGTTTGCAGAACGTTATTAAATACATCATTTTATTGTGGAGGGTGGACTCAGATTTTAATTTCACTTTTAACTAGATATTTATTAAACTAAGGACCCCTGTTTGATCATATTTTGTCCCAGGGACTCCAATCTGAGGAGACTTAAGTATTGTATCATTTAGTCAAGATTCATAAAATAGGGTCTGATCAGAGGTCAGTATTAGTCATTGGTAGATTGTTCTCATTGGGCTAACATCTGGTAAATGAAATAATAGAATTTAACTAATGTTTGGGTCCCACTGGCCTAGACCTTGTCTTGAATGAATGAACTTTTAGTCGTCACACAGTCACAACATATCACCTCACATACATGCACGGGAATTAACCCTCCTACTGATTACAACTGACTAGATGACACATTTGAACACAGTCATCACCGCTATTTCCACATACCTCTTCTCTTTTGGGTCTATAGAACACTCACACTGTGGCAGATCAAGACCACAGTCATCACCGCTACTTTCAACCACAGCAAATCTATGTCTATAAAACACACACTGTGACAGCTCAAGAGGTTTGTCAGTTCGTGGTTGGTATTAGAGAGAGAAAGACTCTTTGATATTGAAAAGCGATACTGAAGAGAAATATTGTACTTTTGTTACTTTACAACATTTATTCAAGTGAGTAATTGAGTGAGATTTTATTTATCCACAAAATTACTCAAGCTATGCAACTAGTTTTACCATGTGTATAGTTTTGGATATTTGTTTTGGTTGGTGATTTTTTTGAAAGGAGACGAAGGAAGACAAGATTCAGGTAAGCTAATTCTTCTTTTATGTGGCAAAGGTTTGGCGATAATGTTGGAAAGAGTGCTGAAATATTTCCTAGTTACTAATGTAGTTCATATAGATAGAGGGGTATATAGTGGTGTATCAGAATGATGTACATGTAACAAACGTTTTTATTTGACTTGCCAACACATCATTTATATGTTTACATTCTATCAATTTGAATTTCACTTATAGTAACACTTATAGCAGTTTGGAACTGAAGAAAAGTTTGATACTAACATGATTATTGTCTCTTTTTAATGCATCTAAAAGGTTTCAATCATATTCATTGACCAAGTGTTGACAAGTTGTGGGGTTTTAGGTTTCATGACATAAAATGGTTGGCAACCATATGTCATTTATCAACAGGTAGAGACCAAGTAAGTAAATTCAGAGATGCTGGTGAGGTTTTCTAGTGCAATATTTGATCAGGTTTGGCATGAAATAGACTGACGTTTTGAGAGTCAGTGACAATGTATATTTATAGTTGAATTAGGTGCATAGTTTATTTACTAACATTTATCAACAGTATTATCAAAACCCCTATTTTAACATGACCAAAGAATGACAAGTTAACATCAAGGGGTTATCTGTGTTAAATGGATTGGAGCCTATTTAGGGTTGAAAGTAACCCACTCTTTTCTCTCTGTTCCCTCCGTTAGCCCACATCTCTTCAGGACAAGATTCAGGTAAGCTAATTCCTCTTTTATGTGGCAAAGGTTTGGCGATAATGTTGGAAAGAGTGCTGAAATATTTCCTAGTTACTAATGTAGTTCATATAGATAGAGGGGTATATAGTGGTGTATCAGAATGATGTACATTTAACAAACGTTTTTATTTGACTTGCCAACACATCATTTATATGTTTACATTCTATCAATTTGATAGTACACCTGTACACTGGAGGAGCTCCGTCTACTGCCTGGTATGACGTTAGAAGTCCGTCTACTACTGCCTGGTCTGACATTGGAGGTACGTCTACTACTGCCTGGTCTGACATTGGAGCTACGTCTACTGCTGCCTGGTCTGCTACGTCTACTGCCTGGTCTGCTACGTCTACTGCCTGGTCTGACCTTGGAACTCCGTCTACTGCTGGTCTGACGGTAGAGCTCCGTCTACTGCCTTGTCATTAGAGCCTCCTTTACTGCGCCGTCTGAAGATGGAGCCTCGTCTTCCGAGGCGTCTGATGACAGAGCTTTGTGCACCGCCGTCCCAGCGGCTCAAAAAAAAGAGAAAAGTAAGGAACAAAGCCAGACTTTATCTGTACAAGTGTATTATTTCTGCTTCATATCATAATTGTTCCTACTATTGAGTGAGGGTGATCATTTTATGTCATTTTCAGAGAAACCAATGAAAAGGGTCCGGGAAATGTTCTCCAAACTGATGAAGGGTCTGTGTTGCTGTTGTGCCAATGTTGAGGAATGAAGATCCATCACCGACCAGACCCATTTTATTTATTTTAGCTTAATCCCTGTTAACCTTCCCTTACCTAAACCCAACTCCTACCTTTAGATGATTCCCCAACCCCATAATCTAACCCTTATCTTAACCTATCCCTACCCCTTATCCTCACCTTAACCCTCCCTTGTTACTTAATGGATTAACCTTAATTTAGACTCCCTTCCCTTCATATCCTATCCTCTCTACCCCTACCCTTCCTTACCTACCTCCAACTCATTTCCCCCTCCCTTTTCCTTTTTTTACAATAAAAAAATCAATTAAATGAATGATTATGGAATCTACTATATAATATAAATACTGTACTGCAGTGATGTGTGTGTGTGTGAGTGTGTATCACCATTGTTGGACAAACAGCATGCTTACTTTCAGGCAGAACCTGAATCTAAAGGCTTCTTCTGCACAACAGAACAGAATCGCCTCTTGCTGCAGCAAAGCAGCTAAACATCATCAGCATCATCAAGATTTGGGGTCATAATATAGGAAATAATACAAAATAAGCCATGGAGACAAACTTTGCAACAATCATGGTAGTCAGAGGCTCACTCCTGCCCTTGTTCTTTCTCTCACCCTCTCTCTATTTGAGGCCCCAACAGATCCTAAATAGGGCCTGACTGATGTAAGATTTTTGGCTCCAATACCATATTTGATATCTTAAGGTATTACGATGTTCATATTAATACATTTTTGATACTTTATATCGTTCACATATTTTCAGCACTTCAATGTATTGGCGTTCAGTAAACAACACTGCCGATGTGCTGAATGCGGAGAAAACTCATTAACACGGTCGTAACAGGAACTTCACATTAGGGAGGAATGGTGAATGGCGTAGGGTGACCATCGGGGGGGGGGAGACCGCAAAGGTGCGCACTTCTACGCATCCTTTCACCCATGCGTAGAGCTCACCGCAAAGTTTTTCAGACATGGGAATCAGCTCAGTCCATAGTTTTATAAGTGTGCTTTCACAGGGTTTGTGGTGTGTTGTATCTGTTAAGCCACTACTTAAAACCTATTTTTATACAAAGGCATTCTCTTAACTCTTATTTTATTGATTATTTTACCGGGCCGGCGCCAGGATGAAGTGACTGAGGGGCCTGAAATAAAACTCATTGATTTAACCATGCAACAGCCTCAGAAAGGCTAAATAACAACATAAGGCTACTGTTCAAAATCAAAGAACACATTTATTAATCAGAGACTCACATAAGAACGGAGCACTGCAGAGAATTTATGAACGATAACGATTCTCTCTCTCTCTCTCTCTCTCTCTCTCTCTCTCTCTCTCTCTCTCTCTCTCTCTCTCTCTCTCTCTCTCTCTCTCTCTCTCTCTCTCTCTCTCTCTCTCTCTCTCTCTCTCTCTCTCTCTCTCTCTCTCTCTCATGCGTGTTTGTGGAGTGCGTGGAGTGTGTTTCAGAGAGCGACTGAAGGTTTTCTCTTCTAAGGTTTGTCTCTCTCTCTCTCTCTCTCATGCGTGTGTGTGAGCGTTTGTGGAGTGTGTTTCAGAGAGCGACTGAAGGTTTTCTCTTCTAAGGTTTGGTGTGTTTAATGCGTTTGTCACTGGTGTTTTGCACAATAAATGTCACAGTTTTCTTAAAGCACTTTGAGCACAGTTTGTTGGGGGTTTCTTCTTTGTAACCCGTTGATATAGACTAAATATCAAACTCATTCTGAATGTTTCAAATATTAAACTATAACAACCACACAGGACGTCCAGATTGATATGGCTTCTAGAGTTGAACTATGAAGGCTCTTTGCTTTGAGCACACCAACTTGCGTCCACATCTCCATCTGTGGTGAGCTGACCTGTTGCTGACAAAGCAACAGAGGAATCAATCCACAGGGAATAACTGTGTTGAGCTACACGCCTTAGTCGTTTAGATAACTTTAGATTGAAGTGCCATACTATTACTACAGTGTGTCCTGGTGCTTGGGGATATTTATCATTTTGCTTGCAGTTATACTTCTGCAGCAGAAAGACAAGAGTTACATGGCAAAACAGCATTGTGATAACATGATAAACTGTAAAAGGGAGAATTCAGCCTAAAACAAAATTCACATATTACATGAATGATCTTGGAAACAATATCATGTTTGATCTCATACAACATAGAAAGCAAAAATCTTTAAAATGATATGTATCGTACTGATCATTGTACAGCACCAGAATATTGTATGCGTCTCATTTACACTATCCAAAAAGGCAAAAGGCAGTAACTTCCAATTTTCGCCATTTGAGAAAACATCTTGTCACTGTGGTGCTGCGTTTCAGAGAAAATAACAAGTTAGAAATACAGTAACTGCAACATGTAATTGAGAACCCAAAGCAAATCTGAGCACCTTCACTTTCTGTGCTTTGCATTTGTTGCCAATTAACACTACAACATTGATTATTTGGTTGTAGCTTGACTCCAACAACCTCTCTGTGCCTTCCTCTTTGCTGTGGCTTGGCTCTCTGGCGCGCGCTCTCTCTCTCTCTCTCTATTCTGTGACTCACTCACACACTCTCTCTCTCTCTCTCTCTCTCTCTCTCTCTCATGCGCATGCGTGTGTGTGAGCGTTTGCGGAGTGCGTGGAGTGTGTTTCGGAGAGAGACTGAAGGTTTTCTCTTCTAAGGTTTGGTGTGTTTAATGCGTTTTTCACTGGTGTTTTTGCACAATAAATGTCACAGTTTTCTTAAAGCACAGTTTGTTGGGGGTTTGGGGTTTGTCGGGTATCGGGGCTTGTAGCCCGGCTGGGCAACATGCCGGTAGTTGACGGTGGGGGGGAGTTTGAGAAGCTGACTCGCCGGCATGCAGTGAAGTTGGTGCCGGTGGGCGGCTGCTCAGTGGAGGAGGCTGGTTTGGCGGTTGGGAAGGTAGTGGGTTATGGCAGCGTCAAGTCTGCCTCGCGCATGAACAGCGCTATTGTTATTTTCTTAGACAGCACGGCTAAAGTGGATCAGGTAGTTCAGGAAGGTGTCGTGATTAGAGACACTTTTACTCCGGTTCTCCCGCTGGTTAACCCGGCAAAAAAGATCACGATATCGAACGCACCCCCGTTCATTAGAAATGAAACTTTAGCCAAGGAGTTGTCTAGGTACGGGCAGCTAGTCTCCCATCAAAATGATCTCGTTGGGATCGAAGTCTCCGCTGCTAAAACATGTAGTGTGTCATAGGAGGCTGGTGTACATGATGTTGAAAGACAACAATGAAAAAATAAACGTGTCTTTTAACTTTAAGGTTGATGGTTTCAACTACATGGTTTTCGCCACATCGGAGACCATGAAATGTTTCGGGTGTGGGGCGGAGGGGCATTTAATCCGCTCCTGTCCGGAGAGGGCAGCTAGAGAACAGCCAGACGAGCAGGAAGCCCCGGCCTCCTCCGGAGCCTCGGGGAGCTCTGCTCCTACAGGCACCGGTGGTGAGGAGCATCAGGCGGGCAGTAGTGTTGTGTCGTTCGCGAACGATTCGTTCTTTTGAACGAATCTTTTAAGTGAACGTACTGAACCGAATCACTTCATCAAGTGATTCGTTCGTTTACCAGTTCAGTTGAGCTGTCAGCAGCGCGCGCGCGCAGCAGAGCCAGCGAGCCGCTGCAGGGAGGGAGAGACCGCCGACTGCGCCGAGTCGCCTACCGCCTGAATCACTCACTCTCCTGAATCATTGTCCTCTGAGAGGGATACACTTTCATGGCAACCGTTTTCTCCAGGAGTGAAGTCACATAAACATAAACACACACCTCCCCGTTGTTTTAACAGATTTAGTTTCCAGATAAACAAACTTAAAACGTTAGGCTGGCAGTAATGAGAGAGTGAGACTCACCAGTGCAGCTGTAGTAGCAGGCAGCAGCGACGGAGGGAGACTACGGGTGTGTTGTGTTCAAGTGTACCCCGGAGAAAACGTTTTTTGTTTTTTTACTTTGCTAAATTGCCACCGCAACAACTCACGTACAGTAGGACACAGCATGTAACAAGTAGTGTATAAAACCCGCAGTTTGAGAAAATGCGTGACTGTCTGATCCTCTCATTGCAACAATTTGCGAGGGAACGGTGCATGTTCAGTGTGAATCCTTCACTGAATGCACTGTGGGGTACTGTGGTACGTTCAGTGAACGGATCACTCACTGAGCCCAATTTGCTGAGTAGACCAGTTAAATAGCCTACCATAGGACAGGATCACTCAAAACATCATGATTTATAAACGAGTTTATTTTTACAAACATGTTTGTCAAAGCAACACAGCCACAACACTCTCGTCTCCCGGTCCCGGAAGCCGTGAACTGAACTGAAACATGAACCGTTCAGCCGTGTATCAGTTCAGGAAGTCGGAGTCGCAGGCTCCTCCCGCCAAGAACTCAACGATTCGGTGAACGAATCTTTTGGACGAATCTTTTTAGTGAACTGATTCTAGTGATTCAGTACTTCTAAAAGAACTGCCATGCCCATCACTAGCGGGCAGGGAGGAAGCGCAAGGCGGCCAGGTGAACGGTGAGGCACAGGGGGGTGAAAGGAGGCAGGCGGAGTTAGGGGAAGTAGTTCAGACTGATCAACAGGAACAGAGCGGAGACAAACAGGTGAAGGAAGGTGAACAATGTAATAGTAAAAATGGTCAACAGAATAAAGTGAGCCCAGAAAAGGAAAAAGGTGCAGTAGGAGTAGTAGAGGATTCTGAAGATGAGGACATGTCTGATGAGGATTTTTTCTTTTTTCTTTATCACGTGATAAACCTTGAGCTTGCAAGATCAGAATGATATCGCAAGATGTCGTATTCGCTCACGAGTGTTAACAGTGATAAATGTGAACTTGCAGGTGCTATCCATTGTGAATGCGTCATCAGGTCTACGATCATATGCACCGTGAACATGGGCCCTACTGGACAAGAGAAAAATGCCTGTTGATGATTTCATTTTGTCACGTTTTTCATCCAGAAAATGAAATGTATATACCAGCTTATGTCAATTCATGATATTTGCACTTTGAAGAACTTCTGTATATGATTTGTGAATCTGCTTAACTTGATGTGGTGGGTAGACAAAATTATCTTTAGCCATCCAAGTTTTTCAACTGGAATTCTTAATCATCCCAAATGGATATTTTGCCTTTTGCACTTTTTGTCCCCAAAAAAGATATTGTTATTGTGTGTCTTGTTTCATCGCTTTTAGCCTAAACTATGCTAGTTTAAGTATTGGCAAACTTTTTTTAATGCTAGAATATGTTTTTCAACTCACGAGTCTTATCCCACTAAAGCCTCTTTCAGCAATATCAAGATCTTTCAATGAATTAAAGCTCCGATTGCATGATTACGCCACCCGAACGAGTGGGTTTAATACTAGGACTAAAAGGTTAGTAGCACAATTACATTTGTTTGTAAATAAATGAAGAATAAAACAGCCAAACTATTTTTGTCCAAGATAATCCTTGTAAGCCTCGTGGAGCAGATTAGGGTTGTTATGCATTCATGTAACTGGAATAAAACTGAAAGATGATGTCTTGCACACAAAAAAAAGGCCAATAAAGTTCAAAAGCCTGCCATTCAAGTTTTATGTTTGATTCAGGGTTTATGCACCATCTTGGCTCTAGTGGACTGAATTATGTCAATGTTGAATAAATAACCATACCAATTAATGACTTTTTGCTGTCATTTGTGTTTTCAGTGTTAAAAATATGAATATGTCCACTCAGCCCCTCAGATGATGACGCCAATAAATACTATGAGTTTTTGATTTGATGACCAGATTATCTACTCACAGCTGGACAAAAATACTCCATGCATCTTGTTACAAATTACAAATACATGGGTTTTGTACTTTCAAAATAAAAACATGTTCAAACCAGTGACAGTCAAACATTCTTGACCAAACTAAATTCTACCTGATGTGTTAAGTAAAGTCAAAAAGTGGTCAGTAACTAAACTGACTTTAGACTGACAAGTGAATGGATTCATTTTTATACATTTTCATGATGATGATGGCAGGGTGGTGGTGAAAGTATTGGTGGTAGTACAGGTGGTGGTGAAAGTACTGGTGGTAGTACAGGTGGTGGTGATGCTGGTGGTGGTAGTGGTAGTCTGGGTATGGGTGGTGATGGTGTGATTTCCTCCCTCTCCACCTCTTCCTCCCTCTCTTCCTCCTCTCCTCTCCTTTTCCTCTGTGCCCCCCCCCCCCTCCTTTTTTCCCTCAATCTCCTCCTGTGCCCCCTTCTACTCCTCCTCTTTCTCCTCCTCCTCTACCCTTTGTCCTTCTTCCGTCCTCTCCTCTTCCTCCTCTGAGTTTTCTCCTCATTCAGCACATTGGCAGTGTTGTTTACTGAACGCCAATACATTGAAGTGCTGAAAATATGTGAACGATATAAAGTATCAAAAATGTATTAATATGAACATCGTAATACCTTAAGATATCAAATATGGTATTGGAGCCAAAAATCTTACATCAGTCAGGCCCTATTTAGGATCTGTTGGGGCCTCAAATAGAGAGAGGGTGAGAGAAAGAACAAGGGCAGGAGTGAGCCTCTGACTACCATGATTGCTGCAAAGTTTGTCTCCATGGCTTATCACCAACTTATGTATTATTTTTTTTATTACTCTAGATGTCACGGCTCCAGCTCTGACCCCGGGTTTTCCCTGTGTTCCTACCTCCCTTGTGTCTCCACCTCCCCTGTCTGTCTCTCGTTGTCTGTCTGTGTGTGGCTCCCTCTCCTGGCCCTGTCTCTCCTCCACACCTGCCGTCTATCATCTCATCAGACCAGCAGTACTTATACCCCGGCTCTTCAACCACTCTTTGCCAGATTGTTCCGCCAACTACCGTGGTAGTCACTCTCTCGGCCGCTCTTGATCGACTATCAGAGTTAAATTCCCTTGTGTGCCTCTGGGCTGTCCTAACTGTGTTTTCTTGTCTTCCAAGATCCCCTGTACGCCTCATTCCTCGTGTCTCCTTGCCGAAACCCACCAGCCTGCCTGCTTCCCTCGTTCCTGCTTCACCTACTTGCCCCAGCTCCTGCCAACCCAGCCTCTGCACCCCCCACCTTCCCTTCACCAGCTTCACTGTTAAAAAAACGTTTATTCTCTACTCCGCCGTCCTGATCTGCATTTCTGGGTCCTATACAAACTGTTATACCTGACACTAGATTTTGTATTATTTCCTATATTATGACCCCAAATCTTGATGCTGATGATGTTTAGCTGCTTTGCTGCAACAAGAGGCGATTCTGTTCTGTTGTGCAGAAGAAGCCTTTAGATTCAGGTTCTGCCTGAAAGTAAGCATGCTGTTTGTCCAACAATGGTGATGGTGATACTGTCGGAGGAAGAAGCCCAGGTTTCAGGCCAGTGATGAAGACCGGACCCCCACGCCAACACTTAATCTTCTTCACGATTCTGTAGATTCTGTAGTTACTGGAGTCTCAAACAGGTTCAAAGAAGTCACTGGAGATGATCAGAGTTCGATGCAATAGAGCTTTATTCTTCAACAGAGACAAAACCCGAGTTGGTCCCGGAACCAGACTGAAATACAACTGTCTGTGCATGATCTTATATATCCTAAAAACTGGGTGGAGAATACTGATTCTACGCCCATTTTTCATAAATTTTAGCTTTGTCAGCAAGAAAATAATGGTGTCTAAACGCCAAATTTGGTCCTATGGGGGGGTCTTTGTGGGCATGTAGGCTTTCCTGTTTTACTCCATTACGTAACCGTTAAACTTGGAGTTTTGGGGACTTTCCCATTCACCATTACGTTATGGCCACCTGGGCCTCTCCTGTCTGCGCATGCCCCGCCTGTCTATTTCTAGGTACTTCTTATCAAAATGAGGCCTGTGCAGCTCGTCCTTGGACACCCTTATTGTGAGAAGGCCTCAGACTGTATTTTTTAAAAACTTTATGATTACTGTGGGGAAACTTTTAGACTATGTTTTTTGAAACTTTATGATTACTTTATGATCTTTTAGGTTACATGCTTAATCAAACACACTTTTATAGTTATGCAGACTTAACATTTTACACACACACTCTTGATTATATTGCTTATTACAAAGCTTATATTGCTAATTACAAAGCATATTATTTACAACATTTCCCCCCTTTGGGACTTACTAAAGTCCCACTAATATGCTGCTTATCAGGTTCAAACATGTTTCTCTAAAGTGCACAGAATACACATACCGAACATGGCTCCTGGGGTAACCAACACAAGGAGGAAACATAAAATGAGCGAATTCAGGAAATCAAGTCACTGAATCGAGAGCTTAAGCTCATGCTCGTCATAATATAAATTGTCTTAAACAACAGAAATAGTATATGGATTATATTGTCACTCTGAGATTATATTAACAATCAATTTTCCAGTGTAGGCTACTCCAGTGTGGACTACTTAATAAGTGTGGATATTATAATCAACAACTCTATTAAAACAGTATAATTTCAAACAATCTATCATCAATCTATGGCACATCTATGTTAACTATAGGTGTTAAGAAACCTGTACTCAAGTCGTCATGTAGTCGTCGTTAGTCATCTTCATCAGTCGTCTTCAACCCAGACACTTTGCGTGCCGTAGAGGGTCACTAACATGAGAGGATACTAGAACCTCGTCCTTCATGCTAGTGTAGCCAGCTGGAATGGCACAGCAGGGGGTGGGCCTCTCCACAGCCACTCCCATCCACAGGTTTTCCCAATTAGGATTTAGGGTATATAAGCGGTGGATAGGGCTATGCTCTCTGGCTGTGCATGACTCCTCCCTGTGGCAAGGTAGCTGGTATCCAGGTTCGCGTGGTGTTTCTCTGGGCATGGTCCTAGCTCCATTGTAGGGCATAGATGAGGTAAGGTCATTCCGTACATACAAATGTTTAACACGCAGCATAGGGTAGACTGTCATAATGTTGCTCTTTTGCTTTAGGTCCTTCTGCGTGACAATCTACCCCCTGGAAACCTCCCCTAACAGACCCTACTGCTGCTTTGTTTAGGTTATTGTTTTCTCTTTCTTTTGTGTTGAGGGTGGTTATAGGTTGGGTACTGTACTCCCACACCAGTGAAATGTATGTTTTGAAGTGTGTTTGTTTCGAGGCCTAGCTGTGCGCACCAGCCTGCTTAGGAGGGTACTGGTGGTGGTGGTTGGCCTTCCCTCACCTTCACGTCACGACTGTTATTTGTAGTGGTAATACGCTTCCCTCACGGGGTGAACGCCTCCCTTAATCTTGCGGTGTGTGTGTGTGTGTGTGTGATCTTGGGCACCACGTGCGTGGAAGGTGAGTGGCCTAGCCACCTAGGTATTCCGCCTACCTCTCTGTAATTGGTCGTTGCCCACTGGCCTAGTCTAACCGAATACTGGTTCTGTTTGTGGCAGTCAGTAGCCATTTTTATTAGTCTGTTTTTAGGAAACCAATAAATGTGTTGTTTTTTTAGCAAGAATTATTATTATTCCCTCTGTCTTTTATAATAAATGTGCAAATTACTTTGTTGAAAATTCACGTCTCAGCTCCTCATTGACTTACCTGTGCATTTTCTAATGAGGGGAACCCATCGGGTTATATATATCTATAATAATTCCTTGAGTTAACATCTTCAAGGTGGCGTCGCTCCAAATTATAAACTTACTACTCCTACACGCCGGTCACATTCTGGCGTTGTCGGCAGGATCCAGTGAGAGACAAGAGACGTGAATTGGGGTTTTTAGATAGTTCCTTTTTTTAACAAAGCAGCAGTGGGTACCCTGTGGGGCCTGCAGATAGGTGTGGCTGATCCCTCCTGAGGCCTCAGTGCTCGGCGTCTGAAGAGGGCCATACTTTCCCTGCATTGACTTTTCTCTCTTTAGCTATGGAGCCGGAACTTCAAGAACTGAGGGATCTGGTTCAACAGCTTCAGGCCGACAAGGAACATCTACTGCAGGATCGGGCAGCTGCTCAACCTTCCCGCTCATATTCTGGTCCCGGCAGCCCTGTGGTTCCTCAGTGCACTGTGACTAACGATCCCCTTGCCCCAGACCGATTGTTTTACATCCCTAGGGAGAGGAAGTGTCCAGTCTTTAGGGGTACCTCAGGGATTCCAGTAGAGGATTGGGTGGAGGAGGTAAGGGCCAGTATACGAGCTAGGAATCTGAGGCCCTTAGACCAAGCCTATTATATCTACGACCATCTGGATGGGGAGGCCAAAGATGAAATTAGATATAGGCCCAGGGCAGACAGGGAAGACCCGGCACGAATACTAACCATTCTGCAAGACTTGTATGGTTGTTCTAAACCTTATGTCTCACTACAACAAAGTTTATTTTCTAGGAAGCAGTTGGAGGGCGAGTCATTGCAGGAGTTTTCCCATGCCTTGTGTTGTTTAATGGAAAAGATTGAGCATTGTGCCCCTGACGGGATGCCTAATGCAGCAAACCTCCTTAGGGACCAGTTTGTAGAGCATGTATTTGAGCCATCTCTTCGTAGGGAGTTAAAGCGCATAGTACGCTAGCATCCTGGTTACACTCTGCTAGACATTAGAGCCGATGCTATTCGCTGGGAACAGGAGGGCCAGCCAGATGAGCCTAGAGGTCGGAGCTACTCGGTCCCCTCCTTATGCGCCATGCAATGCGCAGGACGTGGGGCACTTAGTAGCTCAACCAGTGTAGAAATGGCAGAGCTAAAACATATGCTGCAGGAGCAGCTCAACCAGCTGGCCCAGAGTGTCATGGCCATGCAGGCAGTCCCTAGACCTTTCCAACCCACCCGTCCAGGTACAGTCGTATGCAGGCGATGCCAACAACCAGGTCACTATGCCAGGGAGTGCAATAACGAGCGTGTTGCTTCACAGGCCCGGCGGCCTGGGAGTCACCAGTCCCCGGCTGAGGTGGCTTCTGCTTCCCAGGTGTCGGGAAACTATTCCCCTCTGATGTAAAGAGCCATGCATCAGGAGGGGGCAGAGTAGGCTCAAGTGAATCAGCTCCTGTAGGCCATGCTGTAGCCTCAAATTTGTTGGCATCATGCCCAAAAGTAGCCATTAGTCTGGGAGGTGTAGCTGTTAACTGTTTACTGGACACAGGGTCAATGGTTACAACTATGGTGGAGAGTTTCTTCCTCCAGCATTTTAAAACTGCACCACACCCTTGCCGCTGGTTGGAGCTTCGTGCTGCTAATGGCTTACAAATACCTTATGTAGGGTATGTAGAGATGGACGTTGAAGTTTTGGGCAAGGTCCTCCCACAGCGAGGGGTGTTGATTGTGAAGGATCCCCCAGATCAGGAATCCCCCCCCTGATGTTCCTGGAGTTTTGGGCATGAACATAATTAGAGAGTGTTATCACCAATTGTTTAGTCAACACGGTTCAGCACTGTTTGATTCCCCTTCAGTGAAGCATGCCCCCCCGCCATGGTTCCAGGCATTACAATGTTGCCACAAAGTTCAACTTCACCCTGAACAGCCTGGGGTAGGGATGGCCAGGGTGCGAGGTAGGCGACCCATTACGATACCTGGGGGCACTGTTAAAATGGTGGCTGCCACATGTTGTTCTCGTTTCAGTGAGCCCTCAGGCGCAGCCTTACTGGAGCCCCTTGAAGATGGCCGCTCCCTCCCTGAAGGTGTGCTAGTCTCTCCAGTTATGGTTACAGTCAACAGAGGTACTGTTTATGTACCAATTGTGAATGTTGGGGAAACTAGTGTTATCTTGCACCCTCGCCTCCCAATAGGGCTCCTAAGTCAGGCCCAGATTGTAAGTTTGCCAGCAGGAATCTCTACGGTGGTACAGGAGCCAGGTGCTGTCTCAGCTACACTCTCCTCTCAGGTGGGTCAGGTTAGCTCAGTGACAGAGCAGATTGAGGCTATGAACCTGTCAGGGCTCCCTGAGGTAGAACAGGTGAAGGTGAAGTCATTGTTGCTTGAGCACCAGTCTGTGTTTGCTGCTTCTGAGACTGACCTTGGCTGCACTAACCTTATTTCCCACGACATTCCCCTGCTAGACAATGTCCCTATCAGACAGAGGTATAGGCGAATTCCCCCCTCTGACTATGATGACGTTAGGGCCCACATACGTCAGTTGTTGGACAGCCAGATAATCCAGGAAAGTAGTAGTCCCTATGCCTCACCTATCGTCCTGGTCAGGAAGAAGGATGGCAGTCTACGCCTTTGTGTGGATTACAGGCTTCTAAATGGCAAAACCCAGAAAGATGCCTTCCCTCTCCCCCGCATTGAGGAGTCTCTGGATGCCTTGTCAGGGGCTAGATGGTTTTCCACCATGGATCTGGCAAGTGGATACCACCAGGTCCCAGTGACAGAGCGGGACAGAACAAAGACTGCCTTTTGTACACCTTTCGGGCTGTTTGAGTTCCAGAGGATGCCATTTGGGTTGTGCAACGCCCCCAGCACATTCCAGCGGCTAATGGAAAGAATGTTTGGTGATCAACATTGCCAATCTTTGTTGCTGTATCTAGATGAGTCATTTTTTCTTCCATCGTAGATGAGCACATCAGTCGCTTGGACCTAGTGTTGGGGCGCCTGCAACAAGAGGGGCTAAAGGCCAAGTTGGAGAAGTGCCAGTTTCTCAAACAGGAGGTGCAGTACCTGGGGCATGTAATTTCGTCGGCGTGTCCACTGACCCAAAGAAGATAGCTGCTGTTGCTGATTGGCCTCCCCCGAATACAGTCGCTGAGTTGAGGTCTTTCATCGGCTTTGCCAGCTACTACAGACGTTTTGTGGAGGGGTTTGCCAAGCTGGCTGCACCACTCCACCGTATAGTTGCCGAGCTGACGGGGACAAAGAACCGGCGGGGTCAGGGAACTGCCCTGGGGGAGGCATGGACGGAACAGTGCAAGCAGAGTTTTCTGGACTTGAAGGCAAGGCTTGTATCATCACCTGTGCTAGCCTATGCTAACTTTTCTCTCTCATTCATTTTAGAAGTTGACGCCAGCCACTGTGGGTTGGGGGCGGTCCTGTCTCAAGAACAGGATGGCAAGGTCCGACCCATAGCCTACGCTAGCCGTAGTCTCCACCCTGCCGAAAAGAACTACAGCTCTATGAAGCTGGAGTTCTTGGCGATGAAGTGGGCAATGACAGAAAATCTTCGGGAGTACCTGCTTGGCCAAAAGTGTGTGTGGTCTGGACCGACAATAACCCTTTAAGTCACCTTAATACTGCCAAGCTGGGCGCCACTGAACAACGCTGGGTGTCTGAATTGGCAGTCTTTGATTACACTGTTCGGTACCGCCCAGGACATGCCAATCAGAATGCGGACTCTTTGTCCAGACAACACCCCCCAGGAGAGACTGCTGTCCTAGGGCGAGCGCAGCCAGGTACCCCGATACCAGAGTCCTTGCAGCAACTGGCCTTTGAGAACCGTGCCCCTCTGGTGACACAAGCAGTCATCTCCGCCCTCCCTGAGCGCTCAACTGCTGATCTGGTGGCCTTGCAAAGCACCTTCCTTCCCTTCTGGCAGCAACAGAGGAGGCCCGGGCAGATGGAGAAGCATGGTCTCCCTCCTGAAAATGTAAACACTTCTAAGTCTTTGTTTTTTAACCATCAAGTCGCTCTGATGGGTTTCCCATGTGTTCCCATGAGCTTAAAGGATAGTAGCAGCTGAATTCAGACTAAAGCTCCCAATGCCTCTACAACACACTACAGAAACATCTATTTTTTTTAAATCTGTTTATCGTTCCTTGCGACCTTGTGTGTGAGAAACACTGTTGGATTTTCCCCCCCAGGGGAAATAATGATGACATGCCCCAAAATCCTCCAAAAATGCTGATCTGAGGCCAGTTTTGCCATTTCCAGTGCCTTGGGATGAAGGGTACGCAAATACGCGGCCGATATTTGCAATTTGCTCCGATCCCTGTCTGCAGGGCGACTGAATTCCTCCGCAGCTCCACATGCGGACATGCAGTGAGCGGTGGTTGTCATAGAAACAGTTAACAACCCAGCTGCCTACACGTGTGATCTGCCGACTCGCATGTGCTCATAAAAAGTAGCCTTTTTGTATTAATTGTATTATTTTCTTAGTTTATTAAGTCTGATAGAAGAATGATGGTAATATGCCGTGGCATTTTCCACCTGCTATCTTACCTATAGCCTGCCGGACAGGGTCCACCTTGTAGGTGACCCTCAGGTCAGGCAGCACTTTCTGTATCTCCTGGGTGAGGTCGTGTGGCGTGAAGCTCATGGCGTTGATATTGTAGGTGCGGCTGGCCAGTGAGTCAGCCGGAGCCTCCAGGACCTCCAGGGTAGCCCTCAGACAGTCATCTGGTGAGGAGGAGATGAAGTAGAAGAGGGAGAGGAAAGAGGAGCAGAAGAAGAAGAAAGAGGTGAAGGACAATAAAAGGGGAGGACGAGGTACGAGAAAGGAGGAAGAGGAGAAGCACAGGAAATCACTGAAGTTTAAAATGTAGAAAGTTAACAGGAAAGTACAATTTCACAAGTGTTGCCACACCTATGTACATCATAGGAAGCCGGGTGTCGCTGCGCAGGTTGCACTCGACGCGACCCGTCTTCACCGCCGTATGGAACATCTGGACCGCGTAGCCTGGGAACGGGAGACACATGCAGGTTGAGTAAACAGGCTTATTGCTGAAGGTTATCAAGCTATGTGAGGAACCATGAATGAAAAGTCTTTCATTAACTGATTGGTACTGGGACGACTTGCTTTTGTGCTTTGGTGTCAGCTAATGTCGGCCATATTTCATGCTGTCCAAAGACAAAGACGTGCACTTGGTAATATTCTGCTGCGCTGCTAATGACCATACAACCGTGAAAGGCTTATACATGGGATTGACGACTCACATGACTGGGAGGGGCGTGGTGGACAGATACAGACTTCATAATAAAACATGGCTGCATCATTATTTATCGGGCAAATGCCAACAAACAAATCAACAAAATACTTTTTTGTGATGTCTAACTGCAATTCAAAAACTGCAGGAACTGAAATCAAATGGCACTGTTCCCTGCTATGTGAAGACTATAGCAGTGTGGTCCACCTGCTTCCCTGCATCCTCGAGCTTCTCAAGTAGGTTACGCCTGACCAGCTCTATCTCAGAGCCGCTTACCTGCGGTTCCTCCACCAGGCTGGGAGTCAGCAGAGATGATAGCTGGGTACCTGAGACAGCGGAAGTCCAGCCCATACCTTTGGTGGAAGTACTGGCAGAGAAAGAGAGAGGGAGCAAAGGCTCAGGAACACAACAGGTGAAAAAAAATATATAAGGCAAGGAGAGTTCCTGAACTGAAAGGTTTAACAAGAAAAACTACAAAAATCAGCCATTCCTACTTTGAATCTCAAGTTGCATGTGACGTGTGCTCCTTTTTCACTTTTCTAGAGAGGGCAAGTTTAGTTTTAGGACCATATGCTACTAAAATATATGAGCCTGAAACAATATAATACACCAAAAGCCTGCTCTTATCCTTAACTCTAGATAAAATAAATTAGCCCCTGTAGTTCCATCTCAGCTTTCTCCTAAACTATTGAAGTTAACAGTGTCATCTTTTACAGCTCCAAAAATAAAAAAATAAGCATAAAATGTCCAGCAAATTTCTCCAAATGGCTTGTGCATAATCCACGTGTTTTGCACCCAAAAGCGAGCACTGTGGATCCGAAAGTCCAATATTTACCTAGACTTTCCTCACTGATGATGCTCTGGTCAGATTCTGCCTGAGCACACGACTAAAGCAAGACACAAGCCAATGAAGTAAGACTGAATTACTGAATTGTATGCAGCCCTCATCACCCCAGATGTCAGCAAGGAGATGATGGTGCAAACAGACACCTCAGAAATTTGGCTGGCAGCTGTCCTATTCCGACAGTGAGGAACATCCAGCGCTGTACAAAAGCAGAAAGCTGTTGCCAAGGGAAACGCATACCTAGGTACCACATGTTGGTTTTTAATTCTGCAGCAGTTTGACTTGTGTGATTCACATGTCTGGCAAAGCCCATGGGAATGCAGAGACCCTGTGCAGGTGAGATGCCTCGTGCACAGCCAGCAACCCGCCCTCCAGGTCGGAGCTGAGGGTACGTGATACATTCAGGGCTAGTGTTGAAGGGATTGGTGGTGGATGGCTGCTACTTGCCGGTGTGCTGGCTCCCTCTAGTGTCCATACCAGAGACCTGCAGCTTACCTGGTCCCACAGCTGTTCGCTATTCCCCCTGATTACCCCTCTGGCACATAGCGCACGGAAAAGAGCAGCAAACAGTTTGGTGTGGGCAACAGGAGGAACAGAGTGGCTCGGCAAACAAAAAATGGATTAATGATACTGGAAACCACAGAAAACCGGCACCAAAAGGCAAGAGTTTAAGATAAAGGCAGACGAAGTAACACTGAATAAGGTTTTATGGTTGTTTTTTTTTGGACAGGTGCCCTTTGTTTCCCTTATAAATCTCCTGTGTCATTTGATGCTGCCACCTCTGACTGTGCCACAGGCTGTAAAAAGATGTCTCACTTAACTTCAATAGTTTGGGAGAATTGGTTGTGTTTGGGGGCGAGTAGATAATGACTGAATTTTAAATCTGACTTATATAGACCTATCAGCGACCATGGGAAATGCAACATCGACAGACGCAAGGACAACAAACAGGCTTATCACTGGGTGAGAAATGGTAAGACCACAAACACCCCCACCCACCAGGCACTGGCCCAACTAACTAATCAACTGGCTTAAGTCAACGTCTTACTGGCCCCGGGCCACTGGGCAGCCGTCTTTATCAAACCCCGACAGTGAACGTAAGCAGTGGAAAAATACTTAACCATCATTGAGCATGTTTATCTTTGTGTGTCTCTACTTGTCTACTGGTTTCTGTGTGTCTCACCTCACCCATCAGCTCGGCGTGGACTTTAGAGACCCCATAGATGGTGTTTGGTCTCTGCACACACAGGTCAGGGGTGGGGTCCCTGGCCGAGGATGGACCGAAGGCGCCGATGGAGCTGGGGACAAACACACGCAGACCATGTTCGGCTGCTATGTCTAATATGTTATGGAGACCTACGGAGAGAGGGAGGCCATTACTGTGTGTAAGTGTCTTTAGTCTACATTTAGATTGCTGAAAACCACAGTTGTGAATGTGAGGAAGCCCCGGTTGCTCAACTTGCTGACACAGAGGAAACAAAGACCAACATTGGTCCGGTTGTCTCAAGTCAGAAAATGACTTTCAGAGATTGGTCCTTTCGATTCCCTAGTGATTATGTTGGTATGCTTGAGATTTCTTGGAGTTTATAGAGCTTATTAAAATAAAGTTACAAATTACAAGATGAAAATATGACTAGTAAATAAAATACTAAAACAAGAATAAAAACAAATTAGACCATAGATCAAGTAAATGCATTACACGTGTTTTATAAGAGAACATTGAACGCCCCATCGCCCTCAGCCTTGTTTTATACCTCTGCATGGTTATGGTCTGTGTAGGGGTTGTGCTGCATGTGCGTAGGTCACAGAACAGGTCTGTGCAGATGTCGTGCACCTCCCCTTGAAATGTAACTGCACATCAGGGCCCGCATGCATCGCACAAACGATGATTTGAGTGAGGTGGGATTTCTACCAACTCACTTCCTGTCACAAAATGACAAACAAGCACGGAGCAGGAGATGTGCTGCTGCAGTCTCTGTAGCAACATCAGCAGAAGCTCCTCCTCCAATCTCTCCCAACTTGTGTATTCTTGTAGTTGTCAAGTATACTACATTTTCCTCAGTTTAAATATGATTTATAGACCTTGTTCAGCATCTCTATCTAGTGTAGTGTACAACGCAAACCATACAGGTGTCACATAGTAGAGGGAAAAAAGCCTTAGTCTTCAGTGTTTACTGGAAAGACTATAGTTACCTGTGATGTTGACCTCTTTGGCCAGCGACACGTTGCTCTCTCCCACAACAGATGAGACGACTGAGTAGTGGACCAGCCAGCTGATGTTGTTGTTGACCACAATCTCCCGCAGGTTCTTACAGTCCAGGATGTCCGAGTAGATGAACGGCCCTGTGGTGGAGAGAGACACACTTTTACCCCGAAGCACCTTACAATACTGTACATGCATTGAGTTTATACACACACACTCTGAGTGACTCAAATATACACACCGTTGTGGTAGACCTGGTAAGGGGGTTTCCGGATGTCTGAGAGAATCACATTGTTTTTTCCAAACCGTTTCCTGAGGGTGAAATGTGAACACACGGACACACGAGCACTGACTTTAGAGATGTGGGTTTTCAGGTTTTCTTTTGCTGTGTCCTTCCTCTTTAACCGGAACAATTCACTGCCAAGCACAAACAACTGTGCTCATACGTATGGAGAGAGATGAGAGCTTAACATTTGAAAAGGGAAGTCATGCAAAACCTTACCTCAGCAACTTGGCAAGCCCCACTCCCAGCTGACCGAGTCCTCCTAGGAGGGGGGGCGAGATGGAAATGAGATGGTAAAGGGGGCAACAGAAGACATTTCAGATAAAAATCGTAGTGAAAAGAGACCGAAGTAAAGACACACAGTAATATAATGCTCTGCAAAACCCCACCGGTGATGAGGACTTTGGGGTGGTCCGTCTCTGTGCAGGACGAGGGGTCAGTTCTCCCGTCGGTGGACGCGTGGAGTGGGGAGGAGCTGAGGGCACGTACTGCTGGGCTCAAACCCTCCGCGCTGCACAGGGGCCTGCACCCCGCACGCCTCATTGCAGCTCTGATCAACCCCACCTTGAGCATCCTAAAAGCTCCTAGGAATAAAAGCATGCATTAAATAACGTATTCCAAAAGGTGGACACTTATCGAAAGGTGCCGTACAGTACAGTGAGTTTCTTATGACCCTAAAAGTATTAACATATCTTTCAATCAGCTACTCTGGCCCGCTAATCAAGCAAAAGTATTTGTATTAAAGGCATTGGCCGGCTTAAGTCATTTTTGCGACTGCACAAACTTTAAGGCCTTTACTAGATCCATGGTCCAGGAGCCGATTATGATATTCAACATACTTGTACTTTATACGTGTTTTCAAGGAGAGATGCCGTATTGGCTGTCATATATTAAAAGAAATTGCTTAGGGCATCAGTGTCATTTTGTGCACACCATTTGTATTCCTGAGTGAAACAAGTTTGCACATTGAGTGGACAATGCCTTTAGGTTCTCTCATTTTTGTTGCTTCATATTGTGTTTTGAAGAAGCCACTCTTATCCATTAGTCTAAATACTAAGTTTGTAGTCATGAAGTCGTGGCACACTTAGTGCCTTTAGTAGAGAAACTCTCGCCACAGTGTTTGGTGGAAGACTACTGTGGGAATATCAGGCGAACCGACTCCAAAAGTTGGTATTTTATTGCAAAAGGTACTGCTGACTGTATATAACATGTATGAAACGTATTGGGTCACGTTCTACGAGGAGAGATATCGGGCTTATTTACCCTGATACACTCCTTGTATCGGTTGTTTGAGAGACAAGAACCGGCTACGGGCTTATGTGAGGCCAACGTGGCTAATGAACGTAAGGTGTCATTTTGAATACTAAGCTAGCGCCTCACCCTGACATAACGGTCAGACAGTACGTTAGTAATTGGATGGCTATCTCTGAAACCAGCCCTGGCAACGTTTGCACTCGTCCTGTTATTGCTAGACATTGGCCATGTAAGCTAACGCGAAAGATCACTGGAACGGGGCCAGTCATGTAACTAAGCCGGCCAACAACTGAGCTACCCTGGCTTTAAGCGGGTTGCAAAACTCGCCACATGTAAACACGTAACAGTCATGGCGTTCAGTGACTTACTTTGAAGTGAACTGGGAAGAAAACGTAGCTATAGGATGAAGAAACTATTCCTCCTCCTCTCCCGAGTCTCTTCTTGCAGCCAATGTTTGTGAAAGTGCCCGAGAAGCGAGTCGCGTGGCTTCAGAGGAGGTTTGTCGCGCTGTGATTGGCTGACGGCTCAGAGGCTTGGTCACGCTACCTTCCATACCACTGTCCAGGCGGCCCGAATGTAAAGTAAACCTGACTTCCTGTTACGCTTTTAAAAAAGCCAAACGTATCTGAGTGGGGCTTTTATTATGAAGACAAAATCGTTAAACTTCCGGTAGTCTGTCTATAGCTGGCTGACTTGAAGCTGACTTCAATACCGCTTCTCATAGCTTGTGGTGAGTCTACATTGGATGGTTACGACATTATGGCTAATAATCAAAATCCTCGATTCAGAATATGAATGGGAATGGGATGTTGAGTATGTGACTTACCATTTGTATTCATTACGGCCACTAGATGGAGCCAAAGATAGCTTGGCAGAGTCAAGTGGCCTCACTAGCAACTCAACACACTTCCCTTATCTGTGCCAAAGCTTCAGAAAGCTTCAGAAAGCCAGAAAGACGGAGAGACGCCAACTGCAAGAAAGGCGAAATTTGCGGAGTGTGAGATCGAGGTGCTCATCACTGAGGTTGAGCACCGTAAAGGTGTACTGTTTGGGGGGTCAGTAGAGGCATCTGGGTCACATTGTGGAGAACCGCACAAGCTCTAATAATCCGGCACACCTTATTATTAATAATAATAATAATAATAATAAACTTTAGTTATATAGCACTTTCCAAAACAAAGTTACAAAGTGCTTTAGGTGGTAGACAAACTGATGATGAACAAAATGATAAAAACAATGTAAAAACAGTTTAAAAGTTATACAACATTGAGCATAAGGAGCTACACATATATGAGGGGGGTCTTAATGGGGCTTAGCCCTCAGTTGTATTTTTGCCCCCTCTGTTTGATCTTAATGTATCTATAGAAAAATATTTGCATAGGTGTATGCTAGGGCGTCCATAGTAGCCTATACTGAAACGGAGCGGAGGAGACAGACACGTCACTTAGTTCGAAATAAAAGCGTCACAATTGAGATATGCAGTCGAATCACATCTAACACATCTAGCGACCATGGTTGACGCCAGTATGGGGGTTTATAGGAGAATTGGTCATTCAATAATAATGATATATGTATGATATATAACAACCAGGTTAGAAAAAGACAGAAATGTAGGTTACTGTTACATGGTAAACGGTCTTGTCTTTAGCCTCTACTCGATAACATTACAAGTTGTAGCATGAGAAGAGTCAGCTAACCTGCTCAAGTTGGTGCCTTTGGCTATATCAGCTAGCTAACCAGCCAGCAAGCTAATAAGCAAAGCAAGTAATGCTACCGTTAACATGCAACCACTAGCTACTTTTAGCCACATACATTGAGTGGCATTATCTCAACGCTGATACATTCATTAATACACTCATTAAAACGCTCATTGATAACGTGTCAATTATGACATTATCATTCTCAAGCTAAAACAGCACAGAAATGAGCCTATTTCATACTGTTGAGATGGTTGAGTTGTGAGTTTAAAAATGCAATCAGTTGTTCTCCAATATGGATGGTAGAGGGCTTGTGGCTGACAGAACAAAGACCTTTAAGCAAAAACAGCAATAATGTGATTTTTATTTACTACGGATTCTTCTTAAATATGTGATTTATTTCCAGGTTAGTGCTATGTATCACTCTAAAATGTTGCAACACGTGTTTGTAAAAACAATGGGAGGGGTTTATTTTGAAAGTTATCGGAAGGCACTGAGAGTAGTGTGACAGTTTGCTCCACAGTGACTGGTCGACGTAGCTCTGTATCACTGACTGTCGTGCATGTCAAGAATGAAGAGCAGCCTCTCTGGTGGAAGCCAGAATAGTACTGTACAGACTGGGGGGTTTCTACCGCCTGTCAGTTGTAGCAGGAAGTGGTGCTGTAGCCCACATGAGCCTCCGTGAATCCACAATCTCATTAGAAGATGGGTGGGTGGTGCCGAATCATTGAGGGGGAAAATGGTTTTAACTCTTTATCTCCCCCGAATTTACGCCCATAAAATACTCCTGTTGCTGCTCTGTCACCAGTTTTCAAAATAAGACACGAATCTACTATATCTCAAATGATATTATCTGGATTTAGAATAACTATTAATAGCTCACAACATGCTTAAGTGTCCAGAGGCTTAGATTATACTTAGATTGGCCAGAATACCTCATCATAGGTTTTGCTACCATCGCAAACAGAAACAAATCGTATTCTGTCTGCACACAAACAGTTGCCGTAGTTGATGTTGACCAGGTTGCTATGGTTACGGTGGCTTATTTGTGAGATTGGTAGCTACAAGTAGGTTTAACTTTTTCCCTACCTAAAGCTAAATGTTAATTTTACATTTTAGTAGATACTGAATTGTTCATACGCTCCAACGTATCAACAGGTTAATCGTAAAAGTATTAATTACGAGCAGCTCAATTAATTCAGTGGTAGCATCGTGGCTATCAGTAGTTGAAATGTTTGCTAACGTTAGCTAACTAGGTAGCAGCAGCTTGAGCGAGTTGTAATGAAATGTTCAGTCATGGCTCGCAAATAACACTGGGATTAATTTAGCTGTAACTTAGTCCTTCGTAATATTGTAGGCAGTTTAAACGCTCGCATGAACTAATGTTGCAGGGCAATGATTCATTGTTGATATCTGGAATTGGAAATCCAAGCTGAGCAGTCACATATATTTTCTCATTTGTAGACACAGTGGGAGAAAAATGTGACTTGAATTGCAAAATGGCACTTGAATAATGTGCCCCGAAGGATGAAAATGGTCCGTATACACCAAACGACCCAATATCACATCTAGAATGTCATCCCTGGAGGAAGAGGAGACTCCTGACCCGCAGCTGAGCCTTGACTGTGGGAACAATGTAGACAAACCGCAGACCCTGGAACCACAGACCCCCGACATCCCGCCTGAGGATGCTGAGCTAAAGCAACTGAGTGAACATTTTACATCAGAGACTCTGTTTCTGAGCAGAACCAAGTTGGAAGATGTTGCAGAATGTATTTTGAAAAATGGCACACTAAAGGTCAGTTTGGCCTTCAACTGTGCATTCATCAGCCTCTACTCACACAGCTGAATACGCTACAGCGGGTTTCAAGCAAATAATATAGAACACATCTGTTAGAGCACTAGGCGTACAACTTGTATTTTAAAACTGAGAGAGAGAGAGAGAGAGAGAGAGAGAGAGAGAGAGAGAGAGAGAGAGAGAGAGAGAGAGAGAGAGAGAGAGAGAGAGAGAATTATAGTGAAAACTGAGTTTTTTTTCCTCCCTGTCTCCTCCCCGCTGCTGAACCTTAAGCAGCTGTCGGACATGGCGTGTCAAATTCTTGGAACAGGCCCCTGGTGACTGCCCCAGCAGGAAGAGGTAGAGAAAAGTTTTTCTAGTCATGTTTTAAAGATGTTTCACACATAACCCACTACCTTCCCAACCGCCAAACCAGCCTCCTCCTCCACCCAAAGTTTTTCTAGTCATGTTTTAAAGATGTGTCACACCTGATGCACCGCAGATGTGGACGCAAGTTGGTGTGCTCAAAGCAAAGAGCCTTCATAGTTCAACTCTAGAAGCCATATCAATCTGGACGTCCTGTGTGGTTGTTATAATATTTGAAACATTCAGAATGAGTTTGATATTTAGTCTATATCAACGGGTTACAAAGAAGAAAGTGTCCCTTCCTCACATTTTTCTTGTTCGTGATTATGTCAAAACACATTTATGCATTGTGCACAAAGTACTTGACTGTATTGAAGCGTTTGCAGAACGTTATTAAATACATCATTTTATTGTGGAGGGTGGACTCAGATTTTAATTTCACTTTTAACTAGATATTTATTAAACTAAGGACCCCTGTTTGATCATATTTTGTCCCAGGGACTCCAATCTGAGGAGACTTAAGTATTGTATCATTTAGTCAAGATTCATAAAATAGGGTCTGATCAGAGGTCAGTATTAGTCATTGGTAGATTGTTCTCATTGGGCTAACATCTGGTAAATTAAATAATAGAATTGAACTAATGTTTGGGTCCCACTGGCCTAGACCTTGTCTTGAGTGAATGAACTTTTATTCATCACATACACATAGATATACACACAACATATCACCCCACATACATGCACGGGAATGAACCCTCCTACTGATTACAACTGACTAGATTGTAACACATTTGAACACAGTCATCACCGCTATTTTCACACACCTCTTCTCTTTTGGGTCTATAGGACACTCACACTGGGGAAGATCAAGACCAGAGTCCTCACTGCTACTTTCACATAGGACAGCACATCTATAGTGTCTATGAACACACACTGTGACAGCTCATTAGAGAGAGAAAGACTGATGTTGAAAAGCGATACTGAAGAGAAATATTGTACTTTTGTTACTTTACAACATTTATTCAAGTGAGTAATTGAGTGAGATTTTATTTATCCACAAAATTACTCAAGCTATGCAACTAGTTTTACCATAACAGGTGCATAGTTTTGGATATTTGTTTTGGTTGGTGATTTTGTGAAAGGAGACGAAGGAAGACAAGATTCAGGTAAGCTAATTCCTCTTTTATGTGGCAAAGGTTTGGCGATAATGTTGGAAAGAGTGCTGAAATATATCCTAGTTACTAATGTAGTTCATATAGATAGAGGGGTATATAGTGGTGTATCAGAATGATGTACATTTAACAAACGTTTTTATTTGACTTGCCAACACATCATTTATATGTTTACATTCTATCAATTTGATAGTACACCTGTACACTGGAGGAGCTCCGTCTACTGCCTGGTATGACGTTAGAAGTCCGTCTACTACTGCCTGGTCTGACATTGGAGCTACGTCTACTACTGCCTGGTCTGACATTGGAGCTACGTCTACTGCTGCCTGGTCTGCTACGTCTACTGCCTGGTCTGCTACGTCTACTGCCTGGTCTGACCTTGGAGCTACGTCTACTGCTGCCTGGTCTGCTACGTCTACTGCCTGGTCTGACCTTGGAACTCCGTCTACTGCTGGTCTGACGGTAGAGCTCCGTCTACTGCCTTGTCATTAGAGCCTCCTTTACTGCGCCGTCTGAAGATGGAGCCTCGTCTTCCGAGGCGTCTGATGACAGAGCCTTGTCCACCGCCGTCCCAGCGGCTCAAAAAAAAGAGAAAAGTAAGGAACAAAGCCAGACTTTATCTGTACAAGTGTATTATTTCTGCTTCATATCATAATTGTTCCTACTATTGAGTGAGGGTGATCATTTTATGTCATTTTCAGAGAAACCAATGAAAATGTTCCGGGAAATGTTCTCCAAACTGATGAAGGGTCTGTGTTGCTGTTGTGCCAGTGTTGAGGAATGAAGATCCATCACCGACCAGACCCATAACCCTAACACCTAACCCATAACAAACCTAACCCATAACCCTAACCCTAGATTTTCTTTTTTCCCCTCCCAACTTTAAACCTAAGAATTTTTTTATTTTTTTTAGCTTAATCCCTGTTAACCTTCCCTTACCTAAACCCAACTCCTACCTTTAGATGATTCCCCAACCCTATAATCTAACCCTTACCTTCACCTCACTCCTGCCTTCTGTTCTTTCTCTCACCCTCTCTCTATTTGAGGCCCCAACAGATCCTAAATAGGGCCTGACTGATGTAAGATTTTTGGCTCCAATACCATATTTGATATCTTAAGGTATTACGATGTTCATATTAATACATTTTTGATACTTTATATCGTTCACATATTTTCAGCACTTCAATGTATTGGCATTCAGTAAACAACACTGCCGATGTGCTGAATGCGGAGAAAACTCATTAACAGGAACTTCACATTAGGGAGGAATGGTGAATGACGTAGGGTGACCATCGGGGGGGTGAGACCGCACAGTTGCACACTTCTACGCACACTTTCACCGATGCGTAGACGTTTTTCAGAAATGGGCATCAGCTCAGTCCATAGTTTTATAAGTGTGCTTTCACAGGGTTTGTGGTGTGTTGTATCTGTTAAGCCACTACTTAAAACCTATTTTTATACAAAGGCATTCTCTTAACTCTTATTTTATTGATTATTTTACCGGGCCGGCGCCAGGATGAAGTAACTGAGGGGCCTGAAATAAAACTCATTGATTTAACCATGCAACAGCCTCAGAAAGGCTAAATAACAACATAAGGCTACTGTTCAAAATCAAAGAATACATTTATTAATCAGAGACTCACATAAGAACGGAGCACTGCAGATAATTTATGAACGATTCTCTCTCTCTCTCTCTCTCTCTCTCTCTCTCACTCACTCACTCACTCACTCACTCACTCACTCACTCACTCACTCACTCACTCACTCACTCACACACACACACACGGAGTGTGTTTCGGAGAGCGACTGAAGGTTTTCTCTTCTAAGGTTTGGTGTGTTTAATGCGTTTGTCACTGGTGTTTTGCACAATAAATGTCACAGTTTTCTTAAAGCACTTTGAGCACAGTTTGTTGGGGGTTTCTTCTTTGTAACCCGTTGATATAGACTAAATATCAAACTCATTCTGAATGTTTCAAATATTGAACTATAACAACCACACAGGACGTCCAGATTGATATGGCTTCTAGAGTTGAACTATGAAGGCTCTTTGCTTTGAGCACACCAACTTGCGTCCACATCTCCATCTGTGGTGAGCTGACCTGTTGCTGACAAAGCAACAGAGGAATCAATCCACAGGGAATAACTGTGTTGAGCTACACGCCTTAGTCGTTTAGATAACTTTAGATTGAAGTGCCATACTATTACTACAGTGTGTCCTGGTGCTTGGGGATATTTATCATTTTGCTTGCAGTTATACTTCTGCAGGAGAAAGACAGGAGTTACATGGCAAAACAGCATTGTGATAACATGATAAACTGTAAAAGGGAGAATTCAGCCTAAAACAAAATTCACATATTACATGAATGATCTTGGAAACAATATCATGTTTGATCTCATACAACATAGAAAGCAAAAATCTTTAAAATGATATGTATCGTACTGATCATTGTACAGCACCAGAATATTGTATGCGTCTCATTTACACTATCCAAAAAGGCAAAAGGCAGTAACTTCCAATTTTCGCCATTTGAGAAAACATCTTGTCACTGTGGTGCTGCGTTTCAGAGAAAATAACAAGTTAGAAATACAGTAACTGCAACATGTAATTGAGAACCCAAAGCAAATCTGAGCACCTTCACTTTCTGTGCTTTGCATTTGTTGCCAATTAACACTACAACATTGATTATTTGGTTGTAGCTTGACTCCAACAACCTCTCTGTGCCTTCCTCTTTGCTGTGGCTTGGCTCTCTGGCGCGCGCTCTCTCTCTCTCTATTCTGTGACTCACTCACACACTCTCTCTCTCTCTCATGCGCATGCGTGTGTGTGAGCGTTTGCGGAGTGCGTGGAGTGTGTTTCGGAGAGAGACTGAAGGTTTTCTCTTCTAAGGTTTGGTGTGTTTAATGCGTTTTTCACTGGTGTTTTTGCACAATAAATGTCACAGTTTTCTTAAAGCACAGTTTGTTGGGGGTTTGGGGTTTGTCGGGTATCGGGGCTTGTAGCCCGGCTGGGCAACATGCCGGTAGTTGACGGTGGGGGGGGGGGGGGGGTTTGAGAAGCTGACTCGCCGGCATGCAGTGAAGTTGGTGCCGGTGGGCGGCTGCTCAGTGGAGGAGGCTGGTTTGGCGGTTGGGAAGGTAGTGGGTTATGACGGCGTCAAGTCTGCCTCGCGCATGAACAGCGCTATTGTTATTTTCTTAGACAGCACGGCTAAAGTGGATCAGGTAGTTGAGGAAGGTGTCGTGATTAGAGACACTTTTACTCCGGTTCTCCCGCTGGTTAACCCGGCAAAAAAGATCACGATATCGAACGCACCCCCGTTAATTAGAAATGAAACTTTAGCCAAGGAGTTGTCTAGGTACGGGCAGCTAGTCTCCCATCAAAATGATCTCGTTGGGATCGAAGTCTCCGCTGCTAAAACATGTAGTGTGTCATAGGAGGCTGGTGTACATGATGTTGAAAGACAACAATGAAAAAATAAACGTGTCTTTTAACTTTAAGGTTGATGGTTTCAACTACATGGTTTTCGCCACATCGGAGACCATGAAATGTTTCGGGTGTGGGGCGGAGGGGCATTTAATCCGCTCCTGTCCGGAGAGGGCAGCTAGAGAACAGCCAGACGAGCAGGAAGCCCCGGCCTCCTCCGGAGCCTCGGGGAGCTCTGCTCCTACAGGCACCGGTGGTGAGGAGCATCAGGCGGGCAGTAGTGTTGTGTCGTTCGCGAACGATTCGTTCTTTTGAACGAATCTTTTAAGTGAACGTACTGAACCGAATCACTTCATCAAGTGATTCGTTCGTTTACCAGTTCAGTTGAGCTGTCAGCAGCGCGCGCGCGCAGCAGAGCCAGCGAGCCGCTGCAGGGAGGGAGAGACCGCCGACTGCGCCGAGTCGCCTACCGCCTGAATCACTCACTCTCCTGAATCATTGTCCTCTGAGAGGGATACACTTTCATGGCAACCGTTTTCTCCAGGAGTGAAGTCACATAAACATAAACACACACCTCCCCGTTGTTTTAACAGATTTAGTTTCCAGATAAACAAACTTAAAACGTTAGGCTGGCAGTAATGAGAGAGTGAGACTCACCAGTGCAGCTGTAGTAGCAGGCAGCAGCGACGGAGGGAGACTACGGGTGTGTTGTGTTCAAGTGTACCCCGGAGAAAACGTTTTTGTTTTTTTTACTTTGCTAAATTGCCACCGCAACAACTCACGTACAGTAGGACACAGCATGTAACAAGTAGTGTATAAAACCCGCAGTTTGAGAAAATGCGTGACTGTCTGATCCTCTCATTGCAACAATTTGCGAGGGAACGGTGCATGTTCAGTGTGAATCCTTCACTGAATGCACTGTGGGGTACTGTGGTACGTTCAGTGAACGGATCACTCACTGAGCCCAATTTGCTGAGTAGACCAGTTAAATAGCCTACCATAGGACAGGATCACTCAAAACATCATGATTTATAAACGAGTTTATTTTTACAAACATGTTTGTCAAAGCAACACAGCCACAACACTCTCGTCTCCCGGTCCTGGAAGCCGTGAACTGAACTGAAACATGAACCGTTCAGCCGTGTATCAGTTCAGGAAGTCGGAGTCGCAGGCTCCTCCCGCCAAGAACTCAACGATTCGGTGAACGAATCTTTTGGACGAATCTTTTTAGTGAACTGATTCTAGTGATTCAGTACTTCTAAAAGAACTGCCATGCCCATCACTAGCGGGCAGGGAGGAAGCGCAAGGCGGCCAGGTGAACGGTGAGGCACAGGGGGGTGAAAGGAGGCAGGCGGAGTTAGGGGAAGTAGTTCAGACTGATCAACAGGAACAGAGCGGAGACAAACAGGTGAAGGAAGGTGAACAATGTAATAGTAAAAATGGTCAACAGAATAAAGTGAGCCCAGAAAAGGAAAAAGGTGCAGTAGGAGTAGTAGAGGATTCTAAAGATGAGGACATGTCTGATGAGGATTTTTTCTTTTTTCTTTATCACGTGATAAACCTTGAGCTTGCACGATCAGAATGATATCGCGAGATGTCCCATTCGCTCACGAGTGTTAACAGTGATAAATGTGAACTTGCAGGTGCTATCCATTGTGAATGCGTCATCAGGTCTACGATCATATGCACCGTGAACATGGGCCCTACTGGACAAGAGAAAAAATGCCCGTTGATGATTTCATTTTGTCACCTTTTTCATCCAGAAATTGAAATGTATATACCAGCTTATGTCAATTCATGATATTTGCACTTTGAAGAACTTCTGTATATGATTTGTGAATCTGCTTAACTTGATGTGGTGGGTAGACAAAATTATCTTTAGCCATCCAAGTTTTTCAACTGGAATTCTTAATCATCCCAAATGGATATTTTGCCTTTTGCACTTTTTGTCCCCAAAAAAGATATTGTTATTGTGTGTCTTGTTTCATTGCTTTTAGCCTAAACTATGCTAGTTTAAGTATTGGCAAACTTTTTTTAATGCTAGAATATGTTTTTCAACTCACGAGTCATATCCCACTAAAGCCTCTTTCAGCAATATCAAGATCTTTCAATGAATTAAAGCTCCGATTGCATGATTACTCCACCCGAACGAGTGGGTTTAATACTAGGACTAAAAGGTTAGTAGCACAATTACATTTGTTTGTAAATAAATGAAGAATAAAACAGCCAAACTATTTTTGTCCAAGATAATCCTTGTAAGCCTCGTGGAGCAGATTAGGGTTGTTATGCATTCATATAACTGGAATAAAACTGAAAGATGATGTCTTGCACACACAAAAAAGGCCAATAAAGTTCAAAAGCCTGCCATTCAAGTTTTATGTTTGATTCAGGGTTTATGCACCATCTTGGCTCTAGTGGACTGAATTATGTCAATGTTGAATAAATAACCATACCAATTAATGACTTTTTGCTGTCATTTGTGTACGATTAACAGTCTGACAAACCTGAGGAAATCCCTCACTCCTTGGGCAAAAACAAATGCAAATCATTGTTCGATTGTTTTTGGTGTCATGTCTTAATGATGAAACAAAAAGCAATAAGCAACACTGGCCCAGACATTTTACTGAAATTCATAGTGATAAATAGAGCCCCATGCATAGAGCAGTTTTCAGTGTTAAAAATATGAATATGTCCACTCAGCCCCTCAGATGATGACGCCAATAAATACTATGAGTTTTTGATTTGATGACCAGATTATCTACTCACAGCTGGACAAAAATACTCCATGCATCTTGTTACAAATTACAAATACATGGGTTTTGTACTTTCAAAATAAAAACATGTTCAAACCAGTGACAGTCAAACATTCTTGACCAAACTAAATTCTACCTGTTGTGTTAAGTAAAGTCAAAAAGTGGTCAGTAACTAAACTGACTTTAGACTGACAAGTGAATGGATTCATTTTTATACATTTTCATGATGATGATGGCAGGGTGGTGGTGAAAGTACTGGTGGTAGTACAGGTGGTGGTGATGCTGGTGGTGGTAGTGGTAGTCTGGGTATGGGTGGTGATGGTGTGATTTCCTCCCTCTCCACCTCTTCCTCCCTCTCTTCCTCCTCTCTTCTCCTTTTCCTCTCTGCCCCCCCCCCCCCCCCCCCCCCTCCTTTTTCCCCCTCAATCTCCTCCTGTGCCCCCTTATACTCCTCCTCTTTCCCCTCCTCCTCTACCCTTTGTCCTTCTTCCGTCCTCTCCTCTTCCTCCTCTGAGTTTTCTCCTCATTCAGCACATCGGCAGTGTTGTTTACTGAACGCCAATACATTGAAGTGCTGAAAATATGTGAACGATATAAAGTATCAAAAATGTATTAATATGAACATCGTAATACCTTAAGATATCAAATATGGTATTGGAGCCAAAAATCTTACATCAGTCAGGCCCTATTTAGGATCTGTTGGGGCCTCAAATAGAGAGAGAGGGTGAGAGAAAGAACAAGGGCAGGAGTGAGCCTCTGACTACCATGATTGCTGCAAAGTTTGTCTCCATGGCTTATCACCAACTTATGTATTATTTTTTTTATTACTCTAGATGTCACGGCTCCAGCTCTGACCCTGGGTTTTCCCTGTGTTCCTACCTCCCTTGTGTCTCCACCTCCCCTGTCTGTCTCTCGTTGTCTGTCTGTGTGTGGCTCCCTCTCCTGGCCCTGCCTTTCCTCCACACCTGCCACCTATCATCTCATCAGACCAGCAGTACTTATACCCCGGCTCTTCAACCACTCTTTGCCAGATTGTTCCGCCAACTACCGTGGTAGTCACTCTCTCGGCCGCTCTTGATCGACTATCAGAGTTAAATTCCCTTGTGTGCCTCCGGGCTGTCCTAACTGTTTTCTTGTCTTCCAAGATCCCCTGTACGCCTCATTCCTCGTGTCTCCTCGCCGAAACCCACCAGCCTGCCTGCTTCCCTCGTTCCTGCTTCACCTACTTGCCCCAGCTCCTGCCAACCCAGCCTCTGCATCCCCCACCTTCCCTTCACCAGCTTCACTGTTAAAAAAACATTTATTCTCTACTCCGCCGTCCTGATCTGCATTTCTGGGTCCTATACAAACTGCTATACCTGACACTAGATTTTGTATTATTTCCTATATTATGACCCCAAATCTTGATGATGATGCTGATGATGTTTAGCTGCTTTGCTGCAACAAGAGGCAATTCTGTTCTGTTGTGCAGAAGAAGCCTTTAGATTCAGGTTCTGCCTGAAAGTAAGCATGCTGTTTGTCCAACAATGGTGATGGTGATACTGTCGGAGGAAGAAGCCCAGGTTTCAGGCCAGTGATGAATACCGGACCCCCACGCCAACACTTAATCTTCTTCACGATTCTGTAGATTCTGTAGTTACTGGAGTCTCAAACCGGTTCAAAGAAGTCACTGGAGATGATCAGAGTTCGATGCAATAGAGCTTTATTCTTCAACAGAGACAAAACCCGAGTTGGTCCCGGAACCAGACATACAACTGTCTGTTGTACAAATTACGTTATGGCCACCTGGGCCTCTCCTGTCTGCGCATGCCCCGCCTGTCTATTTCTAGGTACTTCTTATCAAAATGAGGCCTGTGCAGCTCGTCCTTGGACACCCTTATTGTGAGAAGGCCTCAGACTGTATTTTTAAAAAATGTATGATTACTGTGGGGAAACGTTTAGACTGTTTTTTGAAACTTTATGATCTTTTAGGTTACATGCTTAATCAAACACACTTTTATAGTTATGCAGACTTAACATTTTACACACACACTCTTGATTATATTGCTTATTACAAAGCTTATATTGCTTATTACAAAGCATATTTACATTTCCCCCCTTTGGGACTTACTAAAGTCCCACTAATATGCTGCTTATCAGGTTCAAACATGTTTCTCTAAAGTGCACAGAATACACATACCGAACATGGCTCCTGGGGTAACCAACACAAGGAGGAAACATAAAATGAGCGAATTCAGGAAATCAAGTCACTGAATCGAGAGCTTAAGCTCATGCTTGTCATAATATAAATTGTCTTAAACAACAGAAATAGTATATGGATTATATTGTCACTGTGAGATTATATTAACAATCAATTTTCCAGTGTAGGCTACTCCAGTGTGGACTACTTAATAAGTGTGGATATTATAATTAACAACTGTATTAAACCTTTGCGTGCCGTAGAGGGTCACTAACATGAGAGGATACTAGAACCTCGTCCTTCATGCTAGTATGGGTATCTTCCAAGTCAGTTTCAGTCCAAATGTAAGTTGGCTTCTAGGTCCCATCAGAATCCGACGCACCGACGCCCAGGGTCAGTACATCAGACTCTGACCAAACCATGACACCAATGTGGTTTAAGGGAAAGGTGGCTTAGGGGCGGGGTAACCTAGGGGTAGAATTGGCGTAGGAGTAGTATGGCTTAGGGGTAGCGTATGTTCCAGTACCACGCAGCCGTCGGTAATATCGTCGCTCGTAGCCACGCAACAGGCCAGGAGATCCCTTTCTTTTGTCAATTTTTAACTCTTGCAGCTGGGTTTCCTGTGCTTGTATTAGACTTTTCTGGTTTTCCATAACATCCTCCCGGGCTTCCAACACCTGCAGTCGATATCGCTGTTTTTTCATGTCACCCTCCTGGGCCTCCAGCTCTCGTAGTCGAATTTTCCGTTCTTTTGTCCTAACCCTATGGCGTTTGGTGGCGCGTCGTTGGAGCTCTTTCAGTCGGCGCTTTTGTATATCAGAGGCCTTATGTGGTGATAGGTTACTCGTCTGTATTTTGAACTGCTGCCACGTGAGGTCAGCCAATTTGGCGGGTTCCCAGAGCTCACCGGTACATTCATCATCAGAAGAGCTGTCTGTGGTTGCCCAATCCTCCTGTCGCTGGCCTGTAGCCAGGTACGCTAGCAACTTTTGGTATTCAGACTCAGGCATTTCAGCGTGGGAAAGGTCGTCTTCCATTTGCTGCGTTGAGGTTGAAGGTTGCGGCTGCCCTGTTGGAGTCAATGGTTTCTGGTAAGGGTTCGACACTTCTCCTTGTAGCAACTTGCGTAATATCGAGGAAGCCTGGGGAGGTGGTGTTGGACTGCGTCCCGCAGTTGTTTCTTCGGTTGAACCTGCAAGTCCTGTTGTATCCTGTTCATCAATGGGGGGACTCTGGTGTGGTTTTCCTAGGCCTGATGCCGTCGGCTGCTGCGTCTCCCACTCTGGCTCCCTTGGTCCTGGTGCGTTTACCAACACATTTCCCCGTTGGTACCACTGGTTCCCGAGTGAGTGTGGTTGACTCACGACTGGGAATGCCCTGTAAGGCCCTTCAGGAAAAAACTCTACGGCTGGTTTCATCTGGGCTGGCCCTAAAGGGGTCATTTGAACCAAATTTTGTGGCCATACTTGAGGTTGTTGAACAAAACCCTGATTCTGTGGGAATTCTGACCACGTATATCCTGGGCCTTCTGCCATGATTTATCTATCAAAATAATAAAAGGTGTTAATTCGTTCACTCCAGGCAACCTTTGGCATAATTCATATAAATTGGAGCGGTGTCACCCCAACAGTATAACTGAAGTCTGTCTGTATATAAGCTGTAACTATGTTTACATCTGTCTGAAAGTCGTCCTACACCTTTCTTCCCATGTCTCACTAGTGTGACGGCCCCAGGGCCTCTGCCAGGGCTTGTGTGTGTTGCTGTGTGTTGTGTTGCAGGTTCCTGGTTCGACCTGATGATAAGTGATTGGAGGCAGCTGGCCACTGTCTCCAGGCTCCTTAAAACCCGCCTCCACCTGTCAATCGGGGGCTCCCTTTTTCCCTGGCACCACGTTGTGTTGGAGTCTTTTCTTTTTTGGTTTCCTTCAGTTTGTTGAAGCATCAGTTGAGTTTATTTTGAGGCATGTGTTGATTTAACTATTTGTGTTAAATAAATCTCCTTTCTTTTAGTTACTTTACTTCCTCGTGCGCTTCCTTTATTTGTTGTGGTCTCAGAGCCAGGCCATAACAAATTGGGGGCTCGTCCACTTTGAGAAGTAGGATGTTAGCTGTTGTTTAATGGCTGCATTTAGTGGTAAAGCGTTAGTTGGTTACTTTTCGCTGGTGATTGTGGAGCGCTTTGTTCTGCGTTCGCGCCTTTCCCATAGGTGACGTAGTGGGTTCCCCGTGTGGTGATGTCAGGTCCGGGGATTCCCTTTTTTGCGCTCGTTGAGGAAGCTCGCGGGGAGAGTTTAGGAGTTGTTTTCCTGCTTTTCTGGTTTGTTGGTGCTGGGGGGTGACGGAGAATTTTCTGCAAATTTGTTTTTTTTGGCATATAGTCACGGGACAACGGAAGGTAAGTTTTGACCTGGCTAGATGCGCAGATGTGGCCTGCCTGTTGAGTTTACTCCCCTGTAGGAATAGTGCGTCTCCCCTTTGGGATTCGTGTGCGTATAAATGTAGTGTGGGGTGAAAGTGGTTGGAGCGTTTGTCTCGGGAGCACGTCCATGGTCTTGGCGGAGTTGCCAGCTTGCTGGTCGCTTTGCCACACCATTGGGTTTTGGTGCATAAGTACCCGCCGTCAGTAGCCCCTGAAGACTAGGGTTGAGTTAGGTAGATTGGGATAGGCAGTCAGAGGGGATGCTCAATTGGTGAGGTTGCTCGTGTGCCGTGCCTGCGCATTAATTGGGTCAATGCTGTGCGTTCTTTTGTTTACCTGTGGCTGTTGGTGCATTGGTCAGGTGACGTTAATCATGTTAGGTGTGGAGGATTTCATTGACGCTCCTTCTGAGTCGTTTTTAGACCAGTGTACGAGAGATCAGCTGATAAAAATCGCCGAGCATTATAAAATATGTGTTGGTGATAAAAGGTTAAAGGAAAGTGTCAGGTCGATTGTGAAAGCAAATTTGTATGACATGGAAGTTTTGGTACCTTCACAAACGTCACCTATTTCTACTCGTGGCTGGGGCTGTTGTTTCTCAGGCGTCGCTGCCTGATTTGGCCTTAAATTTTGAACAGCAGAAAGAAATGTTGAGATTGCGGATGCAGTTGGAGAAAGAGGTGGAGTTGGAAAAGGTAAGGCAACAGGCAGAAATAGAAAAGGCAGCAAACGGAAAAAGTTAAGCTGGACCTGGAAAGCGAGAGACTGAGGTTAATTAGAGAGGGTAAATTGAATGATGACTCGGCTCGTGCCAGTGATAAGTCGCAGGATATTTTGAGTAGTTTGCGCTTGGTGCCTAAGTTTAATGAGAGAGGTTGAAACTTTTTTCACTTTGTTTGAGCGCGTTGCAGACGCAAGGGACTGGGGTGACTGACCGCATAGTGCTGTTGCAGTGTGTATTGACTGGGCGCGCGCAGGAGGCTTTTTCCTCATTGTTTGCAGGGGACAGCAGTGACTACAAAAAGGTGAAAGGGGTTGTATTGAAAGCCTATGAATTAGTCCCTGAGGCTTACCGCCAGCGATTTAGAAATTGGAAGAAGGGGGACAAGTCATATCTTGAGTTTGCCCGTGATTTGGGGACTCACTTCAGTCGCTGGTGTTCAGCATCGGAGGTAAAAGACTTTGATGATTTGTGTAACTTGATTGTGCTTGAGCAGTTTAAAAACTCAGTCCCAGAGCGAATTGCAATGTACATAAGTTAACAGAAAGTGAAGACGGCTGCGGAGGCTGCTGCGCTCGCAGATGATTATTTTTTGACCCACAGAGGCAGCGGTGGAGACTCTCGCACAGTTACCGATTGTTAAGCATATCTGATGGTATGTGTGGCAAAGCCATGTTGCGTGGCCTACACAGTGTTATGTTGTAGCGTGTGTGCCTGCGTGCACTAATTATGCTGTTGTGAGCATGCGCAAATAAACGGTCAGTGAGTTCTCAGACCAAAGAGACAATGGCGGTCTGTAATTATTCTCCCGTGAATATTGATCACAAGAAGGTGTGAGCTAACCACTTTATTGACTGCTATAACGATAGACTGCTGCGGAGATGTCTAACGCTACAGGTTATGGGCCCAGTCATGCAGGACAAAGATGGTTTAGACTTTTATTCGACGGCGATGAGAAAAATTATGAACTCTGGGAAACGAGGTTCCTCGCGCACATGGAGTTACGCGGCCTCAGAGAAGTTATCTTGGAGGACCCCCAGATAGATCAAGATGAGGACGAAGAAGCTCACGCGAAAGCTGAGGCGAAGAACGGCGAGGCATATGCAGAGCTCGTGCAATGTCTAGACAACAAAAGTTTGTCATTGATAATGAGGGACGCGAAACGCGACGGAAGAAAAGCAATGGAGATTCTTCGCGAGCACTATGCGGGAAAGGACAAACCCCGCGTTGTGAGTTTGTATTGTGAACTTTCCTCACTCCATAAGGCTAGTAATGAAACGGTCACTGACTATATTATTCGCGCAGAGACTATATTCATTTCATTGAGAAGAGCAGACGAGCATATTAGCGATGGGCTTCAGATAGCCATGGTAGTAAAGGGGCTACCTGATTTATACAAGCCATTCGTTGTGCACATCACCCAGACAAATGACATTGTAACGTTCGGCGAGTTTAAAACAAAACTGCGAAGTTATGAGAGTACTGAAAAATATGGGAAGAGTGACGTGAATGTAGAAGAAGACAACGTGATGAAGACTAGCGGGGCAACGAGGTTTCGTGGAAGAGGCAGAGGAAAGAAAATGGCGCTGGCTGATGTCGAGTGTTACACGTGCGGTAAAAAGGGACACATGGCCAGGACATGTCCAGACGAGAAGAGAGGAACGAAAATGGGACACACCACAGCGAGGAAGGGGGCGCGGTCGAGGACGAGGCCGTGACCATGTGAAGAAAGCTGACGGAGAGACGGAGGCAGAGCCTACATCTTTCTGTTTCTTCAAGATGAGTGACTGTCCTACACAAAGAGGAAACAAGAAAGGTCTCATGGTCGACTGCGGCGCCACAACACACATGATCAACGACGCCACAAAGTTCAAAACAGTTGACAAGAGCTTCAGACCTGAGGACCACATGATTGAGCTTGCCGACGGAACAAAGGTGAGCGGGATGGCGAAGATAAGGGGAGATGCCCAAGTCTACTTGCTGGACAGCGAGGGACGTCAGGTGAAAACGAGGCTCAAGCAAGCACTCTACATCCCGACGTTTCCACAAAACATATTTTCAGTCAAAGCAGCGACAGCCAACGGAGCCGAGATCCGCTTCAAGGACGGTGATGACTGGCTGGTCCACAAGGATGGTACCAAGTTCAAAATGGATGTGTATGGTAGGCTGTATTACCTTAGCACACTAGAAGATGAAAATGTCGATGAAGTGTATGGTTGTCATGACATTCAAACGTGGCATAGGATACTTGGTCATTGTAATTTTGATGATGTTGCAAAATTAGAAAAGGTGGTTAAAGGGATGTCGATAAAAGGGGAAAAATGACAAGTCAAATCAAAACTGTGAAATATGCACACAGGGCAAATTTACACAAAGCAGAAAAAGACAGGCAGACGCTAAAGCTACAACCGTACTAGAGCTAGTACACACAGACTTATGCGGTCCTATAGAACCAGCAGATAAAGATGGATACAGGTATGCGATAGCATTTACCGATGATTACAGCGGAATGATTTTTCCATACTTTATCAAAGCAAAGAGTGACACGACAAAAGCGACAGAAAAATTCATAGCAGATGTAGCTCCATATGGAAAGACAAAGTGCATAAGATCTGATAACGGTACAGAGTTTACCGGACAGGAGTTCCAGTCTTTACTTAGGAGTAATGGGATAAGGCACGAGACGAGTGCACCCTACTCACCTCATCAGAATGGAACTGCAGAAAGAGGGTGGAGAACCTTATTCGAGATGTCACGATGTATGCTATTGGAGAGTAACCTCCCAAAGCGATTATGGACATATGCTGTACAGACAGCAGCTCAAATCCGCAATAGGTGCTACAGTAAGCGGCTCGAGCAGACACCTAACCTATGTAACATGAACATATTTGGCTCTGAATGCTACGTATATAAGCAGGATAAGAAGAAGCTGGATTCTAGGTGTGAAAAGGGGATCTTTGTAGGCTATGATAAATATAGTCCAGCATATAACGTGTATTATCCTGAGACAGGAAAAGTCCTAAAACATAGGCTGGTGAAATTTATCACCAAAGGGAGCACAGATAGCCAGACTCAGACAGGTTGTGACATGGGAGACGACATTGAGAGTTATGTAGAGACACCACCGAAGGTAGTCAACCAGGATCAGGGACAGCCTAAGGAGAGGCAGGACATATGGGGCATAAATATGTTTTGTCTGTGGGAGGCCGCCCCACACAGATCCAATGGTACCATCGGCCACATGCTGTGCATTCGATCTGGAAAACAAAATACACAGTAGGATCACAAAGTGAAAATAAAGTCTTCTGTATATGGAGTAGAGCTATATTTTCTTACCCAGTCAACATGGGTCTGTCCTGTGGTTTCTGTGGTCTCCTCCCCACAAAAATGACAGACATCCAACAGGGAATCTGTAAAAAATATAGTTATTGAACTTTCTGTAGGTTTGTTACGACCCTTGGTCGTATTATGGAATGTATTTGTGAATATCCTTATGTTATGTATTTGTAAATGTCCTTGTTATACGGAGCCAACCCGCCTGCACTTGAACAGCATTTCCATTTCCATCCCTCAACCCGACCTTAGACTGTCTCAACTCTGTGCAGCTGTGTGCAGCTCTGTGTTTCAGTTTACCATTAAGTTTTCTTTAGTTTTAGGAGCAGTAGGAGTGGACTGCCATTTACTTTGTAAGTTGTTTCTCTTGTGTTTTGATGTAGGAAAGGAGGTAGACATAGCCCTCTGTATTTAAGTTCTTTTTAGTTTCAGATTGTAGGTAGGGATTACCTGAAGCAGCTTTGTTTTGTTTATTGTTTTGGCCTTGGTCCACTCTGAAGCCTGTGCTTCCCGTTTTTGTTCATGATTAAATATTTGCCTTTTGATTTATATTACGTGTTTGTGGTTGGTTTTGGGAGGTGGAAACGGAGGGTCCAACTTGTGTTATGCCTTTAGCGACTCTCCTAGACGGGGCATAACATAATTGGGGGCTCGTCCTCGTTCGTCCGTCCGCGCAATACTGGTTTGGTAAGTTTTCAGTTAATTTTCTGAGTGGCAGTTTTCTTTGTGTGTAAAACAAAATGGAGTTTAAAATAGATGTGTTTGCTACAAGTCCGTCTTTTGATAAATTGGAGCGTTGCAGAAAAACAGACTTGTTGATTGTTGCCAAGTTTTTTGATATTGATGTGCCTTCTGGGTCGTGTAAAGCAGAGATACTTAAGGTGCTGTGTGACGTGCTGGTGGAGAGAGGAGTGCTACCTGAACCTGCTGCCGGTGTTGCATTAGGTGAGGTGGATGCGACAGTAGGGGTTGCCCGCGCTGACGCACCAGCTCCAGGCATAGATCCGTGTGTGCAGGCAGGTATGTCCACTGAGGACTTGCGACTGACTCTCCGTATCAGGGAGGTGGAGTCGCGGAATAAAGAGCTTGAGTTGGAGACGGCGCACTTGCGCCTGAAAACACTCGAGTTGGAGAGGAGACAGCCAGCTACTGCCGCCTCTCCTTTCTTTGCACGCCAGCCCTCTGATCCTGCTTCTGTTGGCTTTGATGTCAGTAGGCACATTGCGCTAATTCCTCCATTCAGGGAATCGGAGGTAGATTCGTACTTTAACGCTTTCGAGCGTATTGCAGCAACGTTAAGTTGGCCGAAAGACGTTTGGTCTCTGCTTCTGCAATGCAAATTGGTTGGTAAAGCTTATGAGGTTTGTGCAAGCCTATCTATTGAACAGAGTTTAAATTATGATGTGGTGAAAGCAACTGTGTTGCGTGCTTATGAGCTTGTCCCCGAGGCTTATAGGCAAAAGTTTCGAAATTGTGAAAAACTGCCACCCAGACATGTCGAATTTGCGCGAGAGAAGGGAGTGCTGTTTGACAAATGGTGCCAGGCCAGTAAAGTTGACGATTTTGATAAACGTGTCTGTCCCTACACACTGCTCCAATTAAGGCATCATACTGTCCAGCATCCAGCTACAAAAATTCCAATTGTTAAAATGACTTGAACATTCTGAATAAGACATTGTTAGGATTACAATAATAATGCTCACCTTTCTCAAACCCCGAGATGTGCCATCCCATATTGCCGTCATTTCAAATGTATCAATGACAAAGATGTCTAATGGCACTTGCCTTGCTAGGACAGTCATGTATGCGTTCAATACCTGCAAAGAGTTTACATCGTTATTAATAGGCCAATCTGTTTCAACCTACTTTTAATGGCCTGCTTAAAGCTAAATACATATGTCAATACATACCTCACTCTCCAACTCCTTTCCAGGGGCAAGGCTCTGGAGATCTGCTGTGAACAATTTGTAGGGTCCAACCTTTGCCCACAATATTTCTCCCTTTCCTCGAGCCCAGATGTCAGTCACTGAGAAGGTAAATAAGAGTACTTTAAAGTTACGGACAGCAGAATGATAAATGGAATGCAATATATTATGTTACATTTCTTAAGTTTTGCATATAAATACCATTGCTTTGGACAGGGTGTGTAATGGATATGACATCACTGTGGCAGCTGTTGCTGGCTGATGTGGCTGGAAAGATGGGAGAATGTGTGATGGGTGGGGTGCTGGTACAGGACAGTGTAGCCGGAGAGTGTGTGATGGGAGGGTTGGCTGTTGTGCTGTGGTATGAGGCCATGAGGCCCCTTCAGTTTTTCTGAGTTTCGCTGGAATCCTCTCCTCTGGCTCAATGAAATGTGTTAGGTGGTCAATGTTAGCTGTTGTTTTGGTGGTGTCTGTTGTACTGTGTAATATGGCCTTTTTTTCATGCAGCTCTGTGATTTTGAAGGGTCCAAGCATATCACTCTCCATTTTCCCCCCTTTGCGTTGTTGTTCTCGTATGTTTTTTAGTAAAACAAGATCTCCCATGTTAAAATGGTCATCCTGGCCCCTCTCCTCTTTGAAATTGAATTGTTTTATTGACAAATTTATAAAAAACATCATAGATAGATAGATAGATAGATAGATAGATAGATAGATAGATAGATAGATAGATAGATGAGTACAGCCTCACCTTTCCTCTTTCTGACACGTTGATGGGATTGTTCAACATTTGCTATTACGTCCTGATACACTGCTTGCTGGTGTTTTAGTCCCTCACACACCACCTCCTCCCTCACCAGTGCCTCCACCTTCTCTTCTGTTATCTACAAGAGCAAAAGAAAGTGCACTAATATGAAGTCATTACATTTCAGTGACTGCCACATCCAAACATTGCAAACAATTCCTTGACCCTCTTACCTCATACTCACTCTGTACCTCAGAGGGGTATCTTGCCTCCCTACCAAACATAAGAAAATATGGACTGTATCTGGTGGTCAAGTGTTTTTTAGTCCTCAGTGCAAACATGGTTGCACCCAGGTACTGGTCCCATGTTTTAGGATTGTCTCTTGCCAGCTTGCCCAGAGATCTAGAATATTCAATTGCATGTCAGTGAAACATTAACTTCATATTGTCATAGTCAGCCATGTAATGTCACATTGTGATATGTTGTGGTATTTAGTCCTTTTTAAGATTAACTTACCGTTGAATGGTACTGTTGAGTTTTTCAACAAGTCCGTTTGTTTGGGGGTGGTAAGGTGAGCAAAAGCTTCTCTTAATCCCCAGCTTCTCACAGAGGTGAGTGTTAACCTTCCACATGGCAAAAGATAACACAAGTCAGCATGGATAAACACTAGGGTACAGTAGATAGTTGATTTTAACCTCACCTTATTTTTAAATTCGGTTCCCTGATCTGTAAGCAGTCTTTGAGGAGCCCCAAATTTGTATACAAAATCAAGAACACAATGGGTTACCTCTTCTGCTGATTTCCTTTTAAGAGGATAGGCCTCTGCCCACTTAGTGAAGTAGTCAACCATTACACATATGTACTGGTTACCACTCTCAGTGACAGTGAGCTTGAGAAGATCCATTCCCACCAGCTCAAACGGCTCAGATACCTGAAAGATATGAGCATTATACAGTATACTATACTGGAAGGTTAGTTAGAACACCTAGTCACACATTTAAGCTCACCTCTATTGGGTTATATTGTTTTTTTTCCTTTAGGCTGGCCTGCCTTGACTGGCATGCTGGGCATTGACCAATCTGAAAAATTAATGTACACAGAGTTATATCATCTATCATAGGTAAAGTCTGTCTTTACAAATATCACTAGAATCTGGAAATGGGGAATACCGCATGTCCTCTAATCATAGTGGTTGTTTTCCCTTTATGGCCACAATATTGTGCCTGAATCATAGATGTTGATCATCCATTTAATAAATTAATCATTTCAAGTGAGTTTTATTTGGTTCATGAGAAAATTAGGGGTATATAGTTCCTTTGTTCACTTACCCATTTCCGGATGTCTCCCTCCATGCCAGGCCAAAAATATCTGGCAATGATTGAATGGTGAGTTTTGTCAACTCCCCAACACCGCTACAGTGGAAATGCTGATATATATCATCTGCCTCCTCTGCTGATAGTACCACCTTAGCAAGATGTTCTTTGTGATTACGTTGTCTTCTACAAATGTAGAAGAGGGTTCCATCTGGAGAGGGTGTAGTTCCTGAATTACTGAGCACCAAAATGTAACTGATAAACAAAGTTAAGTGGATTTTGGGGATTATTTACCTTTAATGATGAAATTAGTCGCTCTCCTTTTAATGATGTACCTTTCTTGTTTAGTACATCCCTTGGGGAAGAGATTATGGACTTTGAAGTCCATAATCTCTTTAACAAGTGTCGGGTCCATGATTTTGCAAGGTTGTTGGCTGTTCAGTTACTACTAGGCCTAGTGTGAGCATGGTGCCAATCTCTCCACTTAAGTAGACTACTCATCATGGCTGCTATCATCGCAATAACAGTGGTCACAGGTTAATTTGGCAGTGGTGTTTTGAACCCGGAAGATAATATACACTCGTTTTAGTTTCGGAATAGACTACGTGTTTGAAATCGCCAAATACCCTGGCAGCATAGTTCAGTGGTCTGGTACAAAGCAGCGTGATTTTTCCTTTAGATTGTATATATGGTTTCGAAACCCCGGTGTGGAGTTTTTTTATTTTGACGAAAATACAACAAAATATGGTTACGAATATTTCTGATCCCAGTTTCACTAAACTCCATAAAGCATCAATAATCTAAATGAAAAATTATGAGCGATATATTATTATAATCATTCAGGCATTCGCAAGGTCAGCTACGTTTCCTCTCCGTGGTTGGAACAGCTGCCGAAGCACCTGACGTTTACAAACAAAGGTAACCAGTTAACGTGAAAACCAGTTGATGTGTAACATCGGTGGCCGAAAATTGCATCCATTGATAGAACATATTTTGCTCCCATTTTGACGTTCTTAATTCTCCGTTTATCTCACGAAATCCGTCTCGCACACTTCTACGTGTACGCTCCTTACCATATGGTTCTACTGAGCCGATGGCTGCCTTCTTGGGTGTAGGTTCTTCTGTATTGACATCTATACATTGGCTCCTAGAGCATGTGGCCCTTACTCTCACCACCCCTTTGGTCTTACACTGCTTATTTGCAGGATGGTTGTCTAATTTAATGATCTCATGGGTGGTTGAGATAGCATACATTTGTTCGTTCTCAGATTTAGCATAGATGAGTTCAATTAGTTCATGTGGTGGCAATTTTCCCTGTTTTACTGCCGTAACTCCAGCTGTTAAAGCACAGTCAATCAGCTGCCTCTGTTTTGTAATTGCTTTTTCAGGATCTGAAACCTCATATATTAGTAGAAATAACCTCTTTCTATTTAAACTCTTTCCCTTATACTCCAGATGGCCCTTCCCCTGGGTCTGCTTCTGGTCTTTCTGTCGGGCTTGTGGGTGATTCATTATCTGAATCTGATTCACTTTCTTGTCTTGATGTCAAAGATCCACTACTTGCTGAACTGTCTCTGGCCCGTCTGGCAACCAATCTCTGGGATCGTCTTTCTCCCTGTGGACTCTGGGACCGTCTAGTCTCCTGTGGGGTGTCACCTTCCCCTTCTTCTTGTGGGCCGGTATCACCTGCCCCTTCTGACTGTGGGGTGGCGTCGCCTTCCCCTTCTGACCCAGGGCGTGCTCTCCTTCTGTACGTTTCAGCCGTCCCTTCTGGGTCATCTGCTCTGCAGCAATGATTTAGGTGGTACCAAAACTTCTTACCTTCGACCTTTAGTGCTGTTGGGGTTGCTTGAATGACTTTAAAAGGGCCTTCACGTCTGGGTTGGTCCCACTTTCTTTTGAACACCTTGATGTATACCCACTCTCCTGGACGCACCCTCTGCAGTTGGTCTGGGATGTCAGCGTCTCTGTCCTCTGTGGCGCCTTTTACCTGGTGAAATATCAACTTATAGATTTGGGTTAAATACGGCACATAACTTACTAATTCTTGCTCTAACTGCTCAAGTGGAGGACCTTCATAAGATATGGTACAGGCATTGGCCGTCCTGTAAACATTTCATGCGGTGTTAGATGTGTTAGTCTGTTAGTTTGTGATCTCATGCACATTAGCGCCAGAGGCAAAGCTTCCACCCAATTAAGCTTCCCCTCGTAGTCTGCCAGCATTTTAGCCAATTTTGCTTTTAGAATGCCATTAGCTCGCTCAACTGTTCCCTGTGACTGGGGGTGGTAAACACACCCAAACTTTTGTTTTATCCCTAGCATCTTAAAAGTTATTTTGGTAATTTCTGCTATAAATGTGGTCCGTTGTCTGAGCTAATAGCATCTGGTATGCCAAATCGTGGGAAGACTTCTTTGCACAAAAATTTTGCTACCGATTTAGCATTCGGGTTCGCTGTTGGCACTGCCTCAACCCATCTGCTGAACCTGTCAATCACAACCAAAATATACCTCATTCTTCCTATTCGTTGGGTCATATCCATGTAGTCTATCATTAGATGTCTAAAGGGACCATCTGGTGGAGGGATGTGTGCTATTGGGGCCGAAAAAGCTTTCCTTACATTGTATTGAGCACACACGTCACATTCGTGCAATGTTCTATCTACTGTGGCTGCTAAAAATGGCGTCCACCAGACTGCCTGAAGGCGTTTGATCACTTCCCCCCCCTTGCGCAATGGTCCTGACTATGCGCATTTCTAATAGCATAACGCAACAAAGAAATGGGCAACACAAAATGACCATGGGGGCTTCTCCATAACCCTTTTTGGGGCCCGTCCTGCGTAATTTTGATAGCACCTCCTTTTAGCCATACAGATTGTTCATAAATATCAGCCCTCTCCTGTGCCAGTATAAGAGAGGAGAGGGTCGTAAGTGGTGCACAATCTTCTGCAAACAGCAGTGGCGCCATACTGTCGCTTATCGCCGCTTGTTTAGCAGCTTCATCAGCTAAGTTATTACCTGTGGCTATCAGGGAGTCTCTTATTTGGTGAGCTGGACACTTGATGATTGCAACCGCTGTTGGGAGGTGAATGGCATCTAGCAGAGCAGAGACAGCTTCCCCATGTCTTAATGGGGTGCCATCTGCTCTACAAAATCCTCTGTTTCCAGATGCTACCATCTATATGACACACCCCGTATGCGTATTGCGAATCTGTATATACATTAAGTCGCTGCCCTCGAGCCAATTTACATGCGGCTGTTAAAGCCTTGATTTCTGCTAGTTGTGCAGAATATGGTTGGGCAATCTTAGTTGCTTGAATGTTTGTAAAGGAGTTGTCTTTATTTAATTGTACTATGCCATAGCCGGCATGATTTCCTGTAGCATCTTTAAAGCAGGAGCCGTCTACAAACAATGTCAGATCTGCTGTAATTGGTTGAGTATGCAGGTCATCACACGCCTGCATAAAATCATGGGTTGCTTGGACACAGTCATGTGGAGATCCGTCCACAGGCAATACCATCCGAGTTGCAGGATTTACTGTATTGCATCGTTGGATGTTAAGTTCGGGCGCTGAGAGTATAACCTCGTACCCAGTTTTTCTAGCCTGAGTTAGAACGAACCGTGGGCTTGTGAGCAAGGCGTGCAACTGATGAGACGTATAAAGGGTCACTGAGTGGCCCATAGTTAGTCTGGAGGCTTTTTGAAAAGCGAAAGCAGCTGCAGCCAATCCCTGATAACAGGGTGGCAGGCTGGACTCAATGTTATCCAATTTGGTGCTATAGTAAGCTAAAGGTTGTTTGCGCGTTGGCGTGTCCTGCATTAATACTGCATTTGCATATCCATTTCCCTTCCTGTCGTCTTCTTTGGGCCGTGGTCCAGTCCGGATTACTCAAGGATCTGGCTGCGTAAATTCTGCTCGCCATGTTCTTGGAAATGCCTTGGTACATGCCGACAAGCCCTGTCCTGGCTCGTGTCGTGTCAGATGGCATACCTGTACGCGCTTAGCCGTGTCCCCAAACTATTCCTGGTCTCGCCCACGTATTGAATGTTACACCTGGTAGCTCTCGCTGCCACAGTCTGACACAATCGGTCGTCCGGCTGGAATTCTCCGAGGTGTTGGCCAGGATTCCGGAGATTTATGGATCTTAGGAAGCAGGTAAAATCTCCTCGGCCTCGGTGGCTGCTGCCCAATCAGGTAAGTTTGTTGTCTATTTGTTATATATTTCTTTTCTTTCAGAGTTGACAGGATGTTTTTAATCTGTCTAGCCTTATCCACGGCTAGACAGATTAATGCGTGGTGCAATGCGTAGAACTTCTGCGTCTTGAGGTTGTGGCACATGAACTACGCCACCATGTCCTGCACCTCTGGATCATTTATTTCGTGGTTCTGAAAACATTAAAGGCCCCTCTTCTGTGGAAAGGGAGGAAAACATACATTTGGAACACTTTTTACCATCTAATACAGCATAGAGAAGACATTAGATGGAATGCACCGACAGACAGACTGAATGCAACTCACATGTGTGGCCACTGCCGTCCGCAGGTCCGTAAACGTGGGACTGCCCTGCAGGCCCATCTCCGCCCAGGCCGCCCTCATGTATCTCAGCAGGTTTTTGGCCGGTCCTTTCCCGCTGGTGTTGAAAAACAGCTTGTTCTTGGGAGCTCTGCTGGCCCTGAGCTCCAACCAGGTCTTGAACCAGCCGTACTCGTCCGCGTGGAGGTAGATTTGGGCCAGCCCGAACTCGCGATTCTTACATTACATTAATCAAATAGCCCTTGGAGACATCTCCTTCGGCCTGAAGGATCTCACCTACCGTGAGGTTGGTGAGGACCCTGGAGCGGTGCCCGTAAATCGAACCCAGGTATGCCGCCAGGTGTCCGAAAAAATTGTACCTGGGCTTCAGGTCTTCCGCAGGGGCAGCCTTGATGTTTTCTGAAAGGAGAACACAGCCCACAAGAGAGCAAAACAAGACATTTCAGCACTTTGGAGAGAGAGAGAGAGAGACACACACACACAGGAGGAATACACACTTACCCAGCAACACAGGAATCTTTTTCCTGGCCAGCTCCTGGCACTGGCTCAGCAGCTCCTTGGTGACGGCCTGCAAAACCTTGCTGGCTTTCACAGCCATCTGGTGCAGCACCACCTTCCGGCTGATCTGCACCAGGGCTTGCCGGACACTGCGCACGACTCCGGTCATCGCTGTCTTTTTGACACGGCAGTGAGGTGGCGGTGTCTCCTCCATGTACTTGAGGAAATTAGCTACGTTCACCAGGTAGAACCTGGCTGTCGTGATTTTAAAACCCGTGGACTGTAGCCACCTCGCCCATCTGAGGAAGGACAAGGTTGGATTTAGTCAATGTTCACATCAGGCTTGCGTTATAACTAATTTGTATCAATTGTGAAAACCGCACTTACTCTTGGACGCGGTTTGGCTGGTTCAGAAACAGCCAGGTCCAGAGGTTCGGCCTGCCGTACCCCCGCGCCATGTAGTCCAGGAAGGCCCTTATCCTGGACACCCGCGAGACCGCGTTCTCCGCCTGCTTGGCGCTGGGATCCACGCCCTCCTGGAACTGCATATATTGTTGCAGGTATTTTTCTGTGAAGACACATGACAAATAATTAATTCACATTTAATATAGCGTTGCACACACACACACACACACACGTACACATACAGAGTGTGTTCTATCTTACCGATGGATTCTGGGAACACCAGCTTACGCATGGTGGAGCCCTTGCCGGTGCCCCGGCCGCCGCTGGTGAAGAGCTGCCGGACGCACTTTGACGCACTGACCCCCTCCTGCTCCTCCGCCTGCGGTCCCGCCTGCGGTCCCGCCTGATTCTCCTCCTCCACCGCGGCTCGGACCGGGCTGCTCCTCGACACGCCGCTCAGTCCGGCCTCCTCCTCCTGAGCTTCAGTCGCCTGCGGATGTAGAAAGAATAATAAACGGCACGTGGCGAAGCCCTCGCCACTGCCACAGCCGCTGCTGGTGAAGAGCTGCCAGACGCAATATTATTCTTTTGGGCACTTACCCCCTCCTCCTCCTCCTCTGCCTCCTCCACCGCGGCTTGGGCCCGCCTCCTCCTTTTTCTCTTGGGCCGGCTCGGTCCGGCCTCCTCCCCCTGAGCTGCAGTCACCTGCAGATGTAGAAAGAATAATAAAAATAGAAAGAGAAAAGTGAAAGAATTATTATTTTGGTACTCATTACTGTACTATGTTAAACCTCTCCGGGGTTGTCAAGTGGGAGTAGTAACTCACCATACGCCGGTAGCGTTTCCTAAGGCGGTGGAGCTCCTTCTCCAGCTTGGTCACTTTGCTGGCCAGGCTCTCCTTCTTCTTACGGCACTCCCGGTTGGTGCATCCCTCCGAGTCAGGGTTTACTTCTTCTTCCTCCACCACATCTTCCACATCCGGGTCCAGATCCAGCTGGCTCACCAGCGGCACAACTGGATCAGTGGCCCTGAGCCCTGAAATAAGGGAGATGGCCTTCTGCTTCTTGGCCATGTCTACGTATGCGGCCAGCCTGGCCTTCCTCTGCTCGGGGTGGCCAAATTCCAAGTGCCTGTCCAGTCTGCTGCCTTTATACAAGCAGCCAACGACTGGACAGACACCGGATCGAATATTGATTCTGCCCGTGGCCAGCTGGGTCAGAATTTTCCTCTCGTCTGGGTTTCTCACACCGTGCATGTTAAAATGTTTCCCCAACGACGAAAGGCTCTTGTGGCACAGCGGGCAGACCACAGGGTGTTTGGGGAGTGTCATTGCTAGAGCAAAAGATAAGAGAATACCTCTTTAGTTGGTTTAACCCTCCTGTTGTGTTCCGGTCAAATACTGCCACTCCCAGACCCCTATATGCATGTGCATGTGTTCGCACGAGCGCACACACACACACACACACACACACACACACACACACACACACACACACACACACACACACACACACTATCCCCCATGGGAACCACACCTTTCAGACAAAATACTATAACATTGTTTCAATAATATACAGAAACCCACACCTTATTATGTAACATAGTAGTACCAATTTACACAAGTTCAAGTTACATTACTCTTCAGCCCATGTCTGCCTTATTATCATTTCAAACAATGACACAGAATGATTACTGGTACCTTTTTTTTTTTTTTTCTGATCATAGGAATGGCACCATCTTGTGGCTGAATAATGGTACTACTATGTTACATAAGGTATGAGCTGGTCAACTTCAGACACTAATTAAACATGAGGGAGGAACTTCATTATGACCATTATCACTGTCCATACTTAGAAATATACAAAGAAACAATATTCCAAACCACAGCTTCATATGTTTTGTCCCATATAGAGAACTGCCATTCTATGCTGCACATAAGGGTGGGATTGTTTTAGGGTTTGGGGGGTCTGTGGGTGTATTTTGACAATTTAGACGTATTCTTTATGTCTGAAAGATTATATGGAGAGAGTTTGGTGCAAATGGGATAATGAGAACTATATTTAATTAATATTATACCAATCCTATGCCATGAAAAACTTCATTTTGAGCGCATCCAATGAGCTATATTTCTCACAGACCAAATGATTTTTCCACAAAATAGTGCTTCAGGGAAGGTTATCTTATCCCTTTCTTACTACAAAAGCACTTTCAGTAAATGTGTTCAGTTTCAGTTAATGTGCAAATAGTTGTAGGCCTATGAACTTTCTTGACTAAAAAACGGTCAGTTTTGACCGGGAACACTAAAGTAGGTGGAAGCGTGAGCACGTGAGCACACACCTTTGTTCTCATAGGTTAACATGGAGAAAAGATGTTTTGGCTCGGGGAATTGGCTGCGAAACAGACAGACTCACAAAACTTTGGCCACTCATTGCCACCTATACAAGGTTGTAGAATCTGAAGTTTCACCTTCATAGGCCGCTCCCTAAGGGCACAGGCCGCGACTAACCGCAAATCTGTCGGGGGTCATTGTCACGGTCTCCGCCGTGCCCCCTGTGTTTCCCCATGTGTCTCTACCTGTCTGTCCCTGTCTCTGTGTGTGTATGTGTCGGTGGGCGTGGCTCCAGTCTCCGGCTCCTCCCTGCATCATCACCTCATCCCAATCACCTGCTCTACCCCGCACACCTGCTATCCATCAAGTCATCACCACCAGTATAAAAACCCCGGCTTTCCATCCACTCATCGCCAGATCGTTGATTGTGGTCAGCCAGTGTGGTCAGCTCACGTTCCCGGCCTACTTCAGCAACTACTAGCGAAGTATTTTCCCAGCCTTGTGTATTCCGTCTCCACTAACTGTCTCTTCTCATCCCAGGATCTCCACCCGTACCCAGCCATACCGCATTCCTCCCTGCCTGTCTACCTGCTCTTCCTCTGCCTGCCACGTTCGCCACCAGTCCCTCCGGCTCCCCCTGCTTCCGCCTCCAGCCCTGTCCACTACCTCCGCTCCTGACTACCCCCCCGGTTTCCTCTTCACAATAAACCTTTGTTCATCCTACCTCTGAGTTCGGTTCTGCTTTTGGGTCCCACCTGTGATATCGTAATAGAACGATCTAGCCAACATGGACCCAGTGAGCTCGGGCTCAGAGGTAACCTCGCTCCGGAGAGCGATCACCAGCCAGGGCGAATTTCTGGGCCAGCACGATCAGGCACTCAGGAGCCTCGTCGACAACAACCAGGCCATAATCGCCCAGATAGCCCAGCTTGCCGAGCAGGTATCGGTTCTAACCTCTCGCCTTACCCCATCAGTTCCCGCTGTTCAACACAACCAGCCTGTTCTGGTTTCCTCCCCGGCGCCTCCTCCGACCAGAGACTCCTACGCCCCAGATCCGGAACTTTTCTCCGGGGACGCGGACAAATGCCGGGGATTTTTACTACAGTGCTCTCTGGTTTTCCTCCAGCGGCCGCAAACCTTCCCCTCAGACCAGTCCAAGGTACGTTTTATCATCGGTCTCTTGAGAGGAAGGGCGCTGGCGTGGGTTGAAGCGGTTCACTCACACCAGCCAGTTGAGGGATTTCTGTTCGATGATTTTATTGCTGCCCTTAAGGATGTGTTCGACCACCCGGTTCACTGGGGAGATGCGGCGAGGCGCCTGACGAATCTCCGTCAGGGAACCCGGAGTGTGGCTGACTTCTCCATGGAGTTTAAAACTGTGGCAGCTGACACTGGGTGGGCCGACGCAGCGCTTCGGGGCACGTTTTTAAATGCTCTTAACGAACACCTGCAGGACGAAATAGCCGCCCGAGACGAACCATCGGATTTCAAGACTCTTGTCTCCCTGGCGATACAGCTGGACAACCGTCTGCGGGGGCGCCGCAGACAAAGGGCGGCACTAGTTCCGGTTCCGAGCCTCTCTGCCTCCACTCTCCACCCTCTCGCCAGGTCGGCAGCCGCTCCTTACGCCATCACCCCGGCCCCGTGCTCCTGGACTCCCCCGGAAGAGGAGGCCATGCAGCTGGGAAGGGCCCGCTTGTCTCCAGCAGAGCGGCAGCGCAGGATGCAGTTGGGGGCATGCCAGTATTGTGGGGAACCCGGTCACCTTTTGGCCACCTGCCCGGCCCGTCCAAAAGGCAGGGCTCACCAGTAGCTGCGGGGAGACTGGTGAGCCAAGCATCTACCTCTCCCGTTCCCCGCATGCAGTTCAAGGCCACCCTGTGCTGGGATCTGGAGACCCTGCCCCTGGTGGCTTTAGTGGACTCTGGGGCCGATGAGAATTTCATCGACTCCAGCCTCGCCTCACAAGCCGGCTTCGCCATGGAGCCCTTAGCTGCTCCCCTGGATGCCAACGCCTTGGATGGCAGTGGCATTTTTGATAATGTGTTAGGTTTCCTACAATGTAGTATTTATTTACTTACTCATTTATTTTTTATTATTTTTAATGTGTGTTTGATAATGTGTTTTGGAAACTTTTAAAACTTAAGTTGACTTTCACTTTCACTGCTGCCATGTGCTTGCAGCCCTTCAAGTTTCACTCAGTAAGAAGTAAGGAGAGAAGAAAGAAGGGTCTAGTAAGAAGTAAGAAGAAGCTACTCATTTAACTCAAAGAAAAGTGTGTTTTCTTGTTACTTGGTGTTGCCTATAGTTTAAATTCTACAATTACTTTTTCCATTAGTTTAGATTTCGTGATAGAGCTATGGAGGATGGTTAAAAACAGGTTATAAGCTTGACAAACAGACATGAACTGTTTGTCAAGCTTATAACCTGTTTTTAACCCTTGTTTGTTTCCTGTGACCTGTGGGTATACACATACACCCCATTTTATACTTTGATTAACAATATGAGTGATTGGACCTGCCATCTGATGTGCTGAAATTTTCAGCAACCTACCGTCCAGGTTATCCAGTCCTGGTGGTTTTACATTGTCGATTGATATTAAAAGGTCTTCCACCATTGTAGTTTCGGTTGTACACAACTCAAACTTACAGATTTTATCTTTCATGATGTAGTCCAATATGTAGGAAGCACATTTCACATCATCAAAACACATATCTTTCCTTAGTTTGTTAACTTTACAAGTGTAGAAATTGTTAAAATACTGAGCTATTTCATATGGCTTTGTAATAAATGATCCATCAACTTCAATAAATGTAGACCCACTGTTAAACCCCTTATCCAATGCATTGTTAATTGTTTTCCACAATAGCTTGCCATCATTTTAAATTTAATTTATCCTTGTTTGGAAATATACTTTCTTTTTCTTTCTGTTCAACTTTGTCACTTGATTTCTGAGCTTACAGTAGTTCTGCCAGTCAACCAGACAACCAGACCCACATGCTTTTGTCTTTTCAGCGTTTCGATTTGCCATACAACTTCTCAGTTCATCGTCAATCCACGGTGCCTTAGCTGTTTTAACCATACATTTTTTAATAGGTGCAGTGCAGTCAGACACTGAAGAAAATAGTTTCATAAATAAGTTTAATGCTACTTCTGGATTTTCCTCTTCATATACGCCATTCCATGGTATTTTTCCTATTTCCTCTATAAATGAATCTTCAGTGAAATTCCTGTATGATCTTTTAGAAATGATTTTTGGACCTGCTTTTGGAACTTTAGCTTTCCTTGTAAATGCTACTATGTTGTGGTCAGTGCACCCAATAGGTACAGATATAGCTTTCGAGCATAAAGCAGCTGTATTAGTGAAAATATGGTCAATGCATGTAGAAGAGGATTTCCCTGTTTTGTTAGTATGGATTCTGGTTGGGTGGTTGACTAACTGTGACAGATTACACGCATTGATTACAGCCTCAAGCTTTTTCTTAAGTGAGCAGGTCGTCGAAAACCAGTCAATATTCAGGTCACCCAATAAATACATTTCATTATTGCTATCTGAGACCTTGTCTAGCATCTCACATATGTTATTCAAGTATAACAAGTTGGCATTAGGTGGTCTGTAGTAGTGCTGCACGATTAATCTAATCGCAATCGCAATCGCGATGTCAACCTGTGCGATTATATAACCGCAAAAGGCTGCGATTTAATTAAATAACAAATGTGTGTGTGAACGTGACAACCTATTCTCTGTTTGTGTGCAGTCTGCTACGCCCATAATAAAGAGATGACCAATCAGTCTCTGTTCAGGCAGTGAAGCGTGTGTGCATGGTCACATGACTATCAAGTGTGGTGTAGAGTCAGACCAGGGGCCTGTTCCAAGAAGTGGGTTTAGTGAAAACTCTGAGTTTGGTAACCCTGAGATGAGGGAAACTGGGTTTTCCGTTCCAGAAAGAGAGGTAACTCAAACTCTGAGTCAATTACCATGGAAACAGGACCAATATATTATATATGCATACATGCCTATCATGGCTTATGGTTGAACAAAGATTGCTTGCTAGTTTGATTGTATTTTTCAGAAATATTTGTGTTAACAAAAAACCTAATTGTTTGTATAAATTGATTAATTACACTGGTAACAGACATATCTATTCTACCAGACAGGTAGCAATGAAGCGTTTTACAGTGCCAATGCCTAAATCTAATGCAATGAAGAAGACTTATGTATAGAGCTATGTCAGAATGGAACTCCTTACCTACAGACAGTGTGTATTTAACTTCTGGAGGGATTCTGAACTACTTGACTCATCTAGAATAGTTTGAGTATATTTTTCTTGCTTACCAGGTTGCTGTTAGCTGTACTTTGATTGCTTAAGTAGTAGTGCTTTAATCAGTAGTCTATTGTTAGCTGCTAGTTGGTCAGTTTCTCTTTGTGTCATAGCCCCTATTGAAGGTAGTTTCACCAAGCTAGGCCAATTGCCTTGTTAATTGTCTGGGAGGGGCCCGCACTCCTGGCAGACAATTAGCAATCAGTGGAAGCAGTCTTAAACCACTGCTGCTTTGAAAGCTCTAGCTTTCAAGCATCAGGCAAAGGAAGGCTTGGTGAACAAAGGCAACAGGCGACTTTTTCAAGCCCGACTTCTTCAAAGATTTGGTGCTTCTTCTCTTCATAAACCGTATCATTGTATTGTGATCTACCATGTGTTTGCTTCCTATTCCTGTCCTCTCCTCTTTCCGGTGGTCGCACAGACGCTGGGTCACACCCAGACGCCGCGACCCCACTAATCTCATCTATCCTACTCTCTCAACTCGCGTTGAGCAAGTGGTGGCAGGGGGGCTGTGGAACTGCCAGTCGGCTGTGCCGAAAGCTGAGTTCATCTCAGGCTACGCATCCCTGCTCTCCCTCAACTTTCTTGCTCTAACTGAGACTTGGATCACCCCAGAAAACACTGCCACGCCCGCTGCTCTGTCAGATGTGTACTCTTTCTCTCACACTCCCAGAGCTGCGAGGCGAGGCGGTGGTACTGGCCTGCTAATTTCCAGCAAATGGAAATACTCTCTTTTTTCTCTGCCACAATTCTCTCCTTCCTCCTTTGAATTTCATGCTGTCACTGTTTCTCATCCAGTCAAGCTCACCATCGCGGTTGTGTACCGCCCACCAGGCCCTGCTGGTGAGTTCCTGGAGGAGCTTGACACACTAGTCTCCCACTTCCCTGACGATGGCTCTGGACTCATCCTTCTCGGTGACTTCAACATCCAGACTGAGAAGCTTGACCTTCTTCTTTCGTTCCTCGCCTCCTTCGACCTAGCCCTCTCCCCATCTCCTCCTACCCACAAGGCTGGCAACCAACTGGACCTAATCTTCACCAGACACTGTTCTACTGCCAACCTCTCCGTCACTCCTCTTCATCTCTCTGACCACTACTTCATGTCCTACACTCTCTCTCTCTCCTCTCCCCCCTCACATCCTCTCCCTACCCACATGGTTTCTTCTCGTCGCAATCTCCGCTCGCTCTCTCCCACTGATCTTTCCTCTTCTGTTCTCTCTGCTCTCCCTGCCCCTGAATCTTTTTCTCTCCTATCCCCTGATACTGCCACTGATCTTCTTCTCTCTACTCTGTCCTCTTCTCTGGACCATCTCTGTCCCCTCACCTCCAGGCCTGCACGCCAAACTCCACCTGCCCCTTGGTTGTCGGACTCAGTGCGTACTGAGAGACGGAGCCTGAGAGTGGCTGAGCGCAAATGGAGAAATGGCAACCTCCCGGAGGACCTTCTTACCTTCCAATCTCTCCTTTCCACTTTTTCCTCCTCTCTATCTGCTGCTAAAGCTGCATTCTTCTGCACTAAAATTCAAACTTCTGCTTCCAACCCTAAAAAACTCTTTGAAACTTTCTCTTCCCTCCTCCAACCCCCACCCCCTCCTCCCACCTCCTCCCTCCGCCCTGACGACTTCGCCAACTTCTTTGACAAGAAGGTCAACGATATCCGATCCTCCTTCCCTCACCCCCCGGCTGGTGCCCTGCGCACCAACCGCACCTATCTGCCTTCCACCCATCCCTCTCTACCACCCTCTCCACCTTTTCCCTTCCCACCTCCCTCCCTATCCCATTTTTCTCCCCTCTCCCCAGACGAGGTCCTTCACCTTGTTACATCTAGCCGCCCCACCACATGCTCCCTTGACCCGGTCCCATCCACTCTGCTTCAGTCTACTGCACCTGAACTCCTTCCCTTCCTGACCCACCTCATCAACGCGTCTCTGGTGTCTGGATGCTTTCCCTCTGCTTTCAAGACTGCCAGAGTCACCCCCCTTCTGAAGAAACCAACACTTGACCCCTCTGAGGTCAAGAACTACAGACCGGTTTCCCTTCTACCCTTCCTATCAAAAACTCTTGAACGTGCTGTCTTCAAGCAACTGTCCTTGTACCTCCACCAGAACAACCTCTTGGATCCCCACCAGTCTGGGTTCAAAGTGGGTCACTCGACCGAGACTGCCCTCCTGGCAGTGACGGAGTCGCTCCATGCCGCTAGAGCAAACTCTCTCTCCTCTGTCCTGATACTCCTGGACCTGTCTGCAGCGTTTGACACGGTGAACCACCAGATCCTCCTCTCCACCCTTGAGGGGATGGGTGTCTCAGGCTCTGCACTCTCCATGTTTGCATCCTACCTAACGGATCGCTCCTACCAGGTGACGCTGAGAGGGTCTGTGTCAGAACCACGCAGGCTCACTACTGGGGTTCCGCAAGGCTCGGTTCTAGGCCCTCTCCTCTTTTCCCTCTACACAACATCTCTTGGTTCTGTTATCCATTCACACGACTTGTCCTACCACTGCTATGCAGATGACACCCAGCTGATCCTGTCATTTCCCCCCTCTGACACACAAGTGGAGGCACGCATTGCTGCGTGTCTGGCAGACATCTCGGAGTGGATGTCGATGCACCACCTGAAGCTCAACCTGGACAAAACTGAGCTGATGTTCCTCCCGGGGAAGGGCTGTCCGCACCGAGACCTGGCCATCACCATTGATAATGCTGTGGTGACGTCAACTCGGACTGCGAGGAATCTGGGTGTGACCCTGGACGACCGACTGTCGTTCTCGGCAAACATCGCATCAGTGACGCGCTCCTGCAGATTCCTCCTCTACAACATCAGGAGGATTCGCCCCTTCCTCACTGACAAGGCAGCGCAGGTGCTCATCCAGGCTCTTGTCATCTCCCGCCTGGACTACTGCAACTCCCTCCTTGCTGGTGCCCCGGCGTTTGCCATCAGACCTCTGGAGCTTGTTCAGAAAGCTGCAGCTCGTCTGGTGTTCAACCGCCCCAAGTTCTCCCATACAACTACCCTTCTCCGTTCTCTACACTGGCTCCCTGTAGCGGCTCGCATCCAGTTCAAGACCCTGGTGCTAGCCTATAGGGCAGTGAAAGGAACAGCTCCTTCTTACCTCCAGGCTATGGTCAAGCCTTACACCCCCGCCCGACCACTTCGCTCTGCTGCCTCGAGGCGACTGGTTGCCCCGTCGCTCAGAGGGCCCTGCGGCCGATCTACACGGTCACGGCTCTTCTCTGTCCTGGCCCCGCAGTGGTGGAATGAACTCCCCACTGATGTCAGGACAGCAGAGTCGCTGCCCATCTTTCGCCGCAGGCTGAAAACCCACCTCTTCAGGAAACACTACCCTGACTCTTCCTCTTAGCCTTGCCTATTTGTCGTCAATTATGTGTCTGAGCTCTTGTTTATTGGCTCTTGTTCATTTGATACACTTATTTGTCTTAGCTCTTGCTTATTTGGTTCACTTATTTGTCTTAGCTCTTGTTTATTTGATTCTCTTATTTGTCTCATTTGTTTAAGATATAGTAGGTTGCTAACTTATTGCACTCTTACCTTAACACTAGTTATGCTCTTAGTTGCTTGTTTAGGAAGGAAATGCACTTACGATTTCTGGTGACTAGTAGTTTTCTTGCCTACCTATGTTGAATGCACTTATTGTAAGTCGCTTTGGATAAAAGCGTCTGCTAAATGACTGTAATGTAATGTCTGCTAAATGACTGTAACATCATAGAAATTAAGAGCAGAAAATATTTCAAAAAACGGCTTAAGAGCGAGCTAAATAATTATTAATGAATTTCCTAAGGCTAGTGTGAGTTTTTCCTTTGATTTTTAAAATTGTCTATTATTTTCTTTTCATTGTATTGTGATTTCTTGTATGTATTTTGTATGTATTTTTAAAAAATTGTCTATTTCTTTTAATTGTATCGTGATTTCTTGAATGTATTTTGTATTGTATTTTGTGTTCAATGTGGACCCCAGGAAGAGTAGCTGTTGCCTTGGGTAATGGCTAATGGGGATCCTAATAAACTAAACTAAACTAAACTCTTCCATGACTAGGAATCACATTTTTTTTGAACTTGCCCCGCAGGTTCTGCAGACCACTGGAGGCAGCAGCGCGCGTATTGCTCGGTAGCAAAGTACCAACGAAGAGTTCTAGGCGTCTGTCAGCCATATTTGATATCATTACACTGCAGATGTTGGGTATACCTCTCTTCAACACAGTCTAAAAGTTTATTTGTGATGAGGAGATGTAGCACGTGCCACCGCGGTGAACGTAGACATGTGAAGGATGACGGACATCTTTTTGGGTAAGTGAAATTCAACGTAGGTTTCGTTATAGAGCTCACCGACTTTCGTAAGGGTGAAAAAAGTCAATGGAGCGTGGCAGGACCATTTGGGAGAGGTAAAATAAAATGCGATTAAAGATATCCAAAGGGCCATGTATCAGGGATTAAAAATAACTTTGAAATGGTATCCTTCCGCCCATCCTTGCTCTTGATTTGGCGGTTAGCATCAGGTTAGACACCCACAAGCTACGTTGAAACTCTTATTTTCCAGTCACAACCTTGCTTTTCAAAACTTGACATTTAGCAGAGTTAATGTGATGTTGGGTTATTGTAAACAAAATGTGTCATGTGTCTCCAGTTTAGTTAGTTAGTGAAATATGGTCTTGTCAGTTTCATCCTCCCATTCAGCTCGTTATTTGTTTGTGCTGCTGTACTTTAAATGCATAAAAAACAATTTCCCTCCACATGAAACATCTATATTATTTCCCTTAAATTTCAGAAAATGTGTTTTAAAATGAAATTTTGAAGTTGTACTGCTATAAATTTGACTAATTTACTTTTTTATTGAAAGCAATTTTTATTGAAGGCCTAGGATTTGATCCTAGGCCAGGAAGGGGAACACGTTGCTCCAAAGATGGGGGTGTTAAACACCACATTATCTCTGGACGTGTGTCTGTGTTTGTTCACATTAATAATTACCCTTTGTACAACCAGGACTGAACACAAGCAACAAGAGAGACAAGCTGAGAGGGAAGAGCAACGAGGACGGCTGAGAGGCAGCAGAAGGAGAGGACAACAGACAGCTACAGCGGCGGATGAAGAGGTAGACATGTTTATTTGCACAACCTGAACTGAAAAAGAGAAATAAGAGGCAGCAAGAAAACAGAATCTGTCCTAGGACGTTTGGCACATTGAAATCAGGACAATTTCAGTGACCATCTGCTCACTGTCACTCTTTCCACTTTTCTATAACAATGAATTAATACTGTAAGTGCTGTGGGTACTTTTCAATTACTATCAACACTGACACTGTTCTACTTACATGAGTACATTGCTGAGCCTTTCTGTTGCACTACGTTCTCTCACCACTGAGGGGTGCTGTTGTCTTAACTCTTAAGCGAGAGCGAGCTGAAGTGGCTGACCTACTGACACTGATCTACAGTCTGTTTTTAATTCTCCTCAGTAATGCGTGAGATGAGGGTTCGAGTGCGGGGAATCTGGTCCCTACTTACTAGGATGACTTCACCTCAGAGTACTGTATATTGCACCAACCATCTGGCCCATCTGTGGGCTGATGGTTGAAAATGGCTCCCAGTCTGGTTTATTGGCAGGTTCTGACATCATCAGTGGTAATGTGAAAACAATTGTATTTTAAGGATAGCGTTGATATTTTTGCCCCACTTAAAAGACAACCTTCATATAACTTACACCAGTTTGATACTACTTACTATGAATTTCATGTCATACTAAAACATGTGGGTTTACTTTCAACTCAGATTTAATACACATTAAGTAAAAGGGTGTCATGCCAAGTGTGAGTTGCAATGTTTTCATGATCCTTGATTGTTACCCTTTTTAACAAAACTACAGAGAGACAGACAAGCGGGTAAACACTCACACACTCATTCACACACTCTCTACCAGCACTGTGACAGCTGTTAGATTAACTTAGTTGGGTGTCGGACCTGTTCATGCAAACTAAATTAAATTAATGGAACAAATTTTCCTCCTGTAATTAAGATAAAATCCAGTGTCAGTTATAACCTTGCCTCTGCTAATTATGTACAAATGATTTATCCTCTGTTGCACACAGGAAGATTAATCTACGTCTCCTCTTGCTAACTGGAGTACACACACACACACACACACACACACACACACACACACACACACACACACAGACAGACAGACAAATGCACGCTTACTTACATACATGCACACTCAAGCACGCATGCAAACAGACACATTTACAGTACATGTATGCACTGTACAGTACACACACACACACACACACACAGCAGCCGGGTGTGAGAGATAGAGCTTGATTAACAGTGTCACTCTCAGCCAACCAAAGCCCAAAGAGTGCAGATTACTCTCTATTATACTGGATTATGGCATAAGAGAATACACGAAGAAGAGAGCTGACAGGAACAACAAAACCTTGGGAATGTGTGGAGTTGTAGTTCAGAAGTATATGATATGTCTGCTGATCTGTCCATGTTGAGCTGTATCTCCCTCCTCCCCCTCCACTGTCACGACTGATGAGTAAATACCACCAGACCGAGACGGAAATCTTGCCCCTCGCCATCTCTGATTATCAGTTTGTGGGGGTGCTACAATCCACTGAAATAAACATCTGACTATGCTAGATAACAGTGCAGGAATGACAAAGAAGAGCAACAATCTCAAAACCAGGGTGTGTGCAGGTCCTGAGAAAGTCTTAAATCATATCTTCAATCATCTTATCTAAACACACATCTTATCTCAGTGACTTAAAAGATCTCAGTACAGCTGAATTAAGCGTTTTTACATCTTAAATCCAGTTTTAGATGTCTTAAAAATGTTGGAGTTTCTTGGTGTGTTGTTTTCCTAGCCCACTCACACAGACTCATCTTCTGATAGGTCTACACTTACTTATATTGTCATGTTTATTACTAAACTGGAATTAAAAAAGGGCCTTAAAAAGCCTTGATTTTACCTTGATGAAACTTGCAGACACCTTGAAAACATTGGCAACTTCCTTTTTAAGAGTGCAGTGGTCTAAATGATTTGTTGATGTAAGTAGGAGGCTTGTTCCCGCTTCAAGAAAACATGAATTTTGTGTACGTGCCTGAGTTTGTCTGGTCCGGACAGCTCAGTCGGTAGAGCATGAGACTCTCAGGGTCGTGGGTTCGATCCCCACATAGTGTCAAGTACCTTTTTTGTAAGTCGCTTTGGATAAAAGCGTCTGCTAAATGACTGTGCTGTAATGTGTTTATGTGAGTGCGTGTTGTACAGTAACACCAGGTGGCGCCAGATAGCTAGACATTTAAAGAAATCGAGAGGGCCGCCGTCCCTGCTTTCCTGCCTGCAGGCTTCACAAATGTCAAATAAGCAATATCAGTTTCATCCATGTTTAGATTTTCTGCTATAAACTGCTTTCATCTGTTCTCCCTGATTTATTTCCAACCGAAGAACCCAAGAGTAACAACTGAACACAGACGGCAAAGAACCTACTCTTACAAAATGACTGGTGGCACAACATTAGAAGAAATCCTGCTACTTTGGGAAGTATTTTCGGTAACATACGGCCTTGGTTGAGAAAATGCTTTTAGTGGCTTTTTCCTCTTTTATTTAGGAGATACTGAGTAATGAACTTTATTTATAAGAATGCTGAAATACAGTGTCCTCTTTATTGGAACGAATCGGGGAGAATTTACCCTTTACTAGCCTGGTGATGAAGTCCTGTCCACCTCCACACTCCCAAGCGTCTAGCTTTGAACCGATTGTTCTCCTGGATCCCCTCGTGCAGAACGGACCACAATGGATGATGCATGTCTTATTGTTCATCCTCTACATTTGTTTAAAAGTCGGGTGTCTCGGGTGTTTTTTGTCATTTGGACTTTTGCCAAATGTCTGAATATGAAGGATACACCTATTCCAGGCCTTTTTTATTCCCACATTCAAGCCTTGTGTACATGCTATAAATAATAAATGGTATGCTTAAAAATGTTTTGTGTGCACAGCCTCCACGGATAAGAAGACATTCCTTTGAATAGATGTAAAGCACACGTTTGTATGTGGAAATGTGGAGCAGTACAAAAAAAAACCCTCACTGCCAATGTGAGCTGACCCCGCTGTAAATAAACACAAATGTGAGCAGCATTGCCTCCAAAATAAAGCAAAGAAAACAACAAAACAAGGAAGTGATGTCCTCCCGTTATGTACTTTCAAAACGGCATCAAAATGATTTCGTATATATTTCCTTTCCTTACAATATGGTGGAGAGACACTAGAGCTCTGGGTTCTTTAAGCTTTAGGTATCCAGGGAAGGGTTTTCCTGAGCATGCATGCTTTTTTGGGGGGAAACTGGCCCGTTGGTCAACTTACCCTTATTGATGAGAGGATTGGCAGAAAAAACAACCGCAACTCTGGATTACTAAAAGGAGAGCGATACAAGAGATGATTTTGGTAGTTCTCCTATTGTAACATATAAAAGGTAAGTTGACCAAAAAGCCATTTTCCCCAAAACGTCAGTGTAGTCCTTTAAGGAAAAATCAGCTGTAGTTGTTGAGAGAGGGGAGAGAGTTATTAGCTCAGCCAGTCACAAGCCAGCTCCTCTAACTTTCAAGCTGCTGCTTCCCTTTTGGCCACAACGGTACTCATACATACACGTAGTTTCTTCCCTGAAACCAACTGAGCTATCGGCATACAGGTCTTGTTAAACTCCAACCCAGCCAGTGTGCTCTATACTATGATCAGAGTAACAGCTACTACCAACTTTCTACCAATACTTTCATCATTTTCATTCCGTTTTTTGTTTGTTTGTAAACTGACAGCTGCCTACTGTAGCATGAAACCCCGCCTCTTTTTCCTTGTGATTGGTCAGCTCACAAAAAAAGGGTGGTCCACATCACTAAAAAGTTGGAAAGCTCTGCCTAAAAAGGAGTTAGACACAGTGCTTTTTTCCCAGCCCCCATTGGCTTGAATGTAAAAAGGCGCTGGTAGTTTGAAAATAGCAAAATAGAGCCTCTCTCAGAGAGCACTACTCTATTAATTTGGGGCCGTCTTTCCTGTCCGCCTCCTTCCCAGCCTTGTTCAGCCAGCCATCGATGCTTTTAGCCCAGTGCCACGACTTGTCATGAGCACTTAGCCCAATTTCTTGATCTGTCGACACATTCTTGGATATAAGGGGGCGCACAAACACACAATTAGCTCAGTCAATCACAGTTGCATAAAAAGAGAAACATAAACATTTAAGAGGGAAAAAAAAGCAGTCATGTTATTACTAACAATATGGGCCACATGTCTCAGATACTTGAATCAACATTAGCCACATTTAATGAGATTGGAAAGAATGTGTATCCTTCATTTTCCTTTTAATTTCAAAATAAAGCGGAGTTCCTGGAAGTGAGCTGAAAACGATGAACTTAATCCTGGTAGTCCGTGTGATGGTGACCGTATTTCTGCAATACCTGAGCGAGCTCGGCCTCGGCTCCATCCCAGCACTTAGTCAATGTCTCTCCTAATTCACCATCATGACTCTGGGCGTTAATGGGATTGTAGCGAGGCCTATTTATTGCCGTCAGGGAATTGAGGCTACATGCAGTGGGTGAGGGGTTAATTAGAAACAACTGAAGGGGTCAGAGGTAGGGTGTGTGTGTGTGTGTGTGTGTGTGTCTTTGTGTGTGTGTGTCTTTGTGTCTTTGAGCGCATGTGATCATGAGGGGGCCGGACCCTTGGTAATAGGGGGGTGGATTTTAACGAGGGTCCTCGGGAGAAGATTTATCCGTGGGCTGTGACATGGGGACAAATAGTGCTGATAGGTGAAGGCCCCTCGGCGTAGAGACCAGGCCAGATGACAAATAGGGTGTGTGAAAGAGGGAGGGGGTGGGGGGAGGTGCGTGGCGGGGAGGGTAAATAGGATGCCAGACCATATTCACTTATCACTGAGTCAGGTCCTTCCTCGAATCCCCTCTTGACATCCAACGGGGAGCCATTCCCTTCTCTCTCTCTCTCGCTCCCCCTTGCTCTCTCTCCCTATCTATCTCTCTTCTCTTTAACTCCCCCCTCCTCCTTCCCCCCTCATCCCCTCTCCTCCAGCGCTCTCAGCAATATCTCCCCAGCCTCTCAGCCTCCCATAGACGCCGCCAGATAAGAGAGGGAGAGGGCCCCCGACTGACAGCAACCCCAAATTAATTTACAAGCAACGATGCCGTTTATAGGCTGATAGAACAGTCTTCATACAACATGGAGGGACGGGGAGTGACGCCTCTGAGGCTCCGACCACGCTATCTTTGTAATTATAGGGCGAGACCTTGATCCTCTCTCTCTCTGTCTGTCTGTCTCTCTCTCTCTCTCTCTCTTTCTCAATAAATGGTGTCGAAGAAGAGGTGGTGCTGCTACGGGTGTAGGCAGCGAAGAAGTCGGCGTTTTGGGTTTAGCGCGTTCTCGCTCTGCCAAGTTTTTAAGTGTTAGACGTTGGGGTTTAATTACTCTCGTTTCCCATGGTGTGTTTTTCTGGCGTAATGTCTTAAGAAAAGGAGCTGGAGCGACAATTGGGATGGCTTCACAATCACACCATCCAGTGTGACAGTGTAATTAAATACTCAATCAATGAAATTCAAGAATAAAAGCATTTTGAGTGAAACTTGATAATAAGTGGGTGTAATGTTTTTTGTAACAGTGATAATAGGGTACCATTATTTTGAAAAATGGTTCTATCAATTGATCCCATTGAATTATATATCTTAATTCTTTACTGGAGCATATTTGAACACGTGTTTTGTTCCCAGCAGTTTTCAGGAGACATTTGCGTCTCCCACCGCTGTTGTTTTCAACACATACTGTACGATTGGCCACAGCTCCGCCGCCTAATAGGCTCGCCGCGCCACAGCACCTAAAGAAATGTAAGTGGATTAAGTGAATCGGTTTTCCAGTTAATGTAGCATTTATTAGCCGCTGCCAACCAGCTGACACCGGAGCCCAGCTTATATTTTGGGAGGTATTATGCTTTGCGCGTTTGGCCTACATGCTTCGAGGTCCCTTGGCAATCCCTACGTAAGGAGGAGACAATAAAAGGAGGCTTGGATCGAAGCCAGCAGCCACGGTCTGCACTGTGGAGGACCGGTCGGCAGGTCTTCTCCCTCACCTCGCTCGTTGAGTAGCTGCATAAGGTTTTGCCTCTACATGCACATGAGCTGTCTGGATACTTGCTGGTACAGCTAACGCACTAATGTCACTTCTACTTTCTCTTTCAGTGTTATCAAATTCCCAATTCTTACCATTTTTGAGTCCAAATTTGACCATATGGTTTTTAACATTATAATGGAGCGCAAAGTTGAAGCAGTAATTGTGAGAAATTCTTCTGGAAGTGTTCGTTCTGCTTTTGGCTGTCAGCTCCAGAAATGAGGTTCCATCAGTCACCCGCAGGAAGTCTGTCTCTACAGTCCTGTCACCACCACCAGCATCCAGACCCCCTCAGGGGACATTTATCATACACTGCCTTGATGGGGGTAACTACCCCGTGAGGATCATTTTCTCATGGGGTCTGATCGCCGAAGCCTTGTCTGTAAAGTCTAGACTCTTCTGTAAATTCATATATGCAGTGAAAGTTTTGAGTTTTGGTGGCAAATATTAAATACAGGGATTTCCCATACCTTAGGATTTGGGGGCAGCTCTATGCTGTTATACGGCACAACAGATTTAGGCCCAGTTAGCATGTAAACGGGAGAAAAAACAGTCATCAGATCTGGTTTTCTGTTTTACAATGTAATGAAGATTCAGTTATAAGGAGCCTAAGACAGAACGGTTGGTCGGTGGATGTTGGAGGGGTGACACCAAAAGGAGGAAGAGGTAATGGCGTTACAATCTGTCCTTTTAGTTGTCAGTCGTCCAACATGGCGCCGTGGCCCTAGTGGTCAAGCAGACCTGTTACCTATAACATGTCTCTATGGTAGTATTTGATTCATCAGCATTAAACAGACTGCAACAATCACAGCACTGAGGTGGTTTTGGACCAGCCAAGCAAGGACGTCATTCAGCGATCTTCAATCTGGTTCTGGTCTCCACAGGGGGCCTTCAGAGAACCCGGCACTTACACAACCAAGGTGATTTGGTTTTCCACTCAGAAATGAAGAGCCTTTTTGTTTTTCACTTTGATTTTTCTGCTTGTTGACCAAATGAAAATAAAAGGGATTTATTGCCTTTTTGTTTTTAGGCCAAAGGGCAATAAAAAATAGAACATTTGAAAGGGAGTGTAGACTTTTTGATATCTGTTGTATATAATCTGTGGGACCACACCCTCCGCAACATCGCCTTGCTGAGCGGTTAGGGGGGGTTAAGGGGGGGGGTTGGCATCGAAGCAAAAGCTACTTGGCAACAGCAGCAGGGGAAGATCTTGGCGCTAACATGGCTGCCACGGAAAACTGCAGTGGCCAAATTGTACTTATCTACAGCTACGGTGCTCGTAGGAGAAGTGCAAATCCGGAGCTGAAAACTCCATTAGGCCGAGTCAGTCATGCATCCATGTGCTCCAGCGCCAGACAGCTCTGTAAATCAGCCTCCTACCCTGGTTTCACTGAGGAAAACAATATGGGTAGTGTCTGGGTACTGAGCACTGGACCACTGGGTTACACACACACACACACCCTGGGGGCCTGGGTGCTACAGAGTGAGACCAAATGCTCTGATCCAGGTTGAACTAACCACTGACAGTGCACCTGTCAGACGTGTGTGTGTGTGTGTGTGTACTTGCATGCACATGTGTGTGTTATAGTATTTTGGCAACCACACCTGCCGGATCTTCCAGTATCTACCTGTATCATTTGTTTATTACTTTCTTTCCGTCAACTACAACTAGTTATATACACATACACACACACACACGTCACAATCTCAAGATTGCGTAAAATTGATACATTGTATTTTGCATTAAAAACACTGCTCACTTCAGTGTTTTGGTCCTAGGAAAACTGAAATTAGGTTGAGCAGGTGGTGACCAAAACCCATCCACACACACACAGACACACACAGACACACACAGACACACACACACAGACACGGCATAGAGGCAGTTCAGTCGTGGTGGGAGGTCTGAGGTCTGGCCCTCTGCATTCCACAGACAAGTGTCTAGCACCTGCTAGGCCTCGGTCAGCCTTAACTGGCCAACGGATTAGGACGGACGGACACACTCCAAATCCATTTACTTTACAGTCTGTGTCTGCGTGAGAGAGAGAGGAATCAAGAGGAGGAGAGTCAGAGAAAGTCCAAATATTTAGTCACACAGTCAGTCAATCGGTCATTAGCCTCAGGATGCCTAGAGTGACAGGTGTGTGTGTGTGTGTGTGTGTGTGTGTGTGTGTGTGTGTAAAACATACTAACCCAGTAAAGAAAGAAGTCCCTTCCCCAGATTCACTCACAACTTGAACAAGCTATAAGAAGAGGTGCAGCCCGTCCCTCTCCTCGGTTTCAGGCTTCAACACTATCAGCCTAACAGCCTTAAATGAGTGACTCAGCAGAAAAGGGGCTCTGTGTCTGTAATGTAGATTAATGCTACCTGCCTGGCGTTTGGCTGCTGCTACGGCAACCAATTAAGAACAATAATCTCCTTTTTAATGGTCTGCTCTCTTAGTAGGCTAATACCCCCCCCATCCCAGTCCTCTCTCCAAATACAACTTAAGTTTGTCTGGGGGTGGCGATGTTATTATGGGTGCTAAACAGAGCAGTTTCTGTGGGTGTCATATTGCTCAGTGCTAAAAACAATATGCACTAGTAAAATAATACAATTTCAGCCAATACCTACTGTGTGTGTGTGTGTGTGTGTGTGTGTGTGTTTCAGCATAAGGAGCCACAAGCATCCGGGATTGAATGAAGGCAGAGGGTTCAGCCACTGATTTATCCCTCTACCTCTCTTCTCCCTGCTTCTCCCTCTCTCCCTCCATCTCTCTCTCATTTTTCCCCGTGTCAGAATGATTGATGGCGACCAGCGAAACCGGGTGTCCGGCATTATACCGCCGATAAATGGCTCCGGCCCGCTCGGCCAGGCCTTGGACCGGACAGAAATCAATATTTCACCATTTTAAAATCTATCAAAGGAAGATTCTTTTTTTGAGAGCAACACCCCCCACCCCCACCCCCACCCGCCGCGAGCACCGAATCAGACACTCCGTAGCTACAACGGGTAATCAATAAGCCAGCGCCTTCACTGATCTTAACCGCGGTCGTCTCGGAGTGGTGATGGATGGCGAGGAAGGCCGCGATTTATTTTGTCAGGCCATTACGCCGCTGAATCCTGTCCACTTCTACCCCCTGATTTCACCCCGCAGACGATCATTTTTCACACTTCATAAGAGGCAGAAATGGGTTGAGATGGATAGAGGGGGGTAGAGGAGAGAGAGAGACAGAAGAAGAAAGAATGAGATGAAGAAAAAGAGATTCGGAGAGAAATAGAAATATAGAAAGAGAGGGGAAGAGATCACCAAGAGGAAAAAAAGAGAGAGAGAGAGAGGAAGAAGCTGAGCGGCTACTGCAGAGCTGCCTTTTCAATTTCCCTATTCCAGTAAGTGGAGCTGTACAGATTTGCTGCTCTGTGGAGTGTGAAAAGCCCATAGAGGTTGGACAAACACACTTAGGGAAAGCGCTCGCCGTGTGACGTATCGCCCGTTGTCTGGCGAGAAGCCCTTGTAAGTTTTGGTTTCATTTTCATGTTTTAGCTTCCGCCTGAAGGATCGCGTGCTCCTCGATGGGGAAAACTCTTCAGGAAAGCCTTTCAACACTCATTGGACAGACGGGGGGGGAGGGGGGAGGTGAAGCTGAAAACAAAGCTGCAGTTCCTTTAAAAGTTGACATTTTGAAGACACTGCATGTGTTTTATGTGTGTGTGTGTGTGTGTAACCAAATCAGTCAGGAGAGAAATTGATTTAAAAAAAAAAAAATGTATCCCTCACTGAAAACATTTTATTGCTATAAAGCACACAAGGGTAAAGTAACCATGAAGAAGACCCTCTAGTCAAACATATGACGCTTACAAAACAGCAACGCGGTAAATTAGTTGAGGTGAAACGCACCGCGCCTCAACACAGTGAAATATTGTGTTGCTACTTCACTTGGAGTTCAATTATAAGAGACTTTCACACAACATACTTCCTTTCTTCCTTCCACTCCTTCTGTCTTTTCCCTTAATCTAGCTTCCCTTTTCTCCCTGCCTCTTTCCCTTTCTCCCTCCCTCCCTCCCTCCCTCTCTCTCTTGGCCCGGTTCCCAAAGACCCACGGTGTTCTTGTTGGATCTGTCTTGCCTCGGAAAACAAGTGACAGCTGCAGTGTGTGTGTGTGTGTGTGTGTGTGTGTGTGTGTGTGTGTGTGTGTGTGTGTGTGTGTCCCGTTGCCGTCGCCTCACCCCATATGTTGGCCCTCACCTGCTGGCGGGCGAGGATTATGAGCTACAAGCCCTTATTAAAACTGGATTTGTTTACCCTCCCGCCTGCACGCGGCGACAACAAAAACAGTACGACCTGTCCGTCGCTGGGCCGCCACCCGGCCGTGAGAAAAAGCGACGGCGAGCCCAGCGTGCCGTGGGCATAAAACGGGTAAAAGCGTGCAGACCGTATATATCGTTTAAATTGAAGCCACAAGAGGGAGGCTGTTGCGTTCAGGGCACAGGAGAAGCCGGGGACACGCTGCGTGACTCAACAGGTTGCGAAAAAGACCACGTGACCCCGGAATAACAACACGCTACCAAAACAAACATTGTCTTCTTCTCTGGTGCTCAACTCTCATTGGCTATTGCCGGTCTGCCGTTCAGATTTGAGTCGCTGACCGATTTGTCCAGATTTGAGGCGTAAAAAATCGAACATATTTGAAATATTGGTGACTGATGGGATTAAGAGGCGAGAGATTAAAGCCCTGAATGCCAACAACGCACTACAGCAGCTGTTCTCACTCAAGAGTCTGCAGGTTTTCATTGCAGATCTCACCGACGTGCATGGAACCAATCGGCGAAATGATCTGCTGTAGCGATCGATCGCAATGAAAACCTGCATTACTGCACCGCGGGCCGAGTCCCATCGTGAAAACATGTAGCCGCGGTTTTGCCTGTAATAGGCGTAAAATGTCCGTATTGTGTATGTGGTGTTAAGCACGTCTCGACGCGGCACTGCATTGACAGGCTTACTGCTTTTATAAGACAATTATTCTTTAATTCTTAATCTAATAATTAAATGTTATATTTCTGCCTAGTAGTATATTGCTTGAATAGCAGATAACAATGCAGGTGCGTTACAGTAGCAAACGGTCTACAAACAGGAAGTCTTCTGGCTTGTGTGCCCCAGTGCACATGGCTACTGGCGCTTTCTAGAGCAAAGTTCTGTTGCTGAGGAAAAATATAGGAGATAAAAAGTAAAATATTGGACTTTTGGTCTTATAGTGCAATTGTTTGGGTACAAAGCACTTGGATGATGCTGCATGAGCTGTTAGGAGAAGTTGAATGGACACTTTATGGACTTAGTTTGGAAGCAGACTGAGTTGGAGCTACAGAGGCTAACTCGTTGCGTGCATTTGGTTTTTGTACAAACCTACTAGATAATGACTGGATTTTCATTTTGGGATGACCTATTTCTTTAACTGTAATGTGGTCAAAGCTGCGTTTCTATCAGGTATTGCATAACCGATTGAAACAGGACTGAGGACCGGAGCGATTGGTTTATCCAGGGTGACTGACAACGAGTGAGCAGGCTGTCTCATTGGCTGTTGAGGGGCTGGAACCTGAAGTTGGACTGTATTAAATAAAGTTTTTTTTATTGTTTTTGTTGTCAGCAGTGGCTCTCTTTCTTCTCTCACTCTTCTTTCGTTGTATTTTCTCTCTCGTCCACCAGTGATGATAACCCTTAATAGGAAGCCATCAGTCACAATAAAGCTTCCAGTTTTGGCCGGTGAGTCTCCTCCTCTGTACCGCTGTTTAAAACCCCTGTTAGTATCAGTGATAACATAGTTCCCATTTCCCCCCTCCCCCCCCCCCCTTCTTACCCCCCCTTCCACCACCACCAGTACTGAAAAGCTGCAAAGTCAGCATCTCTTTTATGGAAATGAATGGGGAGTGTGACAAGATATGGGGGTTGAGAGAGGGAGGGAAAGACAGGGCAAAAGAGAGAGAGAGAGAGAGAGGGTGGGAGGGAGGGAGAGGAAAGCGAGAAAGAAGGACAGAGGAAAAAGTGGGAAAGCGAGGGAAAGGGGAAGATAGGGAGAGAAAGATTGAGAGGGAGGGGGAAAGAAGAAGAGGAGGAGGAGCAGGGAGAGAAGGAGAGAGGAGGGAGATGGAGGGAGTGCGAGAGACGAAGAGAAAGGGAAGCGAAGTCAGCATCTCTTTTATGGAAATTAATGGGGAATGTGAAAAGATATGTAGTCGAGAGAGGTGGGGGTAAGAGAGAGAGAGAGAGAGAGAAAGAGAGGGAGAGAGAGGTGGAGGTGTAGCTAGACTGCTGGCTTGTCTGTACAAAGATGCGACGGAGGGAAAATGGCTGATGTGGTTTTGATTATCTCGCTTTACCCTAATGATTTTTTGCTCTGCTACCCGGCTCTATTGCACTTGTAAGGGTGAGGGTGTGTGTGTGTGTGTGTGTGTGTGTGTGTGTTCTTGTACTTCTACTAAATGTCCTCACAAGGATACAAAAGATGAGAAACATTCTCCAAATTGTGGACATTTTTCCAGTCCTCACTTCTATTTTAGGGTTTGGGTTGAAGGTTAAGATAAGAAGCAGCATTAATAATAGAAACTCTGTATAGCATCCTGTCCGAATCCACATAGTGATTGATAGTGGATGCATTGTTTGTAGGGTCATATAGTTTACAGTCTGTTGTATGTCTTGCATGGTGTGTGAGGTCCTGTGGTCCTTGTGCCATGTGTTGTAAAACCCTGTAAGTTATCAATATGTCACGGAGACGTTCCTGGACATTTATTATCCTTTGGCAAAGGGAGAGAGTCCTTGTGATTCTGAAGCAGTACTGTCCTTTTCTTATATTTCAGGACTATTTCAGATCAGGTGTGGTTTATAAATGGAAAAGCTTTAAAAAACGAATACATCTGTGTACCACTTTGAAAATATAATAATTCTTGTGTGCACCGGTGGCTGTTGGCCTTGCGGGGACGGCAGAGCGGATATTATCCATCTTTTTATTTACCACTACATCGGTAAGAGCCAACACACACGCTTGTGTCTCATTTTAAGTGTTTATCACAACTGTATCAGATGGAGAGTTTTGGTCAGAATAGCCAGAAGGGGGCACAAAACTACTGGTTTAGTGTCATTGTTGGCCAAACGGTGCAGGTTGAGGCCTCCATCCCTGGTCCAGAGGCCCTCAGAAGCATTGGCTTTTATTTTGAAGTTTTATTATTGTAGCATTTGAAGAAATATTAACTTTTCGCAAATGATTATCACTGGCAATTAAAGTCTTTAAATGACGAGTGTAGGGGAAAAATTACTATTTTCTATTGTTTTTCTTTCTAAATCCTAATTTGTTATTGCAAAAAAAAATCTAAAAGACAAGTTAAATCAAACCTTTGAGCTGAGAAAACAATATTTAGGAAAATAGATTGAGTTAAAACAATTTATAGCACTAGATGAGTATCATAAAATCACTTTTTAAAATGCCCAGAAAACAAGAAACATATTTAACAAACATATAAGTGTAAACATTATATATTAAGTTATGTTTGCAAGAATATATGTATTTGGCATCAAAAGTACCAGATGTATTTCATTCACATTTGAAAATCCGATAATCAAAACTGTAATAATACTTATTCATGCATGACAGTCTAAAAAAAGAAATCGAAACTAAAAAGAAGACACTTGCAGATAGAGTAAAAACATGACGTCCTTTCCTGTATCACTGGCTGTGTGTTTTAAGGACCTATTTTTAAATAAGTGAGAAATCAGCCGCAGGTTAAGTAGCACAGAGGCGGGGACAAAAGCCAACTTCCTCTCTGCTTGTCACCTTTTGTGCCGAAAGCACATTGGAGGATTGAACCTGTCAGTCAAGCCTTGAACCGGCATGCTGTCCTGCAGCAAGACAATAAAGAGCCTTTTCCAGGCTTAACCCTTTAAAGGGTTTTAGCGAGACCAAAATCACCACAACATGCCATCAAGTACACCGACATGAAGACAATAAAAGTAACAAAACCGACATTTTGCTGGGGCTTTGTAAATAATGAAGTTTTTACTTTTTACACCCTGTTTTGAAGAGAGATAGATACTTTATTGATTGAAATTCTGGAGTTGCAGCAGCATAACAGTATCACAAGAATGAACAAAAAACAAAGGTCTAAAAACGAAATACTAAAAAACTACAGTACTAGGTGACATAGAACCGGGATGTACAATGAGCCGGCAATGAAGTGCAATTCTTCACCTTGATTTACTTTTTATTTAAAGCTCACTATTTCCATCACTCAATTTTAATAAATGTATTTTCAAGTATTAACAAAAAGGGCACCCCACAGATCATATCCATCAGTTATTTTGCACCCCTGTGTGTGTGTGTGTGTGTGTGTGTGTGTGTGTGAGATGTGCTGTACATTTACAGTAAAATATGCAGTCCTTTTTTCATTTGAGTCCATGAGTCTTTTTTTTTTTTATCAGCCACCGCTTATCTAAAATATGTGTGGGGAATAAAACAACCGTTTATCACACTTCTGTAGTGCACTGGCGTCTCAGTCCTAGCAGTGAAGACTAGAAATAAAATAAAAATAAAACGAGAGAGGGAGTGAGGGAGTTGGGTGCCGGGCGCAGATTGGGGAAAAAAAAAAAAAAAAAGTTCCCTCGGCCAGCCAAGCATCACAGACATCAAAGTGAAGACATTGTTTGGGAGGAACAATGGCTGCCGTCACAGTCCAGGAGTTTGTGTGTTGTTGCATGTTTGCGCTCCCAGAATCCCCCTCTGACGGCGAAATCACTGGATTATCAAACCGGCAGATGCAAACCGCAGAGAACAATATCGTCCACAGGCCCCAGAGGGGAATCCTCAGAGGCCCGTCTGTAAAAAGACACACAGATGAATTCAGACAAAGAAAGTCGGCGTTTCTGCTAAAACCGGGACAACGAATCATTTACTTTGATTAAATGATAACATGATTTAAATCTGGATCAAGGTAAATATGGAATTTAAAAAGTATAGAAATCATCTTTAAACCAGTAGAAAATGTATTATAACCACAGTACCCAATCCTCCTCAGGGATAAATAAAGTTGATCTTATTGACTTTTCAGCCACATGACTATTTGAATTGAGTGAATAAGAAAAGTAACATGAGGAATTAATGGATTGAAGGTGGATCCCAGGCTACATATAAACAATATGTAATCCATAAAGAAAATTGAATCATGTTGAGTGTGAGGATTTCAAATTGATTGTCCTTTTTGAAAGATCTGTGAAGGGAGCAAATGCCAATAAAGCCAAGTGGAGCAGCTTAATAGACTTGAGAATAGAAGAAGATAGAAGCAGAGCCCATGCATTCTGCACAAAACTACAATTCAATACAAGGATTCCATTTTATTTTTATTTTTTTCATGCTTTCGGTGCCTTGTGCCAGCATATACCCAGTTTAGTTGTTTTTCTCTTGTATTTTTCAGCTAATATTATGTGGAAAATGATAATCCTTCAAAATGCACGGCAAAAATTGCGTCGAGTCGTTTCGTCCTGTGTCCAAACCCCAGTCACCTGGTAATCCCGAGGAGGTTAAAACAGACGCAGAAGAATTATTTGGAAATACTTTTAGGCCTCAGTCATACAATAGCACTCTGGGATGGACTGAGCCGGTCAGTTGGGAGCATATGGGAATGCCATCAAAACCGCGATTTGCTGTGTCGACATCCTTATAACCTCTGGGATGCTTCAGCCATGGAGGTCCGGGTCTACCATACCTTCGCCGACACTTCAAAACCAGAGACAGACTGGTGGGGATAATGCAAAACATGGAGAGAGACCGCAGAGAAAAAGGGCGAGAGAGAAAAGCAGAAAACAGAGAAAGAGAGACTGAAAAGTAGACAGAGAGTAAGAGACTTTTGCCCCCATGCCATTTCTCCTGATACGCAATTAAACAAGTCTACGCAATATTTCAGAAAAAACTATTTTATTTTTGCAATTGAATCCTGGTGCAGTTCTGATTGCATTCTGCTCCAAATGAATTTCAAAACCAGTTCCTGAGAAGGAATGGGGTTTGTCACGTCTTTCAGTATGGAAATCCACTGTTGAAATCCACCACCAACAAGCCGTCAAGCTACAGCGGCCACGCAGCCCGGGGACTCCCAGGTAAACCCCGTACTAAAGCAGTCAGTAAAGTCAGAGAAATCCCTGAGAGCTCTGCCCCGAAAACATGAAAACAATGATGCATTCTTTAGAGAGACAGAAATACTGCTAATCTTTTTTATTTTACGGTGTTGTTTTGTCATTTCAAAACGTCAATTTATTTGCAGGCTGAAACTGCTAGTATACATCATAGCCAGTAGTATCAAACTGATGTAAGGATGAGGTGTTTTAAGGGGAAAAAGCATAGATTTATGTTCTGGAAATTCTGACACTTTTTGCTTATGATGCCTCATGATGATCACCGACTGGAGGTCATAGTTAACACACCGTTTTATTTACCACGACATCACTGATTGTTAGTTTTAGTTTGATTCCGATTTTTTTCCCAGCGACCACATTTCCGTACCAGGGTCTCAACCCCAACGCCGGGAAACGTCTGACTGTCTATCCTGAAATAGTCCAGTTGAGAGACAGAAATCCTTGGAGCAGGTCCACCTGGGCATCTACTGGCCGAACAGAAAATCAATAAAGATCTGAGAGTATTGACAAGACACACACACACATTCCCAGACAAACGTACACAGAGGGTCAGCGCATGACGCTAACACTTATCACAGCTTATTAGCGGGAGGCCCGAGTGAACGCTAACGGCATTGATCGCCGGGTTCGTTAATGGGTCTCGTTAGCGATTTAATGAAGCCGAGTTTAGTTGAAACGAGGGAAAAGGGGATCGAAGGAGGGGTGAAGTGGCGGATGGATGGAAGCTGACAGTCGCGAGGGGGAAAGATGGGTTTAGATATAGAGGGATGGAGGAAAGAAATGAAGGAATAGTTCAATGAAGGGATGGGTGATGGATAGGTGGAGTGAAAACGGAGGAGAGGAACAGGTTGGCTCATGGCTATGTTTTAAACCTGCAGACGGGCTGGTACAAAATAAAGTAAATATAAAATAAAGTAAAAAATAAAGAAACTTCACACCTCAAGAAACGATAAAGAGCATGCATTTGGCATATTGTTGCACAAAACTCTCTCAAGCCAGCAATCCCTGCTCTCTGTGGCAGCTGAAATAAAAGCAAGCAATTCCTGTCCATCAAGGAAGCAACTATGCAGCAGCTGTCCCAAGTACTGAGACCCCCAGGACAGCTACAGGACATTATAGTGAAGGAGAAAACCGCTAAGTGGGATATATAGAAAATAGGCATTTCTGGGCTGAGGCAGAAGAAATTAAAGACATATGTCTGTTTATTGTTTATGGAGCCCAAAGAAACAACAGATTGAAGCCCAGTGAGGCAAGGAGTAAGAGAGGAGCTAGTTGGTATCATGAAGCCAAGCGCTCTGGCTACTTACTGAGAAATACAAACTAGCCATACTAGCCTATAGCTATCTAGGTAAGCTAGTTAGCTAGCCTGCTGACCATCCAAGATCATGAAAACAGAAGAGTCATTGCCATTTAGAATTTTGATTCATATTTTGACAAGCGTTCCTCCTTTGCAATTAACACTATGGTTCTTTGGCTCCGCCCACTGATGTTTAACTCAACCAATGAGATTATTTCTGCCTCCTAGACACGTTTGTAGAACTGAAACTCCAATGCGTTGAAAATATCTGATGGAACAAGGTCCAGGAACCAGACTTGGAGAAATGCTGACATATATAAATGCAGTTTAGGCCAGAGCGAACAAACTGTCCAAATGTCCAAAATTACAAGCAACAGTCAATACCACAGCACTCAGATAACAGATGGGACAAATACCCCCGTGTCCCCGGTGTGATCATGTGTAATAGAGAAGAGCTAGGTAAAGAAATAAGAGCCAGAGAGAAGCGGTGGAAAGGTTTCAGGAGGTAGTCGGAGAGGGAGAAGGTACAGGAGGGTTGGATGTGATTCAGGAGGGAGAGGGGGACCTTTTGCCTATGATGACTACAGCATGCCAACAGTGGAGAAAAATGATGTGCCTAATAGTTTCCTGTCGTCTGTGGCTGCAGTAGCTGATGGGGTGTCTGATGCCTGGGCAGTGCCTCTGAAAGCTCAAACTGGAGACTGCAGGGTTTTCATGCACCGGACAGTAAAACCATTGAGGTTGGGAATGTAGTGTGACCAGTAACGCGGCACTGGGTGATTTTTATTACTTTTCCCAGGAACAAGAAGGGTAATAAATCACTCATTTCAATTTCAGTAATAATAATACAGTTAAAAATCCAAAAAAGATGCTTTTCTTTTGTTTTAAGAGTTAAGTTGAATTGTCCAAAAACTATGATTGTCCTCCTCTCTCTAGTGTTTGGTTTCCTGATCATTCACAGGAGAGGGAAAAAGGAAAAGTAATATAATAAGTAATGTAATGAGTTACTGCTCCCAGGGAGTACTTAGTGAAGTACTAATACTGCTTTTGGAATGAGCAATACTTTTTTCCGTAATGAGCCCGACAGTGAGTGTGACCGAAAGTGATTTTTCTCTCTGCACAGAATGAGAAAAGGAAAGCCGAGTGATGTGATTTGTCGAGTTCGTCGGCGTACTGTTTGCCCAACCGGGTTAATATTTGTCGGGGAATATTACGGTAGCATTGTCTCCACGTTAAAAAAAAAAAAAAAAAAAAAAAAAAGTTGGGATTATATATGAAACCGTGATATCGCTGTAGTCTTAGTTTGATGTGTACTTTGTGGAATTGAACGAAATATTAACATCATTTTGTTTTATCTGTCTATCTATCTATCTATCTATCTATCTATCTATCTATCTGTCTGTCTATCTGAGGCCTTCAAAACCACGTTGAGGTCCCTTGTTTGTTTGTGTGTTTGTTTTTTTCCGAGCTCACCACGTGCGCTCTCGCCCTTGGCTCTGACCTTTTTAACACCCGACACAGTATTTCGTGGAGCTTGAATGTCAGCAAGCATCAAAAAAACGGCTCTCCACCCAAAACGGCATCAATTTCAGTCTTGTTAGGCTGCCACGCTTTTATGTACGCACACACACACACACACACACACACACACACACACACACACACACACACACACTGCTTGGGCAGCAGCAGACAATGTAAACCAATCCCTCTCTTGCTGTCAGTGAACAAGTGGCCTCCCGCTGGGTGAAAAAAGGGCACGGTGAGAAATGCTCTCAATCACTTTCAATTAACCCCCCTACCTCCTCCCTTAAAGGGACTTTAAAAGGACAGTTTTTCCATGGGGTGGGGTGATGGGGGGGGGGGGGGGAGCTAAGGCTGCCTCCTGGCTGTGATGGCACACAGATATTGATTTATTATCCCGGTCAACAATATTTATGGCCGGCAAGACCTCACACCAGGCCCGTTGGCATCAGGAAATCATTAGGAAAGATGAGAGACAGCTCCAGATCTGTTTTTTAAAAAATGGGTTCCAATACTCGGACTGATAAAGTTGAGGTACACTTAATTCAGCACTTGGGTGAGTCCGCAAAAGTGGTGAGCGGTGGCGTGAGGAACCGCGCTTCACATCTGTAGAAATATTGGAAACATTTTCAGCTGCTGTTTACTCCGTGATCGCTTTCCGACATGAAATTCCTCCTGTTGTGATTTTCCAGACAGCTCCTATCTCATGCTAATAGTGTGGATAATGATAATAAAAGTGTGTGTGTGTGTGTGTGGTGGCGGCTTGTGAGATCCCTGCTTGAAATGATTAGAGGGTTGGAACCATTATGAGCTCCTCTCTGCCTTTTGTATCTGGTGTAATGAATATTGAGGGGGGTATTTGGAGCACTTTGAGGACATAACAGCCTTTTTAATCCTTTAATCCTGAGGAAAACCAATTTCACACACACACACACACACACACAATTTGAAAAAGGGGTTCCATTGAACCTGCTGTGTGTGTGTGTATGTGTGTTTAACCTGCTCTCGTTAATTTCCCGGCTCAGAGACCTGGTGATCCTGGAGATTAGGTTCATTAAAATCACATATTGTACGCACCGTGGTGTGTGTGTGTGTGTGTGGTGGGATCGAGTGAGCAGATAGGGCAGGGCCGCCAGTGTTGGGGTTTCAGCATCGGAGGTTATCGCCCCTGTCTTGTCCCAACACCCCCCCCTGTGGCTGCAGTCAGCAGCGTTTTACTGCAGCTTGACCCCGACAGGCTCGACTCCTTGCCTGTCTGTGAAGCGCCCCGCCGTGAGCAGTGCTACATAAACCTTAAGCAAGTTTTTATCCCTTTGCCTTTCCTTAGCGGAGGCCTAATCCTTGGCTCAGTTGCATAAAGCTCCTTTCACGCCACTCTTATCTTGCAGCTAAGGGAACGCCCATAGATCATAACAATATTGTTGCTAGCCTGGCTGCTAAAAACGGAGCTCAGGTGGGTTACTGTTACTGATACCCATCACATCTAATAGAACGTGCACTTTAATGTACCTGATCTTGTACACTGGCTTGCATGAAAACGAGCCAAGGCAATTTCCAGTTTCAATTTTCATTTTTTAAAGAATTATCAAAATGTACCAGTCAAGTCAAACAATCAGGGACGTTACTTCGCTGCTGCACCTGACAGCATCACTCTGGTGTTATGGCTTTGACACAAAGGTTGTCAAGGTGTACTGTTTGAAACGTTTTCTTCAAATGAGTAGGCAGAAAACCAGACGTATCACTAACTAGCACCTGTTACCAATTCCATTTTCTGATGAATCTGGTGTATAAAATATAGCAATGACATTTGGGGTCTTGCAGGATTATGTATAAGAAGAGACCATACAGCTAAGGCAGTGGGTACTGAAAAAGGTTGATAAGGAGGTGGTGTGTGTGTGTGTGTGTGTGTGTGTGTGTGAGTGACTGCTTTGCTGCCTGCATTTGTATCTTTGTGGGTGCTGCTGAGTTTCTATGCACACACATGTGTGTGTGTGTCTCCAGGCTGCACCTCCTATCATTGCTTTATAATGGAGGGGTATCTAGGGAGTTTTATCGCTGAGCCTGGCTGTTCGGGGGACTTGGGGCCGGGGCCCCGCTCAAAGGGCCGCTGTGATACAGGAAAAGGTGACATTCTGAATTGAAAAGGCACAAGGGTATGAGGAAATACAGTGTGTGTGTGTGTGTGTGTACGAGATTGTGTGTAGGTGAGTGCAGACTTGCATGTTAGGCACGTCTTTGTGTGTGTGTAAAAGCCAAGAGGGCAGGACACCCAAGCTCATAGAGAAGAATAGGATGGGATCGAGACCCCCCCCCCCCCCCCCCCCGTATTCCCAGCAGGCCATGGGTCTTGCCTTACTTCCTCTAAAGGTGAGTAGCATCATAATTAGAAAGATAAAACCAGCGATGAATGTGGAAGCTTAGATAAGGTCTAATGAGAAGGAGACGGGGCAGAGAGGCAGAATCGGGGGAGAAAGAGGGAGAAAGGGATGGAAAGAAGGGGGGAATAAGAGAAAAGGAGGTAAAGGAGGGGAGGCAGAGGAGGAGACAAAGAAAGAGGAGAGAGAGGGGAAGGAGAGGGAGACAGAGTGAGGTTCGGATCAGACAAGGGTTATTAGTGTGAGATGACACATCAGAGGAGTCCAGGACAGACGATCTGATCTCTCTGCTTTCCTGCTGCGCTCTCTCTTTCTCCCCCTCCACCGACCTGCTCACTGCAAAAAATATCCTCCCTAACCAGACATTTTATCTAGAACGGAGTCTTAAAATCGCACATGTAGCATTTTAACATCACCACATTCATTTTGAGACCATCACTAGAAGACACTGTGTTTTACATTGTGTGCCACCGGGTCAGATGTGGAGGGAAAATCTGCCGGATTGCTTTACGGCACAAAACAGGAAGAGGGCGCTGTTCTTCCAGCGCTAACGGAGCTGAAGCTTTCAGAGTTTCTGGCAACGGCAGATGAAAGGAAGATGGAAAAATCACCTCCAACATGTTGAATCTCTTCAGGAGAGACAAAGAGAAAATCTTTTTTGTGACAAGAAGGGGTTTATGGGAAATGTAGTTTTAATGTTGCGAAACACTAGCACTAATAATACTACCGGTATGAGATAGAGGCTGCCAATCATCTTGACCATGGTCTCATTTCTTTACTGTAATTACACCAAGGTATCACAATTAAAGTGACAATGATATATTGATGTTGCACCTTTAAAACCAATGACATCATTTCACAAATGTACTTGATTTTTTTTTTAATCAAGGGTTATTTTCTTCACACTTGTTTCTAGAAAACTGCATTGGAAACAAGTCGAATTATCCCCGCTGGAGCATTCAGGTCGTTTTAAGAAAAATAAAACACTAAGACTAAACGACTTGTTCAGATGGACATTTTTTGCAGTGTTCCCTCTCTTTCTCTCTCCCACTCTACCTATCTGATCTCTCTCTCTCTCTCCCCGCTGCCGCCGACTGCTCCGTGTCCATCTGGGTACAACATCCGCTCTCTGGGAGGCGTCGCTGTTTATCTATATCAGCCGGCGGCAGATTAGCTGACACCTCTCACCCCTCCTGGTTCGGCCTGCCCCGCCGGCTAACCCTGATACACATTCTTGTACATTGAAATAGCTCTATTACAAAACAATAGTCAGGTACAGTGTGTTAATTATTTTGGGAAAAACCATCTGAACTTCCTATGAATCATTTTGTAACACTAGATGTCATATTTTTCAAATGGTTGATATATGATGGAACAGTGCTAATCTGTGACTGAGGCACACTATGAGTGTCTATCTTAACAAGTTATTTGGTCTCATATCCAGTCTTGAAATCTTATTTTTGAATGAGTGAGAAGCAGGTCAAGTTAAATAGTATTTCAATATAGTATTGGTTTATGATTCACTCATCAGTAACGTAGATGACTAACAGAGGACCAGTGATACAAAACCTCCAGCTGCCTTTGACGATGAATTTGAGATTCTGTAGAGCCAAACAACATTTGAGCTCCTTGAGATCCTCCTCCTTTTTAGTAACCGTTGTGAAACTGGAAATGTATACCCAGGTTGCTGTGTGACTGTGCTCAGAAAACAGGTTTCCCGTTCACTCGTTAGTAGAGCAGATCCGGGATTTGTCCGTTGACGACACCGGAGAGCTGATCCGAAGACAGTGGTGGGGAAACTCCAGTAAGAGATTCACTGAGATGCTCGCAAAACAGCAGTTGGATTGTTGCACCTTTATTTTGTGCGTCAGTTAAATTGATTTCCTGACCCTGAAAACATACCCTTAAGAATTTGGGATCAAGGCTCTACCTCGTATCGTTTCATGACGCCGAAAAACGACAATCGCCTCATGGTGGAAGATCCCACATCCAGATCACCAGATTTCAGGGGAGGAAACACAACCTCATCAATGGGGATCAAAACAAAACTTGATGCAAGTGGCGTGTCTGTTTCTGAGAGTTGAAGTTGCAGACGTGGGTTTGAAGTATCCCGCAGTGTTAAATCAAGCGCGTCCCAACTAGTTCCAACATTTAAAACCATTCTCACATCTTAGTTTCCCCCGAGGCTCCGGGTTCATTAGCGGACCGCTGTTTAATCCGGTCGGCGGTAATGGTATCGATTAACACAACCAAACCGGTTGAATACCCAGGAATAAGATGATCAATCATATCTTTGGGAGTCTCAGGCCACATGTTTTTAGCCACCGCATTAATTTAATCCCCATTATCCAGGCTAAGGAGGAGGCCCGTAATGGATTTGTGCACTCTAACAGAAAATGGCTTTTTGAACCAACACACAATTAGCACAAAGACTTTTGGCAAACCATACCCATATTATCAACATAATGGGAAGTGGGCTTTAAATGAGTTAGAAAACGGGGGGTTAATAATGTGTACAGAAAGTTTTCTACTTTAATTTATCATTCCAGGAGAGACCATTAATCAAAGCAACTGTGAAGTGGTGTTTTTCCTATTGATTTTAATCTATTATTTAATCCTTTGGCTAATTTCCCCCAAACTACTTTTTTTTGTTTTGTTTACTGCTGGTAAGAAAAGGGCCTGTTTAACTCACAATCTAGTAGAAAGGTAAATAACAAAGGCAATGAGATGCATGTGCTGTGGAAATGACCGTTTAGTAGTCAGTTGAAGGAATTTCGTTTTTGGTGTTTGAAGGTGAAAAAACACATTCTCTATTTAAGTGTTAAATATATGATACAAGTGCATGCACCCATCATAACGCTCGTGAAAGGAAAAGCCAGAATGCAAAGGAAGCATAGGGCAAGTTTGAAACTGATGCTGAAGGATTGTGTACTAACCCGGTTACTGGCCGTCCTCTGGTTAAGGTCTTATTCAGGTTAAGCTTTGACACCCTGCCATTGAGGAGCCTTGTTTCCATTAACAGAGTAGAACCACCCACAGACAGACGCCAGCTACCAGTAGGTTACTTCTAATACAGGGACATCAAAAATTACCCACAATGCTGTGCAAGTCTGAGTTTGCACACATGGTGGAAACCAAAAGTGAAAGCACCAAGATGTTTCCCTGCCACAGTAACCAGTTTAATATGGGAGCGTCTTAATCAAAGTATGAGCTTCATATCATAATTTAAAAAAAAGATTGACATTGATTTGAAATTGGTTTCTATTACCTATAATGTTAATTTTGATTGTGCATTGCTTCTGTAAATTGTTCGTTTGTCTTGATGCCGCCGTCATGGTCAATAGATCTCACTGGGACTAACCCGGTAAAGTCTTTCATTTTACCGTTGTCTTTGAAGTATACCAAAGTAACGGAACGCTTGCCGTACAAAGGGCAAAAGGAAAAAAAGGAGAGGAAAATGGAGGCTGGTAGGAATATTATTAAACATGATGACTTGCATGTTGGGTAAACAAAGCTTCCTCGCCTGGTGGCCTAATACTCTGAAAAAGTGCCAAATCAGCCAGTGAGGATTCAGCGTGGGGGGATTAAAGCTTAAAGCGCGAGGCCGTGGCACCCCTGTATGCAAACACAGCCCGCTACGTTCACCCAGTCTGATATCACAATGCATAATCTCTGCTATTTTCCAAACACACACACACACATACGCAAACACACACACACACACACACACACATAATCTCTTCTTCCCGCGACTGTCAGGGTGTGACCTCCACGGCCTGATGCCCGCTGAGTGACGGGCCGCTCATCTCTGCACAGTTCGATGCAGACGGTGCATGTATTTAGAGTGCACACACACACACACACACTCGCACACACAGAAACAACACCTAGTTACTGGTATGCTATTGTACTTCCAGTGTAAAAAGCTGAGGTTTTGACATCTCCAATTACCTTCCACAACAACAGTACATCATATTTGGGGCTCCCTTGCCTTGTTCCTGTTTTCCAAAGGTAGAGGGGAGCAAGGAACCAAAAGGCTTTTCAGTTGGAGGCATAGGTTCAATTCATAGGTATTTTACCAATACTGATGATCCCTTGGGCTGTTAAACTAACCCTTGGCAGAAACTTGGTTTGGGAGGTAGAAGATAGAGGGGTTGGTGTGAGTGGACTCTTCCCATCACTAGTTCTTTGTTGAATTAAGGCCACGGTATACCTGGACATGTGAAAAACGATGCCCCACATTGGCTTCAGACTCTTTGCTGTGACTTCCGTTGCATTGCCTTTGTTTCCATCTTCACGCTAACAACTCGTGGTCAACTCTTCAACATGAATGGTTTGGAGGCTCGGCATGCTGAGCCAGTTGGATATCTGCATCTTTATGACCGATCAAACAACTTCTAAATCCTCAGATTCCTTCAGCCGCCTTTGCCGCTCTTTCACCGTAGACACCTGCACCCATCTGCTCATGACTTCCACTAGACTGACACTTCAGGCTCATATGTCGGCCAAAACATCTTGGACAATCTTTTCCACAGTAATTAACAGTTTCTCTATCAACTCTGTGATTAGGAGTGAACGGAAATGAGAAAAGACACCATTCGCCTTTGAATGCAATGCAGGTAATAGATTATGTCTGATATGAGATATCAAATGATATTCAGACACCAAATGCACCATATTAATATTTGCACCTTATAAAGGTTAATTGGAAAAATCAACAGAACTGATTGATTTGGTGAATTGACTTTGTGTGTATGTTTAGCCAAGTCATTTGGCGAAAGGTAAAGAACATGGGTCAGATTCATGGCAAGAATTTCCTGGACGACGACGTGCAGTTCACTTTTCACAGTCGCAAGAAGCGTTTCCCCTTTTCTGTGACTGACACCTTACCTGATACTGTGTGACTCGTCCTGGGCTGGTAAACCCCACCCATCTGACACTGCATGCAGGATAAAACAAACTAATACCACTTGTTCCAGGTTTGCTCTTTGTGTCGCTTAAAGGAAAAAAAGGGAAACCGGAGACAATAAAGAGCTGAGAGGCCCTCAGACTCAAGAGGAGCTACTTTACAAGCAATTCATCACCTTGCTGCAGTCTGTCTCTCTCTCTCCCTCTCCCTCTCCCTCTCCCTCTCCCTCCCTCTCCCTCTCCCTCTCCTCTCAGTCTGTCTAATCCTGGAGGGGAAAGCTTTGGTTCTGTTATGGCGTACGGGTATCTGACCTCGGCATCGCCTCTAATCCGGCTTAGTTCACTTAATGATGCCACTTGTGGTGCCACGAACGCCACCGAGAAGTCTATAAAAGCCTTCCATTAAAATGCAAATGTGACCTGGCGGAGAAAAGCCAAGCGACACAAAAGTGGGAGAATTTGACCATGGACCCCTTCTCTCTCTTTCTCTCTCTCTCCCTCTCTCTCTCTTTCAGCCGATGCAGCAAATGCTCCCTCCAATAATAACTGATTCTGTGATTAGGACTACCGCTGCATGTTGGCGATGAAATAGACTCCCGTCCGCCACAGAACAAAACGAGGGAGAGGGAGAGCTCAAACCTATTCCATTTTGGAGGAGACTCATGCATTTTTTTTTTTCCCCCTGTTGTTGTCAGGAAATGAACAAATGGTTATCAATGTCGGGAGGGGGGAAATCTCCCATCTCTCGGCCAGGTTTTCCCAGCTGATATTATTTTCTCCGTACAAGGCAGGAAATGAAATTTCTCTGTGCACCATCGTATCGCTAACCCCCCCCCCACCTATCTGCTCTACCTTTTTATCAGGATATCCTTTACCGGTTCCCTTCCACCTCCAAACAGAGAAGTTGTCTCAAACAATAACATGCCTTACACATCAACACACAGCAATAGAGTAGTTTCAATTTACAGAATGATTTGGTGGAGGACGGATTTCTGTCCATTTTTTTTTTCTGGAGGGGGGGGGGGGTTATACTGTATCATATCTTCTGCACTACTCTCACTGTGTGTGTGTGTGTGTGTGTGTGTGCATGCCTATATATTCATGTATGAATGACTGAAGCAAGGTGAGTTTAGTGTGGTTTCAAACTGCTGCAGGTGCTTGCAGTGCTTGTAATACGTTGCAGGTCTGTTTCTCTGGAAAAACATGACACTTACTGTTTCACGGTTTCACGCTTTTAGAAGAAATAGTGTTGCATAGTTTTTTTTGGTGGTGGAACTCGAAATGCCCAAATTATCAACGCTCCCACTACACGAGGCGGATAAAATTGTCCACCAGATCCAACTGACGAGGAATTTTCACAGCAAACCTATGTTGACAATTTGGCTCGGTCTGGAACTTTGTGATTACTTTGTCCCCGGAAGTCTTTGAAAATGAAAACTCGGTGTGTAAACCCTTCCAGTTATAAGTGAAGCGTCCCTGCAGGGATTCCTCTCCATCACAAAGTTGTAAACATTTTTTTTGCCAATTGTTCTGAACTTTTTGTCAATGTATTGTTCTACATGCCAAGCTAAAACAAACTAAAATAAAGTACTAATTCCAGTAGGTCAGTGCTTTCCTTTCCTTCCTGTTTTCCTTCTCCAAGTCGGACAGTTCAGAACCAGAGAAAATCCAACATAATACAACATAGACCTTATTAACTACAAGCCATAGCCCACTTCTAGCAACAACATATTAAAAGAGTGCTCAACGTTTTGAGCAAAGAGACAAAATGACCGAGAGCACAAATTCAACAACTTTTTCAAGGACAGTCGGTAATTTTAGTCCTTGATTGACAAAGTGTTACCATTTTATGGACTAAACGGATGTCTGTCCTTCTATATGGCGTTTTGCAAGTGAACAAATATTGAAACTGGCCGATGAGGCAGGCTTTGTTGGCTCCGTGGTGAGGACAAGCCTATTGAGAGTCAGTAGGGTGAATTTTGGGTCGCTTCACTGCCCCGTCGCTTGCCAGTGATTGGCCCGATTCCTGCTCTGGAGTCAGAACACTGGTCACGGTAAACAAACACACACACACACACAGTGGAAAATACCGCTTGTCAAGGAATCGCTAACCTAATTGACATAATATGAATGTTTGCAGAGCATGGCATTGACTTTTGGGGTTAATGGTTTGAGTGCTGCATGGGCCACACCTGCTGAAAATACACTCTATATAGCCTTAAAAACAATAACCGTACCTTCAAAATAATTTCAGTTCAACAGCTCTGGAACAATTCAGTGAAAATGAGGCACATCTAGAATAAAAGCAGATTTGAATTATCTAGGATCTCCACCAGTTCATTTGAGTAACAATAAAGATGACAGGAGAGTCTGTTACAGTGGGAATCAACAGTATGGGCATAACACAAAGCAATTTATTTTATGTTACATTTGAAAACTGCTGTTTAATATTTTAGAGCTGTACTTTTATCTCTGAGGTATGGAGGAACTGTCATATTTTACAGTTACATAAAAATAACTTTGCCCAGCATAGAAGAAATCTGACTGTAATCCGCCCACGCTGCATTGAGTGCTTATCATCATCAACAATATTCCTGGTTTTTGCTAATCCACAAACTGGTTAAAACAGCCTGCGCATGCAACAAGGTAGAGATTGCAAAATAAATTGAATGTAAAACTCTGAACAATGAAAATGAAAAGAGTTCTTCTAGTAGCGACACCTCTGCCTCGTACGGTGGGCCTAGTAAAGCCGTCGCTAACTGTAGGTGTCAGGGAAGAGAGAGAGAGAGGCGGCGGTGCAGTCATACGTACCTCTCTGATAAAAGCTAAATCTCCTCTTCTTGAAACCACGTCAGCAGTGGGCCCAGTGCAGAGCAAAGCCTTTGTTCTCTTCAGGTAGACGGCGGTGGGTAATCCTAATAAAACCACTTCACCCTCCTTTTTGTTTGTTAAGTAAAAGTCACCTGCCTTTTTTAAACTGATGTAAGTCTTTATGATACAAATTCTCATGTATAACATCAAGTAATCTCATACTGTTAATAAGTCACAACCAAAAGAAAGTAAAGCAGAAATGAATACTACTTAGAGAATATATCGCCTTAGGGTGACCGACTGGCTTTCACAGTTTAATAGACAGTTGGCTATAATATTCCTCTCCCCTGTGATAATGAGTTATATTAAACAATGATAAGAAAGTATGGGAGGTCAAATGGTGTCGTCCCCAGACAGCCGCCTGGATCACTTTATTACAGAAAAGAAGCTCTTGTTGCAGTGATTGTACATCAATAGACACACTTTTTATCTGCGGTATTTGGTGCTTTTATGAAGTTGATGTTTAAAAAAAAGTATGTGATTGTAGATGTTTTTAATTAATTGTTTCATTTTACTACATCAATACACTTGCTAACTTTTGATTTTCTGATATTTTGAAGGACAAAAATGAATGAATGAGACAAGTATGGTATGTAGAGTGTGACAATTGTTTCAAATCCAAATCAGTCAAATTAGCTCTTTCCCGAAGACTGAAAATGTCCCATCTGTGCTCATTCGGCCTTCAAGGAGAGGGTGCCCAGAGGGAATTAGTACAAATTAACAAATGGCATTTAGTCAAAGTGTCACTGTAACAAAATAAAAGCCACAGTGAACAATACAATGATACAAATGACTAAAACTGTACCTTTTACCTCACAGTCTTGTCTAGAAGCAAGTCCACTTCAAATTATTATGAACTACAAGACTGCATGTCCACCCAAAAAATGTGTAGATGCACCGCTTGCCCTGTTGAAACGACGGGGTTAAGTCAGTTGTGGGAAATGAGGGGTGTAAAGTGGGAAGGCTACGATGAGAGAGAGAGACAGAGAGAGAGAGAGAGATGTGGGGAGCATCTGCCTGTGGTCATGGTTCATTCAGTTTTCCTATGGCCTCTCGGCTCTTTGAAAAAGGCGAGAGGGTGAAAGAAAGAGAAGGAAAGGGGGGAAAAAAGAGAAGAGAGTTGGCACGCCGCCGAATTTCCCCTCATTTTCGTCTGCTACATTCATCATATCCTTGAGTCGATCGCTCGCTCTCCTTTTTAACTGCCCTCATCGCTAGACCTCGGGGTCTCAGAGGGTCTTCAGAGCTTCTTCTAAGGAAGTAAATAAAAAACACGGGGGCTGCACCGCACTCGCTGAAGAGCGCTTGATCTCATAGCCTGTACAACCCAGGGGAGTGGTGCTCGCTTTTTTGGCTTGACATTCCTCTTCTCCCTTCAGCCCCGGTGGTGCTGTACAGAGGGAGTTTATACTCTGTGTAAAGGGGAGGCATCTTTGTGTGGTCTAGACAGAAGAGAATGACCATGTACGCACACACACCAACCCTAAACCATCATTTGTCACCGTGGAAATACACGGTCACATCATCTGCAAATTGTCTTCAAATCCCCTAAATTCTTTCTTCTAAAAGCTGGCTTCTTCTCTAAAATATTCCTCTTGGAAATTCTTTGACAAACAAACTTGCTTCCTTTTCTAAAAGATGTTCTTTGAGCCGGCCGTTGCGACCCAGACTTGGTCTAGAGTGACGAACAGAAGCTCAGGGACAAGTGCTTCGGATCTGGTAAGCTTTACGCAATCAAATGAGGCTCCATCATGTGTTGTCTAAAGCTCCCCTCTGCTCCTTGGATAGGCCTGGGGTTTTGGGGGCTAGAAGGGGCGGGGGTTCGGTGTGTGTGTGTGTGTGTGTGTGTGTGTGTGGTGACAAAGGCAGCATTTTGCATGTTAAAGGGGAGGATAAAGGTGTGTGTATGTGTGTGTGTGTGTGTGGGGTCACTGTTTTGGAGGCCCTTGCTCCTGCACTGATAAAGCAACGCAAGCCGACACGTTCGACAGGGGAAGATGTATCTGCTTGTGATATCGCGTCACACCCCGTCCCCGTGCACCTCAAATCTATAGCGTCAGGAAGCGAACCGTCACTCTTCCAACTCCTCACCAATGAAACATTGACCTCAGGGCGTCAACGTCCCAAACTGTTACCAAGTCCTGTTAGAAATCACACAGACGGCACGCCCATAAAGACGCCCCAATCCCACCGACATGTTGACAACACACAAAAGAAGGCTGAAGTCATCAAAGTCCACCACAGTAATTTCAATTAATAAATGATGTCCATCAAAGTTACTATATTCAGAATTGCTAATTTCCTTTCGAAAAGTGAAAAGGTTCAGCCAAAACCCTTGAATAGACGATGAAAATAAGGCACATTCATCAGATTATTCTTTTATTTTTCATAAGAAAGCCTGACACATATGAATGTGAGGTCTTTGTCAAAAGCTTGTCGTATTTTGGTGTTGCCGTTTTGTTGCGTCAGTTACTTTGTTGCCAACTGTGTTTGTAATGATAATAGCTGGCAATAAAATGACACGATAGCTGAATAGGTAAAATTAGCTATTCTGTTGAGGGAGTATGGCGTTGAATACAGATGCAGGCAACAAGGGAAAAATGAGTCATTGAACAGTAAGATATCCCCGTTGGTTACCAGAGAGGAGGAGCCAAGAGGAACAAAACCGTGAACATGCTGGCACGGTAGCACAGTAAGGCACAAGAGGAATCCTGCCATCCTGCCCGTTTTCAACTAAATAACCACTTCTGTTTAGACTGAGAGTCAGTTACAGTGCCAAAAACTAGATCCAATATTTTTAGTGTTGTGATAGAATCTTTTGCCCTAATATAATATCTAGTTTGTGGGCAAGCTGCTGATGGTGGACCGCACATTAGAAGTGTCTAAGTTTGAAAACTAAAAGCAACTTTTGCATGAGCCTGCAGCCTGACAGTGTCTGATGCTGCTTACTAGCAAATTCATCAAAATGAGCAAAGTTCACATTTAAGATTGTTTCATTGTGTGGCTATATACTTTGTCAGTTATGATCTATTGTTTTCTCAAATAAAAACTGGCAATCATTTCCCCTCCAGCAGACGTGTTTCTTTGGCTGGAATAAAATCTTTAAATCTTCTCATTTCCACATCCTTCAGCAGGGGTGGAAAGACTAGTAAAATATCCTACTCAAGTAGAAGTACTGTTACTTTGCTGACATTTTTTGTAAGTAGAAGTTAAATTACTGGTGTAAAAGTAAAAATAGCTAATTAAAAATGTAATGTTAAATTTACTGAATTACTTAAAAAAAACTAAAAAAACACATTGTTACATGTGATATTTCCTATGAGTTCAAACTAAGAAAAAATACTTTACAAACTAAAGTGCATTAATGAAGTAAAGCTTGAATCAACTCAGAATCAACTAAAGCTAGTAACTCAGTAGTCTGTGGTAGTCTTCCCCATTATTAAATAACATTGTTTCCTCTGCTACTAGCTAGCAAGGCTAGCAAAGTAGCTAACCAACAACTAGCTAAACTCTAACTAATAATACTGTAGCTGGATGGATGTTAACTAAACTACTATTGTGGACAGATTTGAGCATTTAATATTACAGTTAGTTAACTTAACATTTCCTCCACATGCTTGTGCAGGTTTGGTGCGGATGCAATTTACCATTGGGCAATTTCTGATGAGAGCCTCCAGCATTTGTACTCTGCAATGGATGTGAAGTAAAAGTAAAAAATACTATAAGTAGAAGTACACTTAAAAGCTACTTACTTACAGCAAGTAAATAGACAAAAAGACAAACATCATGTGTCTGTGTTGTAAAAGAACAAAGGCCAGAATGGTGTTGCTCTTATTTTAAACTGCTGACCCAAGAGTGAAGTATTCAAGTTTTCTTCAGTGTCTTTGAGAGGACAAGAAACTGACTGAGCACAGCACGATGTTTGATCTGAAGAGTGCTGCACTCTTCATTTCCCTCACTTTCTCCCGTCTTTCTCTCTGTGTGCCTTCATTGCTCCTTCTCTCTGTAGGCTACACTCTTTCATTTGTGAGTCCTTTGTGCTCCGGTGCCCCTCCGTTTTGTCCCATTAACTCAGACGTGTCAAGGCATGCCCATCGCCGGCCGTGCCCGAGTCCAAGCATGGCAAAGCGGGGCAGATGGTTGCTAGGGAGGTTGCCAGGGTGGATCGGCGTTTCTGTGTGTGTGTGTGTGTGTGTGTGTGTGTGTGTGTGTGTGTGTGTGTGTTTTCAGTATCTCACAGCCACGCTTCGCCGTCGGACAATGGCATTGCCGGGCCACACCAGGGCCGGGCCGTGGCACCAAGCCGCGACCCAATAATACCGGCGCCGCTGAGGGTTGCGACCTGGAAACGGGGGCCGACTGCGATAACAGCTTGGCCGAGCGGCGGGGAGGACACCGTGTCAGTGTCGCCACGTCGCAACGCGTGAATGTCACTGTCCTGCTTGCCCCCCTCACCCCTCCCTACACACACACACACACACACACACCCCTCCCTCTCTTCTTCTTCTTTCTTGCAAGTCTGCGCCTCCATCTTGAGAAAAACAACATGCCCTGGAAAGATATGGAGACCAGAACCGTGAGGAGCAAAAAAAAAAAAAATCTGAGGATTTCCGCTGATTTATGGCGCTGTTCTATTCTCGGCTCGGTTTTGAATCCACGCCTTGGCAAAGCGCTCGATTCGCTTTGATGGAACTTTCTGGAGACTGTAATCCTTGTCTTTTGGTTTATGGCATGTTGTCAGTTTCGTGCTTAGTGTCTTCATTGAAAATGGCATGTCTTTGGTGTAGCCATAATACAGACAGCAGTGAATTATAAGATTAGAGACCTGTATTTTGGGGCCTGTGGCGTTTCTCCCATCTCCGAACTGATTTTGAATCCCAAAATTGAGTATAAAAGCAGTCGGCAATCGTCACAGGAAAACAGTTTAGTGGGATATGTTTTGTTAAAATGTCAGGGAGTGCCCAAATGCGAACAAATATTGGAGAATATAAAGTTTTAAAATCCTCACTGCTTCTTTCCAACAACCTTTAGTGCAGAGGAGGTGCAAAGACCTCAGAGTACGTGCACATTTCGAGTTGGCGTAATCCAAACAGGGCAGATTACACTCAGCAGGTGAGTCTGCGGGCAACGGGCACAGACTGCTAGCGTTGGCACACCTCTCTCCGACAGCAATAACCCTAATGGAGCGCTTTCAGAGCTCCTGGGAGGAGAATCAAATGATGTCAACCGTATCATAATCCAGGCCTGGCTCCTTCCCGGACTCAACGTAATAAACTGCTATTTTAAGAGGAGGAGCTCTTATCGGGGGTGTCTGTGATCTGAGAGCTGATGTACCTGCTTGGAGAAAACACTGATACACTTGAAGTTGAACGATGCAATCTGGGATTTATCTGATCCTCTAAATTTGGGCATTTATTGATGATCTCTTCTTGAAGAATTTGACTCGCGGATGGAAAATAAGCAATTTAGAGCTTTCTTGGCCAACACATTTACACACATTACAAATATGAACACATTTTTACAGTCTTAAAATACATAAAATTACATTTTTTGCTTTTTTTTATACTGTCAGTCCTCGTAGAAAAATACATTTCGGACTGAGAAGTTTCCTTCAGTCAAATAAAGCCTGTGTAAACAAAAGTGGGTGACAGTGTTTCAACAGGGGTTTCCATCCTTCAGTTACAGACCTTGGGGCCTTCAAGTCAGAGAGATTGTTATCCAAATCTCCATGTTTGATGTCTTTCTAACAAGTCGCTCTCTGAGGGTTTTGACTGAGGGAAGCTTGTATTTGTAAACTAGTCAATATTATATACAGTATGTATAAGCACAGCCCGACATTTCCAGTCAAACGTCGGCTCGGGTCAAATCTTGTTTTCTCAGAGCGCTGGACATGTTACTGGAAACGAGGGCCAGGAAGAGAGGGTGGAAAAAGGAGGGGGCCCAGAGAGGAAGAGTGTTCACGGCCGTGGTATTTTAAAAGGCCAATGAAAAGACGCTTGAAGTTCTGCATGAAGCGCCTTGTGTCTGGTCCCGGACAGCATCACCTGTCCCAAAACTGACTCAAATATTGATTCACACAAAATGAGGTTTTGCTTCTGCCACTAATTCAGTGTAATGACAGGCCATAAGGTGTCTGGTGAGGTTAAGGGTGAGATTAAGGTGAGAGATGGACTGATAATTAGCTTTCTAGGGTGAAAATGATCCCAGATTCTTCCTGGGCAGCTCGGCTAGAAAGCGACGTCGAGCCAAGAATCTATCGGTGGGCCATCATCCACACGACATTAGCACCCTCTCATACTGAAGGGGGCTAGGGAGAGCTGGATATTGAAGCACCACGGGGTGCCGTCACATCCCTCGTCCTGATAGGGGAGAGGAACCTCCAACCTGTGTGTGTGTGTGTGTGTGTGTGTGTGTGTGACTTCTCCTCTCCCTCGGACCATTCAGCCGGTGACTGATGACGTTCCCCTCCAGTGCCAGGCGACAACGCGGCACAAAGGGCCACTCCGGGTGAAACAAAGACCCTCTAATTGTGCCTTTGAGCAGGCCGCTTGGTCGGTCAGCTGGTGGCTGGTCGGTCCCTCGGGTCCGGCTGTCCTAGAGACGGGAGGAAATTAGGAACGAAGGGGCTTTGTGTCTCCCAGAGTTGGCCCTGGATCCAGGTAATATTATCATGGTTAGACTTCCACAATGCTACATATCCATTCAGGGGAGAAAAAAAGATCTCAAACGAATCAAATAATATTTCAACAGCACATGCTTGTCAAAAATGATAACATTTTGAGGGCAAAAGTCCAATGAAGGCCAACGACGCGTTTTTGATCCTGTTTTTAGACGTGCGACACTGTCTGAGCCGACACGGAGCCATTTAATTCAGTGTTGCTGTGTCCACCGGGTGCAGATACAATCAATGAACCAATCAATAAATATATATATTATATGATCTTTTATTTATTGCACCAAAATTTCAGTTTCCCGATTTGAAACCAATGAAACAATCTACTAATGATATACTTATATACATTTTTCCTTGGGCACCACTTCAATCTCATCCAATGTGATGGCCACCGAGCTTTTATTTTTGAAAACTGATATTGTTATGAGCAAAAACCGCTCTGCTGCATCGAGGTGTAAATCGGTCATTAAGGCATCACCACATAACGTCCCTTACTTTCACGCCAGCTGTTATTTTACTAGAGAAAGTATCACTTTTTCAAATCTTACATCTTATTTTGGAATAAAACGATCATGTTGCACGGTACTGTACACAGCGGTAGCCAAGAACCTCCCCACTCTGTATCTATCCTGCAGTAGAAACCCTTGTAGAATCCCCCACCCCCCACCACCTCCTTCTCCCCACCAACCCTGCATTTCCCAACAGTTCCTCTTGGGGGTCTAGTGAGGTAACAGTGCAGCAAGCAAACGATGCCACACTGGTATGTAAGTTCAAGAACGAATGTATTTTTGCACATGACACCTATGAATTAGAATCACACTGTGTCCAGATGAGGCCTGATTTATACACGGCACACAGGCGGTTGAGGCTAGAAAGGGCTGCTCACCATAATCACAAGGAATTCTGGGGCTTGGCATGCACAAGAGCTGAGAGGTGTACATGTATATAGTTTCTTTATCCGTTCAAATAAATCTAGTAATTACTAGTGAGTGGTTAGGTACACACACACCTGTGAGGTATCCAGTACAACCACAGCGTTGTACTGCTAATAGTACTAGTAGTAGTAGTAGTATTAAGTCATGCTATTTGGTGGAGGCTGTTATCCTAAATTCATAGTATGCATCATAGTAAGTTGTGTCAAACCAATGTCAATTAGATGAGGGTCTTTTAAGGAAAAAACAAACTTAAGTTAAGGAAAATGTTCTGAAGCTGTAATTGATTACCCTCTGTTTTATTTATTTGCCCTGCCAGTGACATGCTGTCGTAACAACAGTCATAACATTTGCCTTCAGCTTTCCGGGACATTTCAAGACTGTTTCACACACAGGATGCACACGAATGACAAACGTCGATTTGAAATAGCAAGAGACTGAAACACAAACTAGATTAACAATAGCAAAACAACGCCATAAAACAACAGTAATCATATGCCATTCGCCATAATTAACTACCAAAAAAAAAAAAATGCGGAGCTCAAAATAGCGAGGCGCAGACATTTCCCAGTCAATCGACCAGATTGGGCAGGACGCCGGGACCCGTCCTGACTGTGATGGATGGTGGGTGCTGGTGGTCTGTTGTTGGCTGATGTGGACGCAAACAGCCAGGCCATTTGGTCCCATTGTTCGCCATTGTTAAGGGGGATATTGAAGACTAACCCTGCCTCTCTGCCTGAGGTCAATGAGGTTTCACGGCCTTGTAATGGATACTAAATAACTCTTTAAAGAAGTGAGAGGAATATTAACAACCCCCGGGGTCGTTGTGAGCGTCCGGGAATGTTTATTTTTTTATACTAACAATAGAAGAAAAAGGAAGAAAAAACAACAAAAATCAGATTATTTTTAAATTTCCAAAATAAAGGATCCAGAATGTGAAATATCTATTTGATGGGCTTTTTAGCCATAAAAGCTGAATTGGACCATTTGGCCATTTTTGCCTCGTCTTAGTTTAAAATCAAAACCCGAAAAACAAAAAGAAGCCCGCACTGGTTATTTTTATAAAAGAGCCTGACAAAATGCGCACCACTGCCGTGACAACGTCTCCACATCAAAACATGTTTTCTTCAAAACCAGGCAGCTATTTGTGGTGTCTCCCATGTAGCGGCATGTCACAAGGAGAGTGTTTGTTGTTGCTGTGAAAAGACAGCCTGCTCTCAGAGACCTGTGTCTGTGTGTGTGTGTGTGTGAGAAAAGGCCGGCTGCTAGGGTGAAGCAGCGACAGACAACAGACTGAGAGGCAGTCTGCTCCCGCTGTGCCTGCACTGCTGTGCTCTGAACACGCCACTAGAACGTGCTCTTCTGCAGATTATGCCTCACACACACTCGCACTCACACACACTACATCCATTCCTCACACACATTCCCTTGCCTTATACAGTCTATGCATGGTCCGTCCCCCCCACTCTCTCTCTCTCTCTCTCTGTCTCGAACCCTTGCTACCTTCTCTCGCAACCACATACTCTCTCTCTTCCTCTCTCTGAGGGTTTGGCCCAAGGCTCTGCTTCTAATTTGTAAAAGAGGCAGAAAGAATGCAATTTATAACTGTGAAAGCAGTATACGGCTAACACACACACACACCGCGCTCCTGTGGGTCTAAGGGCCGGAGCCATCTGCCGAAAAAAACCTTAATGGACCATCTGCACTGAGCAAAGTGACGCAGCAAAAGCAATAACTTCACTCAAAAGAAGAAAAAACTGTGACCGCAATTTGCTTCGTTTTTTTTGCGTGAAGTAAACGTAGTGTGTGTGCGGAAGGATGTTTGCCGTGTAGGTAAGACAAAACAAAACACGTTGGATTTAGCTGATGCCAACGGCTGCTTCAGTGTGTTTCATCCTGAAGTGTTAATGTTGTACAGAGTGAGAGAGGGGGAAACAAAGAGTGTGTGTGTGTGTGTGTGTGTTTGCGTGTGTCCATCCAAACACAGCAGGGCTAAAAAGCATGCAGCGCTTGGCTTACACACTGATGCAGAGGAAATGCAGGCGATGTGAGGAAGAAAAAAAAAAAACAACCCCACAAATGACGATTCAAAAGCTGCAAAAAAGCGAGTACAGAGGGTTATTTCCCACGTCAGGCGATTCCAAAGTGATTGAGACAGGCCTTCAGAAGATGATGTTACACTAAACAGTTTTCTTTTCTAAAAAAGAGAGAGAGGAAAATGAGAGATGAGGATGGGAAAGGAAAGCGAGAATGACTTTGATTGACAGGCCGAAGAGTTCTGGATTTGTCGGTTTGAGGTGGGAGGCGGGGCTTAGCTCTGCGATTGAAAGGCGAGGGCGGCAGCGGTCTGCAGACCTAGATGGACAGAGAAAGGCCTGTCATCGACAGATTCTCAGAAATCCTTTCTATGGTTTTTTTTTTGTCTTGCACTGTTTGCTGTTCACCACTAACCTCAGATGTTTTATTTTTCCTTTCAACCATGAAAAAATATATATGTTTTTCATTATGTAACACAGTCTGGAGCACGAAATAGCGTTCTAATGAACTTGACACCGATCTGAGCTAATACCAATCTGCTCCTCTGTATTTGTTTGCATGCATCCGCGCATATTGTGTCCGTGTGTGTGTGTTTTATATGTTGTGTGTGTGTGTGTGTGTCTGGTGAGGGTGAGGTGAGGGTCTCCATGCTAGACTGCACCACCAATTGAAATCTGCTGATGAGGACGGTCAGAGCACCAACTGCTCCTGAATCACCCACCACCTTTGTGCTCCGCAGATCCATCGGCGCTCATTACCGGCACTCATACACACAAACCCAGCCTGCCGGGTTATGGCTACCGTCCCCTGGGGCTGGGCTTTGTGTGTGTGTGTGTGTGTGTGTGTGTGTTTTGACAGTGTGTGTGTGTGTTTTGACAGTGTGTGGAGATAAACTGTACAGTATGTTCATGTTTGAGCATAAGTGGATATGTGTGTTTCTAAGTGTGTATGTTGAGAGATAAAACATGTGTTTTTACGTGTGTGTGTATCTCTGCACAGAGGATGTCGTGTGTGTGTGTGATAAAATGTGTTTGTACATACATGGATACATGTGTATGTGGGCGTTGGCGTGCTAACAGTGACAAAATGTGTGTGTGTGTGCTGAGAGAGATAATGTGTGTGTGCATGTGTGTTGATCCCACTGGGTCCTAACTGAGTGGCAACAGAGGCGTTCCCAGTGGACCCACTAACTCCCAGTGAGACCTCTGCATCCCCCCGGTCTCCCCCAGTGTATACTCCATCATGCGGACGACAGTAATCATTAGCTCATTTTCAATTAGCCGCCGTCGCCGCCCAACGCGGAGGCGGAGCCCCGTAGCGACCGTGGTGGTTACTTCCTGACTCTCTGGCCGAGCTGCAAAGCCTGAACTCATCCCGATTGTTCACAACCCTCATCTTCACTCTCTACCCCCTTAACCTCACAAAAAGACTTTATGCCCAACCATAACCTTAAATAGGGACAAAAAAAACCAAGAATGGATTAAATTTAGGATGAATAAACTGGATTTTGACAAGCAAATTTAAACGTTGTGGCTTGGCCAGCTGAGCGGTGGTTTATGAGGGGGGACCGGCTGGTTTTTAAAAGCATTCTTTTTATAGGAGCATACTGGCATTGGTTGTATATGTCAAACTAAGGGGCTGCGTTTTACGTCCTTTCACAAAAGGACGTAAAACACCTATACAGATACCAAACACAATATTCAGTAAATAAGGGAAAAAAATGAATTAAAAATAAATACTTTTTAGAAAATGAAGGTGGTAATAAGCAATATTTTCATATAAGTAAATGTCTGTTTTTCTACTCTGTCACTGATTGATATAACACAGTAGTGATTCAACCTCTAGCCACATTTGTGAAAGCGGATAGGCCTTTCCTGGGAAAACCCCCTCCGGCACACAGGAAGTGATGCGTTTCACGTTTCTGGTTTCGTTTGGAATAAATAGAAGAAGAACTGGGTAGTTAGCATGAGCGGCGATAGCCACCGTGGCTGAACAGACGAAGAAAAGAGCGCCACCTACAGAAACTCCAAGGAGAAAGACGTCACAGTGCTGGACACTGTTTGATTGACAGGTGATCTCTGGGAAGTGCAGTGCAGAAACACCACAGCGATGAGGCTGAGCGACAAAAAAAAAAAAAGAATGAGAATAAAACATAGTTGTAAACATCCCATGAAGACATAGTAAAGGGTAAAGAGGAGTCACTTCACTCTCTAACGGGATGTATGTGCCCCACACATCCATTGAATGGGGGACCAGTGCAGATAAAGTGCTCTTCCCTCTGTGAACAACCTCCGTCAAGGCTGAGCAAGGCACCTTAACCCTCAGCTGCTCCAGTGGAAACAGTAGAAGACTGTACCGGGGAAGCTCTCTGGTCGAAATGCGTGTTACTGTGTGAAGGTGAAGCAGGGCGGTGCTGAAGAAGAGCATGTGCGCTGAGTCAGCTTTCCCTGGATAGATAAAGTTAAAAACACAGTGAATGAAACTGAAGTTATCAAGGGGAGATATAACGCCACAAAACTAGCAACAAACGGGGTAAAAAAAACTGTGGAATGACACAAATGACTGCAACAGTGCAATCCTTTCATATGCAATACAGTAACCTTCAGTCATTTCAGTACATTTTGTAGGGGAAATGAATGAGGCATTTTCCATTCAATGCATTGTAATTCATTGTAAAGTTTTACTTTGTTGGTACTACTTTGAAGCAGGGTGTTTCGGCCAGGTATTTAGCAAAAAATGCTGTACATTTTAAAGTATTACATATTAACTCAAAGTACAATCAATATTATACCCATAACTGTAATGCAGCACTCATATTTGTGGAAAATCCTTCTAGGTTGCATTTGTTAAGGTGTTAAAAATAAAAGTGTGAGTCGTCTCAATGCTTGCTGCACCGTGGAGCAGAACTTGCAGGGGCTATCCCGCTGTGGATAAAGCAGAGTGGGTTTGCTCTTACGGGAAATGTTGCCGGCGTTGTATTTAATTAGCTCTCCTCAGCGCAGCCACAAAGAAAACAATTAGTCTTAATTAAAATCGCTGCGTGCCGTCGCAGGGTTTCAAAGTAATAAACCACCATCGCTGGCGAGCATAAATAAATAATCTCACCGAGTAGTCACTTTACATATACCGTAGGGAAAACTTTTAAAACGCGCTCTTAAGATTTATCCTAATTGACGATGCATATCCTAACATGAATAATTGATCAACCTTAATGAAACAACATTAGTAATAATAAAATAAAACCACAGCGGCGTCATTTAGGTTTGGCTTCCACATCCGTTGGTTCAAGTTCCAGTTAAAATACTTGGCTCCAATAGTGACTAATATCAGTAATTGTCCTGCACTTCCTAACTTCAGATATAAAACAGTAACTGAGATGAAAACAAAATTATTAATCACTTGTAAATGGCTGTCCTGTTTGGTATTACAGTACAAGTAAATTCATGTAGTCAGTGAATTAGTTAATACAGTAAATTAATTATCTATTATTAATTAATTGAATTTGGCTCTGAGGCAAATGGCCGTGTCAATTTATTTCTAATAGCAGTGAGGTTTTTAGTTTTTTTTAGTTTTTTTTTTACAGTGTGGTTGACTCAGGCCACAGAGCACCAAGCACAATAACAGCACAGGCCTGTGTTGAATGAGAAGGGTAAATATTGTGTGTGTCTGAGAGCTGCTGAGGCGAGGCAGTAGCCTAAAGATGTACTGAAGAGGAGAGGAGTGGGACACACACACACACACACACACACACACACACACACAAATTTGGTTTAATATGTAGTCTCTCCACATGGGAAGTGAAGCAGAACCCTTGCTGTTCTCCCACCACAAGGCTGTGTGTGTGTGTGTGTGTGTGTGTGTGTACACGTGTGCCTGGAGTTGACTCTATTATTCTGTCTCTTCATATTCTTCATATTGCTCCAGGATGGAAAATACATGAAGGGCCCTGGAGGACTGGTGGTGTTGTTGTTATAATAATAATAATAATAATAAACGAGAGGTCGGGAGTGGAGTTACATGGAAGCGAATTTAAAAACTGTAGCTGTATTATATTGATTCACTCTCAGGTAGACTTCCCTTGATTGAATACACCGATATTCTGTTAAATAATGTCTAACAAGGCGATTGGTACTATAGGCCCTTTGCAGCAGCCTTTTATCTATCTATCTATCTATCTATCTATCTATCTATCTATCTATCTATCTATGCCATAAATTAATGTGACTGGATTTTGCAGTCAGAAAAAGCAACCTATAGATGTAACTAACTTTTGTGGTAGTTATTTATTTATTTTTTTTGGTTTACTATAATTAAAATAATGCCACGAAAATGAATTTGACATTGATGTGAAAATCATACATGTAGCACCTTTTGACGGTAAGTCCAAAATGATACAGGATGTGAAATACGCAGCGTCTGGATCACCTTGTGGTGAAAGGTCACGAGTGTCGCGATGTGTTCACAGCCATTAGCGGGATCGACAGGGCTGCCCTCTTCCTCCACTCCAGTTCCACTCAATCGCTTACATCTCGGTTACATTGTCTAACTTCAGGTGTAGTTAAAACTTTTACCACTTTGAGCGCTCGGCTATCTTTCAAAGGGCCTAATTAAACTAATTATCAGACCAGAGCCGTGTTTGATAGTCCAAGTGATTCAACGTCTTCTGATGGTGTATTATCAAAACCTTTATAATTTCCCCTCTAATTTTTGAAGTAATTGGAAATAATATGTATGGTGCGCTGGGCACATAGTGTGGCCCTCTAATCTATAGCCTTTGTAAGTGGTTGAGATAAAGCTAACCTTTTCATACAGGTTCAAGTTAATTAAATCTCTTTTTAATTGTATTTTAACACAAAAACGCACATTACCTTCCGTTAATACGTCTCCGAAGAAAAAGCCAATAGAGGGATTGAATCGAAAAAGAGGGAGAGAGAGAGAGAGAGGCAAAAAAAAAAGTAGAGAGTCACCCGCCCCCCCCCCCCTCCTATTCATTTTCTGAGAGAAGTGAAGTGTCAGCAAATTCGGGGTGGCGGGGGCAAAATTAATTATTTCAGCTTGATAAAGCTTTTCATCTCCCTGACTCCTTCCACTGAAAAAGCCAATTAATGATGTCAAACATGCTCTGGCTCTCCGGGGACAGCCTCCGCTCTGATGAGTGTGTTTACCGCGATGGGACGGACTGGGCGAGCCGTGTGTGTGTGTGTGTGTGTGTGCGTGCTAGCTCGCCGCCCGCTACAGGACCTTCCTTCCTAATCAGGGCCCACCTGTCAGGCCCCTGCCTCATTATCTGTGTACAGAGAGGCCATTTTTGTCAGGGCGGCTTCTTCGAGCAAGCCGGCAGCCCCCAGCCGCCCGCCAGGACGACTGTATAGCACTGTCCTCCGCAAGACGATTCACTTAATTGTGGGATAGGGAACGTCCCCCGAAGCAGGAGTAGGTCAACGCAAAACTGATATGCGGCTTCGGGAATAAACTCGGTTGTAAGGGCACCGGCGTCTCGCTTTACCGAGCAAACGCGGCGTGGGCGATAAGATGCTGAAACGCCCTGCTCCCGTGAATTTTACCGGTTGTAGCTCACTAATTCACTAACTAATATAACGTAACATTTTATTGATCCCTGTAGGGAAATACGTCTTCATTTGTTGGAGACGACCATTGGTACTGGTTTCATTCATTGATGGTGTGTGTATTTGTACTTCTGCAACATGTGACCCCTTTTAGAGCGATTTAACAGGAATTGTGTGTGTGTGTGTGTGTGTGTGTGTGTGTGTGTGTGTACACATGTTTGGGTAGTGTGTGTATATGCTGACAAATGTGTCTCTTTGTGTGTGTGTTTACTTACGCACGTGGTCTGGGTGTATCGGTATCGTATGTATTGTACATGTTTGCAGGTTGTGTGTAAGTGTGTGTGTGTGTGTGTGCTTGGACAGGGTGATAGTGAAATATGGACTTGGAGGGGACTGGCGCTGATCGTTGACAGCACGATCAAGATGTACTTGACTGCCGTGTGTGTGTGTGTGTGTGTGTGTGTGTGTGTTTGCGTCTAAATATCTCCATATCTATCTGCACCACCACCCTCCCCCCCACCCCCCCATCTTTTCTTAACGATGAGGCCAATTTAAACTCACGTCCCTCTCATCACACACACACACACACACACACACACACACACACACACACACACACACACACACACACACAGATGCTTATGGGAACCATGTGGGACAGACTGTCTCTGACATTACACCCATCATCTCACTCACTCTCCTACCCACATCTCCCTCGTTAAACCTTCATTTGGAAAAGTTTGTGTGTGTGTGTGTGTGTGTGTGTGTGTGTGTGAGTGTGTGTGAGTATAAAAGCTTCTCTTGGAAAAGCCCTGCTTGTCAGCCTCCTCCAAGCATATTGATAACATTAATGCTGCACATTTATTCTCTCTCTCTCTCTCTCTCTCTCTCTCTCTCTCTCTCTCTCTCTCTCTCTCAGTATACATGTGTGGGCCCCGTGTCTGTTTGCGTTTGAGCTATGTAAATTATGTTTCTGTCCAAGGCGCCATTAAAATAAGCGCTCCGAGGCTTTTCCTCCTTTTTTAAAATCCCACCGGAAACGGAACCAGACCGAGGTAAAAATATCTTTTTGGAACTTAGTTTGACAGATTTGACCTGGTTGAGGTGCGCTTGATTTATCTCGCCGGGCATTTAAACACTTAAGGAGCTACCTTCCGCCGTGTTCATTACCCCAGTAATAAAATAATATTAATAACTCCTAAACTACGGGAAAAGTTAGACCCTGGACTACACTGACTTTTTGAGAGTTAGCCAATATCTCTAGCTTTGTACGGTTAGAATGACGAGATGAAAACTTGTAGCAGCTCTGAGGCTGGATGGTGAGTTCATTTTGATAATATGTCTAAACCTGCCAGGATTGATCAAATAAACTAGATAATAAAAATCACTTTCGGTGGCAGAAGATCTCTCATCCTGGGAGACTTGATCATGTGTGTTGTTGACACAGGAAGTGAGCAAAGTCAACCAGAAGGTGTGACAATACAGTCCATAGAATAAAACCCAATACCAACGGTTACTCACTGACCTTTAACGTACCGTCTCTCAGCCCCTGAAGTGGCGGTTTTGCCAAATGTTGTGGTAGGACAACATTTGACTTCATTTGGATGCTGTGGTTAAATCAAGTGAGATTCTGTGGCTACCCGACAGCTCTGTCAGTTGTCTTTTTTTTTTTTTTCTCTGTTAGCCAAAAAAAAGTTACTGTATGAGACACAGTTAACAAGGTAGGAAGAGAAACGAGACCTCGACCGAGATTCAAACAGATGTAATCCATCAGCGTTTGGTTAACCATTAGCTGGCTGCAGCTCGCTCTATCTCCCTCCCTCTATTTTGAAGCTGCCTGTGAGAGAGGCTTTACAACAAGCTGCTATCCACTCATATTTGACTTTATGACGCAGACGTGTCTGAGTGCCACGGGGTAGAGTGGCTGGTGACAGTTTACACTTCCCTTTCCCTGTATGCCTACTGCCCACACCAGCTAGATATCAGTGGTGTGTGTGTGTGTGTGGTGTGTGTCGTCAGTCAACACTATGTATGTTCATCCATTACAGTATGTTTGCATGCAAAGCCAAAGTATCCACCTTAAGTCGTTTAATTAAGTGTTACAATTTTATTTTGCTTAAAAAAAGTGAAAAGATCAAGTTTTGTCTGTGTGTGTGTGTGTGTGTGTGTGTGGCAGAGGTAGATACACTCATTCACAGCAAGCCACTCCCTTCCTCTGTCTAAATGGGACAAACAGATAGTTGGTCACAGTACCTGGAATGTTCCACCTCTCTCTCTCACACACACACACACACACACACACACACAGCACACGTGGACATACACACATGCAGGCTTGGACAAATGCATCCACAAATGCAGACAGAAAGACAAGACATATTTGCAGGGTTTCCAAGTGTTTGTATGTGAATTACGATGTATGGAATCAGAAACTCTGGCTGACACTACAGAGAAGTCACAACTCGCCCGCCGCTAATCGATTCTTGAAAAAAGCTCCCCTTGCTCTTTCCCGGCCCGACGTGCTGAAAGTCTGTTTATCCACTTCGACCCGGCTGATGGAACCGCACCAATTCCGCATTTAATTTATTTATTTTTTTGCAACATTTCAAATGTTTGTTGCAAATTTCGCCCGACAGTTGAAAGGGAAACATGGCTGCCGACGCACACATGCCCGAGCTGATAGAAATACATCGAGGCACGCAGACGTTCACGCAGACGTACGCTTGAGCAAATGCAGATGGTGTTGGATTGTGTTTACACCTGGCATTAAAACGTGTCTCCAGTAGACACATTTCACTTCCCTTTCCAATTGTTAATTGACAAATATGCGACTGTCCGACCTGGTGTGATTTGCACGTGCATGTTGGCTGTGCAGGCTCCTGTATTTGGATTGGAGACGCCTTGCAGTTACACATTGTTGCCGATGTGGCGAAATGCATCTCTGACCTGCAGAGGTGCCCTGGACGATTGGATCTGCAATGCATTGTGGGTCCATTTTGGGCTTTCTTGGATGGAAGAGACACGCAGAGAGAAAGAAAGAACCTGGCTATCCCACTGCTAGCTGCATTTCATGTGTATGTCTCTTTCCATGCTCATGACTTGGATCCACAACACCCGTCCTGGTACTTGCAAGGGGGTCCAGCTAATTCTGCCTAGCATTGCCAACACCTCAAGTCTGCCAGCATCACAAAAATCACCGCCTCTTAGCCTTTTACAGTCCGCTGACAGCGTTGACAATTAAATGCACCAAAGTCAACGCAGCTAACAACAATAAACGAGAAGATGTTTAGCTGCGGCTCATCGGCAGCCTAAACATACGCGGTTTGGATGGAATCGAAAAAGAGGCTGCACCGCGCTAGCCACGCCGCCTCTCCGCTTCTGTCCGTGCAATTTTTATCTCTCGCATCTCTGCACTCCGTGTCATAACACTTCATAAAGTACTCGAGGTTGCAGGCTGCCCCGTTCCTCCTCCTCCTCCTCCCCCTCCCCAAAAAAGAAAGTCACTGCAGAGAGTGAGAAATCCGAGGGAGAAGCCGTTTGTCGACGCCACACTCCAAATGACAAATCCCACCAAATAAATCTCAGAGCCTCGTCTTTTGCCAGAGACTGAGCCTCCGTTGATAGACGTTATTCTCTCTCTCTCTCTCTCTCTCTCTCTCTCTCTTTCTCCTGGTTTCAATTGGGCGTTTGCTTGTTGCCAAAGACGAAGGTGACAAAATGAATTACACCACTGTAAAACAATAAGTCAAATGAGAGCAGGTTATCTACACTGTTATTCTTCATTTCGTTTTCTCGTCTATTTCACCTTAATGTGTGACAAATCAACAAATTCACTTCTCGCCACATCAATAGGGAACTTTTTGAGTATTGTTGAACTATTTTACTTCTATTGGCAAAGTAACTCACTCTTTTCTCACAGTGTGATAAGAAGTCTGTCTCAATCTCCCCCTAATGATGATCTCCCTCTCCCCCCCCCCTCTCTCTCTCTCTCTCTCTCCTGCACTGCCCATCGATCTCCCGCCCTCTTGGTTTTTCTCCACTCCTTCCCTTTTTTCTCCTCTGCCTCGCAAAGCCGCAGTTCGCCGAAGTCGCCGGCGCGCCGCGCTGATCGCTGGCATGTTTGACATAATGTGTCAAAACAGGCCGCGCTGTCTTATTTCAAACTGTGGCATTTTCCTTTTTCTTTTTCAACCCCCTTTTCTTTTGCTTTTCCACCGCGTCTCTTCTGTGCCTTTCCCCCGCCGTGCCAAATTCCTCCGTGAGTCCAGAGGCGTATTTTTTTTTTTACGAGTGACAGATGCAAGCAGCCCTTTTGGGTGGCTCATCTCCCTCGACGGACACCCCGGTTGTGTCCTCGTTTGACCCTGAGCTTTGCACGTCGAGACCTTCAGTCATTGTCTTTCAAATTAAAGTGTCACCAGGAGTTTTTCTGTCTTAAGTGGCAACGTTGGGCTGCGGTAGAGAAGAATGGCCCATCCCTCCTGATAGATTCCCTTTAATTCAATTCTGGTGTCGGGTATGGACTCTTCTCGCCCACAGGAAGTAACGGAAACTATAGAGCGAAATAAAAGTCTCATGAACAGCAGTGAGCGAGCACTTTGATCGCAGACCAGCCATGTTGGTTACAGGATTTCTGGGTATACTAGTTACCTCTCGCCGCCATTTGCAGCCTAGTGCAACTTTAAATCTACACATAAATGAAAAGAACATTACAAATCCACTCAAAATACACAATCATTCCAACCAAATTCTCCCAAAACCTGAATTCATTTTCATAATTTTGATTTTTGGTGTGAGCTTAGTCAGCTTCACACACAGACTTGAATTCAGTGACTTGTCCCAACATGAAATACCCCGTGAGCTTCACTCCTCATATCATGGACGAAGACACAGTCACTGTCTCTTTGTCATGAGGAGGGAGAGAGGGAGGGGTCCCAGGAGGAGAGGGAGGGGAGGAGGATGGGAGGAGCAGGAGAGGGAAGGGGGGTTTAGTGGCAGTGGAAACCTCAGTAGTGTCACAACTGCCAATTTGCGGCCAGTTTGAGATGTTGACATCTGCATTCTTTCACGTTCGCTGTAACTCGCCGTGCCGAGCCGAAAGACCAGCTTTAGATTGCTTTATTTATCTCGACGCTCTTGCGGTGGAGAGGATGCTCCCTCCTAGACAGTGTGTGTGTGAAGAAGAGGAAGGGAGAGAGACACAAGAATGCCTTTTCAGTTGCAGGGGGGGGTAAACGCTGTGTCTCTCTTCGGCAGCGATGTACGGATGTTAACTTTTACTGACGTCTCTATTGAAACGCAAACGGAGAAAGGCGATATCGAGAGCTTTTGTTTGGCGTTGCAGTGTTAAACATGCTTACCTACTTGTCCCAGTACTGTAAGCCCTCTCTGATTCGAGCATCTGCTGAAAATAACAAACATTTCTTCATTAATTCCCATTATTTTCTTCTTTAGATCATCGATTCCATTGATGTAGCATTAAAGAAGGCACGTCGGTGTTTCAGCAGGCTCAGTTTGGCGAGCTCAAGCACATATTTTATAAAGATGTTTCTGAACAAGTTCAATGAAGCCAAAGTGTTTTCACCCCCCCGCCACAGCTTACAAGTGGTGAACCTGTTGGTGTTACAGTGGAATAACAGGACAGGAGAGATGCAGACATGCTTCAAACACCCACTTACTGTTTCAGTCTCAGAAAGACGGAGACTGAAACTGTGATCCCATCCCAACTGTGAGACGAATTTTAAGCAAACGTTTGAAATGTCGCAGAAAATCAAATGTGAGTTAGGTGTGTTTCCATCAGCTGGGTTGAAGTGATTAAATCGGCTTCCTGAATGTCAAAATAAAACTACTAATGGAGATTTGATTGTCTTGCCAGGACAGATATTTCAGACAAAAAAAGTTCCAAGTAACTGTTGCACGATTGAACCATTTATTGTATTGTATTGAAAGAATTTTGCTTAGATAAAATAGAGGAAAAACCCGGCTAGAGAAAGAGAACTGAGGAGGAGAAAAAAAAAAGCTTGAAAAATAACGTTTTTTTGGTGTGCACGTTAACGCATCAGCATCAAGTTTCTTCGAGGCTCGACATCAAGTGGATCCATTTTCATAACTTTATTGGAAACGTCTCATTTGATTTGTTGCTGTCATGTGTGGGAGCTCGGAGCTCCAGCCTCCCTCCTACTGGAGCTACAGCCTGGAGACCAGCGAAGCCACAGCGGCTCTCACTGCCCCCGCCTTTCCTCAAGTCACATTATCTCAACAGGGTGTGTGTGTGTATGTATAAGTGACTTAGTGTGTGTGTGTGTGTGTGTGTGTGTTTGTGTGCAAGCCGAAGACAATTTTCTGCCTTGTGTGGACAATAAAGTTCTATTTTATTCTGTTTATCACTGCTCTATTCTAGTCTAGTCTAGTCTATTCTGTGTGCAGCACAGCACAGCCTGCGTACAGTATAAGTTTTATGAGCTCTAAAAGCAGTAAAGGCCGACGTGAGCATCACTCAAAGGTTCATCTACTCTTCTCAAGTTTCCTGAAATGCACCTTTCAGGTTCTCGTCCTTCTCCGCGGGTGACTTCTGCGCTACTGTCTGGTTCCCATGAGCTGGGAAACGGGATCAGGGGCCGAAATGTTCTATTCTAAATTGCTTTTAGATATATGAAGACTTCTGCTCTGACACATTATATGTCCGTATTAGGTAAAAAAAAATATTCCCTGAAGTTCAACCTTCAATATCTCTAAAATATGGAGGATCCAGTCTGTAAAAGTACAATTAATTTGTTATTAATGGACTTAAAGGAAAGCAACACTGCAAAACAATATAGATTTAATTTACGTAGGATTGTCATTTCTTGTTTTTGCTTTCGTAGGTCTAGGTTTCAGGATTTGCTAGATGAAAATTGCAAATCATACCGTTTTCTATTTTACTGTTTAGGGGCTGGTTCCCTGTTGGCTCCACACCTGAACACTAGCACATTAGCCAGTTAGCTAGCTGCTTATTTCCCAAAGCTGAGGTAATTATGGCTGCAGTGGAAAACATAATGGACGACCACATTTTCCACCACGGTTTACTGGAGTCCATACTTCAGTAGTTCTTGAACCACAATACACTGCTGAGGAGATTTTGCAAAGGAGGCGAGAAGGAGTCGAGGAGAGAAGGATTTAGAGTAGATTGACTTTTGAAAAAACTAGAGGGAAAGACACCAGCTGGGCCGAGAGGGCAAATAATTAGTCCCTTCAACTGGCTAAACTATGCCAACATGACAAATATGATACACAACATAAACACTGTCAACAATAAGCTACTCTCTCTTGCTAGCCTAGTCCAGCTAAGTTAGCTAGCTTACTGTGCTAGTAAACAATAACCGGTCGAATCACCTGGTGTATTGTTCGGTATTGTTCGGCCCTCCATGGCACATGATTGGACACCCCTGGTCTAGGGGGTGTGGCTAGTGCTCAGTGTGTGTATATGTGAGGTGCGATGGGAAAACTGAGTATCTAAACAATTTCAGTTCAGCTACTCTGTTTCTCCCCAAGTGCACAGTCCAGGCTGTTATGCAATATATCGGCTTGGTTAAGAAGTGATTATGTGTTTTGTCACCTTCCTTTAAGTTTGTTGCTGTCATTTAAAAAGTTCAATCATTTATTTTAGTTTTGTCTGTCAATTTCTACAGTTTCCAACTTGCTGTGAGACTTAGCACACACCTCAACTATAAAGGGGAAACTCTAAAGCAGGGCCTCCTCATGTTAATACTCTATGGAAGGTATCCCATGAGTATGTGGTAAAGATACAGACATGGGGAGATTGCGCAATAACCCACGTTTCACTGTACAAAGAAAGAGACAAACAACGAGTGTTATGACTTTTTGACAAGTGCGGGAGGCTTTCTGAGCTCTCTGTCGCGAGCTCTCCGACGTCCACGCACAAAGACAACCGAGACCAAAACGGTTAGTCAGTCTTTTTGTTGTAGCTGGTAGCTTTGTGTTGCCAAAACAGAATTAAGATCATGTTTCTTCCAACTGGAACAATAACTTGGCAGACGGTTTCGAGAGCAGATAGTTTACAGTGGTGGGGGGTGGAGGCGGGGGGTTTAAAGCTCCTCTAGAAACAGACAGGAAGTCATCAGACAGACAGAGACACTGATATCAGAATATTAAAGGGGGGGAAAAAATACAATGCCATATGAAAAAGGTCTCCCGATAGTCCTCTTCTTACCCTCCATCAATTGTAAAACCTGACAGTGAAATGAAAAGAAATGTGAGATGTACAATTATAGTCTGGCCTGTTAAGTTTCACTGTCATCTTCGTCTGCCCTGAAAGGCAATCTACTCCGTGGCAGCTCTCTTCATAAAGCATAAAAGGGTTTTTTTGACCTGTACATTAAAACCTCAGACGAATGTTTTCACAGAACACCAGGATTAATACACCTCCGACATTAGCTGAATTGAGACATGTAGCATTTGTTTCCCAACTTTAAACATGAAAAACAAAATTCCCTCTCAGAGCTTGGAAGACACCGAATGACGTAATAGTATGATGTCAAGACTGGTTTAAAAAATAAAGGTTCTTTACACAGGATGACAGCAATAACGAATCAAGCACGTTTAGTTGATTCCTATAATAATATTACTGTACCTATGATATGATCTGGCTGGTACAACAGTGAAATAAGTGTGGATTTTAGGCCTGGTAGGGATTTGGTGTCTTGCTCAAGGGTGCGCTTCAGCAGGGTGGATCCCTGTTGCACCCCGGGCGCTCCAGTTTGAAGGACGGTCTCCCCAAACCGCAATGCCACCCTGCCTTCTCTCTCTCTGCTAGTCAGTACTTGTGGACGGTTTGCCAATGACCCGCGTCAGTGATTGCAGGCTGCAGCGTTTTGACGGCCCGAAGAATGTAAAGCGATACGTATCTTCATATCACAACCAGATTTTAAGAGACGGCTTTCAGAGCGTGCTCACGTTCAGTAAACAACTTCTGCCTCTTGACATCTGTATGTGTGTGTGTGTCAGTCAGTTGCCTCTCTCTCTCTCTGCTCTCTCCCCTCTCTCTCTCCTCTCTCTCTCTCAAGTATGAGAGTGATTACAAGAAGCTGACAATCAAGTCCAGGCCTGTATCTTTGTCCTTTATCCTCTCAAAGATTCTCTGTGCGTGCATCTCCCCGCGTCAACTCCCATTACTGTGATTTCCTTTCATTTGGCCTTCCGCACAGTCCACCGCACACACACACACACAGACTGACTGACATGCACTTTACCCAAATGCACACACATGCAAAGATACAGACGGATACAGACGGATACAAACACTCACACACCCAGCCACACCATTCCAGACGCTTCTAAATGAGAGGGACAGTAGTGATGCCACAGGCCACAGGCCACCCAGTAATCCAGAGCAGTACTGTGAACGCATCGCACTTCATCCGTCTGTCCCTTCTAAGATCAACGGGCCTCTCACTGTGTGTGTGTGTGTGTGTGTGTTGGTTGTGTATGCATTGTGTGTATAATTCTCAGATGTAGGTCAAATAGCGTTCACAAATAATTCTTAGCGTTTGTTTGAACCCGCTTGGGAGAGCCAGCATGGTTTACCGCATCTGGACAGTTCAGATCATGTCAGATGATTTGTCAATCTCAGGGAGAGTTTATTGAAATGTTGGCTTCAAATAGTCAAACTGGTGAGTTGCACTGACGCTAACCCCGTCCCTATGTGGCCAGCCCCACCCCTCTGGTTAAAACTAGCAAATGCTACAGGTCTGATGGGTGTGTGTGTGTGGTATTGCATGTGTATTGACTTGTTAAAGGTGCTCAACATATCACTGTCAAATGAATTGATCCCATATATCACTGTTGCTGATTTTGTTTCTTCTTAGTGATGTTAATGTCTTCGCTCCCAAAGCATTCTGGGACAAACTGGTGTAGCCGATGCCGATTTGAGCCGCTTGATTGTCTAATGGGAAGGTCTGATCATAGCTCTTACACACCCTCCACTCCCTCCGCGGGGGGGGGGGGAGAGCGTGAACGACTGGTAGCCTCTATCTCACGCCAGTGGTGTTGTCGGTGTCGGTGTTTCTAAAAAATGAAGGCCACATTTCCCATAAACCCTGTTGCTCCCTCGATGCAAAGAGGATGTTGCTGTTTGCTCCCCTCCCCCTCATTGGTGTGCGTTTGTTTTCTCTTTGGCTTTACTGAAGAGGATCAACATGTTGGAGGTGATTTTTCACTCTTTCCACCATCTGCCATTACCAGAAACTCTGAACGTTTTAGCTCTGTTTTTTTTTCTGGAAGAACAGCGCCCTCTTCCTGTTTTGTGCCGTAAAGCAATCCAGCAGATTTCCTGTGAATCTGACGCTACAAGTAGACATTGCAAATATTATACTAATATCAGTAATGTGGTAATGATTTATTGATGTTAAAGGTCCCATATTCTTCAGTTTTCATGTTGTTGTTGTTTTCATACTTTGGCTGAGGATAAGAATAATGTTCTTCATGATGATTGAATTAGTTCAACTGTGTGAGAGGCTCTTATTGCAGCGGGTCTGCAGCTAGACAGTTTTGAACAGGCAACATTGCTGCCCTGGTGTTGCCTGTCATAACAGAGTTAACGTGGATGTAGCTGGTACACGCTAATTCAGTAGCATTCATCGAAAATAGAAAAAAACTCAATGACTTCAAAGAATGGAGACGCTTTGAAAGACTGTATTCAACTTCTCGTTCCTTATGCGTTTGCCAGGCAGAACTATTGCGAAATCACATCAGGGGGGGAGGGGGCAAGGAAGCACGCAAATCTGATCATCTGCCTGTTGACGGCCGATGACCGTGAAAAGTTCAGCTGTGGCCGACTTGACAAGCTTGTTGACTGTCCACAGATCAGCCAAGTTTCCCTGCTCGCTCAGCCCTAGAGGAAAAGAATAGGACTTGTGAACTCAATTAGTCCTCACGATACCGGGCCCTGATTGGCCGACTCTAATTCTAATGAGGTAAACCTGCTGAGTGGAGGCTTTCCAGTGAGGGGAGCCAATCAGGGCCGAGTCCAGTTGTGATGCGTTTGCTGGAGTTCGTCAAAATCAAATTGTATCTTTATTAAACATCTTTGATCATAAAATTCATATAATATGGGACCAAGATCCTTTGGCTGCAGTCAGTTTAACATTACCACAGGAACAGGTGCCATCTGCATGTCCAGGTCCGTTGGTTTTGTCTATCACTGCACCGCTGACCCACATTCATTCTCAATCACTCCATGAACTGTCTTGCCCTCTCTTTCTTCTGACTCTCTCTTTGCGCCCCTCCACTTTAATATCTCCTATAATTTTTGCTCTCGGAGGTACCGGCTGCAGAAAGACCCCAAGCAGCAGAAAAGGACTCAGGAATGTCAGCCAGCCAGCCAGCCAGCCAGCGAGGCCAGGGCAGGCGAAGTGCAGAAGGGCCACAAGTCTTTGAAGTCTGCCTTGACAGTTGTGGACCCTGGACGCTCCCTGGCACAGCGCAGCGCTCCGTGATCACGTTTCATTATTTTGATGGGAAAATCAGACAAACGGTTCAGCCGAGGTTTATTTTTGCGCTGCCGACCCCTTGCCAAAGCACAGGGAAGTGTATGGACGCGCACACACTCACACACGCACATGCACATGCACGCACACACTCTCCCGAATAGCAGTAGAGTTCACTTTAGATTATCCAACAAAGAACACATTCATCTTTTTAGGGCCGGCCAGTAGTTTGATGTGTTCCGGTCTGTTTTGTGTTTCGTTTTATTGTGCTGTTTCTCATATATCTACACACACACACACACACACAATGTACACACACACACACACATACCCTTGCAACATCTGTTGTTCTTGATTACATGTGTGTTTTGTTTTACGTTTAAATCAGAAACGTGTGCACTAAAAGGTTGGCATGTTTTACGGACATGGCTTTTACTCGTTAAATTAATTCACTTATTCTCTACATGCAATTTATAATTCTCCGCCGTCTAATTGAAAACTGTATTTTACGTCTCTCGCAAAGCAAAGAGGGTAGAATCGCGTTTGATTTCCCTCTCTTGGCGAATGTCACGCTAAATCAAAGGCCGTTTTGCTGAGCCGAACATTTTCTCACCGAAACACTGAAATGATCCTTCTGTCAGCGAGGTGAGTCATTACGGCCTGCGGGGCTGGAAAGCAGGGCTTGTTCATCGGGCTTGTTACTCAAGAAAAGTAGTAGATTGCGTTAGAAACCAAACAGCGCTGATCCAATAAAGTACATCTACTCATCTAAGCTAGTTTAGTGTGAGAGGATGGCGGCATTTTTGTCATCATGATGCTGAAAATGAATCGGGGGGATGGGAGCGGGATATCGTTTTTAGTCACTTCAACATCACTGTGATATTTAAAGGGATAACAAATGTATTTTTTTGATTGGTAACTGAATATTGCTGAAAGGACTAGTCATCTGTTTGTTACTGGACAACCCAACACTGGTCATCAGACAAATGCTGGTATTTTGGCTGCACCTCTTAATTCCACTGACTGTGGTCAATCATTTCTATTGCGTTGCCTACTTTTGCAGCGAATTAATTGAATTTCTTCGTGGGATTCCCTTTATTTCCACTAGTTGATGAAAAGTGTTTTAGCCTGGTTTACTTCGCAGCACTCTGCAGACACACACTGAGTCGTTGGCGCGCCGCAGTGTGCGAAGACGAGCCAGTAAATCAAAGATGAAGGGGGACGACGTCTGTCCCTGTGATTGACAGGCTACAAGGTCCTATTAGATGTGCAGTGCTTAAGTGCAGTGCTGAGCCTTGTCCAATCAATGTGTCACTCACAGTATGAGGGGAGGGCCGGAGGGGGGCGGGGGGACTGCGTTGTACTTTTTTTTTTTTTCTTTGATTGACAGGTAACAAGCTCCTATTAGCTTTTATGTCACTCACACTGCCGCTACTGGCTGCGTGCGATTGATTTATCAGCCGGGGGGGGGGGGGTTGCTGTGTTTTTGTTGTGTTTGTCTACGGTAAGGGCTGCAAAAGAAATCTCACTTAGACGTTGAGAAATGTGTTTCCTTTAAGGCTGTATGACGGAAACAAAAAAGAGGAAGATTTGTGTGACTGTTTCTTTTTTTTTTTTTTTTTTTTCGGTGAAAGGGAAATGGTGCAAAACAGCTGTTAAAACCCACTTGAATGGGTTCCTTTAGGATGTAATGAGATGCTGAGAGTGCAGCTAATCTCTATTCTCCTGTCTAAGTCTACTGTTTAACCAGCGACATGAATATATGGTGGGTAAATGGCTTTTCCCTCTGCCCTGGAAGCAATCTGTTCACTTCAAAGGTTAGGGGAGGAGGAGGGGAGCGCTGCGTTTAACTTACCCCTCCCTCCTGCTAAATCCCTGTCCTTTCTTTTTTTTTCTTACTCCCTCTCTTTTCTCATCGTGTCTCTTTCTCTTCTCGTTTGTCCTCTTCTGAATGCCGTTAAGAGCCCTTTTCCCTCTCTCTGTCCTCCCTGCACTGCAGAGTATCCTTCCCAAGAAGTCACTTATTCCTGTATTGAGTTTTAAAATTGTATTTTCCTTTTTAAAACGAATGAAAACATCTGCACAACAGGGTGAGGTCATTTCACTTGTTTCCAATGATGCGTTCAAGATACCGACTTATTTCACGTTAACAGGACAAACTGTGTATTGCTGTGTGTCTTTGATCCACAGATTTCACTCATAAAGTAATAATATAATAACTAATAATTCTTGTAGTTTCATTATTAGTGAAACTGCATCGGAAAAAAAGTGGAACTTTCTCTCTGCACCTCTGTCTACATCTCCTCCCTTTCTTTCCTGATGCGTTCCATCCTCTCTCTCTTTTTTCCTCTCCTCCATCCTCCTTTTCCAGCCTGCTCTTTGTTTGCGTGACTAAGGGAAACGGGGCTATCGGTTACGAGCCCTGGGAATCCTTTAGGTCAAGCAGCGGTCTGACCAGCCGCTGCATGGAGAGGCATTAACAGCTAAAGCCAAAAGGGGGGAAGGGGGGGCTCTCAAAGTACTGCATCAGAAAGGAGATGCTGGGACCAAAAAAAAAAAAAGGGATAATCCGTGAAATCTGTCCGGGTCAAGGGTCAACTTTCAACCCGCCGTGTGCGTCTGTGCGTGTGTGTGTGTGTGTGTGGAGATTACCTTAAGGGGGTTTGCGGAGGAAATGAGGGGAGAGTCAAAGGGGGTGTTTATCCCGTTTAAACTCACTTCACACCCACACACACTGGGGAGCCCTCACTGAGGAAATAGAAAGGGGGGATCTCTCTCTCTGTCTCACACACACACACACACACAGTTTTTCAATGGGTGAAAATGAAATGGGAGTGAGATAATTTCACTTGTTTCATATTTATTTTCAGCTGTTTCGTGAATTTTCTCAAAACGGTCGACGATACCACTAGTAGTATCACCACTAGTAGTATCACTTTAAAAAAAAAATAAAAAAAGCCTCACTTCAACAATAAATGATGCACTTTGTTGTCTTTTCTTTTCCAGTTTCCAGTTACAAACTCAATTTTGTTTTTATTTTGACAATGTTATTCACCTGTAGCAAAACAGTCCTGCACTTCAAGCATGAAACTGATCTGAAATCTTTCTTACGGGACGTGATTGTGATTTCTAAGAATGCACTACTAGTTTTGCTTCACTTTACCTGATGATGATGATGATGAAGGGTTATTAGTCTCAGTATGTTTTGGTAATGCACAGTTTGCCCCGTTCATGTGAGGGTTTCACAAGGCAACAGGTTCCACGTCACCTTGTCTCAGTGCAGGTGCCTCGGGGGTTGAGGGTCGAAGGTCAAGGGGTTTAGGGGCGTCGCCGTCAGCACTCGGGGTCACAGAGTGGAGGGCTGTAAATGCTCCCACTGGGCCCGACACCTGTCACACATGTGGGAGGTAGGATAAGCTGTGTGTGTGTGTGTGTGTGTGTGTGTGTGTGTGTGTGTGTGTGTGTGAAGATGGACACCAGCAGCAGTTGAATGGGAAAAGGGGGGAAAAAAAGCTGAGGGAAGGCATGTCTAGAATGTAAGAGCTTTAACATTGCTTTAAACTGTGTGTGTGTGTGTGTGTGTGTGTGTGTGGGGAGAGAGAGGCGGGCACCTTGCACGCTGCACCTGTATGCATGGTTTAAGTTACCCCATGTGGACACTTGGGGTGCGAAGATTGGAATGTGTGTTTTACTGTCAAACCGTGGCCCACACACACACACACATTTCCCACTCATTAAAATTGATATTTTGTTATTGCTGATGCCTTCAAACTCTCGGGTGTCTCCTTCCCTGATGAAATAAAAGATGAGGCGTTAAGCTGACACACTCTCATCCTGTAACTTACAACCAGTTGCAGCAGTGAAGCTTCACAGCCTCAGTGTGTAGATATTGGATCGTACAGTCGGCCGTGCGTTCATTCGTCCCAAACGTCCTCCAGTTCCCCGCAGTTGGCTCCGTACGCACATCAGACCAGACTTAGACGCAAAAACTTGATGTCTTGATTCCCTAAAATGGAAATGCTCAAAGCAGCTCTTGAGCGCTCCACCCCGGGTTCACCGAAGGATCCCAGTGGGGGGGGAATGTGGCCGTGGCAAAGCAGCACAGAGAACGGCATGCAGTAGATACGAAACAAGACATAAATACTACAACAGATAAAGCATCTTCATCGACGGATTGACAGCTTAGAAGAAGATGTGCATGCAGATGGATGAGCGTGCATGTGCAGAATGTGTGCACGTGGCAAATGTGCATTGTAGGCTGTTCACGTTAAGCGATTTGTGTACGGATGGAAGTAGCACATACACAGAAAGTGGTCCAGGAATATGTCCAGGTCATGGGAGTAAAAGCAGAGAAGAATTGTGCAAGCGGGGGCAGATGTGCGTAATAGTCCGGAGCAACAGAGAAAAAATAGTTCAGACCAGATGTGAAATTGACGTGTTGATTCCCCCGAAATGGAAATGCTCCAAACACAAGTAGCTCAAAGCTTGCAGTAAAAAAAATAGCTGCTTTCCATTCCCGGTCCGTTCTCCCAAAACGGCCTCTACTCCCCAGAGGTCGGGTGCGCGGCAAATTAGACTCGACAAGATATCAAATTGATGTTTTGACCAGGGAGCTCCTCGGGGTCGGGCCAACTATGTTGTTTGTCCGCGTCCTTGCCGTTCGTTCTCGCCGCGCGGTGAAGCTGCGAGCCACCCTTCAATTAGCTCGCTAACAGCTTCTGTGTTGCGGCGCGCAGATTTGTTGACGGAGTAAGGTGGGTTTTTTTTCCCCCCCCCCCCCCCATCATCCAGCCGTCCAAAAAAGGACTTGGAATCGGCGCCGCCTTGCTCCGCCAAGTCCATTGCACTCACTTGGACGTGGACTCGGTGATGTTAGTCCATATTTTTCTCTCAGGACGTGTAGATTTGCTGAGGAGAGCGTCGATGTCGGGGGGCCGATCGGAGTTGGTTTTCATATTCTGCAGAAACGGGACGATGAAATGTCTTCCTTTGCCAAGTTTTTTTTCAAATGAAGGAGGAGGAGGAAACTGGACTCGGTTTGTGTGATAATTGAAACGCCCTGTCATTATTTTTTAAATGCATGTTTGGTTTTCATGGTAGTAAAACCTCCATTCAGCTTGCTACCAACCTTTTTTTGTTTTATGGGGATTTTTTTGTTGAAGTTGTTTTTTCCCTGCTATCTGCCTCCCCGAGCAACGGTAATCTGATTTGCCATGATGCATCAGCTCCATCACCAGCATGTGGACTTGGAATCTGGACTTGTTTGCTCACTGTTGTGGTGTGTGTGTGTGTGTGTGTGTGTGTTTGTGTGCGCGCCGTTTCCCTGAACGACAAGTCAAAACCAAAACAGAGCATGTAACTTAACAGTCCTTTTCCCTGAAACCGCATCGGGCCTTGTGTGAGCATTTTGTATGGATGCAAGCCTGTGTGTATTTGTGTGTATTTGTGTGTATGAAGCACACAAAGCCATGTAGTACAGGCTTACAGGTAATTAATAAGTCAGAAAAGCGGTAAAAAGCACCTCGCTACACATCACTCAGGGCTTGGAAGAACGCCATTCTCCTTGAGTGTGTGTGTGTGTGTGTGTACGAGCCACGTACTAAGTGGGATAATAATACAGTGACCCCGGGAGGCGAAGTGATTAAATTATAATCAGCGCGGATTAATTAATCTATAATATTTATTCCTATTATGGCGAGGGGAGAGGAGGCGCGCGGGCTTAGAAAAAGGTTACGTGCGCACGCTCCTCGCTCTTTGTCTGGATGAAAAGGCGATGCTCCGGGGGGCGGGAGAGGCGACAAGGCCCCCTCGACGACGCAGGCAGAAGGTTATTGCTGATATCGAATGCCCTGCATGCAATTATCTGTCACAACAAATAATTAAGAGGGCTGATAATGAGGAAATTAACATTTCCATTGTGGGGGGGGGGCGATGCTTTATTGTCTGCCTGGGTCACTGCAGAGGAAGCACTGAGAGCTGCTGAATAAATCATCGTGTGTGTGTGTGTGTGTGTGAGGGAGTGAGGGAGTGTCGTAGTCTTTGGAGAATGATAAGCAGGCAAGCGTAGGGGCGCATCAGGTCTGTCTGTGTGTGTGTGTGTGTGTGTGCATTTTTGTGCACGACGCCGCTCCTCTGTGCAGCATGGGGGGGACCACCGGGTTGGGGAGAAAGAGAGAGAGAGAGAGGACGGGAGAGATGCCATTCAAAGAGGAAAACGTGCAGCACAATGTGACACTTTACACCAGCAGAAACACTCTTTTCTCTCTCCAACCTCCATTTCATCTGTCTCTCTCTCTCTGTGGCGACCCCGAAGACGTTGACAGAAAACTCCCCTTCAAAGGGCAGGAGGAGGGTGGATAAGTTTGGACGAGTTATATCTCCCGTTTTCTGACAATTAAACCCGATCACAGTACGGCGCCGCGGTCTCCGGGGCAACGCCGAGGAGAGAGGGAGAGAGATCTGGCTCCATCTGTGGATGAGTTGGGGTTGTTGGGTGGGGGGGGGGTGGGGGGGGTGGGCATGTTGAGGATCTCTGGGTGGGATTAGTGTTTTCACAGGAACTTGACCCCCAGACACACACACACACACACACACACACACACACACACACACACACACACCCCAAAAGGCCCCTGGTTGCCATGTGTTTTGACTGACACATCTTTGACGCTCTGTGTGCAGCCAAGTTTAGCTTTCCTCTCTCTGTGTGTGTGTGTGTGTGTGTGTGTGTGTGTGCGTGCATATGTGAGGGAATATTTCCTGGCTTTTGAACTCCTTCTGATTGACACAAATGGGTTTGGGACAGCCCCCCATAGGTCAAAGTGTGTGTGTGTGTGCCTGTTGGTGTGTATCTGCATGTCTGTTGGCATGACGGCTTTTGGTTTTGCACCCCCCCCACCACCACCACCACCACCCCAGTGGCTCATATTGAGGGGGATTTTAATACCCCAACATGTTTAGGAAGAGGCAGTGACACCATATTGTTCTCCCACAATGGAGGGCAGTCGGAGGGAGCTGGAGGTCGGGGGGGGCGTCGGACAAAAGGAAGAGCGAACGGCTCACGGCTCGTCTCCTTTCACCCGCCGTGTCTAGACTGCAATGTTCCACGCAGGGTCTCTGGAAACAAAAAAACATAGAAGAGGCAGAAAAAGGGAAGTAAAAGGAGGGAAGGGAAGAAAGGATCCGGGAGAGGAGGGGTGGGAGGCGGCCGGCCTCGTCCGGTGGTCTGAAGACGGCGTTGAGGGAACAGGAAAAGAACCAGGAGGTCAAAAAGGTTGGTGGGTTATCTACGATGCAGAGGTAGGTGGTTAGTGAGCGATGTATGGCGAACAAAACGATAATGCTGCCTTCAAGGACTGTTGTAATTATGAGATCAGTACGAAGGGCAAGACAAAGTAAAAAAAAAAAAGTTGGGAGTTTCTATGATACCTGAGTTTCTGCCGTGTGACATTTAAGAGGTTTTTAGTTTGTTTATTATCAGTATTTATTTTTAACAACTTGACTAATAAACTAATTAAAACATCAATTACATGATATTTTCTTTTCATTCTGCTGCTGTACAACAAAGCTCTGCATTTGTTCCATTTTGTTATTATTTCTCACCAAAAGCGACTTCAATGCGTGACGAGTCATATTTACGACTTGTAAACTGGAATGTAGGAGCTCACGAGGAGCATCTGAAGGCAACATGAGCACACCTTCGTTACCATCATCAGTCTCAACATCATTAACAGTAAATGTGACATTTCTATGGCACACATCTCCACCCAGTCATTGTTATGTGAGTTGCAGTTTCAATTCTTATTTCGTATTGCATGAATTGAAAGTGTATTGACACTCAAAGAGGGAGGGAGGGAGAGAGAGAATAAGAAGTCTGAGAAAGAGGGAGAGAATGAGGAGTGTCTGTGTCCCTGCAATGCCAATGTACTTCATTCATACAGATGAGTGTGTGTGTGTGTGTGTGTGTGTGTGTGTATGTGTGTTTTAGTGTATGCTCTGGGCAGGTGGCGGTGGTGGCGAGGGTGGCGGGGGGGCGTGAAGAGGGTGCCCCCTCCGCCTTCGCCTTCGCCAAATCCTTATTTTAGCCCTGTACTAACTAGTCCGCTCCAATAAACCTTTCACCCCGGGCGCCATAAATCGCCAAACAACTGGTGTGGTTGGCCCTGCCACCCACTGTGACACGGCAGCAGGCGGGCGTAAAACGGGCATGTCAAATGCCATCAGAGAGGAAACATTAGAGGCCGCCGGCCCCTCTGAGGAGCTGGGAGGAACTAGCAGGAGGGCCCCGAGGAGGCGGCGTTGCACTCCTTACTGTTGGTTGGCTGTGACGTCTGAGATCTGTAATAACAATAATAACCTTCATATCACACAGAGTTCAAAAGGGCTTGACAATACATTAATAATGTAGGCACTAAATAAAAAATAAATATATGAAAAGAGAATAGAGAAGAAGATGAGACGCCTCTATAGGAACAGTTGGATCCATTGATGGATTCTCAATTTCTGTTTTTTAATATTTTTCTTTCTATTCTATTATTTCATTAAAAAAAATAGAAACATAATTTCTTGCCTATTAAATAAATCACTAATTCACTCCCCTCTCTGTCTTCTTTCTATATCTGATGATTATTTGTTTTTCTTTTATTGTCACTTCTTCTCTTTTAAAACCTTCAGTCTTCCCATACTGGGCCCAGAACCAGACAAATTAACTCTTTATTTATGTCAAACTATTTTTGCAATACTTTATTGATCCCCAAAGAGAAGGGAGGTCAGAGGTCAGCTACACAGCAGCACCCCTGGGGCTGGTGGGGACTCAGTGTCTTGCTCAAGGACACAGGGAGGGAGGATGAGGCTTGAATCCGGCTGATCTCCTGACTCTCCATGGACTCTCCAACGCTTTTCAGCGTTTTGCCGCAGGAATCATTTGATTAAAGCGAAAAATAAAGACAAAGTGGTTTTAATCGCGCGTCATCAGCATGTTGAAATATGTACACGCATTTGATGTTGCAGGAAACAGCTTCCTCATTGGACCACATGCAATACAACAGAATATTTTTTTTTAAATCCTTTTGTGGAAATGTGGCAACAGAGTACTGAGTACATTTCAGTGATGGATGGATTTCAGGGCGTTACACCTGCAGCAGTATGTCGCTCCTCAAACCTTGATGCATCGATGAGTTGCATGTTAGTTCAGTACAGTACATCTCTGTTGATCCTTAAGCATCATTTGAACATCTGGAAAGACATGTACGCTGTCTTGACCAGGTCAGTCTTGACTGGTCCCGACCCCCTTCTGGACCTGGCCTTGGAACTGTCTCGGACTTGATGAAGATGAAATGAAAGATGAAATGATCAATATCTCTCTCGTTGTGTTATTCCAGCTCGTCAGGCGCTTTTAAACTTCCCGCTTCAAAATCCGGAGACACGCTACAAAGACCACATGTGGATGTGTGTTTTTTTTTTTTCCTCTCGCCATTTGTTAAGCTGACACTCAGCAGCTTCCCCTCCTCCTTCCTCTCCCTCCGTTGCTCCTCCTTTTCTCCTGCTCTCATGCCTTCTGATGAGCTGAATCTCACCCCCTTTCTCTCTCTCACACACACTCTCTCTCCCTCTGTCAGCCTGGCCCCTCATTTCCATATGAAAGTGTGTGTGGGGGCCCCGGCGATCCCCGGGGTGCCGCGACAGACTGGGGCGCCGCCCCCTTTCAGCTCTCATTTCCTCTCCGACAGCGAGGCCTCGTTGAATCAGTCATGTTTGTGCTCTGCCGCCGCCCAATCGAGTTTGACCTGCATTACCCCCACCACCACCACCGCCACCCCGGGACCCGCCCACACCTCCGTGGTCATCTTCACCTCGGCACCCTCTCCTTATCAACACACACAAAAAAACACACGCCGATGCACATGGCACATACATGGATACACACACAGGTACACACACACATATAACCGCATTCTCCTGCACACACACACACACACACACACACACACACACACACTCCCTGTCACCATCTGTCAATAAATGGGACAGCACTTAGAGAGCTGATTCACCCAATTAGCAATCAATTAGCTTGTTACCACCAGCAGTAATTACCTTTTATAGAGCAGAGAGGAGTGCAGCTGCTACCACTAATAAAACCTGGACCCTCCACACCTAACAAGGCCTGTCAGAGAGGAAGACCGTGAGTGTGTGTGTGTGTGTGTGTGTGTTGCAAGCTGGGGGGGGGGGCCCGGCAGAGCAAACACAGTCCCCAAGGGGCCCCTCTCTTCTCCCTTTCTAACGCACTTAAATCCTGTTTTAATGAATATAGGGTCAAGCTAAATGGGAAATCCATCATGGCAATAAAACCAGGAGGGCTTCAGCCTGGGGGTTTTACAACGGGAACGTCTGAGCGCTGATTTTTGACAATATGGTGCAATAATATGAATCTTCTTTTTTTCTTTTCTTTTTTTCCCCTAAAGCAAATATAAATCACTTAATGTTATCTCTATTTGACGTTTACGATTAGAAGCGAATCAAGGAGCAATATTTAAATTTTTTTTAAAAAAAAAGACAAGAAAACAAGGGAATGGAGGTTTTACTCGTGTTCAGATTCCCAAACGGACAAATAAGAGAAAAATAGAGATTGGATACATATAACGAGACAGAGAAATGAAATGTCTGGGCTTTAAAAGTATATGACCCACTCATGATTGATTCAGGCCTCCAGTAGTGGCGGCAAAAAACTATTATCAAGTTCAAATCAAGCTGACCTTCCCTTCTCTCCTCTCCTCTCCTGAGTGTGAAAGCAGCATTTTTTTAAACTCATCTTTTAATCCACCATGCCTCAACTCCCCCCCCCCCCCCATCCAGGCTTTGACTATTTATTAAACTTAAACTTTGAATCCCTTTAATCCTAAATGCTTTATCCCCAAAGCCGTGAGAAAATAAATCAGCAGGGTGTTTTTTTTTCTTTTTCTCCAAGCAACACAGGGGCTCAAAAAAAACACACCTCTTTGTAGCGGCGGCCTCCTGTTTACTTGTATCAGCGTGCGGGCTAACAATGGCCCCCGAGTGACAACCAAGGTTAATCCTATATGTCGCCATTATGCGGGGTCAAGCTTCCACGCCATATATTTAGTGTGTCATTAATTTTCCGACCTGCAGCGGCAAACGGCAAGCTGCCGCCGCGCAGGTCCCTTGGCACACACACACACACACACACACACACACACACAATGACGCGCTACATTAGCTAAATGGCCAGAGCTCCTTCTCTCTCTCTCCCTCTCCCTCTAATGAGACGAGTCTCTGGATCGTGTAGTCTATTCATCATTCTGCTTGTTCCAATCTGGCTCTTCTTTTATCAGGGTTTCGTTCGAGGGCCCGAAGTCGTCAGAGGCGACATAAATCACCTGTCAGCGTCAGTCCCCCTCCTCCCCCGCTCGCGCTCCCACAATGCTCTATTAGCGGTTCCCCCCCCACCCGTCGTTATCGAAGAAGCGGCGGCCAGGTATTGCGGCCCGTTCACGTGCGTTCCGTTTTCTGTGTAGAGAGCGTGGTTGTCGCTTTCTCTCTCCGTCTGTGGCTGAAAATGTGTTGCGGGGGATCAAAGAGGCAGTACACCAGGTGAGTTTGCTCAGAGGGAGAATTTATTTGGTTTTAACAAAATCCCAAGATTAACTTTATGGCTCAACTGCCATTAAAAAAATTTAAAAAGTAAAAAAAAAAATTCCAGGTAAAATAATTAATTTACAGTTTTCAGAGAAATATGTCCCTAACTTCCTGTCTTCAATGCTATTTTGTGGATAGACTCAGGTTCCGTGTGAAACATTAAATAACGAGACAAGAGCAGATTCAGAGTTTTATTTAAAAACTCACTTCACTTGATGTTTTTTTTGTCTCGCTCATTTTTTTTTGGGATGAAGTTAAGTTGAACTAACAGGCAGCTGAGAAACAGGAGGGAAAAGTTTGAGGAAGTTTTAGCCGCTAGGCATTTTGCGTAGAGCGGCGCAACAGGCAGCCAATCGGGAGCCCGGTTTGATACGGAGCCTTTGATTTGATTGGCCAAAGACTGTCAAAGAAATTCATCACCTCAAAAAGTGACCGGTCAGTATGGATTTATCTGCCAAAGACAAATTTTACCAGCAGTTGGTGCTTTGGTGGGTGTTAATTTCAGACCCTGTGTTCAGTAATCAGCGACGTAACGGTAACGACGTCTTTCAAGCATTACTTTATGTTATTTGTTTTCCTGAGTAGAACAATTTCTGCCTTTTTATTGCCTTTTTAAAAACGTGGGTAAACGTTAACCTCGGCCTCGCTTTGGACCACAGGCCCGCTGGCCATGGAAGTTGAACATCTTCTGATCCACCGCTTGGAAGAATCCTTCTGACCTCAAGAGGTGGGTGGACACCGTGTCCCATTGCAGCTGCATGGACTAAAAGAGCTCCAGTATTTATTAATTTACCAGACACATGTTCGTCATAAAACAGAATCAGGCCTTTGGGCTCTCAGAATAAAAGACGAGCACCGATTCCACCAGAGGTCAGACGGTAACCTCGTCCTTTCGTGCGAAGGCTTCCCTAGATGAACTCCCATTTTCTTTTGAAGCGCTTCCTGGGGTCGCGGGGTCACGGATGAGGTCATATCCTGTCGTTTCTGATCAGACCTGAGGGACTCAAGACGCTTGCAGATGGGTGTGTGTGTGTGTGGAGGGACTGAAAGGTCAAGTTTCCCATGAACAGATAGCGAAGGCAGGAAGGCATCTCCCGCTCCCTCTCGTTCTCCCGAGTTTCTCAGGGTCCTGCAGGAGGCAACTCGCTCCCGTCGATGGGTTTCTCCCGCGGGACGGCATCAGCGAAGTGACCAAAAATACACTGCCGAGACCCTCGCCGCTGACCCGCGTGATGAACCTGCCATATGCACCAGTCCACCAGGTTTTAGTTTGAGAAAATGACTTTGACGAGTTCCTACGTTTTTAGGAACTGTCTATGTTTTGAGTTCATAAGAGGAACGATTTGACTTCACAGATTATTACTTTAAGGAAACATTGTTATCCTAGTTTCACCAAATTCCATCTGAAAAAAACAACAACACAGCCTACCCTTAAAAAAATCCCAATATTTTTCGGGCAAATGATTCATTGAGTTAGCTAATGACACCTTCAAGTACAAGCTTTATTTTGTTGTTCAGGAATCACGGCTATCAAGACCAGCTTTGATTTTGTCTTCAAAGAATGTGTGTGTGTCTTCCCAGTTCTCTCCCATTCCATCCCTCTCCACTGCCAAAGTATGTAGAAGGGCAAAACTGTAGATAACTAAAGGAAAAATAAAGAGAAACAGCTGGAAACAACAATAAGAGTAAAGTATAAAGAAATGAACATATGGTTATGATTACATGATAAATAAAATGCACAAGTGCATTGTGGGCCATATAATATAGTACTCTGTATATATGCTGGACATGTAGCCTGTTTGGATAAATACATTCATGTGAGAAACTTAAAAAGCCGTCTGCATATTTTTCTCTTTTCCCTCCACTCGTTTACCTCTCGTCTCTGTCTTCACCTCCGTGTTTCTGTTGTTCAAAGAAATAAATCAATTCCAGAGGCTAAATAGGTTGCTTGGCAGTGGAAACTCTGTTGGACAGAAGGCTGCCCCCAAAAAAGCTAATTTCCCTCTGCTAACAGGCGCCCATTCATCTTGTCTAACTACCACTGTTAGGGAGGGATGTGATGGCTGGAATGTGGACACGCACACACACACACACACACACACACACAAAACACACAGATATTTGCACACATATGCACACGCAAACAGCAATATACAGTATGGAGCACAGTTATCTAGCAGAGCACTGGAAAAATGGCTTGTTTTTGATGTCGTTTTTGTAGAACCAGGTACAGCTTGTGCATCATCTCGATATTTTTTTGATTTGACACAACTTGTCACACTTTCCGATAATAAGTCTCGAGGTGATAAACTCCAAAAATATCCATCTTAGCAAATCTTGAAATCCTATTTTTCTTGAAACAAGTGAAGAAATCTGTAAACGCAGTGAGATACTTTCACTTGTTTCCAGTGCAAATCGACTTGTTTCAAGCCGTTCCTTGATACTAGAATCTGCTTTATTTCTGCCTTGAACCCCTTAAACAATTTAAACTGCATTGAAGATAAGAGGAATTTTTCCAACCCATTGGTAAAAATAACTGGAGGCTGAATGACAAGATGGACATTTTTTGCAGTGTAAAAAAAGGTGAAGGACTTTCTTGATCATGTGGACAAAAAGAAATATCAAAATCCTCTTCAAACCGCTCTATCTGGCTGTCTGTCTTCCTGTCTGTCTCTCTGTCTATGGTGAGCTGTTCTTCATGCGTAGTTACCCTGCACTGCCCCCCCATCAGCCTCCTGCACTGAACACTGTTCGCCTGGCCATGCATGGCAGTGTGTGTGTGTGTGTGCCGGCCAACCAAGACAAAGGAGGGGCCACTAGGGAGAGAATGGAGGTACCAGACAGACACACACACACACACACCTCTGCATCCCCAGAGAGAGAGAGGGAAAGAGAGAGTAATAGGAAGAGAGAGACACCAAGAAAGAAAGGGAGAGAGAAAGAGGAAAGACAAGAAAAAGAACCAGACAAACAGAGAGAGAGACAGAAAGAGAGAGAGAGAGGCGTTTCCCATCAGTCTCTGGTCGGCAGCCAAGTGCATGGATGGGAACACACTGTCTGTACACCTGTTCAAACCAGCTGGCTAACGCTACCTGTCTCAGTGGCAGAGAGACAGACAGCTTCACCCACAGACACACCCAGACACCCACCGAGGAGGCTGGGAGGGGGCGGAGGGATCGGGTGTAGCTGTTATCTGAGCGGGCGAAGGGAAGGCGGGTGCGTCTGCTATAGAGGATGGAAGGAAGGGAGGCGGGCCGGTTAGAGAGATCGTCCCTGTTACTATAAGGTCGCAGGTATGATCCCTAAGTGGTAAATGATGGTCTCAGAGGGAACTGTTTTTTCAGCCATGGCTTCCAAATGGTTTTCTGGCATTTCTTTACACTATAATGCTAAAAACTGAGATCAAATTTGGACTCACTCAGTCTGAGGTATGGCAAGCGCCTCACCTTTTCCATACCCGACTGACGGCTGTCGGAAGAGCGAAAGATAGAGAATGTGTCTCAGACAGATAAAAGAGAGAGGATGGGTGTAGGAAAGAGATGGCAAAATGTATGTTTCTCTTGATGATCAACACTAAAGTAAAAAAAGAAGAAACAAGGTTGGAAAGCAAAAGAAAGAGAAAATGAACAAACAAATGAATGAACAGATGAAAGACCCCCTGTCCCCTCCCCTTCCTCTTCGCGCCACAGATGTGTGTGCGTGGCGAGCGATAAACGCCAGACCAATTGAAGCGGTGCGGCACCAGCCGTATAAATAGGCCCTAAATGGCATTTGCATGGCGTAATTGCGAGTGGCTGGCCCGGGCTTTGTGTCGGGAGCCACCGGGGCCTTGTTGAGAAATGATCCCTGAATGGGTCCCCAACGAAACGAGGTGGGAAGGGCGGCCGGGGTCAGAGCGGCAGCATGTTCACAGCTGATTCGTACTGCAAAAGCCTGTTTAGGTGACTGAATATGGCTTTGCAGTGGCTCTGATTCACTTTTACTGTGTGTGTGTGTGTGTGTGTGTGTGTATATACACCATCTTTAGCTTGAAAGGTGGAAAGCTGTGACATTTTCATATGAATAAATGTTTGTTTTGCTACTCTATCATGCTCATGTAACCCAACAGTGATTCAACCTCTAGCCAGTTCATGAAAGATTTTCCATTTGCTGCTCTAAACACCCGGTGTCAGGTGGGTCTTTCCTGGGAAAAATCCTGAGGCGCACAGGAAGTGATGCGTTTTATGTTTCCGGTATGTTTGGAATACGCAGAAGAAGAACTGGGTAGTTAGCATGAGCAGCGATAGCCACCGTGGCTGAACAGATCAAAGAAAACAGAAACTCAAACTCGATCCAAGGAGAAAGACGTCACAGTGCTGGACACACTGTTTGATTGACAGGTGATCTCTGGGAAGAGCAGTGTAGAGACACCACAGCGATGAGGCTGAGAGACAAAGATGGAGACTAAAAAAAAACCAAAAGGATGACATGGATTACCACTTCAGTTACATTAAATACAACATCAACTTATTGATCATTCATAAATGATCAGTATGTCTCAAAGATGTCACGTCCACGTTAAAGCTTAAGTGTCTTATGACAAGATGGCGCCCCCCCCCTCCCCCCCCATATTAAATTCCTGGCGGGGGGATAATAATGTTCTCGACATGGAAGATCACATTCAGCAGACATGACACCCTGACACCAGCCGCCAAGGCCTGCAAATGTAAATCTAGCCAGATTAGATGTCTGTAAGCAGCCCGTGTGTGTGTGTGTGTGTGTGTGTGTGCATGCATGCCTGTGTGTGTGTGTGTGTGTGTGTCGTGTTCATCCAGGTGTTTGTATATGTTTCAGAGAAAAGAGAGTGAGTGTGTATGTGTGTGTGTGTGTGCCTATATGTGAGATAGGTACAGTAGGTAGATCCAGACAGAGAAACTGTGTGTGTGTGTGTGTGTGTGTGTGTGTGTCTTGCGTAAGTGCGTGCCTCTGTCTCAGATCTCATCCCCTGAAATAGACTTTAAAGAGATCTCACTCTGTCCCGTCCAGCAGCGTTCCTGAATTACTGCATTCACTTTACGTTGGAACCCAAAACCCCTCGGCTTGACGTTTTTATGGACATTACCTATTTAGCGACCTCTCAGATCCACAGCTCGGGGTTTGGCCTCAGACGGAGTGGAACTGACCCGGCTACCTGACACTTGTCTGTGTCTGCGCTCTCCTCGTCACATTTGCAATTGATTTGAAAGAGTCGAGTGGCTTAAAGTAACAATCTGCAACATTTTGATATAAATAAATCTCTGTTTTTACTACTCTCTATCGCGGATTGATATAACACAGTAGTGATTTAACCTACCGCCATGTAAGTTCATGACAGCTTTTACATCTGCTGTTCTAAACACCCGGTGTCGTCGGAGGAAAAAGATGTCAAAGTGATCTCTGTGAAATGCAGGGAAGAAAGATGAAAGATATGAGATATGAGATATGAGATATGAGTATTACAAACATTACAACATTTCTTGGAGGCAGAAATAATCTCATTGGTTGAGTTAAACCTCAGTGGGCGGAGCCAAAGATCCACAATGTTAGCTAACTGGCAAATTTGAATGTTAAAGTAAGGAAGTCTGGTCAAATTCTTTTTTATTAATTCATGACCATGGAACTCATGATCTTTGGAAGGTCAGCAGGCTAGCTAACTAGCGTACCTAGCTAGCTATAGGCTAGTATGGCTTGTTTGAACTTGCAAGGTCAGCTAGGCTAGCCAGCTAACCTAGCTAACTTAGCATGACTACATTGCATTTCTCAGTTAGCAGCAAGAGCGGTAGGGGTTTAAAATATTAGCTAGCTCCTCTCTCACCCTTTGCCTTTTTCAATGGAGTTCAGTCTAATGTTACTTAGACAGAAAAACTGTGGTTCTTTTGCTCCGCCCACTGAGGTTTAGTTCAACCAATCAGATAACTTCTGCCATAATCTGCCAAAAACACCACAGCCATGACTTCTTAGCACCAAAGATATTGCCAAAAGCAATCTGCTGCTTCTTACTTCCCTTTTCAGTGTTAAAATGGCTTAATAACAAATTGTCTCCGGTGCGTTGCGGCCAAATACACTTTTAAAGTCACGGTGCAAACAAGTTCCCCTTTCCCAGGTAGCATCCGATAACAATATCACCCAGCAGCGATGCTCTCTCTAAATGTGTTTTTGAGGATTAGTCCAAACGTGACAGTATTGATCAGTGGTGCATGATATCTTATTTTCTCTCTCACTCACTACCTCACTGTAGACATCTCTCAGCATCCCTCAGTCGACTGTGTCTCTTCTACTCTGTGTTTCTCTCATGTACACTAAGCAGACATAGCAGTCCCACTTGACTTTCCCACTAGAGTCAAATTACCTTGATGAATGATTTGAGCATCGGTGGTTTAAAGGTCACTGAAAATGTGTTATTTGTACTACTTCCTCATTTCTTATAATAGAAATGTTACTGACTGTGTTGCTCATTGGCAGAATTGGCGCCTTTACAAACATCTTCTCTGGGGAATGCAAACTTGAAATAATATTTGCAAATACTTTGTCTGGTTTGTTTTGGCCTACTTAGATGCTGGAGGTGAGACAACGCAGCGAGGAAATTGTCCGTGCACTTTTCTGTGATTGGCAGCTGATGTGACACCATCTCAACCCCGCCCATCTGGTACGCCGAGCAGGGTAAAACAAACTCAAAAGAATTATTGGCAAATACCGTTTGACCCAGGTCTGCTCGAAAAACGGCTGATGGCTTCACCTGCTGAGGTTGGAAAAACACAGAAAATAGAAGCAGCTCGCGTGCATGTACGTGCGTGTGCATTTGCACTTTTGCCTCTGTATGCATGAGTATCTCCTACACGTGTGCATATATGCATGAATGACCCTGTGTGTGTGTGTGTGTGTGTGTGTGTGTGTGTGCACATATGTGTGTGCGTGTGTGTGTCAGCATCATCGCTCCATCTCCCGCGGCGTCTGCTGGAAGCTGACAACTGGATAATAGCTTTTTACTTTTCCAGAGCAGGGCTCCGGAGAGAACTAATATGATTATAAATCACTATTCAAATAGAAAGGTGAGGCGCGGCGCTCGGGATCGTAAGAGAGCATGATAATAGCATCATTACCTTTTATTTATAATTCTGATTTTTTTTTTTTGCAAACGTGGCAAGTCAAGCTAATGCGAGACTACAGGGGATTTCTCTCCCTGATATGTGGGGGGGAGTTAGGGAGTGTCAACCCATCGCACAGGAGGAGAGAGAGGGAACATTTATTATAGGAGAGATTTGTTGTTGCAGGGAAAAAACCTTGTGAATTCTTGCTTTATAGCATTTATTTATCCCGGGGAAGCTAGCAGAGCAGTCAGAAGCGCCTTGCTCAAAGGTACCTTGACAGTAGTTGTTGAAGGGTGTCGGAGTTACCGTAAATACGACCTGCCAACTTGGTGTATTTAAGTTGGACATGTGGGGTTTTTTTTTTGCAGGCTCTGATCTTCCATGTTTGCCAACACAGGCAGCTAATCAACACGATGCACTTAACAATACAGTCAACACTAGTTAGGAAAAGCGAGAAATGTCTGCTGCAGTTTTATTTCCGCTTGACTTTAAATTCATAAATCGTTTTGGGTGTGGGCGCTCCAACGAGTTAAAGCTGTGGCGACCGGATGTCAGTGAACGCAGGCGTCAGACCTTCCCACTTGATGCGAGGGGGTTCAAACAATTACGAGAGGGGGTGACGTGTTTTTTGGTTTGTCGGTGGAGAGAAAACGCTTGGCCCGCTGTGACATCTTAAACACAGAGTGTCCAGCGGGATGCTCTTTGTTCTCCTAAAGCAAAGCAGCCAGCGCCCTGGCCAACTGAACTGTCTCCATATTGAAATCAGACTTTTTTTGTTTTCAGCCAAATAATCTGAGCAGCTACTTTAATGCTTCCGCCATGTCAGAGTCAGTTTTTGTCGACTTTGTTCTGCCTGGTCTGTGTATGACGAGTGAGATTCACTGTCAGATCAACAAGACACATGGATGTGTAGACACAGATTGGCTGTTGAGGTTATTGAACCGGTTACCCGATTGGCTATTCTGCCACAGTTCAGGTAGTCACTCCTTCTGATGAGCAGACGGCGCCTCAAACGCCACTAACGATTCACCAGCTGAGTAGTCGGCAAGCTCAAGCCGTTTTTTGCGGACTCAAAGATCCTGCTGGCCGATTCAGTAAAAACGATGAGAGCCGGAGCGACTGAAAACAACATCACCTACAGTTGAACATGAGGTTGCTGTCAAACATCACAAGATTCAAGAGACTCGGACTAAAAGCCCATCGCGGATCGCAGCGTCGGGGGTTTTAGCCTTTGAGGTCGTGTCAGCCCCTTCCAGGCCGACGATAAAAATCAGCGCCTTGATGTGCGCTCCAACACAATGTTTCTGTTTAATCCAACCATGTAATAGTTTCTGTTTCCACTGGGGTGCATGCATCTGTGTTAGTGTCTGTGGTTGCATGTGTGGAGGTATATCTGTATGTATGTGTGCATGGTCCCACCGAGCAGAGGGGGGGGGGGGGAAGAAGCTCACCATTTGTCCTCCAGCTGATTTCTGTAAATGCAGCTAAAAAAGGGGCCCAACCCAGTAACTTTATTTTTGGCCGCCCAGCTCTAAGGCTTAACAGATGTCACCCTCAGCTCGTCTGCTGCTCCTTGTGTTGGCGATGGAGGGAAATACAAAACAGGAATTTGAGGGGGGGGGAAAGTAGAGGCAGTTTTACCCCCGAAACAAGACATCTGCTATTTTTTGGGGGGGGGGGGGAATGAGTCCGAGAAAATATTGATCCTAATAATTGCGAGTATGACAGTAAATCCCATCATGGAGTATCATCACGCCACTGAAGGGAATCATCTTATCAGCCTGAATCACAGAGAAGAGCATCCCCTCCCCACTCATTACCGGGGGAAGTGATGAATCCAAACTGAAGTGCCAACAATGGCGGAAGCGCTTCACCACCACCTGCCAACAGCCACCAAGAAGGGAAAAAAATGGTTTGCTGACGTCACGTTGCAGTACATCTGGGTATTGAACTCAATGAAATACCTCCAACAGCCTCCTATAGCTTTACATTGATTACTTGTTGTGATTTTTGATAAGCCAATAATAGAATAATCTAAAGCATTCACCACATCAAACAGGTGAACTTCCTTATGGTTATTTGGCGACCGTCATGTTCCGTTTTTCCTGATCGGTCACCCGTTACTCTAATAACGTGCATGTTTGTTCCCTTATTCTAGTCTGGGAAGTGTAGAGGGAGGATCTGGACCTCTCTCTCTCTCTCTCTCTCTCTCTCTCTCTCTGCGTTGCCTCGGGTCACATGCAGCAGCAGGTTCATCACGTTGACATGTTGGCGTCGGGGATCAGCGGCTCAGCGGGGCGCCTGCATGTGGGAGCGGTATAGGCCGCGGTGTGCAGATGCTGCGCAGACGCATTTCGCACTGCTTCCATTTTATTGGAGAGAAGTGAGACAAAAGTTCATTGTTGGCGATTGTAAATTGTTTGCACATACACATTTTTTTTTGCACTGCGAATGAGACGTCAGATCTGAAGAGATGAATTTAAACACTTATTAACTTTTGATAAAAGCATCGAACAAATGTCACTATATATTATGGCATATTCTAGCAGGTTGGTACGTTTTACCAACAATATTCCACAACCATGTAGCCCTGGGAGATTTCAGGAGTACACACACACACACACACACACACACACACGCAGCCAAGCAGGCAGATGGCATCTGTAGCCTGACACTATGTCTCCCCATCACTGGGTCATGCCAATTGCGTCTACATGCAAAAGCACACACACTCACACTCACACTCACACTCCCTCTCTTTCAAACTTCTGCTCAGAGAGAGACATAGACAGATAATTGCCTTGGCCTGCAGAGGATCAGGATAAAACATCTATCCCCTCACCATCATGGACGTCCAGCCATGACCAATAACCGGGGGGGTGTCCCCAAGCTTTTTCACTCCTCCTCCTCTCCTCCCTCAGTACCACTCCTCTCCTAGAGTGGAGGAGACGAGGGAGGGACAATTTATTTTCTATTCCATAATCAAAATATGGATGTCTGCTATTGATGAAGTGGCCCTCCCTCAACTATCACTGCTGAGGTGCTCTGGAGCAAGGCACTGACCCGCTAACTAACAGTAGAAGAATGTAGAAATGAGTGTGTGACTGTATGAATGTCGCTGAAAGACATTCCCCGGCTAACTAAAGTATTTAATGTGCTTTTCCAGATGCTTAAGAATGTAAGTTGCATCACGGCCATTGGGAAAAAAATCATTTTCAAAGCTCCCGTGCTGCAGGGTCCTGTTGAGGAATGATGAAGCAGAGGGGGGGTCTTGACCTCGTAGCCCGGGGGGAGCGGGGGGCCACCATTAGCGTGGCACCAGGAAGGTCGTACACTTGATCTGACAGCCCTCAGTGTCCAGATAAGAGTGAGGGATGAGCATTGGACCCTCCCTCCTTTCCTTTCCTTTCCTTCCCTTTCCTTTCCTCTCTTTTCTTTTTATTGAACAACAGGTACACTGGTCATCTTTTTGTTTTTGACATGATTTACAATATGCTATATTGTTAAAAACTATTCATAAAATGCACAATTTGTGGCTTGGTTGCTGTCCATTTTTTGCAAATATGAAAATTTCAGTTGTATCAGATAAAACAAATCATTTCCCATGTTATCCCCTCTACACTATAATATCACATCAAAGAAATCCACCTCTAGATTAATTTAGAGGTTTCTTTTAAGGAAATTGGTCACATTAACCCAAAGCATTCTAGTGTATCTATATATATATACTGTATATATATATATATATATATATACACAGTGGAAGAAACAATGAGAAATAGTCAAAAAAAATCTTTCCAAATTAGATTTTTTTAAATGTTTAAGAGGATATAGTCTATGAAATTCTTTATAAAATAATAATTTAAAAAATGATGAAGTAATTGGTCAACTGTCAGTATTCCATTATCAAACCACATGTGGTAAAAGTCTTTATCAACAGAGAAGCTCAATCTAACTGAGTTAAACAGATAATAAGGAAACATATTTTAGATACTGTCCTTATTTTTCATCTGTTCAATGATCCACTTAGTCCTAAAAGTGTCATTAAGAGAGTTACAAGACCTCCTGGTATTACAAATGACTCCTTTCTGTAAATAATAAGACTTGTTCCACCAAATAAAGTTCTCAAGTTGTCACAAAATCTAACAATCTATTTATTTTATTTATTTGGAGGTGTAATCGGTTTGTGTATCTAGTGTTGAAAACCAAAGAGAGAACAGTGGGTAGTTTTTTCTTTAAAGCACCCGATAAAATGAAACTAATGTAAGAAAAACACTCCAACTGGCCAGATCCTCACTCCCCTGGCCTCACCGTCTCCCTCAGGAACACTTCCTCACTGTTCGCCTTCATCCCTTTCTCACTCCTCCTCCTCCTCCCTCCTCATCCCTGGCGAGTGCACAGAGAATAGAGCGAAGACTGATGTCTGCCCCACTTTAACTAATTAATCTTTTTCAACTGGAGAGCGTTTCCTGAAGCGCAACGGAACACATCAGCCCGCTGAGCGATCACACTCGGGTTTCCGCGGCGGAGATACATCACTGCACGCCAAGTGACAACAGAACGGTGTATAGAGAAATGCCTAGGTTGGATGTTTTTTTTTGTGTTTTTTTCTTTTCTGCAATGCTACTTTTCTCCATATCAGGCAGCTAACCATCGGCTATATCAAGGATGGTGCACATAATGATAGAGTATTGAATGTCTGTCAATGCCTTTACACTGTATATGAGGCCTGTTTCTCAGTGAGCATGTATTCCTGTTGACACACAATAAACATGGACCCTCATTGGTGCTTTATGTTTGCTTGCAGTAAAAGTTAACATGCTCCGGAAACACATTAAAATGAGTTATACAATAAAAAAAAAAACCCTGATTATTATGTTTATTGTTTTTTATTCTTTCTGTAACTGAAGGTGCTGCATTTGTTTCTTGATCCCAATGGGAGTAATGATAATTGAGACATAATTGCTGTAAACAAACATGGCAGAGAAGATTGGCAGCTTCCACCTGCCTCCACACTGCATTTTTTACATTGTGTGCTATCAGGGGGGGGATTTCTTTACGGCACAAATCGCTTTACGGCGCAAAACAGGAAGAGGGCGCTGTTCTTCCAGCACAAACGGAGCTAAAGCTGAAGAGTGTCAAATGGCGGAAGGAGAGAAATGCAGTCTTAATGTTGAGAATACCACTGGTGTGAGATAGAGACCATCTTGATCACGGTGTCATTTGCTTACAGTATTTTTACCATGGTAACACGATCAACGATTTCTTGACGTTTAAACACGCTACACGCAGCACGCTAAACGCCGACCTCTCGGAGATGCACAGTTTTCATCATACGGGAAAAAAATGAGGTCCCGTGCATCGTAAATCCAGTGGAAACGATGTTCTCCGACTGTCTGGGCCAGGTAAGATCCTTTCCGCAGGACAGCAAAGTTTGAGCTCTTATGTCGAGGCTTCACTCAATCCTGGGCCGTGCTGATTGGTACCAGCTGTACTCCAATATACAGTCTGCTGTGTGTGTGTGTGTGTGTGTGTGGAGACGGAGACGAGAGAGAGAAAGCAGTGTGTTGGTGCATAGAGTCTCTGGAGGTTGGCTGGTCCAGGGGGACAGTGAGTTATGTCCTGGCCCAAAACAGACCCCCACCCCCACCCAACCCCCTTATCTAATGAAGGTCCTGGGGAGGAGATGGAGTGGAGGAGCATGGGAATACCTTTGGCTTCAGCTCTGAGACAGAGAAAGAAGAGAGATACTCTCACGTAGCATGGAGATGCAGAGCCAGGTAATATCTGTAATATGTGTGTTTGTGATGCCAGTTCTTCTTTCTGTGTGTGTGTTTTGGTCTCAGAGTGGGATGTCATGATCCAGAGTGTAATGTGAGCGTGGGAGCAACAGAAGAAGAAGAAGGTTATCTTAAGGTAGTGCTATGATGCATTAACTGGTCAACCACGCCCTAAGTAAGACAAAAAATGACACATTTTCGGAGGAAAAAAAGTTATACTTTCATGCCAGAAATTATTTTGATATAAGATCATTTATTTTTCAAATGGCGAAATTATTCTTTCACATGCCAAAAACTTTGAGCCACGCCCATCCGTCATGTAGAGTATAAATATGTATTTGGTGAGCATAGAAAAAGTCACTTCCTGGTGTGGGAACTGTGGCAGGAGGGTGGTTTAGTGGTTAGGGGAGCCGCCTCCTCACCAAAAGGGCCACAGGTTCAATCGGCCCACCAGCTACGCGTCCTGTCACGGCGTCCTTGGGCGAGACATTGAACCCCTCGCTCGCTGTGAGGCAGCGACATGGCTGAAATATAAACTGTAGATTTTGATCCTGTGAACCGTTCGGCTGCCCCTCTGTTTTTCAATGATGCCTGGAAAAAAAATCCTTGAACGTCCAAACAAGTCAAGTTTTCAGGAAATGAAAAAAAAATGGATCACACTGCAATTTGAACAAGTTGAAAAAGCCCCCACAGACTTAAAACATGAGTGTGTGTGTGTGTGTGCGCACGTGGAACAATGTCAGCTGTCAGATATACATTTAAAAAAAAAAAAAGGCGTTTTATTTTGAAATAAAACGTTCTTGCCGGACACAGATGACATGCGATGCCTGGCTGAGGGCAGGGCTTCAGCTCCATGTTGATTCAATAAAATCACACCTCGTCCTCAGCAGAACTCACACTCACTCACGGCGGATTGATCCCGACCCTCTCTTGACTCCCAAAGCCAATAAACAGCTATCACATGCTGATCAGGGAGAAGCGAAACTGTTACTTTTGGCTCCCTGTTCCCCGCTTTGATGTGAAATCACAGGAGGACCTTGGCTGTTAGACTAAATACACACAGAGGTTCATTCGTGTTTTATGTTCTTCTTTCTACCCGGCAACCGGAGAGAGAGAGAGAGCGAGAGAGTCATGGTTGGTTAATGAAAATCGTCTGTCAGTTCGTGATTGATTGCACGAACAGCCAATTGGAGCCCCGCTATTCGCAAAAATTGATTTCATGTAAACCAACAATGGCGCTGCTGGTTCTTCATTTCATTAAATGTACCGGGGATTCAATCCTTTTATCCGTGACGTGTATTGAAGGAAAAGGGAGCCAGACGAGGGTGGCTATAGATCCCAAACCATGTGTGCAACAGTGCAAACAATTCCATTTTTCTCCCCCCCCCCAAAAAAAAAAAAGAAACAAGGAAAAGGAGGGATGGAGGAAAGCAGGAAAACAAAGCATGTGCCAGATGAATTAGAGAAGCATATATCACGGGTAATGGCTTCTTTACAAAGCGAGGGTCATGTACCTGTGGAGGCTTTAAGAAGCCTCAATGAGTTATCATGCTATCATTCCACGCTGTCAGTGCCTTATTATGTGGAGGATCGCTGACGCTTGTATTATGTTTCACTCCTTGTTCCTTTTTTTTGCAGAAGCCTGCGCAGCGACCCTGCTGGGCCCGCTCATAACCGGGGGGAGTTTTTAGGACTTCATAAGTTTTGCCAGAGCAAAGCCACAAGACTGATTTAGCTGTAATCTTATCCCCACGTCTTTTATAGAAGCCAGATCCGGCGCATCGCGGGACTCGTACAGACGTACAGATATAATAGGGGGGCCGTGTGAAATGACAGAGTCGCCTCCTAAGTTACGGGGGTACCCGCCGGAGAGATTAGCTCTTAGCGGGGCTGCAGCGTGAAAAGGGCGAAAAAAGAAAGCGGATCGGCGGTTCGAGGGGGGTCGGAAAGAAACAAGACGACTGACGTGGTCTGTTGGGAAAGAGATCGCCCTGACAAACAGCCGATGAGGCTTTTCACCAACTTAGTAACTCAGATTTTGGCTTTCCGATAAATTGAATATTTTTTTATCAACCAATTCTTCTTCTTGCTCTACCAAACAAACAGAGCAGTTCCAGGGAGCGGGGGACGAGTAGCAACGGCCTCTTTTGCGTCAGGAAGTGGGAAATGCGGTCTTCGTTTTGAGAGGCCGAAAATGCTACATATAGCACCTTTTAATAAAATGAGAACAAAATGAAAAAGAGTTGATCATAACGATGGAAATGGTTTGAGGCGACCAATCACACAACATATAGCGTTTGTCATGTGATAGAAAATGACAGAAACACATGGTAAAAGAGAGAGAGAGAAGATTAGAGAGCTGGAGGGAGGGGGGGGTAATAGCCGACAGCATCGCCCCCAACCTCAAGATCAATTTATGCTGCTAAATTCTTCAAGGCGTCCGCTGAAAGCCGCGCGGGGGGCCAGGCGGCGTGCTTGTTTACCGTGATGAGAGACCATTTCACCCCCGCTCCCTCCATCAAGAGTCGCTGTGGAGTCACCTGATAGTCGCCTCATACCATCCTGTGAAATATTGGGGCCACGATCGCAGCGGGGGGGGACTCTTAATGACATATCAGTCTGCCGCGGTGTGGCACGGCTATTTGTATACCTCGCGGCTGGATGGGTCAATTTAGATCATGTTCGTAGCAGAAATTAATCAGGGAGCCGGGGGAGAGGGTTTCAATTAAGGGGACTTGAATTAAATTGTCCTCCTCTTTTCAGCGGAGTGAGTTTTCATCAACTTGAATTTTATCTACATAACTACACTGTCCGTACTTATTTATATCTCCAGACGGAAATAGTTCAACAGCTTTCCCAGGTTGGCAAAATGTTTTTTCATTCAACGTTTTTTCAACTCCTAACCTGTGCACCCTTTTATCCCATGCCATTCCATACAGTCTAAACAGTAGCCATGTTATCTATGTCAATATACCAAACGGTGCACCCAATTTTTTCCCAATTCGTGTATGTAAGCAGTGCATCTTTTATTTTGTTATTTCAGAAGAATGCATGCATGTGAGCACAATACATAGTTTATCCTCTGGTAACCCAAAACATACACAGACCTGCCGCTTGCTGCACAGATAGAAGCAGTGAATCATCTCGCGCTATCCCAAATGCAGATGTCAGAGCTTCCAGGTTATCTGATCTGACACATAACATGGCAGCTCTATCTGAGTAGTATACGGCAGTAAAACGAAAATGATTTTTACTAGCTGATAAAGGACCCTCCCTTCCCCTGCTGTCTTTTTTTGTTGTTGCTGGTCTTGGTCTGGTCTTGATAGGGTTGTTTTGATTGATTGTGGTAATTCAATTCTTGTAATCTGTTATTAGTTAGAATTAAATTAGAATTGCATTACTTTTATTTCATATTGCTTCATTTTGTTAGCGTAACTTTTAAAAAACATTTTATTGTGAAAATCCTGCAGGATCTCGTGCAGAAAAACATGCTGCTAATTGAAAAAAAAAAAAAAAGAAGTCAGCAACATACTTAACAGCACAACCCATAGTGCTACAGCATGCTACTCCAACAAGTTACTTTTAATAAAGAGTAATTTTGTAATGTAACTAGTTACTTTTAAGATGAGTAATGAGGTAAAGGAACTAATTCCTTTTAAAAGTAACCCCCCCCCCCCAACAATGACGACATGAGGTTCAGACGCGGCACAAAGACAGCTGAGTGTGTGGGTATTTGTTTCGCTCCGTTCCAATATGGAGGACGTCCAAAAGGTCAGGATCTGGTTTGGAGCCCGCCGTAGTCTGCCTATAAGAATGAGGTATGCGCCACGGTCGGCTAAGCCACCAGGCAGTTGTCGCAGCCTCGGATGACATATTGACAGACATATGAACATCTGTCAGCAGACTGCGGTTAAACCGAAAGCTCAAGTGAGAAAAGCAATTTTGTTTCTGAGCGTTGGAAGATTAGCTTGGTTTGTGACGGCATGTGAACTTGGCAGGCCTCCGCCGCGGCGCGGATGCTGCCGAGGGTTGTTTCAGAGGAATGTAGAAAATGAAGAAATCAGGGAGGGGACACCGGCCTAGTCACGGAGAGCAAGAGAGGACATTTTCAGACGCAGAGCAAGCGCAGTACAGAAAGCGCTCGGCGATAGGAATCGACCCCGGGGGCGGCGAGGGGGAGGCGCGAGTTGGTGCTGCAGGCTGAGCACCGACTGCGAGACGGCTGTTGTGGCTAGAGATTTCATCGAGTAAATAAAGTCGTAATCTGTGCTCAGCGTTTCCACGACAGCAGCAGACATGGACGCAGCACATACTGTACTGAAATATGAAGCCTTGCTCAAATTGGTTCAGCAGTTTTTTACCACATTGGTCTCCAGGAGCCAAATCCAACCCAGGCAACTGGAAGTGAGATGCTTCACTTCTTTTTGTCATTTTGTACAAATCAACTCTGTTCTTCGTTGAAGTTGTATTATTGTGCAAATTTAACTCTAAATCTTCCTTAAACATCTTTAAAGTAACAGCCGCCATGTTTACGTGACGTCAAATTCCCGTCTCGGGAGACCTCGAGTGCCTTGAGCTTCCTAGTTGGAATTCTGACTTGAAGAGCCGTTCCATTAAATTCTGCTAGTAGGAAGTGAAGGAATGTCCGACTTTCCAACATCTCTGGAACGCAGCAATACCTGTTTTTCATCTATTAGTTTGCATGGACTGGACAGTGATGTACATAGTGACATATATGAATCTGTCATTGACCGGTTTGTCCCATCATCTGTTGATCATTCTGATAAACACCTTTTGACGAGCGAGAGTGTAACCTTCTGAATCCTGCTGAACGTTGAACGTGCAGATTGTTCTTTTACTGCGAGCCGTAAACAGCTCTTATGTGGGTACATGCAGATTGAGCCACATGTTCCTGATCACCAGTCAAAGAGCCCCGCTGACGACGGTTTGATGAAGACGCGCACAAAGTGTCTCGCTGTCGTGCTGGGCGAGGCTGTCCCGCGGGCTTGACTTGGCTTAATGACGTACGATGAAGTAGATACAGCACTGTTCTAGCACTTCATAAGAGAGAGAAAGAGACAAGCCAGAGGGGGGGGGGGGGGGGAGATATTAGGTAAATAGATAGAGAGTAAGAGAAGGAGAGTGAGGGATTAGGGGGAGAGGGAACTGAGAGCTGCTTAGTGGCTGTAGATGTGAACTCTGGCTGAACCCCAGACTCTGGCGGCCTCCGTTGCAGCCTGCATGGGATGAGGCATTTGGGTACGACTCCGAGAGCCTGACATCAGACCGACAGCAAGACATGATATCTTATTTTCCTGAGCCGCGCTGACACAAATTCAGCTCTCCCACTTATTATTTTCTCATGCCTGTAAAAGAGAGGAGAAGTTGCACACAAAGAACTCGCTGGCAGTCGGCGCCCAGATGTGCGCGCCGGCCGGCCGGCTATCACCCCCTTCGCTTTTAATTCAAATAATTTGCAGATTGTTTTCGTGACGAGGGATAAAGACGTTCCCCTTGTCAGAACTCTTACTTTTTGATTGAAAGAAATCCTTGACCCTCGAGTGCCTTCAAATTAAGCCAAAGGAACACTATTGCATGTGCATGCAATTGTATCTGTCAATCTCTGCGTGAATATAAGACATGTGGACAAGCCTTCACCATATAAGGCTGAGTGTGTGTGCATGTGTGTGTGTGTGTGTGTGTGAGAGAGAGAGAGAAAGAGAGAGAGAGAGAGGGAGAGGGGGGATTGCAGCTCTATTTCCATGCTGAAATGCTGAAAATGACATTTGCAGCCTAAAGACATAAAAAAAAAAGATCCATGTTCAAAATATAGAACGCTTAAATCGCCTCGATGACCGAGCGGTGCAGATTACCACTCCCACGCGGTATTTGACAGCACCAGATCTCGGTGGAGAAATCCTCAATTCGGTCCGTGCTAATGCGACAGCGTTCAACGTCCTGTTCCCCCGTGCCAACGTGTCACCTCTCGGCGGCTGCCCTCCCTTGCCCCGCTGACAGGAGCTTCAACAATTAAAGCTGAGCAAATAAATGGCTATCGCGTCGCGCTGGGGGAGACGAAAATTGGCCCACTTCAGGCGTATCAATCAGAGCAGATGTGTATTTAGATAGAAAGGCCGTTGCGGGGGCGTGTTTTCATCAAGTGTTTCAGAGCAGAGAAGTGTCGGTGTAATCGCCGTCGGTGCAGAATTACCACAAAGGTCGCAGCGGGTACAGATGCAAGCTGACGGCGTAAACAAGCTACATGTTGAGCATGAATACTGAGTTGATACTTCTGATCTCCTTCTATACTATGATTCTTCAGGATTGTTGGTATGAGATGCATCGCGGGGGGTTTAGCAGCGTCATGAAGCATATTGAAATATCACAGTAACCGAACGCAACAGTTGTTCGGAGCGTTCAAAGATCAGCCGGTTCCCACGAAAAACCTCAGATCAGCTCGTCTAGGTAGCCGGAGCACAAAACGGAGACTATATGTTGTTGATGATACAAGACTATATGTTGTTGATGACACAAGACTATATTTTGTTGATGACACAAGACTATATTTTGTTGATGACACAAGACAATATGTTGTTGATGACACAAGACGATATGTTGTTGATGACACAAGTCTATATGTTGTTGATGACACAAGACTTTATGTTGCTGATGACACAAGACTTTATGTTGCTGATGACACAAGACTATATGTTGTTGATGACACAAGACTATATGTTGCTGATGACACAAGACTATATGTTGTTGATGACACAAGACTATATGTTGTTGATGACACAAGACTTTATGTTGCTGATGACACAAGACTATATGTTGTTGATGACACAAGACTATATGTTGTTGATGACACAAGACTATATGTTGTTGATGACACAAGACTTTATGTTGCTGATGACACAAGACTATATGTTGTTGATGACACAAGACTATATGTTGTTGATGACACAAGACTTTATGTTGCTGATGACACAAGACTATATGTTGCTGATGACACAAGACTATATGTTGTTGATGACACAAGACTATATGTTGTTGATGACACAAGACTTTATGTTGTTGATGACACAAGACTATATGTTGCTGATGACACAAGACTATATGTTGCTGATGACACAAGACTTTATGTTGTTGATGACAAGACTATATGTTGGTGATGACACAAGACTATATGTTGTTGATGACACAAGACTATATGTTGTTGATGACACAATTTCAGATTGTCCTACGGAAACGTCTTTTTGCATTTCAAATAGCTGATGTTAAAAAACGTTTTCACTACTTTGAGATCAAGCTGTCACAATTTTTTGTAGGTAAAAAAAAAAAATCCAGAAAAAAAGCAACTTTTTGGGGATTTAAGATGCTGTGTGGGCCTTGCTCTTTTTAGCCAGGCTTGTACGTGCAGCGCTCACGCCGCCTGCCTATACGTCTATATGTGCTGCACGCCACCGTGGTCGCAACGTCTGTCTGCCATCCGAGCTAGATAGTAAGTAGAAACAGTTTAGTCTTAAGTTAAGCGGCGGCGGCGGCATCGTGGAGGACTTGGCTCTCAACTGCCACAACTGCACATTCCAGGCGGAGAGTCCCGGCCGGGTAAGAACGTGCGTTGTGCGGGCCAAAAAAAAAAAAAAAGAGAATTAGCATAAGTGCCATGTTCGATCCGTCAGAGGGGGGACTTAAATGGCTGCTGGTCGTCTTCCCATCCCACTTCTGGCCTTGTTTGTGGGGGAAGTCGTGAACTCGGGGGAGAGAGAGAGAGAGAGAAGGGAGAAGGCGGCCTGTTTAAGCCGATATTTGCTCTCGGGAGTAATTTGGAGCAGATTTTCTGGAATCAGCGAAAGGGCTCCGCGGTAATTCCCTTTCATGCTCATCTTCTATCTCTGAAGTCACCACCAGGCCTAAACAGCAGCATAAGGATGCCAGATGGATTAGAGGGATGCTCTCTCTCTCTCTCTCTCTCTCTCTCTCTCTCAGTCGTAACATGTTCTGTGTACAGGGAACCAGAAGGCAGATGACAGAAGACCGAATCACACTGGCTCTTTCTCACTGTCACTCTTCTTATCCCTCACAGTAACTTAGTCCGACATGTCTGTTGTTGTTTTTTTTCCCCCCGCTGCAGCTTGCTGAGCTGATTTCCTCCTCCATGACAAAGGCTGCTAGGCCGCCGCCATTGGTTACTATTGAGATTGAATTTTTCTTTCGATTTACGACGAGCCGGGAAAAAAAGCAGCCGCGGCTTTCTTGGTAAAAGTTTGCACTCTGAGTTTGCCCAATTTCTGAAACGTGAACTCAGAAGACATCACTTATAAATGTAAATCTTTTTCTTGCTCAGTTAAAAGCACTAGCAGCTAAAAAAGTGACATGCTCCAAACAGGCTTTTATGAAGGGGAGATCCAGTCCTCTGATCCGATTGGCAGATTCTTCCTTATACGTTCAAGAATAGAAGATTTATTGAGCATTTGAGTTGTTATAATGGTGCAGATTTTCACATTTTTCTCATTCTATAAAATGAGAAATATGGTCCGGACAGTTTTTCCTTTTCTTTAAAAACATTAAAAAAAAATAAAAAAAAGTCACACCACGTGATGATGTTGAGCTCGTTGCTTGGGAAGTTGCCACCATGACAGTATCATGCTCACAGGTAGCCACCGCAACAGCATTTTCCTCTTTGGAAACTCTCCCTATTTCATAATAAAAGCCCCAACTAAGGTGGAAACATCATCAACTTTGTTAATGGTGAATCCTGTCTTATGTTAGCTTGCTCCTCATGGGTAAATCTAGGATCTGCTGACGACATCCTTCCTAAGTGACGGCTGGAGGGTAACATGTTAAGTGTGATCGTGGAAAAAGCGCCCGGGACTCATCTGCTTGGGATCTGTTTAGCTGGTCATGAGGATCCTCATAAATATCTCTCACCAGCTCATCAGCCGCACGACATTTTCCAGCCAGCCTTAGCTGTGGGCCGGCGGAGACGCACTGTGATGGATGCAGTGTGACGCCGTCACTCACAGCACCAAGGGCCACTGATAACGCCAGAGAGGGACTGTGTGTGTGAGAGTGTGTGGGACCAGACCAAAGTCATTTTCCACATTGTGTGGACAATAAAGTTGTAGTTTGGTGGTTTGGTCTACTGTCTATAGTTGTAACGCGATAAATCAGTCCTACAATTGTTTTTGATCTGACTTTGTGGGAATTGTTTTTTAGGGATTTTTAAAAATTCTTTTTTTTTTTTTGCCTTTATTGGACAGTTGATAGGAGAGAGAGACAGGAAGCACTGGGGGAGAGAGAGGAGCGATGATATGCGACAAAGGTCCCAGATGAACAACAGGATTAGAAAATACTCTTGCTTTACCGTGCATTTCTGAAAATCACACCAACCAGTTTGAAATGGATTCATAATCCCAGCACTTACAAACCCAATGGACTGGAAGGTTGTTGGTTCAAATCCGTCAGAAAGTGAGGGTGAGAGCACAGAGCCCTTGAGCAAAGCACTTAACCCCAAGTGGAGCTGCTCAGTAGCCACCAGTCCTGGGTAACCCTCCCTCTCTCCAAGTACTTCCCCAGGCTGTTGCTCTGAAAAACAGTTTCTTCTTCATTGACTTTCCTGTTTTAATAAGGGCCTGAAAGACAGAGGAAAGGAGATTTCTCCCGTGACAACCGCCGCATGCTCGTGCCAAGACCTGTTTGCTGCTGGGATGTCCTCCTGGACCGACGTGAAATCTTGGAGTTGGGTGCCATCTTTCCCCCGTCATGCCGTTTGCAAAATAATTATTGGTCTGTAGCCACACTGTCGTGACGAGGATGCAATAATGGGCCCATGAAATTACAGCTGTCGTCCGCCGCAGGAGCCAGACGCAGAAACCGAGAGGATTTCGTGATCCTAATGCTTTTTGTCAAGTTTTCAAAACGTATCGAAAGAGGCCAAGGTCTCAGATTAGACCTGCAGAAGAGCTTGTAAGGCTAAATAGTTCCCTCGGAGGAGCAAATGTTCTTTTGGCTGACAGGTAGTTGCTTGGCTTCTCGTGGGGAAGGGGGGAGGGGGGTTCAAATTCAGCCTGTTAAACGTCTTTAGTTACTGAGGGGTGTTGTTCTGTTTTTCGATTGAAGATCCGCCAATGGAACAACATCGCCGCATGCCAGAACGGCCACCTGCACGCCCGCCATGCCTTCCTCGCAGCGCGAATGGCGACAGGACGGAAAAAAAACAAGACACGAATACGTCTACACTGGCCTGGCCACGCCCACTGAAACACTGGCCACGCCCACCACAAACATTTTTCCTCGCCGATTCTGTATCAGCGTCAGCCTGCCTGTCAGTCTATCCATGGAGACCCGTTCATCTCGTCTTCTCAGGCTTACAGTGGTCCAGATCATAATTAATAGCTGGCACAAGCTTCTAGTAGCAGACTAAAACATTACACAGGTCAGAGTGTTTGGCTGAGGCCTGTTCCGTGAGGTTCGGCGGGGGGGGGTGGTTTCCACGGTTTGCTTCATCCACCGCCACCTCACACCTCCCTGGCAGCCCGGGCCTCGCCAGGTGGTTTGACTTTGCAGCCACTTTTCCACTTGAGGACTTAATGCAGACACACGGGCCCAGCTGGAACCCATTAGGGCCGCGGCTCAGCCACCTAGCCCCGAAAACATAACACCACCTCAATCAGCTGGTACGGGAGGCCTCCAACGGACAGGAAGCTAGGAGGAAACCAAAAATGAGAGTGTTTTAGCCTCGCTCCTGGAAAGAGATCTACTGTTCGAATCAGACCTGGGGATTTGGAAACACTGTTTATGGTTTGTTTTAGCCACTTAGGTACTTCATAGATTTGTTTTTTGATGTTACACACTTGTCCTGTGGTTGCAAATGTTATACAAATACGCTTATGTTCTGTCTGTGTGTCCAGGGCTTGATGCAAGGTTCAAATCAGTAGGAGTTTATGCCCAGGCTAGATTTGTCGTGCTGTGGCGTGGCAGGGGGGCTGCAGAGGTTTGTGTTTGCATGGGGTGCAGCCTTGCTTCATCTTTCGGACTTTCTCAGAATCTGCCTGCGAATCAGTTCTGTCTGCGTTAGTGTTCCTTTGACCACCAGCGGGAGAGGCTACACTACTTTAACCATGCTGGGAACCTTTTTTTAACCTTTATTCACCCAGAGAAATTCTGCTCAGCATGCGCAGAGTGTAAAGAGTGAATGAGTTACACCCCTGGGTGCTGCCCAGTACAGTCTTCTACTGTCAGCCACAGGGGTTAAACACCTTGCTCAAGGGCACCGTGATCACCACCCAAAAACTGAAAACGTAAACTGCAGAAAGCGAAACCAGAAAGTATCAAGAAATACCAGAAATTGGTCCAACTTATTTCAAACTTTTTAAACCAGTGCAATGAAAAGGCGCCACCTGTGAAGAAATGCATTTATTTTGAAATTCCCTGCTAACCCACAAGTTTAGTTACTAGGCTCTTACTTTGGGAATTGGTTAGAGGATAACTTAATCTCAGATGTTCAAGGCAAAACATTACACCTGAAATTGCCTCACACACACACACACACACAGCATGCTTAGAACATATTGGCTTATTATTGATTTCACTGTTGGATCAGCATTTTGGGGTCAAAGTGTGAAGTGTGGACCACTCCCATTCTGAGGGTGTGTGGGGGGTCATGGTCTGTGCAGATGGTCTCTGGGTCACGGAGGGCAGTACGCTGTCTCTCAGTCTCTCAGTGCCTTTCTACTGTGTCAAAGCCTCAACTACAGGCTAGTGTGGCCCCGGCCTGACCTGGCCTGGGTGTACCATCAGAGTCCATGAAGGCATATGGCACCGACGGTGGCCGGGACACATGTTTTTTATTCTACTCACAAATTAAATCAATATACTTAAAAATAGCGTACGCATCCTGGTGTTTTGAGTCCAGACCGCTACTTCTGTGTGGATGTTGGGTGGTCATGAGTGATGACATGTAGAAAAAACATTTTTGATGGATATTTATAGCCACCGGATTTCCTCCAGTAATGAATCAAGCTGAATACCCCAAGAAGGCAAATTAAAATCATGTTTGGGTGTCAGAGTCCAACCTCCTCGTCTCTGGGACGCTCAGTGCTAACCCCCTTGTCTGTAGGGGATGTTGATATCCACCAGAATGGAACCGATATATAGCCTAGGATTGAAACGTCTTTCATTTCTATCCCCTAAATGGGTAAAACACAGGAAAAAAAGAGTATGGTGTGCAGTTTGTTTTAATTCACTGTGACACTGGATTTCTCCGATTGCAGTGTTTCTGGGTGTTTTTCTCGAGTGTGAAGTAACGCGCTCCGGGTTTTGGCCGTGGTCTGGTCTGTGTTTTGGGAGCCCCGGTCTGCTCCAAGGGTCTTTAAAGGTCTGTGGGGTCCGTGAAAGGCTGAGTCGGGGGGCTGAGCGGAGAGACATCTGTCCAGGCCTGGAAGGATTTCACGCTTCTGGCCGTCCAGATGATTTAGGCCCTCCAGGACTACCTGCTGGGAGAGGCTCCCAACGGGTTAACCTGACACAGATGGATCCCCATGCCATCGGTGAACACACACACGCGGAAAAAACACACACACACACACTCGTGCACGCGCAGGGTAAAGACAGATGCAAGGACGGACGTATATAAGCAAATACACACAAAGATCCCCCAACCCTCTCTATATACACATACATGTTCACACACATACACACACACACACAAGCAAAACTGAGTCACACACACACATAGTCGCACAGGCATGTCGGCCGGCAGGACAACACAAGTGCACTCACAGATGCACATTTTCCACAGACAGGCAGACTGATGTATGCCATACCACACAGGCTTCACGGAGCGAGCGCAAGTGGACAAGGAGGAGACTAAAACAACTGGGAGGTCAAATATATCTGGATGTCTATCAGGTGTTACGAGTTTAAATATAGTCTATGTAGCTCAACGATGTTTGAAGTATTGTATAGGTACCGAAATTTAACAAGGAATATGAATCGCAACATGCACCTATATAGAATAGAATGATTTTTCTTTCTTTATTTTTTCTTTCTTTATTTTTTAACAGTTTTTTTCTGTTTGGCATTTTATTAGTCAGATAGTCAATTGCAGTTAGAGAATCTATGGATTACCAGCGAATGGTCGGTTGTAGATTACATGCAATCAGTGGTTCAATATCGTTTCAATTAGCTACAATTTGACAGTCCTGTATTTTAATTTAGCCTAATGGAAATAATAAGCAATCACATCTCACTGACCGTCGTCTCACTCCGGGGATCGAAAACACTTTACTCGGATCAGTCTCCCACCACTGTGAATTCTTTAAAAAAAAAGTGTCAATATGGGTGGAGTCTCCATTTAAAGATGTTTTTTATATGTTATAGTCTAGGCTAGGTGGACCCCAATGTGTTTGATGCGGAGGCTCAAGGACCAAAACATAACGTGTGGTGACAAATGTAGCAGCATACCAAGTAGCCATCAGCTTCTTAAGGTGTTTTTAAAAACTTTTTCAAAATGACTCAAATAATTACACTGACTCTTCACGTCCTTCTGGCGTCCACCCCCAAACTGAGATCAGACCCCAAAGTTTCAACTCTGCTCCACTTGACTCGACTGCCACGCCGTGTCGTCATTGTTCGAGCGCCGCAGAAGTTACATCTGACCACAAGGCCCATTTTTGGTGTGATGAAAAACAGGTGAGTGTAACTGCAGGGATTTCTCACCCTGTGTGAATCGTCCATAACATCACAACAATTACTTTACGCACATTGTCCTGGAAACGAAATCCTGAAAAGGCCTTAAGTGGGTAAACTTCCTCCTCTGGAGTGGCAGGGACGGGGCCACATCTGGCCAGGAGATCAGGAAACGCCTCTGTGCCTGTGTAACACACACACACACACACACACACACGTTCGTGCACACACAGGGGCTCGAGGCGTGCACGCCCGTGTCTGTGTGTGAGGCTTCTGAACATCTGGCTTCCCAGACTTCCACCCCTACAGGGAATCAACTTTTTGTTGTCTTTAACCAACTGCCTCCCATCCCACCCCCTCTGGTTTCTCTCGAAGAGTCCATATAAATTATGGACAAACTTTGTGTCGTCTCACTTACTTACTCCGCCTCCTGGATTGCAACTTGAAGTCGCCAAAATCACATCGCTTGTTTGTTTCATGTCATCGCCAGACACATTTGGAAAAGTGTAATAATTGTAGATTGATGAATCAATTCGCTCATTGCTCTCCTTTGTCCAATTTGTGCGTGCAACGTGAGCCTGTGCACCATATGTGATTTTTTTTTTTGGACATGTGTTTAATATTTTAATGCAAAAATAATTAGCGACTGTAATTTTTGAGACCGCAGAAAACTGTTTCAAAAATATTTCAATCACTGTTATCATTCAAAACACTCCGGGACTACTAGGCCCCGTTCCACAATTAATCCCCCCTGCTCAATTCATCGGCTTAATCCCATTTAGGAGATATGGGGCCCCCGTATTGGTTTCTTTGTGAAGTCAGGGAGGCAAATAAACAACTTAAGAGGAGCTGCTGTGTTGGTTTCCTCAGGGAGGCGCCTCGCTTTAACAGCAGCCCATCAGGGGACTGTTTCTACACACATTAGTGGTTAATTACTAGCAGCCCAGCAGCTGTAATGAGGGCGGCATCGACCTGTGGCTGAATGTGTAGCAGTAATATTACTTAATGGAAAGACAATCAGCCAGCTTTTCCCATTGAGCAGTTTAGGGAGTTTGCATAAGGAGGGGTAATGCATTATAATGCAAGCGATTGATTAGTGAGAAAATAGAATGTGTGTGTGTGTGTGTGTGTGTGTGTGTGTGCTAGCGGGGGTCTGTGTTCAGTATAATGTACCTCGAAATAAAGACACATTGTCATTTTACGGTATTAACGTCGTCTTATAATACCCTCGACACACACCGTGAAGTTGAGGCCGAGCGTCCGGGGGTGTCGACGATTGCAGGGAAATGAAAATAACAAAATACAAATAAAATCAATACATTTCAGTAGAGACCCAAGAAATGAATCACTATTATTTCATAAATAATTTTCCTTTTTTATTCTGCTGCTATTTTCTCACAGTTAAATAACTTAAACTTACACGACTAAATTGTGAATTTCTAGTAACAGCATTTCCTGAGAATTGATGGTGAAACCTTGAAAACTTGAGCAATAGTTTCTATGTGCCTGCTAGCGTTCACACGCACACACACACTACACAATTTCTGTCACTCTGAGTCAGACATACCCAGCTCCTCCATGTACTTGGGGGTTAGCGCTAACGAGCTAGCATCACTACAGTCTCTCTTTATGCCTGTTAGCATTGTTGATTCCTACCATGTTACCTGAAATGAGACAGACAAATACATGAAAGTTGACACGGCTAACGTCATGATAAGCTAACAGAAATACAAGTTAGATGATTCATGAACAATCTAAACTAATGTGGTTTGGATGGGAATCTACTCGTGTCAGATGAATTGAAATTTCCAATGATCTAAAACATCAATTGGAAGGCATTCTGGGAAATGTCGGAAATCACTAACTAATGTTTCCAATGCGCTTTCACCTGCATGCAGTTTTTTTTTTTATTTCTTAAAAAAAACACAAGACTCAATAGATTAAATGACATGTAGAGATGGATATTGTCTTGCAGAGCAGCTTTAGCACATGCCTGACCTGACAGGTTCTTGTGAAATCCTTCCTTCCGACCAGCGGATGAGTTGTGTGCCTGTCACCCATAGCATATTTTATTACTTTGCATTGAATACAATTTTTATTTTCTCCTTTTTGACACTCAGATTATCCTTTACCATTTTGTTTTTTGTGAGCAATGATTTATTAGCAAAGAAAGTACAGAATGTGACTATGAACTACGACAAAATTAGGTGCAGGCAGAGTTGGTGGAGGTGAGAGGAAAAATTAAAAAATAAAAAGAGGGAAATAAATGAGGAAAAAGGTGAACAAAATATGTACTTTTTTTATTTGAGTACTTAGAAACAAAACACAACATGTAATGTCGTTCAATTAATTTTGCTAAGTTGGGTCGGTGTGATGCTCCCACACAGCTTCAAAATAGATTTAAAGCTCACCCACTATTACTACTTTTCATGAAAGGCTCTGTTAATCTATTAGAGGGGAAATAAAAACGTCCAATCCCAGTTTTGCTGTGGCGGGGCAACGCCTTTGTTCAGCTGTTCTTATGTTATGGATTGGAAATAACAACCTATTATTGCTTAGCTGCCTGATGATAGTCTAAGTTACTGAAACGTTGTGTTTTGAATCCATTTTTCCAATAACAATGTTGCCCTCCCCGGCTTCCTCCATTGATCTATTACTCTGCTCATGCAGAAATCAGAGACGCTCCTCAGAGGACAGGACCAAATGTGGCCTGACTTAACACTATAATGAAAAAATGTGGCTTTTCACATCTGGCTTCAAATATAAAGCTCTAACTGAGAAGAGATCTTTTTGGTTTCAAATGTAGCTTTGCGTGCTATTTTTGTCATTCAAGAAATAGGGACGAAGTTTCCACGACTCCTGTGAAGATCTTTGGCTCACTCCCTCTGAACGTGACCGTCACTGATCAATTACAGCTGATAGACCCATCAGCACCTACCGGCTCAGCCAATAGCAGAAGGACGATGCTTTTTATAAACTGCAGTAAAATATTCTGGGAAAATAAGTAAATTAAAGTAAATTATCTTGACCTTATAAGACCCACTCCAGCACTTTTGATTTTTTTTTTCTTCTCTATGACGACATCAAATGGTACGTTCCTTAACCTCAGGAGGAAGAACAAATATTAATTCTTAATTAAAAATGTTTCACTGGACTGTGGGTCTTTTTTCCCCTCCATACTGAAAATGTTATGTTAATACTAAGGAGAAACACTGAAACTTTTCTTATCATGGTGAGGAAAAATAAAAAACTCAATGTCCGAGTAGACCTTTCAAGCCTAGAGTCTTAGTATTAAATAAAAAGGTGGGTAAACTATGACCTCCACTCGGTGATCATTATAAGGTATCACAACCATCAATATAAAACTATTATATTTTCAGAAAAGCATTAATTATTCTTTCTTCATATAACTTCCATCAGTTTGATACTATATCATATGAATGTCCGGGAAGATTTATGTCAGCCTTAAAAGCTGGTAAACTCTATTCCACAAGTAATAAAGCTGGGCGAACTGAGTTTAGGTGTGTTTATCTCTGGTCCTTGATAAGAAAAATAACTTTTTATATTAATTTAATACATTGAATTAAAGTTTTTAGGTCAGAGGTCAGGAACAGCTCCCTTGAAGCTGGCAGGGATTTAGTGTCTTGCTCAACGACACTGCAGCAGGGCGGATGTTCAGCGGAAGTTGAAGGACAGTCTCTCTACCCACCTGCAGACCTGCCAGGTACAGTACACTGGTACAAGTTACTACTCTATATCACACCAAAAGATTTCTGATGTCATTTTAGGAAAAATCCAGTTTTAAAACATCATTGTTTGGCGGTGTATTTTTTTTAATTCTCGTGTTTAACTGGCCAAACGTAGATGACCTGACATCGCGTTGAGTTATTTCCAGCGCAGCTACAATGAAGCAGAGTCTCATTTGCAGAAATTTGAGATTTCTACATGTCAATTTTTTTAGGGGTGTGATCCTCTGCCAGGTAAGTAGCTATTTTAATTTTAAGACTAGCATTAAATACTTAGTCCTAAAAGTAGCGGAGCATTAAGTAATATATGCCCTCTAGTGGCGACCAGTATGTATTGCAAGAACATCGACCAAACTTACCTCTTCCACAAGTCTCTGGAAAAGTTTTGAAAGGCAGAAATCGCAGCATGTGGTGAAGTTGAGTGACTCGTATTGATCAACAAACCTATCAACCTCCTGCGGATGTATGATGGTTGTTTTGTGCGGTAAAAGCCTTACTTATTTCCCCTTTTTAAAAGCGGGATGTTTGGCTTTGCGCATCTGGTTTCTGGCGCTGAAGGAGGTCGACACAAAGCTGATCCCCGACCAGCTGTTCGGGACCGGCTCATCTTCCGTCGACAAACATCTGCGGTTCGTCTCCACAGTTTGACGGGAAATCTAGGACTCGAGCTTCCTTATGCCCCTCTCTTTTCACCCGATCTTTTGCTTTCCCATCTCTCTCTCTGATGTTTGTTTTGCCTCACGACCATCTGCTCTCGATGATATCTGGAATACTGAGTTGAATGTACACAGATGCGGACGGAGAAGAAAAGAAATTACAATCTAGCTGATGTTCAAAGTAGAGCTCCTAGTTGTTTTTTTTTCTCCGTCTCGTTTATGTTCGACGAATGACAAGAAAATGATCATTTATGTCAAATTGTTTGCGAAACAGCCCGTGAGACGATGAAAACCGCCTTGCTCCAGTGTTGGCATGTTTCTTTTTTTTGTTTGAGTTGAAAGTTGCCATGTTCCTTTACGGGCTGAAGTCATTTTAACTCACTGTATTATTTGCAAAACATGCATGTCTATCAATCTGAACAGAAAAAGTGTACGTTTTTTTATTTTATTTTGGAAGGATTTTTTTTTCTCTGTGTTGTGCAGCTTTGAACGTCGTCTTTCACATGGGCTCGTCTTGCACGGTGCATGTTTGCCCTCTCGCCCTTTCGATTCGTCGCAGCCCAGCACCCAGGTGTTCAGCCCCACACCTGTTAGAGCGGGGCGCATTATTGCAACGGGTAAAAAAAAATGGATGCCCGTTTAAATCAACATTCTCCAACGGTCATTTTGCTGATCCGCTGCAGAATGTTTGACAATGTGAGCGCTGGTTTGCTGCGCGGGATTCGTCACCGCAGTGAAGACGTTGCTTGGCGTTGGAGCGCCGGTTGTGATGGGCATTCCAACATTATGAGCCACATGGAGCATGATGAGATTGTCAGCATTTTACGGTGGCAGCATCACCACACCAGGAAGTGTCTTTTCTGCCCGTGGCTACATGTGGACAGAGGAGTGAAATGCTACTGCTTCAGTTACGCAAGTCAGAGGAATTATGCAGAAGATTATTGGAGTAAAAGTTAAAGAGCAGCTCACAATACAATATAGAGTTACTTTTGAGCAAAAATAATCCAGATTTTATACCAGCTCACAGTTTGGGAACGGCTGCTTTGTAGCTCATATCAACACAGCTATAGGAAGAGAGTCCAGAATCACTGTCATGTTACATAACAGCTCTCTGGTCTAAAAATAAAACTCTGTCAAAACTAAAAGTACGGATAAACACGTAAAAGTACTGGGAAGAGTAGCATTACTCTATAAACCTAGTAGTAGGGTAATTGGCAGTTATGAGTACTGACTTTTCCCTTGTAACTAGTTACACTGTTCTGCGAGGTGTGTGTGTGTCGTCACCGTGAACAAACGCCACTGCGATGATACCGTCACGCCTCCATGAAATCATAACCGGACAAGCCCCATCGCACGGATAATGAACACACACGTACATGACAGGAAAACAGGATGATGAAAACGAAACACATGCGTGCTGAGAGAGACTGACTGTCAAACGCACGCACGCGCTCACACACACACACACACACACACACACACAGATAGACACACGCAAACTCTGAGGTATGGACATGTGTGCTGCACACACATACACACAGTAGTATGTGTATACTTCTGTGCATGCACACACACACACACACACACAGTTATGCTTTAGATGGTATTTCACAGACCACACATTGTGCTGGCTGTGTTAAAACAGTTATTCACGGTCTCGCCTTCTGCTGCCCATTTCCAGAGATGGGTTACACTGGTAATCTGAACTGGGTGTGTGTGTGTATGTGTGTGTGTGTGTATGTGTGTGTGTGTGTGTGTGTCTGTATGCAAATCTGGACATTCATGTGTGTGTGTGTGCACATGCATGGAAGTGTGTCTGCGAGAGTGCATGTTTGAATAAACACACTCTGTGTATGGAGGACAGGATCGGACATAATTAGAAATAAATGAATTTTAAAAATAGATTAATTGATACAAAAAATAAATAAATGTAAAAAACCTAAATAAAGAAATCCGGAAATAAATACATGAAATTAAAATGAGTAAATAAATGAATAAGACAATTTAGGACATAAGACATTTATTTCCCCATTTATTTATTTGTGTATTTCTTCCTCCTATGATAGTGAGGCTGTGTGGTGTTTAACACACTACTGGGTGGTCATTGCTGTGGAGCTTTACTTGGCTGATAGACTTTGTCTGCAACAAACTTCAAGTCCCACTGCATCGTGGACTTCACAGTGAGGCTGTGAGTCGGCCCCTGCCAAGGAGACTTTCAGGCCCGTTGCTGTGATGATTAACGTTGCAACATCCAGAGAATTGACATGTTTGGCTCCCGCTGCAGAGGCCAGATCCCCTGATTACCTGCTTCTCTGTGTAGAGACAATAATCCATAAGTTCTGCTGCCAGCCTTCCTGTTACACACTCAGAGGTCGACTCCTTCCTTCTTGGGAATTTGGAAGAGGTTTCTTCCCATCTGCGCCTCCTCTCGTACAGAGAAGGTGTGGCTGGATGCCTCTGAGTCTCGCATCCAATTCCAATACGCACAATTGAACCCAATTATTAGAACAGTTGCAGACATTGCACAGTTATTTGCAGTCAATGAACTTGTAGTTATCGGGACACCATCATGGAGCAGGAAATACAGACATAAATAAATAGCTGTTTTTTCTTAATTACAAATTGTTTTACTCATTTTCCAATCAATTATGTTCACCTTTATATTTTCATTTGTTTATTGACAGGTTCCTATATTTATCTACTTATTGGTGTATTACTAATTGTGGCTGATTCTGCCCTCCATATCTGTGCGCTATGGAGTCAGCTCCCAGTGTCCAACATCTTGTGGATTACATTCTGAAACTGACGAATCCAGACAATGCCCCTAAAAAACCTCACACTCTCTGCTTTACGATTTTAACTGCGACATCTGCCGTGGTTATGTTTAAAATATAAAGTGCTTACTGTACGTGGACTTACCCGGTTGTGCAGAAAATTAATTGCTCCTGACTACAGCGAATCGGATTCGTCGTCATTGGTTAAGCAGCCAGACTCGCTGAATATGGGACTCTGCATTGTCTTTTGTCAAGCAAGGCTTCATAAATAACACGGGACTTCCTCCTCTGGACGCCTGCCAGCGGCTCTTCTCCTGTACGAGCTGCTTGGCTTTGTCTCTGCAGCCGACTGCAGAATGGACTGCCGGCTCTTGACCCCGACTGGAGATCAGAGCCATACTTGAGCTAATATTACTGCGAGGAAGAGCTGAAGCGATGGACCACCCTCCTTCCCACCGCTATGTCTCACTGCTTTGTGTGTGGGTGTGTGTGTGTGTGTGTGTGCGCTTGGGAGTCTCCTTTACATGTATTAATACTATCTTCAGTTCATACCCATTACCGTGCCACACACACACAAATAAGTTATGTACACCTCTTACACAACCACACACACATTCACACAATACATCACGTCACTTGAGCAGCGATAGCGTTCACATCAGGGGGGAAGGTTTTCTTTTCTCCTCTGACAGCGAGAAGTCTTCCCATGCGCCGGCGGTCGCAGAGGGCCCTGCACCCCGATGACATCAGCGCCGGGTTCGGAGGGGCCTGTGACAGCCGTATGTAAATTGAATATGACTAATCGCTTCCCCGCATCACCTCTCGCCACCTCCGAGCCGCCGCGATGAAAGACGGGGCAGGGAAGAGGGAGAAGGGGAAAGAGAGAGAGAGAGAGAGAGAGAGACGGGAGAGGGAAGGGAGATCTACCCAGCAGTGTTTGCTTTTGAAGTGTGAGAAAAAAAAGGTGGTGGGAGGGTGAGCGAGCCAGCCAGCCAGTCTTTTGTTTTTTAACCTTTATTCACCCAGGGGAGGCCTGCTGAAGGCCTGCCTATTCCAGTCGCACATATTCACACCTGTATCAGTGCCAGTATGAGAGTTGCCGATTAAAAAAAACTTTATTAACTTTAAACACTTTATTACGCCACAGAAAGAGAGAGCGAGTCAGCTAGGGAGACAGTGAAAGTAATACACCGAGTTTTGGTCAACTTTAGCGCTCCATGCTAACACTTTAGCATACGCTATGTTAGGAGATAGTAAATGACTTGCATTATTGGAAGTGAGAAAATGAGAACGTGTAGCAGCTCTGACGCTAAATGCTACGTGATTTTAAATGTTACGTGGCTAAGTCTGGCAGTTTTGCGTAGGAGATGAGTAAAATTATGATATAAAAAATAATCTGTTTTGAACTAGCAGGGACTACTTTCCCTGTCTCCATAGGAAGCGAAGGTAGTGGGTGATGGGAGACTGTGTACAGCTGAAAATCACTGCACAGCGGATGAATACGTGGTTGCTCACTTTAAATAGTTCCAAAAATAAACCTGGCTACATCAACTGGATTGAGTTAATGCTACTTTAATAAAAAATGACTTCAGATAATGCTAGTCGCCTCCTATCACTCAACATACTGTATGCTAAAGTGTTAGCATGGAGCTCTAAGGTGAACACTCTACCGGGGGCATGGATGATTTTGGTGTCCATGTTTTCATCACTTGACAGTAAATTGACCAATGGGCCAAAACAAGGTGTGTTCCTTTAACAGCAAAGACCTTTACAGAGGGGCAGGGGATGGAATAAATGTAATCCAGACAGTCAATCGGTCAGCAACACATCACACCGCTGTTCTCATCGATGACCATGTTCTTCTCACAGATTAAGTTTCCTTGGTCAGGCAAAGTGGTTCTCACACACACACACACACAGACAGAGAGACAGACAGAGAGAGAGAGAGAGAGGCAGTGGGAAGATCAAGTGGTTCCACATGTGGAAGGCATGAAGAAGAAGAGGTGCATGTGACCACCCATAGAACAGGGAAGTCCCAGGTGTCTCTGCCTTTGTTCTCACTATGTGTGTGTGTGTGTATGTGTGTGTGTGTGTATGTGTGTGTGTGTGTGTGTGTGTGTGTGTGTGTACGTACCTTTATCAAAGACTGACTATGAGGATGAGAGTGGAAAATCGGCACCACACACATCACTTTCTGGATTTAGAAATAGGACAGCAAGGTTGAAGTCCTACTAAACTACAGTCGTCTTTCCTTGTTTTCATTTTTTTTCCAACATTTTACAAGTTACAAAATATATAAAAATGAAGAGTTCATTTCTAAAATGCTGCAAATTCATCATTCGGTCTCACAAAAATTTAGAGGAGTCACTCTGTAAAAGGTTCTTGTTTTTGAATAGAGTTTTAGTGGCTTATCAGAAACATTTCAAATTAAAAGCCCTATTAAAAACCCTATATATCTTCATGTTGTTTTGGAATTAAAAAAAAAAAAGTTCTCACACTGCTTTATGTCCTGGTAAATGATGACGTCTTCTGAGACAGATGAAGTACATTAAAACATTCACCAATAGTTGAATTGATGTGTTGTCAGCCACATAGCTGTGGCTGGAGATGCACTGTCATTTTGTGACGCTTCCTTTTTAATTAAAGTTGGAAAACTGTCCTTCGGTGCGCCGCCTTCCCGGTAGCACGAGATTGGGTTACCCATGAACCAAACAATATCTAATTTTTATCCCCATGTGAACAAGGTCACTTGGGGTTATGGATTTTTTAAATGTAATTCCTGCACTATTTTCAAAACGTAGACTCCCATATACAGAGCAGCAAACAGGCCTCTGTGTGCACTTTGGATCCTCAGAAAAATGAAATGCTGGATCTATGGAACAGTTTGGAGCTGCACTGGACAATAAAGAGGCATCTTTTAATTTGATCTGTGATTGATTTTAATTGAAGTAGGCGATTTTTTTTTCTTTTAATATAGATGAGCTATTTCTCTACACACAAATCAAATTGAACCACAAAGGTGAATGTTTGGTACGTATCCCTTCACTTTTGACCTGAACACAATGGTTAACAAGGCAGTTTGTATTTCATATTGTTAGCAATGCCCCCCCCCATCCAAATCACCCCCTGACGGGCAGAGTAAACAAGTGGCGCTGTGTATATCCTCCATGTAATCTGGATTTAGCTTGGTGAGATCACGGCTGTTGGGCAGAGCCCCTGGACGCTCAGCTGCATTGTGGGAGGTTCCCTCTCAATGCCACCTTTGTCTGTTTGTGTGTAAGTGTGTGTCTGTGTGTGTGTGTGTGTGTGTGTGTGTGTGTGTGTAGCGAGATAGTGCAGTCCAGCTGACAGCCCATAAAAAGCTATGAGTCAAGTTCCCTCGTTCTTCTGGTGAGAACACATCGTGGTAAATGCATGCTGCTGAAACAGAAACACACACACACACCGGGGTCAAACAGTATTTGCCTTTAACTCGTAGTGTTTCTACTCAGAGAACCAGATGTGTGGGCTTTGCCACATAGGACCGTATCATGAGGGCTAGAAAGCTTAAACTACCAGAGGGGACGTATGAGAGTCGATTCAGTATAAAATGTTTCTGGGAGCGACAACTTCGCTGACACCGTCTATATTGTCCTGACCCCACCCCTCTGGCAGTCCAAGCAGCTGAAAACAAACGCTACCCACTATTTGACCCAGGTCTGATAGGCATCAACACACACACATACACCACACGCTATTCCAATGCAAGCGAGCCAGTATTGTTGTTTGTAGTGGATTTTTCTTTGCTGCGTCCTGTTACTATCTGCTGCTGCAACAACCTGATTTCCTCTTTAAAGTTTCGTCTTATTTTAGGTTCTTTTCTCCAATCAGAAGTTCTGTGGCATTTTTTTTTTTTCAGCGTTCATGGTGAACTAAATTCTGTGTTTGAATCTTTTTTTCTCTGAGGGACGTCGAGGATGTCTGAACCACTGAACAGTTTCATTTCAAAACAAGGGAGGCATTCCATGTGCAGATAAAACAGATGTTTAATGAGACAAATGACCAATCCACTGCGTCCCACACTCGGATGAAGTGTACTATTACTTCATTTACTACTTTATTTACTACACAATGGGAAATGGATGAAAGTAGCTGCTGTGATTGTAGCATGCTTACTCCCAAGTTGTGCAGCTTTGTACTAAATCTAAAAGCAAGGGGATCCAAAGTCTTCTCCGATGGGGGGGGTCCTCAGCCAAATAAGGATCTAATTTAGGATACCCCTGACAAAACACCTCTTTCTCCCTCCTCTCTTCTTCCTTGTAACCCCCCCCGCCCCCTCCTCCTCCTCCTCCTATTATGGAGGCAGCAGCTGGGAAGGAATTACTTTAAACTTCTCTACTTAGCACCGCCACCGTCACAGGGCAGTGATCTAAGAAGCTCTTTTAAATGGGCTGCTGCTCTGTGTGTGTGTGTCAGTGTGAATGTGTGTGTGTGTGTGTGTGTGTGTGTGAGAGAGTGTCAGTGTGTGTGTGTGTGTGTGTGTGTGTTAGCCCAAAGTTTCTTTTCCTGGCATTTTGCACATGCTTGCATGTCTCTGCATGGGTGCATCTCTTTGTGTCCCAGGCACTGTGTGTGTGTGTGTGTGTGTGTGTGTACTAGTGTATCTGTCTGCCTAATTGAATGAATTCGCCGCATAAACGCTTCCATTTTAAAGACTGTTTTTAATGCTGCCTTGTTTACATCTGTTTTTCCGGCACACACACACACTCTGAAAACGTCACTTGCGTGGATTGGTGACGTTGTATCAGCCCCCTTAGTTTTGACTGACGGGTTGTTGTGTCTGAGGGAGAACCCAGCTCGCCCAGCTTGTGCGTCCTCTGCACACCCTGGCAAAGACAAAAGTTGTGTACTGTGTCACCCCAGTGCTCATGGCAATCCCCCTGCATCTTAGTGTTGATTTACACTCTGCCTTTTTGGAAAACGACACATTTCTGTGTACTTCTAACTGTAATGCTCACTATGAATTTATTTGATTTATACTGGCTTGAAAAGGTAAACAGATGCAATTAGGTTTAGATAGAATAGAGATGGGTAAGCGGAGGTAAGGTGTGGTCACGCTGTTACTGAACATAGTCAGAGTTTAAGACAAAATGTGCATGAAGTCTAAAGGTCACCGTGCCCTGGCATCTTTCTGAGGCAATACAAATAGCCTGTATTTCTGGCAGCGAGCACGGGGATAGGCTGCTGGAACACTGTGTGTGTGTGTGTGCGTGTGTGTGTGTGTGTGTGTGTGTGTGTGTGCAAATAAGCATACTTCTAGGCCTATTTCTGACAGTTACCCGTCTACAGTATATCCAGACATATTCTGCATGGAGGGAGTGGTTGTTGGGTTATTGATGGTGGTGTGTGTGTTTACGTGTTTTCCATTGTATTTTCCATTGCACCCCAGGAAGACTACAGGCCTCGCCGTCACCTGTTTAAATGGGGGATGCACATAAAGTGAAACCGAAAAGCCCCGAGTGGTTCATATTCCAGTGCAGCCTCTGCTGTAATTTATGGATGTTATATAACAGCATTGTTCTTCTTATTGGGGGGGAGGCTGATAATGCCTCGTTTTGTGTCTGTGTGCTCTCATACCTGCTATGAATCCAACTCCGCACGCTCCCCCCTTTTAAAACGGAGAGATTTCCAGTGTGTATTCTGCTTTTATTGCTTTCATTTGCATATAAATTAAATCCATATTGTGCCTGCGAGGCAGACTATGCTAAGTATGCAAACGATCCCTGGCTTTTCTTTGTTTTACAGATAAACCCTCGGCTTCCTAAATGACAAGGTGGGAAGGGCGGGGGAAATCCTCTCGCTGTTTCATAATTGTATGAATTTTAAATACACTGTAATAAGAGCCTTTTCCGCATTCACAGCAGGGAATAAAACTATTATTGTGTTAAGAGTTTGGGTTAGCTGACCGTGAAGAGCCAAGCAGGCCATCACCTCTGTTCACACGTGCGGGCCAGATGGTCCAAAAAGCCAGAAATTAGAAATATATTAGACTAATGTTTTCTTATTGACAACTGCTTATTTCACTTAGCGTCCTGAAAACACAATGATGGGCTAAAATAACCCTACAAACCCTCCGTTGCTGTATCTGGCACAAACTTAAACAACAAAATATATCAGATGTTGCCTATTATTATCTAGGCACACATTAGCGCCACAAATCCCCATTTAATGAGATTTAGACCCATATGGGAAGATTTTTGTTGTTGTTGATTTAGTATTGAATTGTACAACTGTCTATACTGCAGGTGGGGAGGTGGTGGTGGTGAGAGGGAAACCTATGATGAGAATAATCACTCTTATACATTCTCTAATTGGGATCATTTCTGGTGAATACAGTTATAGTGAAATGAAACTATTCCTCATTTTGCTGGAGGGCCCCTCAAGGACCCCTGGAGGTCCCCAAACCCCACTTTAAGCCTTCATCTGTCGGGTACCTGCACAGTTATTGCACTTACATTAAAAGCAAAAAACCCCATTAATGAAAAATAAAATTGCTAATATAATAAGTCCCTGTTGGCCTCTCTGTCTGACTAAACTCCTGTTTTTGCCCTTTTTCAAACCGTTTTCCGACTGAACAAATTCTTCACTCGCACTTTTTTGACGCTTTTTTTTTTCAACCCATCAAATTTTTTTCTTGCTCTCAATAAATCTCACTAACAGCTTGAATCACACAAAAAAACACGATTAGCACCTACAGTCTAAATCATTAATGCTTCGTTCATAAATAAGGGTGGATAATACCAAAATAATAGGAGGGGGCAGTGATGTAGCATTAAAGCCGATATTTAAAATAATAGATTCATAAACTGCTAAAGATCAAATATGGTTCAAATAAAATACAATTAATTAAACTAAAGGCAAGTCACCGGGCAGCCGTGATGTCACTGTCACACGTGTTTGAATCTATTATTAATGCGCTTATTAAATCTCTTTGCTGTAGGATGAACACAAACACAACAACACTTGAAATAATTAAAAACTCTGAAAGTGAAACGAGCAGGTCCTCTCCACACCTCCGCAGGCTCGTTAACTCTTAATTAAATAATCCGATCTGGTATCAGTTGTATAGGCGACATAACGTTGAAATAACACGTCGTTTAGTCTCATGCTTGCAGTCTTATTTTTCTTCAAGTAACTGAAGGAAATCTGCCATTTTCAATAATTGAGTAGACGTTATTTCTCCTTTATCCGAAGATTGTTCCTCAAGTTTCAGTAACTTATCAAGGGGTTATTTTTGCAGAGGTGGGGCGCATATAGGCTGTCTTAGTAAAAAGAATACACAACATGCAGGAAATATATATGAAATAAACAGATACAAGACTTAATGTTAAAGAGCGACTGAAAAATGTGTGAATGAGTCTTCAATAATTGATTGTAACAAGCTGTTTGGAAGAAAGAAAGAAAGAAAGAAAGAAAGAGGTAAATCTTACACTGATCTACAGTCAGTGTATGGGACAAAGGTCAGCCTATTGCAGATGAAGGAGACCAGAGTGGGATAGTAAACTAGTAAACATTGCGTTTTGTTTGTTTGGTAGTGATTTAGTGGTAAATAAAAAAACAAACTATGAACTCCGGTCAAAGCATTAATATTTCCCCTCCACCGCATCCCTGGTGATGGGGTATTCTCATTTGAAAGGAAAAGTCAGGGGTCTAACTAACTCTTTCTGTGACATAGTTTATAATCCATATTGCTGCTTTCTAGGTATACAACATTTAGTATGGCTTTTTTTATTTCTCCAAAAGGAAAACTGTGTAAAATACTTCAAAACCATAATCAGATAGGGCTTCATACATGCAAACAACTCTATAGTCCTTGTAACTGCTAACCTCGGGGTGCTGGCCTTTGATTCGGAGCGAGACACAAAGGCACAGACGCACGCACACACACACATACGAGAGAGAGAGAGAGACAGAGAGAGAGACGCTCGTGCCATGTCACGGAGTTCACAGCCAGGCTCTGTCAAACCTGAACCGTGGGTCACATTAAGGCCGACACGAACCCCCCCCTAAAGAACAGAGGTGTTTCTCTCTAAAACACACGATGGGACAACATGGACAAGTACACATCAACTGTCAGATGTGTGTGTGTGTGTGTGTGTGTGTGTGTGTGTTACACTGGTGTCCCCGCCCCCATCTTTACTGAGCAAACCCCCACCAATATTCTCAAACATCAAAATAATAAAAATGTTGAATTTCAAATAATCCACAGCCTATATGGTCAGTCAGAATTTAAAAGTTTGCTCCTTTAAACTTTAAAACAAAAAGGATGGTGGGAGGTCCTGTTAACATAATGCTCGGCATGTGGTTTCGCATTGTATATACTTATATTTTCTGAAACTTTTTAAGAATTTCACTGAAGTAGGCATCATCACCACTTAATAATAAATGAGTATAATCCCTGGTTGAAACAATATTGAATAATATTGGGTTTGATGCATGTATTATTCCCGAATAGTGCGGCAGAAAGCCATGGTTCATCAGTGCTTCTGTAGTATATTTTAGGTCGAAAAGAAAGAGAGAAAATTAAAAAAAAATAGATCTAGTCCAGCGATCTAATGTTTTCTTTTTTTATTTCAGACTACATAGCTCTGAACATATTAAAATCTTTGGCTTGGTTGAGTCTGTGAAATGACGTGTTGAAGGAAATATGGCGCAAAAATGGAGGACAGAGACCACAAAACCTAAGAGCCAATTAGACACGTACTAAAAACAATGAGCGACATTATAATATTATATCAAGAAAAGATAGAAAATCTCCAGCAAGTAGGGATCGTATGAGAGATAGCCTATGCATCCCTTACCTGAAATTAAATATATACAACATGATAACTGTGTGGCTATATAAACTTTAATAACGTTCGTTCATTTATATAATTATGTCCATATACTGTTACCATAAACAGAAATCTGTTTGTTGTTTTTTTTAAATAGCGTGTCCCCCACTTCCAGTCCAAATGGTATTTTCGGCCTCCTGAAACCCAAAGAGTCCCATAGTTTGTAGGAGAAATGTCTGCTACTCGCTCTCCTCCTTCTCCTCCTGCACCGTGGTCGTTGAATGGTTGTAAAGTCCTTGGGCCATGAGCTGCAGGGCCAGGCCGTTCTTGTAGCCGGTAGGCCTTTTTGATTTTCGCCCTCTTGTTCTGGAACCAGATTTTAATTTGCGACTCGTTCAGGTTCAGTTCCCCGGCCAGAGCCTGCCTCCGCTGCTCCGTGATGTACCGGTTGGCCTGGAACTCAGTTTTCAGTCTCTGCAGCTGCTCGGCCGTGAACGCCGTCCTGGGCCGCTTGTCCTCCTTCTCGCTTTTCTTCTTTTTCAGTTTCCGTGTCCTTGGACCTGTTGTGGAAACAACAATGACACGAACACGTAAATGTCAGCCGTGCTGCAGGACACACACAGACTATCCAGGCCCAAGAAGATACATGCATCTATTATTTACCACAACACTTCCAAACCTGCTTAGATTGACTAAATGACTGACAAGGTATTGTTCATTGGTCAATATGATATATTTTCAAATGTAGGTCACCAAACTGTCTTGATATTACGTGATAAATCATTAGACGCACGTGCCACGGAGCTTAGTGGAAACACTGGACCTGGATGCTCCCCGATGTGATTTTTTTTAGCTATCAAATAATTTATCTTCCCTCTCCATTATAACCACAACAACTACAAGATCACATCTGGCCGGACTTGGGCTAAGGTGCCCAACAGGCCTCGTCCCAAACCACCAAGTAATCAGCATGTCTCTCTTTTAGCTCTAAATAACCTGTTAAAACATGGAAATACATCTTCCTGCCTGCTAATGTATTGAATGCAGTGGTTTGATGGTGTGTTGACAGTGTCTGTCACCCTATCAAGTATCCTAATTAAGCAATAAGCCACGAGAGGCCAGGGTTTACAGTGATTTTAGAGCAGGTAAGAGGCACCATTGCACTCAAAAATGTATTTATTTTTAATAATTAAATAATAATTAAATGAAAATAATCATTAAATGTTATTCTTCCGCCAAGCAATATAGTTCCCGAATGTGGTTCCAAAGTGATGCACAGTTAGCGGTATGAGTGTTTATGAATTAATATCTAAATTAAGTGTTATGTGGTCACAGGGGTGTGCTTATGGGGTATTTTCGGATATCGGTGGTGACTCGGTCAATCAGAACTGAGGCCGGAACTATCTGTTTTATAAATTGAGGAAACGCTGGAGAAATACCACAGTAAATATTCGTGGGCGTCAGTTGGGTATGGCAAGGTGAGTACCCGCCATACCTTGGCCTAAGGTACTTCAAATTTATTCTTGTTGCTTTTATCATCATGATGGAGATCAAACATTAAGCGAGAATCACCAGAAATGTATTTGGAAGACATCTAAAAAAAAAAATCACATCAGGGGAGCATTCAGGACCAATCCTGCGGCTAATACTTTATTACATGGATCAAATAATATCTTGTCAGTCATCAGTCATTGCTGCAACTTGTGCCCAGGAATTTAGTTGATACAAGCTGGTCTGGGGGTTTTGGTGGTAAATGATAGGCTAATAAATGCAGGGACTTTGCCATAGGCTTATAGTTTAGTGAACTGACGCCCCTGTAAACGTGCAAGACATCTGACTCGTTACCTCGCCAAAACAAGCAGCGACCCGCTGCTGTATGAAGTAAGTTTGACATGAGTCCCACTGCAGACTTCACAAGTCCACATCAACAGAGTTTGCTTAAAACCTCCACATCCTTTGATACAGACTTCATTTGATGCCCTCCCCCGCCCCCACATGATTTCTCATTATATAAGAATGAGTATTGGCCTATGGTAGCTTGATAGGCATAAGGGAAGATCTGGCCTAAACGCACCAATAAAAGCAAACATGTGATAGTAACTTATGCACACTACAGCTAAATGGAGCATTAGCATTAGCTCACATTACAAACTCACATTATATACATTGTACTGTTATTATATTCTTTCTGAGTGAATTCAGTAATTTCATTAAGTCACTGAGCCCAGTCACATGAGATGATTATAAATTATTTTCACACAGATGACAAAGTCATACTGAGAAAATACACAACCTCGTAATTTGGTGATAAAAACAAGGGGCCTCTTTGGCCTTCAGCTCTGTGGACTTACCACTCTATCTGGGCCTTGAAAGTCATTGAAACACCTACACACTACCATCACCATCCATAGTGGTAATGGTAGTGGTAAAAGTGGGCAAACTATGACCTCCAGTTGGTGATCATCATTACTCAAACAACCACAAATCTGTTATATTTTAAGAAATGCCTTTTTTTCCCCCTCAAAGGTTTGATACTATATGATGTGTACTGTGAATCATAAAGATTCATGTCAGACTAAAAAGATGGGTATACCACTACTACTACTATATTCTACAAATAAAAAGGTCGGTAAACTGTGTTTAGGTGGGTTTCCTCACTCAATCCCTGGATAAAACACAAAATCCATAGACAGTGAACATCCATAGCACTCCTTACTAGTTGCTTTTAATGGTGACAATCGAGGAGTAAATGTTATTTACATGTGTCTGACTATGACTAGGCCAGGGATTAGGACTTCATCTTTTTCTGTTGTTATAACTTCCATAACAATTTATAAATGCATCCCAGTGTAGCTGTAAATAACAAGCTTATACACCCTTTTGATTCATCTAATTGTGTCTCAAGACAATTGAACGCCTACTCTGGACCACTTCATAGGCCCACCATCACAAAACCAGCCGGGACAAGGGAAGTCAACACAGGATTTTGAATGAATGAATGACGCTGAGCTATACAATTCTTTACGGGAAAAGCCTAAATTAATGCTTTTCTGTAAATAATAGTTACAACAATTATTATCAAAAATATACACATAACAATGTCTGAGGTGCTACTGACCCCGTCCTCCAGTCAACCATCTTTATCGACCAAAGACGCTTTTCTGACAATAGAAGAAGAAACTGGTCTGGCCCAAATAACCCTTTAAAAACAAACCGTTCAAAACAGTGGGTCTAGTGAGGCATAACTGCTTGAGGAAACGTAATGTAAAGGTTGATTTGTAGCCCAGCCTATCATAATAACGTGTAGTATTATAGCAATAAATCTGGTAAAAGACCCCAACGAAAAAACACTATAGGATAATATTCCTATAATAGTGACTCCAAGTGTGTCTGTGGTACTCAATAGTGAGTTTTCTAACCTCATCGTACTTTATGGTCTATAGTTTATCTGCTATGGCATTACTATAATATTCTTATAGGGACTATAGGAGTTTAGCTGTGATATTTTTTATATTATCCTCATAAGATTTCTGTATTTCTTTTTCGTCACGGGAGGACTTGTTAATATCTAAAAACTACATTTTAATATGATGCATAGACAAGCAAGAGAGAACAGTATTGTACAGCAGATTTTAGTTATAATATGCTTTAATATCTTGGCACACCGAGTTAAGGTGGTCAACTTTTAATATGAACTATTTCTTACATTATTAGTCTTTATGGCGAAGAGAAACGAAAGAGGTCTGACTGAAAACGAGGTGAGCCCTGCCAATTCAATAAAATGCCTCATTCTGTCTTTTTCTGGCGTCGTGTAAAAACAAACAGTTTAATATATTTCCACAGGACATGGAAAACGATGGAGGCCTAAAATTATATTTATTTAAGCGGACCCTTTAAGGATAATGCCATGGTGACTGGCATGTACAATAGTATGATGACATTGATTGCCTTTGTGCCACCTTAGGCCTAATGCATATGCCTCCAAAATAATACTAAACCCTATAATACATGTAAGAGGGCGTGCGGTCTATTTATGTGTGTGTGTGTGTCTGTGTGTCCATGAGTCCATGTTTTTGTTCTGCTGCTTTCCCTTATAATTATGAATAATCAAATGAAGACAGACCGTAACGAAAAGTCACTACAGTATTCCTGTAATATCCCTGAAGGGATTCATAATGTGTCAGTAGTACTCAATAGTGAGATTATAGTAACTTTATCGTCAATTTTGGTAGTTTTGTGTCCTATGATATCACTATAACATTTCTATAATATTCCTATAGCGACTTATAGTGTGTCAGTGGTACTCAATAGTGAGATTATAGTGGCTTTATCGTAAGTTTTGTGTCCTATGATATCACTATAATATTTCTATAATATTCCCATAGGAACTTATAGTTTTGTTATGTTATTTTACAGTATCCTTCTACAATTTGTTTTATAACACAAATGGTTCCGGTCTTGAATTCTGATTGGCTGAGTCGCCTCGAAGCCGTTGTTAATAAACGCACACCTGTAAATGTTAATGCAAAACCAGCACTGGCTATTTATGTGTCGCTTAGCAACCACGTTGTTTAACTACTGCCTGACGGGGAAAAACATTTAATTATTAGTGATTTAAAAATTAAAAGATTTGTTAAGCATTTTGAGTTATTTTTATGACAACGTTTCTTAAAGCAAGAAGCCATTCGATCTCGAGGTTTACTGTGATTTTACAACAGTTAAGAGGTGCTTTTAGGCACGCCGCGAAGGAGTAAATTACTATAGTTTAGGGTCTAAGTCACTACGCAGAAAGACAACAGATTAGAAGTCAACATATTTAGTTGTCAGCAGCAAACACACCTTCCACCACCCTATGCAATTCGGGGACTATTAGCGCCTTACCAGATGAGGGCCGGTCCGAGTAGCGTGTACAGTAAACCCAAGCGGGCCATAACATCGGTTGGGATTCTTTTGTAACGGACGGAGATCCTCCCTTGCTGCCAGCGTATCTGGTAGTCCCGTTGCCCGCCGGTTCCGCTTGTTTCGACGAGTTCTGCTTAGAGGAAGGCGAGGAAGACGTCGACGACGAGGAGGAAGGCGAGGAAGAGGTGCTGTCGCTGCTGCAGTTGGAGTCCAGGCAGAGGCTACCGGCGTGAGGCGGCCTCGTTATCAGCGGGTTGACGTTTTCTCTGCCGGGCGTCTGGCTCCGGTCGCGGCAGCCCGGCTCCTTTTTACAGCCAAAGTCCGGCCGTAGGATGTTGTCGATGAAAAAGTTCGTGGTTCTGTGGCCCTGCTGAACGGCCTGATGGGGCAAAATCATCGGAGGAGATGGGAGGTTGGGCGACAGGGACATGCTCTCCTCTTCGGTCGAGTCCCGGCCGTTGTTTGGGTCCTTTTGCTCTTCCATAGTAGCGGTGGGACGACGAAATCTCGGCCCGCTCTCCTCGCCAAACTCCACTTGTTGCTCGCTCTCCCGCCCCCCTCCGGTATCCAAATTACACGGACAGCATGTAAAATAAGCTTCTTCGCTATAATAAAATGAAGGTGTGATAAATACCTGTGATAGTTTGGAATACCATCTACACCGTCGACATGTTGTCTCCTAATAGCCTTCCAAGACCTGGCATAAGCGAACAGCTCCACATTACCGGTGTCCCTGCCTCTCCCCGGTGCAGCATAACGTGTGTGTGTACGCTCTTTCTAAACTCTCCTAAAACCGTTATCCGCCCCCCTGCTCTCAACTGACTTGTCTTTTTTTTTCTCATACACCCAACCGGAAGCACGTGTGCGCGTGCACACGTGCAGCGGACCAATCAAGAGTGGAGATCGTCCCTATCACAAGTGACAACATCCAATCAGAGTTTAGGAATCTCTGCACTCGCGCGCACACATACACGCGTAGTGGATGGATTTTGTATGCTGCTAGCCACACACACACACAAAACAAAACAATAGTGACATAATCAGTAGGATAAATGCTGTATAAAATACTAGCAAATATTTGATAGTATTAAAGTTATTTTTTCTTTAAATACATATCCATGAATTGCGTGTTGGAATTGCTAGACTAATTCTCCCTCTGTTGGAAGAGGCCATAATGGAGGTCACCGTGTTAGAATTTTAGTTTTGTTCATTTAACTTTATCGTTGACTGTAGATATCATGTAGATATACTTCAGAGGCGTGGCTCATCGTAGTGTTAAATACCCTTTATTAAACATCGTTAATAGCCTTTTATTTGTTGACAGGGCAGCACAAAGAAGACGGTTCATTAAATAAGAAAATAAAGCTGGTAAAACGATGAAATATTCTCATTTTATAGAAAGACAGATACATAACTAACTCAAAGTGATTAGGCCCATATCTCACAAAACCCAATCATTTTCAAAGATAAAAATATTTGAAATGTTTGATCATAAGTCTAGTGGCATTTAAGTGGCATTTTCTTTTTTTCCAGATTTACAAAAGAATCTGTAATGGGGCCTGTATGAAGTATCTAGGCTATGGTACCATTTGGTAGGTATGTTTATAATGTAGACATTCAGATTTGGGACTATATCTTAAAATGACACACAAGATTTTATATTCGCATAAACTGATAAAATGTCAGAGGGCAAAAAGTTTCTAGACACACATCTAGCTCTACAAATATGCTGGCAGTAAATTGTATTCTAGGCTGGATGGGTAATAATAACGATATTAGGTTTTTTAAATCTTTTTTATGAAGAAAAAAAATTGACACCAAGCTCTAATTGCTGATTTGAAAGAATAATATGAATAACTCTAATAATAAAACCATGAAAGTACGGACGTGTTGCTGTTTAACACACGCGCAGTGAAATCTTCATCCCAAAAGGCCGGAGCGAGAAGCCATGGCTACTTAATTAAATTCCAATTAGGACAGTATCAATATGCTGTTTAGCCGAGGCGCCATTGTGGGTAAATGAGCACTCAGTCTGCTCTTATCTGGCCCCGCAACGAGAGGCTCCTTGAGAGGGGCTGCAAAAGATAATTTATAGCTTTTAATTAGTCTTCATTCCGCCCGGTCAGCCCGGTGTTCATCACGGGGAGAGGGGCGAATAAAGCCCGAGTCAAAAGCGCTGTCACCGGTCCCTGGCAGGGCCCTTAATCAAAGTGAAGCAGGGGGCCGCGGTACAAGCCACGTAATTTCCAAGGTGCTGATAAAGCTCGTTGAATAATAGCGGGGGCCCTTGGAGACACCATTTACAGAAATGACTTTATTGACGGCTTAACGTCGGTAATTCATTTTACCTTTCACGTGCTGGGGCCCCGGATTTGTCGCCGTAATAGGATGATAAATGCACTGACGGATTGCAGCCCCGTTTTATTGAGTAGCCCATATAGGTGCCTAGGCTTCAGCAGGTACACACACACAAGCACGCACACACACAAGCAAGTACATACACAGTCTGAATGTGAGGGCATGACAGGCTCCACCGGAATTGCTTCTTCTGCAAATACCAGGATAGGAGGGAAATAAGTTTACACGTGTTTGAAGGGGAAAGTGTATTTATAGGCAATAATACACTGGTATTCTTAGGAAATGCCCTCTGACCAACAGCAGGTTTCCTCTATTTCCCTTGTGCCAACACTCAGTTGTTTCATTAACTCTGGGAATGTTTTTTTGGAAGACCAACTTTTCCCAAAATAAAGTATAGATTCCATAAGGAAATAACCCTAACGAAAAACCACGATAAAACTCCTATAATATTCCTATAGGGACTTTAAGTGCGTCTGTATGAGTTTATAGTGACCTTTTTGTGCTTTCTGATATTTTTCTTCCTCTATGGTATCACTATAATATTCCTTTGTGTGGGAACATGGGAGTATGGGATATTTGTATAGGGTTAATCTGTGCTCAGTTCTTTTTCTTAAGGGAATAATGTAGACTATAGGGTGTCACTCAATTGTGATTATAAAAAATCCAAAGGCATGGTAGAGACATGAGGGTCACAATGTCAAAATCATCAACTGGAAAAGCAAAACAGAATCACACCAGTCCATTTTTTCTAAAACCAAAATAAACAAACAGGAACTCTTTTTATCTTGTAGACCTATTTATTTTACACAGCCCCCATAGATTAAATTTGATTTTGGTTTTATTGGCGTCTTCTGTCTTCAGATACCAGTGGACAAATTCTCCAAAAAATATACAACAAATTGCATTTTCTTTTCTTTTCAAAACGATTTAATAGGCATGGTAGCTGAACATTAAACACAATGATGAAAGCATTGATAATTTGTCATTTTCTAAAATTTGTAATTGTAATTTTCTGTACTGCAGGCTTTGTGATAAATTATTTCTTGTGCCACTTAATAAATAACCCTATGTGACCTATTGGCTTTTTTTGTGGGGGGTATTTTGTAAGCCACCAGGCCCCCAGAATTTCACTGTTGTAGTTCATGTTAAGGTTTCATGCCTTCAAAATAAGACACAGGGCCTCTCTGTGTTGTCCGGGGTTTGGTCATATGCCATCTGCCTTTTGCTTCAGGTATATCCAGACTATTAGATGGGTAAAAGTCCATATTTCAGGTGGTAGGCTGTTATGCTGTTATGGTAGAAAGAGGCTTTGAATGGATTCTGTCTCTCTCTGTGAAGCGCCACGTGGTTTTGCTGCCACCCAGTGGAGGAAGAAGGGAAATAAGGGTGTGTTTAATTTTTAATTTGTTCACCTTTTTTCTCCCGGAGGTCAGGGACAGCACCCCTGGAGCCGGTATAGGGTTTCGGTGCCTGGCTCAAGGACACTTCAGTACTTCTGACACAAGGGTCAGATCAAATGGATAATAATATTTTCCTTTCTTTTCCCTCAGTGGAAGCCAGGCAATACGGGGGAATGCATTTCAGATCCCTTACGGCATTTTCTATCACATCTAAGACATTCATTCACTCATGTTTTCAGTTTAGAGTAGAGCTGTATAAGTGGTTCCCAAACTGAGGTCCCTGGACTTAGTTAAATGTTAATATTTTTGCTTTTCCATTTGAAGCTAGCACAAGGAGAGAATGTATAATCTAATAGGTTTCAGTCTCTACTGTTGTCTCCCCACCTACAGTAGAGATAGACGACAAAACCTTCTCATATGGGGCAAAATACTTACCATGTGAGGTTCTGTGGTGTGAAGCTTATCTATATGGGGGTCATTGATGTGAAAAAGTGTGGAAACTCCTGAGCTATATGATCTGAGAATGCAATTCAGCTGTTCCCCCTCTGTGAGGCAGGGACATAACACCAAATATAGAACTTGGGTGACATCTAGTGGCTCCGACTCATTTTCGACCAGTATTTCACTTGGTGCACAACCAGAAGGCATGCACATATGTTCATTAAAATAAATCTATAGTGAATAGAATCCACTCCAACGCCACTTTGAGGAGAAATTTCTAACAACCAGCCTGCTTTCAAGACTACATGTTAGATCTTTTAATTCAAAACTTGCAAACTTTCAAGAGATTTTCTCTTTCCGTCACAGTAACAAACTATCCTATAATGGATTTTAGAGGATACTATACAAATATCACAGTATAAATAAAAGTTCCAATAAGAATATTATTATTATTATAGGAATATGATAGAGGTGCCATAGAAGACAAAATAAATACCATAAAACATGATAAGGTCCCTACTCCCTATAGGACTATTCTAGGAATATTGGTGATTTTTCACTAGGGTACTGCAGGACGGATGTGGGATAATTATATATAGAAATGCTTTCAATTACTTTGAATATTTTCTTTGTCCTCCTTAGACTCCACACTGAGCAGGAATTAAACATTTGGGATAATATAAGCAATATGACACATATTTCATATATTTAGGAAGATATACATATGAATAAGCTCATATTCCAAAATATAATCTTGGATAATGTATCCTTGAATATATTATCCTAAAATATAATATATCCTAAAATATATTTAAATATATTCCATATGAAATCTATTCTTGTACGATAAGGTAAATGCATGTAGAACACAAATGAAATTGTCCATTTTTGTAATACATGTCTCCATATGATTAAAAGATACAAGAGTCTTATACATATGTATGTGGTTTCAATCCATGTCAATGCATAACATATATAGTGTTAAAAATATGCTTATACTGTATATATGTATATGTTTTGCATTGGGGTTGGCCCAATTTCAACGTTGCATTACTGCAGATGTCCACTAGGGGTCAGAGTGACGCAAGTAAAAAACTTGACATGTGAAAGAAGGAATTTGCTGAAATCTTCTCTGTACCTGAGCATTAACGACACTACAGGGTTACAAAGGAAGCACAATGGGGCCATAATACTGTCAACAATGAAACATCGGCTTTATCTACCTAAAAGTGATTCTGTTCATTCATAAAAGCCATCTAGAATAGGCATTTTTTCACTTAAAGCAGCTGAAAAATGATTTTAAGGTACGATAAGCCAAACCTCTCCCGATTTTTTGCTACATTACATAACTTCCCACTACAATTCATCCCAAATATCCAGTGCAATTTCCCCCCTCCCCCATTGTATGCAAAACGGAGCAGTTTGTGGTGATGCAAGACAAACGTTAGAGGGATTTGTCATCCAATAAAGTATTATCAGATTCTAGCCCCGCAATCCCTCCACCTTCTGCCATAAGCTCCCTAGACATTGATATGCCAGCGAGGTGCAGAGGAGATGTTGGCATACTAAACGGTGATTATCATTCACTGAGGTCTCTCTCTCTCTCTCTCCAGTAATAATACATGAGGGGCTCTTCTCCCTCATCCATTAATCAGTAAGGTATGGAGGTAAAGGAGGGCTGATCTTTGGCCCTCACACACCCACACCTACCATTAATAATTGAAGGGATATTAATGCAGATAAATAATTAAGCTTTGGGGGGATTTCTTTAGAGTCTTAATGAGAGGCGGGGGAGAGATGGCTCTTTATTTTTATTACCTCTTGCTGAGAAGTTTGTGGGTTTCTGGTGATGGCTCAAGGTGATGATACATAGGGCCACTTCTGGTAATTGGCAAATAGGCCAGATTTTCCCAGGTGGCCGTGGGATACGAATCAGCGACCCTCCATTCACACGTCCACTTCTCCAGCCTCAAACCGGCAACCTTCAAGTTCCTGCGTCCCAAGACAGATACAGTCCCCAGCCTCATGACATCGGATTGATGCATGTTTTTGTTTTTCTTGTCAGTGACATATTTTTTCTCTTTCTTCCTCACTATTAAGGTCCCTTCCTTACTGTTTCTGTTGGTTTAAAACGGCATCAAAAGAGAAAAGCAGCCTGCACACCAGCCAGTTAGGACATGGAATCTCAAAAAAGGGCATTAACACGGTATATTTGTGCAAAAAGTGAATGTTTGCTTAAACTTTGTCTTTGTCTCCACTTTTCATAATGTCAAATTAAAAGAAGTTGTTTTTCGGTAGCATTCGGTAGCATTTATCAAAAAAAAAAAAACGAACAGGGAATCTTTGAATGACTGCAGTCAACTTGTACATTTTGCACTTGTCAGGTAGAACTGTTGTTCACACATCAAACATCTTTATTCACAATTTCAGGAATCAAGGTGTCAAAAGTCAGTGTGGGCCCACTGGTAGAATATTCTCAAGGAAAAACTTTACTTTAAGAGTGAGTGTAAGAGGAGTGAAAAACAATTATCCATTGTTTCCAAAATGGATAAAAAATGGACAAATGTATGTTTGGGATGAAACCCTTCAGTTAACATGATATATGAGAGAAAGCAACAAAGAGACAATGAGAAGGAGAAAGAGAGAGAGAGAGGGACGGCGGGTGACATGCAACAAATACTGAGTCCATAATGTTAAGATTAGGTGCACATCCATGCGTGTATGTTTCCATCTCTGTGTGTGTACGACCGGGGCTCTGTCAGTGTGTGTGTGTGTGTATGTGTGTGTGTGTGTGAGAAGGATCCTCATCTGCGATGCCGCCTGGGGCCCCGGTAACCTTTCGGCGGGCTCTCAGAGGATCGGCCCTCTCATCTCAGACACAGACCCTGTCACTCTCCGCGGCCCGGGACAGAAGGCCAGTTTAATCAGCAAGAGGAGAGATGAGCGATGTCGCCCTCGCCGCCTTTGTTGCAATAGCGGCTGTCTGTTCAGATGACTTATTTCCTCGACCCGCACTCCCTCCTATATTACAGAAATCTGATTGCCAAAATGGCAATGCAGTTGACTCCAAAAGTCTTTGAAGCAAAAGTAAAACCCTTAAAACCTTAAGGGAAAATAATGATACCAAACCACTTACTCACTAACTTTTTGTTGCGTCATTTTGCACCATATTCTACAAATAGAGTGAAACAGGAGGCGGAGCTCATGCAACTGAAACAGGAAGTAGTATGACATTGAAATAGTGAGTGGTGGATTGACGCATACACTCGCCCTCAACTCCAATGACTTGGGTTCAAGTCCTGACCAGTGTGAAAAGGTTTTCCAATGTGAGTTAAGTATTCATTGTCAGCAAAGGTTTTTTTTCTTATTTAACCGCCCAAAAACTTTACCAAATTGCTTTAAGTTGTTTAAACCTAACCCACCGTTTTAGCACAATAACAACAATAAAAAATAGAATCTATGACTTTCTGCTCTTATTTAAACAAAACTTTCAATGCATTTCATCTTAACATCGAATTGAACTGATATCAGGAGACTGATTTGGATCAGAAAAAGATTGGATGATGTATGGGATGGAGCGGAAACCGTTTTGAAGGCTCTAAAACTCAACTGTCATCGAAAGCGGAAGGAGGACGACCGAAGCTCAACGATTATCTGTCAAACACAAATGATGACACTATGAACGTCCGAGAGAGTGATGAGGAGAAGAGAGGGAGGGAGAGGTGGAGGGTGGTGGACGAGGGGATGAGAGGCTTTGATCTAAAGGTGTGCGTGTGTGTGTGTGTGTGTGTGTGTGTGTGATTGATCACTGCATAGTCCCTTTTAGCCTCTCATTATGCTCAGGCTCCCAGAACAGGACAGAGATGAGTTTCTGACAACCGTATAGCCAAAATGATCACATCCCTGCCTGCAAATCATCTGTGTGTGTGTTTATATACTTATGAGGACCAAATGACAGAAAGATGGAGGATAATCTGGCTGGGTTAAGGTTAGAAGTAGGGTTAGGTTAGCTAAAGCCACTGCATGGCCTAGAAAAGCTGTCATCAATGCCTCTGCCGTCTCACATCCTGTTTTAGTTGTTTTAACGTCCTTTTCACAGATCAGCTGGTAGGTGCTCCTAGTTTAGATATAAATACCAATACCAGTCTCAACGAATTCAACATTAAAACACCAGTAAGATTTGAGGCTTTTTTGCTCATTTCCTGCATTGCGTTTTGTAATGTTTTGTGCCTCTAATCATCTGACTACCCTAGACATTACTGTGACCATAGAACAATCATGTAAGAGCAAGAACTTAATTATATACTTTATCTGATTAATAATTTCATTTAAAGCGCCACTCGGCAACTTTGGCGGCCCCAAGTGGCAGCGAGGGATAATTTGTGAAAGTTTGAAGGACTTCATCACCCAAAAAGCATGAGGCGTTACCTCAGTAAACTGTGCACTCCTCGGACCTAAATGTCTTTTTGTTACTGTGTGGTGGGGTGGAGGTGGTGAAGAGGTTCGGCCATCGTTGGTGAGTCTAGATGTGTCTGGACGGAGCGCTCGCTGTTGAGGAGACAGTTTGTAGTTTCAATTCGTCAGACGAATTCCTGCCAGTGTCCATACCCGACACCAGAATTTCATTTGCGCAAATCTGACGAAACTATGGGGTCTTTTCATGTAAAAATCTTCCCTAGTGCAGCTTTACCATCGTTATTTGAGAATTGTAGGAAGTAATGGCTGTAAGTAAATGTTAAGTGTACTTTTTTTTTAAAACAACACTGCTGCCTTTGGGTTTCACGCCCTTTTCGAGCAACAAGAATACGCCGAGAGACTTTGGAAAGCCCCAGAGCGGCGAGAAGGTGCATTTTAAAGATCCTGAATCACAATGATCCAGACGTCAGCGAGCCTGGACGACGATACGATCGGCAGAAAATCCCAGATGTGAGCGGGATAGAGGTTTTGAAAGAGGGTGGATGCTGCCACCGAGACGCGGTACAATAAGTCACTCGCAAGGACGGATAAATATGCAACACGGACATATTGATGCAGCAGATCCATCAACTTATCCAATGCACAAGCACATTTTTATTTTCTTCTCCCTCAGATTACTCACAGGACTGTATCGAGTGTTCATCTCTACACTCAACTCTTTTCTGATTAAACTTCCTTCACTGCTCGACTTTGACAAAGAAAGTGATACTTGTATTTGTCCAGGAAGGGCCCAGCACAACTCTCTACTGTTTGACAGAAGACCATGAACTGGGATGATGATGACCCTGATCTTAAACCGACAGAGAGCTGCATTTGTTTCCTTGATTTGCTTTTTGGTTTTCCTCCTATTTACTACTTTTTCAAAAAAAAAGAAAATGGCGTTCAAAATCTCTCATTCTCTTATCCCCATGCTATTTATGTTTCTCCCTCCCTCTCTCTCTCCTTCCTCGTCCTGATTCTTCATGACTCCCCCCCCCCCCCCACAGTTTGGCCGATTACAGCCACACATACACAGGAGATGTAATTTGCAAAGCGTGGACCGACAGCTGAAGTGAGTCAACATTTGGCTGAATCATTATCCAGCATATAAACCAAAATATTGAATATAAATACTGCTGAGCCAAAATGACAAATGTGTGTGTGTGTGTCAGTGCCTGTGTCTACTGTGTATTGTTTTAGTCCATTATGACTAAAGAGAGCTGACCCTACTGTCTGTACCTGTTAAAAATGAGACCCCCATTAAAAATCAGTGCTAACTCCAAAGGTTTCGGTGGTTAGGTCAAAGAGAACACAATGTTAGGGTTAGGGTAGCCATTTCCTAACTGAGCAAACAGAAACACTGAAATTAAAGGAATACATCAAGTTTTTGGGAGATTGGCCTGATGGTCGACTTCCCTGTTCAGTGATGAGAACATAGACACCAGAATCATGCATGTGTCCCCGGTAGATCATTGGCTCCGGCTCTCCATGCTAACACTTTAGCATACACTATGTTGAGTGATAGTAGGCTCCACGCTAACACTTTAGCATACAATATTTTGGGTGACAACTAGCATTATCCAAAATTAGAAGACTGACTTTTTAGTAATAAAAAGTTGTTTTTGGTTTCCATCGTGTGATTCATCAATTTAAAAAATGAAATATCAATAATTCACCATCCATCCATCCATCCACCTGCTTATTTTCTATTCAGGGTCACAGGGGGAAGCTGGAGCCCATCCCAGCATGCATTGGGCCACAGGCAGGGAAACACCCTGGACAGGTCGCCGGTCAAATCAATAATTCAATATGGATGATGTGACAAGTTTTATTTTTGGAACTGTTTCTGGTGAGCAACTATGTATTAATCCACTACAGAGTTAGCATGGAGCATACAATCACTAAGTCTACATTTATTTAAGGGAACAGGGATGGAAAATCACAAACGTAAGAGGAAGTTAAAGGCAAAGGTTTACATTTTAAATGCTTTAATTGCATCAGCTGAATTAGAGTATGAGGATTCAAACGTTGCAAAAAATTACTGCAATAAAGACAGCAGCTGCAACAGGCGAGATGTTGAAAGTGAGTTAAATCGACAGTTTCCCTCTCTCTCTCTCTCTCTCTCTCTCTCTCTCTCTCTCTCTCTCTCACACACACACACACACACACACTGAAAAGCCAGGAAGAGGCAAGCAGCCAGAGTGCTTGGGGACACAAGCTATCATTACTCCAATACAATGCCTGTTGCTCAGCTGCCTGTCAAGCTGCATCCCCTCTGAACACAGTGTGTGTGTGTGTGGGTGGGTGTGTGTGTGTGTGTGCATGTGCACGAGGTCTTGTCCCTATCATCTCATCTATCAGAGAATTTCACTGCTGTCTGTCAGTCAGCAATCGCTCACTGTCATCTAGACTAGCAGGGGGGGGGCTCAGTCTGACCATCCATCCTGTTGTTATGTGTGTGTGCGTGTGTGTAAGAGACATTCACTGTTGTTGATGTCTCAGTTGGTGTCAGCAGTACCACTATTCATCCTAAATATGTCTGCAGCGGGGGCCATACTTGTATTTTCTATCGGTTTAAAAAGCCTCTACCCGTGACGTCTCACATTCTCACAACTCACATCAACAAGTGACCAAACTAAGTGATCATCTCCATGAATTGCAGTCTGAGTTGGACACAGATCAAATCCAGGCTGCACAACAAAAATGATGAATGAGATTGTGTTTGTGGGAAACATTCGTACGAACGCTTTACGATCACATCTGATCGTACGCACGTTTCGTGAATGAGGCCCAATGCGTCTTCTTCTGCAGGCTTGTCATGATTATTGGGGCCGAAATGGCTTTTTGGCAGGTTTGTTTCATTCAACAAATTGAACCGGTGGATGCAGATGGAAACTGCATGCCGTCCCACAATCTGAAAATAGTCTGGAGTATGTTTATCTGCTGGGGTTATTGACACTTCCTTCACACACAATCTGCTAGATGCATTTTCTACGACTTTTATGCACATAAACTGTACAGCCGTGGTCGAGAAACAGTGGCGACCACCGTCTGTCTTTTTTTTTTAATCATCATGCAGCTCCCAAAAATATGAATAACATGATCCTTTTTGAAGAATTCGTTTTTTCGAAAACTGCAAGACAAGCCACTTAGTAGAGGGTTATTTAACCAGATGTGCTAATATTTGTTTTCCATGATTTCCATTTAAATTGACAGGCGTGGTGTGTAGACAGCTGTTTGGTGCTTGTTCCTCGGGGACCTCCGGAAGAAAACAAATACACACAAAAATGCCCACTTGAATAAGTTATGTCTCATATTCAGTCTTGACATCTTTTTTTTTTAGACTTTTAGACTTTAATTTTAAAATATTTGTTAAAAGTTAAAATATTTGATAATGGGATATTTCCACTTGTTTCTAGTGGAGTTTCATTTGTTTCAGGAATTTTCTAGGGCAGAATACTGCGCTAGAAATACGTTGATTTGCATTGGAAACACTACCTCACTGGAAGTTTTTTTTTTTGCAGGTTTTGAGAAAAATATGACTCTAAGACTCAACGCTAGATAAAATGACTTCTTAAGATTTTTTTTGCAGTGAAATGGTGGGGTGGCCACTGCAGCTGAACATATTTACAGTAAAATGTGGATACTTACACAGCAAAAAATATCCATCTTAACAAGTAATTTAGTCTAGTGTGAGTTAATCTTGTTTTCCTTACAACAAGTGAAACAAATCTGGCCCAATATTAGACTAAATGACTTGTTAAGATGGATATGTTTTGCATTGTAGGTGACAACATTATTTTGAATTAGGTTCAAATGTGTCTCCAGTGGTTTGCAGCACAGCCCCGCTGACTACAACAGAGTCTACGCTACGGTGGAGTAAAGGACATTCAGCGAGACACTTTGCCTGGATGAAAAAAAAAATCAGTGGGCTGCGGTGCACCACATACAGGCAGGTACACTCACTGTAGGCTACAGTGGAGTGCAACACATTCAGACAGGCACTCAGGCTTGAAACAGTTCTAGGCAAGACTGGAGAAAAACACATAGAGACAGATTCCTGGCTACTTAAAGCACATTACCCACATAAACAAGCTCGAGCATGAGATTTAATGAGAAACACCTATATGTTATATGACCGCTGTCCCAGCTCCTATAGTGAAGATCATGGATTAAACAGAGTCTCAACCATTTTTAGGAGGACCCTCCATATATTGAGTTTAGTCCCCTTTTGCACAATCCAGGTCTGTGTCATTTCTGCCTTGACTCATCTCCTCCCCTTCAACTACACTGCGTCTCCCTGCATGACCCGAGTGGATTCATTAGGTGTATCATTCATTCACTTGGTCAGTCTGTTTCACACAGAGAGCAGGCGGTACTGGTATTTTGTACAGTGTCAAAAATAGAGATGTTCACACGTATATTGTGTCAAACAATATTTATTGGCATACACGAGGACAAAATAGAATAGATTTGGCGTTGATGCAAGACATCCATTTGTATTTTTGATGTTGGGTGGCTGGTTCTTTCAAACCACACTGAACATTACTGAAAGCACCACGAGTTTGCTTTGTAAAAAGCAATTACCTTGACGTCTACTAGGTGAGAGCATCTTACCTACTGTATTTAATATGTCAAGTCCCTCAGGTTTGGCACTCTTCCCTGCAGAGCCTTCCTCCACTGACCTCATTACACCATTTGAAATGATCAGATCCTCTGAGCAGGTCCGGCTCACGCTGATGTATGACAGGTGGCTCATGGGAGGGAGGCTGTTTTAATTGACAAAAGCAAAGTTACTACTCTCTTTTTGCCATGCAAACCACTGATGAAATGGTTGATAAAGGTCGCTGGAGTGGAGGCTGCAAAACATACCTGGAACATGCACTGACCAAGATCTGTAGTGTGGCGTCAATACTCTTGTTTCCACTATCATGGTTGGCCAGGGCTTACTCCTTATTAACATCACGTCTCTCTACACTTTGTTTTTAACTGATTTGTTTTGTCACTTGGGACTCAAGCATCAAATAAATACACACACACACAAAAATACAGTGTTTTAGATCCAGTGTTAGGAGCTGGTAACTCACTCGAGCCCCACTGAAAAGCAGCCAGCGATAACACTGTAAAGCTTCACATCAAGCATGTTTGGAGTGGTTTAATTGAACTCAGGTTTGTTTGCTCCTGTAGTTCGGTTCGTTAGCCAGAAGTCAGAGTCAGAACATAACATTTCTGTATCAACTACAGAAAACGACCCAAAAACACAAGGGATTATGGGTCTAAGGAGAAGCCTAGCATAGCAAAATGAAGCGAGGGCAAACTGCAGTCGGGACTGATGCTCATTTTCAGATATTTCTTCTTGTGTTCTTAACTGGTACGAACACCAGAGTCTGTTATATTTAACTAAAGTTACAGGGACTGGGCTCAGATTGGTTTTGACTCTCACCACACCAAGATCTCTAACCTGGTGGGATGACAGGTTACCAAAACTGTCCAATAAACAAGCTACTTTTGTATACAAGCCCTGGTTGGCTTGTAATTGGGCAGTGTGAACCTAAACGAACCCACAAAGATGCAACAAAATAAACTTTTCCACGAAGTTCCCCCAAATAGTTTTAGCTTCACCTTAATCCTACTGTAAAGAACAAAAACAATCTTATTGAGCGATGGGCTTTTAGTCAGGACTAACTCTTTGGTCTTTGGCATCCAAAAGACCAGGAACATCAACTGTCTGCAGCAGCTATTATAACCTCACTAATTGCAACAAACTCCAATTTTCTCAGTAAAGTTCAATCAAAGCGACCTCTAAATACAAAAGTTTTTTTTTCATCAAATAAACACAAACAGAATTTTGGCGCCTATCTTCAAAAGACGAGAAACATCAATTGACCATATTCTGCGATGGATCCAGTTTTCCAGAGAGAGTGTGTTGTGACTGTCCGTGGCCGTGGCGTGCTGTCTAGTCGGGGTATAAGATGAAGCCGGAGAAGGTGCTGTACTTGTTGTTGTTGCCTCCGTGGGCTTTGCCGCCGTCCAGCTTGACGTAGATCTCGTCCCCAGAGTCCAGATGCAGCACGGCGCTGTTGCTGGCGTAGTCATAGTTCTGGTCTGCGTCCTGGGCTATGGCGCTGGCCCGCACCTGCACGCGGGAGGAAGACTGTGCTAGTTATAGTGGTAGTAGAATAGAATACAATAGAATAGAATAGAATAGAACTCATCTACACCTGGGAGGCAAAAGGAAACAACAGTGGGTCAGTTCAAGGACACTGTTTTACATTAGAATAGAATAGAATAGAATAGGACTCATCTAAACCTGGGGAATCAATGGAAACAGCATCAGTTCAATTGAAGGACATTATTAGACATTAGAATAGAATAGAATAAAATAAAATAGAATAGAATAGTTTTGACGCCACGGCTAGAATAGTTCGCATTTGTCAAAGGTATCATATTGAAATGTGCAGTAATGTTACGAGAATACGCTACAGTGGAACAGCACCGCGCGAGGCGGCGCTGCGCCCTGCTGGTGCGTAAACACTGCAAACAAAGAATAATAATCTTATTTTTCTGAAACTAAATGAAAACAAGGTGCCAACGGGACTAGGTAGGCTGATCCCGCGTGTTTACCAATACAAATCAACCGGGAGACGAACGTCATTGCTGTGACACTAGTGGAGCGATCTGCCATTTCCAAGAACACTCCCGAAACAAGTGAAATCAGCCCTCCTCGCGCTGTCAGAGCTGTTCTCCTGTGACCCGGTAAGATGGATGTGGTGTTGCAGTAGATCTCAATGAAGCTAGACTACCTTTACCTGTCCGTTTTTGCACAGGTCGGCCCACATGCTGGTGCCGTCGCCTCCCCTCATCAGCACATGGTAGGTGAAGAAATAGATCCCTGACACATGGCAGGTGAACTTCCCGGTGCTCTGGTCGTAGTGGTTGCCCAAGTTTGTGATCACGTCGTCAAACTTTAACACCTCGTATCCCTCGTGTGGATTCTTCAGACCGACGTAAAAGGCTATCCTGATCCCGCCTGCCGAAGAGTTCCCGCCGTCCGTTTCGCCGGTTTCGCCCACAGCCGCCGTTAACGCGGGGAAGGCGAGTTTACTACCGACGTCGCCGCGTTCTCCGGGCGGCCCCCTCGGACCCGGAGGTCCCCGTTCACCCGGGGCTCCTCTGGGTCCTGGTTTGCCCGGCCGCCCCGGCTCCCCGCGGCTCCCTTGCGCCATTGGCGGCGGGGGGATGCCGTTCACGTCCTTCATCACCTCCACGGCTGATGCGCCTCCCGGTTTGGGGCTGTATGGGTCGCAGACCATCCGACAAGTGCCCATCATCTCGTAGTAGTGGGCCGAGGTTTCCGTGGTCTGGAGCAGTAACGGAATAAGGATAGCCAGAACCAACACCACCATGGCGACTGCGGTCACCAAGACGGCCACCGACCACTTCCCCCGCGCGATTCTAGGACCAACTCCGTTGAGCCGCTCGGTGAGGGAATCGTGACAGACGGGGAGAGGCGTTTTAAGGACGACAAACAAAAATAAAAGAAATGAAGTTAAGTACGCGTCCCTCGCTCCAGCTGTTCCACTGTGGTTTCGAGCCCTCAGGCAACGGGTGTTAACGGGCAGCTGGTGCGCGTCTTGGCTGGATGGATAGATGGGTGCGCGCTGGCAACTGCGTCAAATCATCCAGAGTAAGCCATAAGGGGACCGGAAGTTAGGTGATTTTGCCTTCAAAATAAAAGGCAAATTTGAAGGCGCAAAAATGTTTGTGATCAGTAAAGAATATTTTGAAATGCAGGAAAACAACAATCGTATAAAAATAAAGAAAAGTTGGTGAAAAAAACAACTTGTTGTATTTCCATTTACTAGAAATTATTGTTGAAGTGTTTTCTTTATTTTCACTACTTTCACTTTTACTCAATCAAACGTTTGCCAATGAGGGTTTTATTTTGAAAGATATGACCGGAAGTTTTTTGTTTTATTCTTTCAGATTTTATATTGTAGGGAGGAGAGCAAAACTGATGCGTAAAGTTCAAGTCTGCGAAATAAGAATTATGATCTAAACTGAAAATGTTTGAAATAAAACAAAACAGCAATAAAGGTCCACTGGAAACCTTTTTTGGAAAATAAATAGTATAGTCAGGCTATATCTTCATAAATTCCTTAAAATGTGTATGTCTTTATAGAATATCTATATATTATAGTCAGTCAACACTGAAAATGTCCTTATTTCACCCATTACTTCTGTTTGGACATCATGCAGCAACACCAATACGTTTGTCATCTGAATTCATTATGGTGAATGTTCATAGATATCTCATCCATAATCACATCCAAAGCAATAAGGACTTTAATAGAATTGTTTTATTTAATAAAAAACAATCAAGGATGTAGATACGTTTTTTTTCAGCCATGAAAGGAGTAAAGGTTAACACCAAGTCAATTTAAATGGGTCCATTTAATTTGGGACCAAACCTGAGGCTAAATGGGTGACCAAATATTTCAGTTAAACCATGATGGGTCTTTTCAAAGTCAGTTAAAATGGCTGAGGGCAGGCTCACTATGGTGACGTGAAACCACCAACTTCCATACACACGAACTCTCTCTCTCTCTCTCTCGCTCTCTCAAAAATACACACACACAAATACACACACACACAGACAAGGGGCAAGCTGATAGAGAGATAGACAGAGGGATGGATAGATGATATAACATGGGTAAATGGGCAAATAGACATATAACACATGAAAAGACATAAGTATCGACTGATGGATGGATTGCAGGATGTATGGGATATTTGTGAGGCTGCTGACATTTTGACACAGGGCCTGAAGAACTGGGCCAGAGATGTCTGACTGCTGTCAACACCTCCAGCTGTAAGCTCCCTTGTCACAGAGACATATTTGATCTCTTGTTTCAATAGGCAGGGAGCCGTAGGCCTTGAATTCTGATTCCCCACCGAAATTAAAATTCAAGTGCTGTGCAGAGTCGATCATTATTCTGTTGCACTCGGTTTAATCTTTAATGCGCAAACTCTTCAGTTTAGCCCCTTTTACTTTTTTTTTTTGACACAATCACTGAGGACATTCTGCGCTTGGCCTACCATGTGGTTTATGAGCACAAAGGCTTGAATAAGACTATTATTTAAAGCTATTTTCAAAGACGGCGTGCTTCTGAGAGAGTAACGAGAGCCTTATTGAAAATAAAAGCTTCAATTGATTTTGTCCTCAAGCTCAGAATAATTCCCCCGAAGAACCTTGAATGCTTGAATACCGAGAGTTGGGAACTAAGCACCTGGAATTGCAGCACAGGCCCCACATCCACAACAGAGGCTTTAGAGCTCAGGGCGGTGTGGGGAAATCCTCAGAGGCCAGAGACATGGCTTAGCTGTAGCCCTGTGGTCACACCGCAGAAGCACCGGCAACACCCCTTAGCAATTTCAACTGGTGCTCAGCTCAGCCTTTAACTCTGCCAGAACACGGATCCAACCTGAAGGTGAGAAATGTAGCACAGGGAGTCACGAGACCTGGGGTCAGAAATTTAACTGAGCTTCAAATTAGAGGGTTCCTACAGAAGTGGAAAAGCTGGAAAAAGTCATACAGTCGGTTAAATCATGTTTTGCAAGTGCAAGTGTGATATACTTGGATTTGAATTGAATTGGCTGCAGAAAGATAGATAGATAGATAGATAGATAGATAGATAGATCCAAATGACAAACTGGTGATGAGGAAATGGAAGTCATGGAATTTGATTAGTAAGAACCGTGCAAGTGGTTTGAGCTTTTGCGTATCATCTGCCACTCATAATTAAGTACAGTAACAATTATCCGGAAGACTAAAGGTGAAAAGTAAAGCAGCAGCAGCAGCACTTTATTGCCACGCCACTCTCTTGCATGGCTACAGAAGTGACCTTTACTTCGGATTAGTACAGTGGACTGCACCTTTAGGCTGTGGTGAGCCACGCACGGAACACTGTCCGCATTATGCAGTGGAGCTGGTGAGCTTATCCTGCCCGGCGGTGCCGCCATGCTTCTAATCCCACCGCTTATTAGTGAGCTGCCGTGTCACAGGGAAGAGCAAGCGGCGCAAAGGACTCAGTCCCTCGTTAAACAGGCAGACTGCAAACTTTATATTGTATGTGATCTGGGAAATATTCAAACGTGAACACCTTTTTTTTTTTTTTTTGCTGGTTGTTTGTGTTTCATGGTGTCATAGGGAGTAAGATGGAATGGCATACCCCTATTCTTTATTTATCCAAAGCAGGGATTCTCAAACATTTTCCAGTTGCAGACCCCTATTGGATTACATTTAGTCCCAGGGATCCATATGGGAATTTTTGTTGTTGATTTAGTATTGAATTGTATCACTGTCTATACTGTACGTGGGGAGATGATACTGGTGAGAGTGAAACCCCCTCATTTCTACAACATGGAACCACCACAATGAGTTCCTGAACCTCAGATCCAGAGAATGGCTGAACAGACAAAGAAAAGAGCGCCACCTACAGAAACTCAAACTTCATCAACAGAAAATCCAAGGAGAAAAAAAAAAAAAGACACAAACAAGGTCACAGTACTGGACACACTGTTTGATTGAATCTCTGGGAAGTGCAGTGCAGAAACGCCACGGCAATGAGCGCTGAAGAAAATAAAAATAAAACAACACACATCTCGAGGATTAGGCACTTTAGGCACCTTGCTCGAGGGCACCCCGAGGGTAGTCGAGGGATGGGAGTGTTACTCGCTTTCCCAGTCACAGCTACTCTAACCCGACTGTCTCTTAAATACTGAATCCAGCGCCTTTGTTGGCAGATGGCATATGTTGTTGACTATAGAAATCCCTTTTTTCCTAAATTGCCTTGTTGAATTTGAGAAAACGAAGCATTACTCAAACACTTCATGTTTGAATGTGGCTCTGACATGCATTCCTCCCATGCAACCATATGCAGTGATGTAGTGGTAATTAAAAAAAGGTGGGTAAACTATGACCTCTAGACCAGTGGTTCTCAATCCAGTCCTCAAGGACCCCCTTGTCCTGGAGGTTTTAGCTCCAGCTTTACTCAGGCACACCTTGAACCAATTAAAGTAAAACCTGAAGCCTCTAATTGGAAGCAATCTTGAGGACTGGATTGAGAACCACTGCTCTAGACAGCCAGCTATGTGAACATTTATTATTATTATTTCAGATAAGCATTAATTGATTTTTTTTGCCCTTAAAAGACTGATCATCATGTAATTTACACCTGTTTGATACTACTTGCTATAATGCACACGATGAAAATACCTCATAAAAGTGTATATCAGACTAGAATGGTGGGTAAACTCTATTCCTGCAAGTAAAAAGGTGGGTAACCTGAGTTACGGTGGATTTACCCTCCACTACATCCCTGAATGGATTCTACACTCAAGACTGGCCCTTCACTGCACTAAGCAACAACATGCCACGTCAGCTCCGGTGTCAACACATGACACCGCTTCACCCTAATACCTGACGAAGGCGACTGAAGACACCGCAGCCCTTGAAGGTATACAGAGACAAATGCCTCCCCGGATGTAACGCCGTGGCCATCAAGTCCCGTCTCACCGATGCAACGTCGCTGAACTCAGCGGTTGGCGTTGACCTAACTCTGTGCTACGTGTGGGCGTGATTCACTGGCAGAGATTGAGAGGGAGGGAAGGGGCATGTCAGACGTAAACCCAGCTGTACCTCTCCGCTGAAATGTGTCCCTGTCAAAGCTGAGGGCGAGGGAAGAAGGGAAAGGTAAGAGATGGGCATCACTCAGAGTCATCATGTTGAAGGTGATTAGTTTAGCTCTGCCCTCGAAGGGAGTAATTGGACCTCGGTCATGTCAATCAAATGCAGAAGTACAGGAAAATACCAATTACGCAGAGGTGGAAAACTCCAGGTTCAGAAAGTAAAAGTCCTGCCAGGATTTTTCTCCACCTGTGCTCTTAACCAGGTGATTGCAATTATTAGTCCCTCCCCGTTCTGTAGAACTAATAAGAATATCAAAATAAAACTCTGGAAAGTCCTTTTACTTTCTGAACCTGGATTTTCCACCCCTGCAATTATGATATGAAATTTGACGGAATATATGCCTTTTCTCCCAGTGTGGCCAGGTGATTAAAGAGACCGTCCTGTAACTGGATGGTCCCAGGTTTGATTCCTCATGGCTCCAAACGGTCTGCCCTGTATAAGATAGGGAATCCCGAGTGTGTGCAGGCGTGCTGTTCTGCGACTGACCCTGCACTCTAACCTTCCTGTGGAGGGCAGTCGGCTGAAAGAGACATTTCCCCCTTAGGGATCAATAGAGCACCACAACAAAGTAAGGACACTATCAACGCAGCCAGTCCAGACTATGCATATGCAGTCAAGTGAAGGCTTACTTTTAAGGGGAGACCTGACAGCTTATCTGAAATCTGTTCCAATGGATCGATTTCCTTCGATAGGTGTTGAATTTCTGCAGATGTGCCTTGCGTGATTAATGGGTTATCCAGAAAATCAGTCAACGTGTCCCATCAGCAGACCTCAGCAGTCACCACCTACAAATCAAAAAGCTCAAAATCAGATATGTAGATCATGATTGTGGCTTTAAGCATTGTAAACAAACCTGAAAAGAGAGCGGCGGAAGGAGAGCGTGTGAGAGAGGGCATACATGTGGGCTACTATGTGTGTGTGTGTGTGACACCGATGCAGCACTGCAAGCCTGGGGGATTCAACCTTTTGCAAGTGGCAAAGGCAGACATGATGAAGTCATGTTGACAGTACATGACCCGCGGTCAGACATCTTTTTAACACATTTTTTTACATTTGCTTTTTCATTGCAATCCCAAGGCCCAAGTTATCAAACCTGGTTCAACAACAGCATTTAAGGAGATAAATTGGGCATTTGGGAAAAAAGAGGAAAAACTGTTAATAGCTTCTTCACGGTGCAAGCTTCGAAGCTTTGTTGATAGAGCAAGCCTATACTATATTATTATAGAAACATTTTAGAGGCTATTTTTTGTTTCATGTAGTAATGCATGTAGGCCTCGTTTTATGATCACACAGCAGAGGTGTCACTTCACTAAAACATAAGCGATGGTAAAGTCCATCTGTGTGCATCTAATATCATTTGCCACCAAAACTCTCACATTTTCCTATGTCAACTTCTGATAATAAATGTATCAGTTACTGGTGACTGATTTATTATTTGATCAGTGTGATAAATTATCAGACCTGGGTCACCGACTATCTTGCACAAACACACACAAGTCATGCATTAACATTGTGGTTCTCCCGTCAGTGTTTGAAGTGTTAAAAGATTGAAGCAAGGGTGGCCAATCATGTGCCATGGAGGGCCGAGAGTATTAGTCCCTCCTCTCTGGTTGAAGGTGTGCTAATCAATGAAATCACCTGCTGTACTCTTTGGTTGGAATGAAAATTTGCATACTCTCGGCCCTCCATAGCACATGATTGGCCACCCCTGGATTAAAGTGTCTTGAGTGACATGCTCCTTTTTGCTTTGTTATCGTCTGCAGACAGATGGGGCGGGGTGAGGGCGGACCCTCCGCTGCGCGCAGGAAGGAACGCACAGGAAACAGTTGTAGAAAGAGAGGTGAGTTGCTAACAGAAAGTAAGCGCTAATACTGTTCTAACGAACGCATACAGACGCTAAATAATATGATAAAAGCGGTTATTTTACCCAAAGAAAGACATTTATTTGCCTACGTCGTCCTGCGTGTTTAGCAAGCTAACTTTCTGAAGAGATAAAGTTTCCACGAGTTCAGCGAAGGACATCGAGCACTGCTGGTGGCCGCGGCACGAGAGAACGTCACGCCGAACTTTATTTCCTTGCTTTGTCAGAAAGTGTATATGAGTGGTAGAACATGACTTAAGACCTTTTCTAAATAGTCGGGATATTTTGTGTATAAATGATTCGCCGAAAAGCAGTTTAATTCAATACCAAACTAACCAATTCGGAAAGTTGACATGTTTCCAGTAAGTGCTGCTTGGTGTATTGGATGTATGTCGAATGGAGGGGCGGCTCATAACGATTCGTAAAATGTCTTAGTCCTGTTCTACCAGTTATGTACGTTTCCCAATAATTTTTGAGTTTGACGTGATGTTCTCTTCTTCTAGGTGGTTGGCTGCCTTTGTGCTGGGAAATAATGGCATCTATTGTAGTGAGCTAAGATTCAGCTGTAGTTTTACTGTCTATGCTATTATTGGATTGTCATATGATTTTCATATTAGCAGGTCGAGTAAACTGATCTAGGAGCAGTGCTCAGAAAAATTTGTTTTTGTACCATGATGGAATTGCCTTGATAACGAGCAACAGATGCAAATGGATAAGAAGACGGTGTTCTCTTGCTGCTTTTCTCATTTTCATTTCTTTCATGTGCTTATTAAGATTTAATGTTGTGTAATCCCACTGTCTCTTTTAGGTAATATAGATGCAAATAAATCCAAACCAAAACACTGAACCTGTCCCCTCGGTGGCCTGCTGTAGACCTCACGATGGCTCACGAGGAGATAAAGAGGCCTTTAATTCGGGGAAGAGGAGAAGGTTCCAGACATCTGGAGGCTTCCACGTCCGACCCTGATTCTCCTGTGGTCGGCATCCTGGGCACCGGGGACTTTTCCCGCTCGCTGGCCAAAAGGCTGGTGTCCTCAGGGTACCAGGTGGTGGTGGGGAGTCGAACCCCCAAACGCTCCGTGGCTCTCTTCCCCGAAGAAGCCGAGGTGACACACACAGACTGTCTGTTTGTCTTGTACCTCTCCTTTCCCCACTAGGGATAACCACTACACATATTTTAACTGTCCTCCCTGTCAGCATTAACTGGTGTCGCTTGATAGGTAATTCTAGTTAGAGATGAGTCACATGTGTTAAGGTAACAGCATGAAGGAATGTGTTAGTCATAGTCATTTTAATGAAAACTTGTTCTGTGTTGCAAACCATATACAAAGTATCTGGGAGCTGAATATTTTCTGAGGCAAATGTATAACTATAAGTTATAATGGTCTACAATGCTTATCATAGACACTATAATGCATGTAATTGTTTGGTGTGATTAATGGAAGAATAGTTCATATGTTCTTAATACATTTATAATTGGCTTATGATGCCTTTCAATGTTAACAAGAGGAGAAACTAAAAATACAATATGTGTTTAGGTAGTATTTTACGTGTTGCACATTATAACACATCAAAAGTATGTAAGTATATCTGCCTCTAATGTGCCTGTATGAGTAATGCATCACAATCCACTAACTACCAGGTGACGTCCCAGATGGAGGCAGCCAGCCAGGCAGACCTGGTCTTCGTTGCCCTCTTCCCTGAGCACTACTCCTCGCTGTCGGGACTGAAAGAGGCACTAGCCGGAAAGACCCTGGTGGACGTGAGCAACGGCGCGTGGATCAACCGGGACGGGCCGTCCCATGCCGAACAGCTGGCCGACTGGTTTCCGGGGAGCTCTGTGGTCAAAGCGTTTAATACCATATCGGCTTGGACTCTCCAGATGGGACCACGGGATGGAAACAGGCAGGTGGGATGCATCATGATATAATATGATATATGATATTACATCTTTATGCAATTCCAGACTTCAGGCAGTGACCAGGACTGGAATGTTTTGGATTCTTTTCAGTAATTTTAAAAGCTTTTCAGTTGCCATAAAGTGTAATTAAGAATTTGTTCCTTAGCATTTCCCTAGGAGACATACATACTGTAGATGTATGAGTCACCAGGTCAGAGGTCAGGGGCAGCCAGCAGTGGTTCAACTTGGCTTAGAGTACAGGTTCTTGCTCAAGGACATTTTCACAGAAATGGACACAAATGGGTGTTGCAATGATTGAACTGTGTTGCACACAATTCCTGAGCACAAACTAGTTTCAGGGCTATCGGCCGAAACACATTGCATTGAAGTTGGACCGAGTTCAACTTTAAAAGCATGCGTTTAGCACCACAACAATGGTTTAGCTTGTGAGGAGCACTGGCTACACTTTGAAGCCTTAGCAAACGCTAGGGAAATGAGTTCTGGTGCTGCTACAGTTTGTTAGTTTGATTGCCACCTCAGTGTTGTCATGGAAAGCCATTGTGAGTCAAATAATATGAAAAAGCACATTTTAGATTTGATATCTAATGATACTTTTAACTGCAAGGCAAATGAGCTGGAGGGATGAGAGAGGAGGGGCGAGGAGTTGGGCAGAGAAGGGCTGACTAGCAAAGACTTAAGGCTGTTTTTGCCTTTTAACTACGCCTGCACAATTATGGCAAAAATGATAATCATGATTTATTTTTCTTGGTTTCAACAAACAATATATATATATATATAATTTCACTTTATTGAGTGCAGCATTTCGCAAAGTAGCAACAGCTGAAAAGTTTTCATTCTTACTGTCTTAATCGTCTGTTCTGTCCGTATTCTCTGCAGATGAAGTGTGAGATAGAAAAAGGGCGAAAGAGAGATGTGAGAGATAGAAAGGAGTCTAGTGAAGAAGTCTAAATTCCCTCATGTTGTCGTCTTGTTTTCTCCAGGTCTTCCTCTGCAGCAACAGCAGCAAGGCCAAGGGCTCAGTCATGCAGCTCTGTCGCAGCATGGGCTTCGTCCCCGTCGACATGGGCCTCCTCTCTTCCGCCCTGGAGATCGAAAACCTCCCCTTCTACCTCTTCCCCTTGTGGCGCGCCCCCGTCCTCTCCACTCTGTGCCTGTTTGTCGTCTTCTTCCTGTACAACTTCCTCCGCGACGTGCTGCACCCCTACGTCATGCAAGGGAAGAGCGTTTTTTACAAACTGCCCATCGAGATCGTCAACGTCACCCTGCCCTCGGTGGCCTTGGTGACGTTAGCGCTGGTCTACGCGCCCGGTTTGGTGGCCGCTGTTTTCCAGCTGTCGCGGGGGACCAAGTACAATCGCTTCCCTGCTTGGCTGGACCGGTGGTTGACCAGCAGGAAGCAGTATGGGCTGTGTAGCTTCCTGTGTGCAGCGCTGCATGCCATCTACAGCCTGTGTCTTCCCATGAGAAAGTCTGCCCGCTACAAACTGCTCAAAATTGCCTTTGAACAGGTGAGAGACTGAAGTAGAGAAGTGTGTGAGAGACAATTCAGTTTAAGTTTACCTTTGCACAATGGTCTATATTAACTAGACACTGTGCAATAAAGAAGAGACGTGATTTGTCCATGGACTGACTGACCTGAATTTGCCTCTTGGTGAACATGGTGCTGTATTGATCGCGCCATGGAAGAAAGTCTGTAACGACCACACAGCACAGCGATCAGTGTTTGTGTCATTTTGCCATATCGGTGTGAAATTATTGCAGCAGCACGAGAATACCATGAAGTAGTACACATGGAATCAGGGCTATTATTCTGCCCTCGTCAGTGTATTTGCCCAAGACCCAGGTGTGATATCTTGGCAGCCTTTATAAAATGACTGATTGGCCTAAGGGGGTGCAATAGCAATTAACTGAAAACTGGCACCTCTCCTGCTTTATGACATTTTGTACATATGAAAAGCCAATATTTCTTGTCGGTATTCCTTATTGTTTGTACGCTGCTCATGGTTTCCTATCAAACCATGTATTTTTAGATCGGTGGACAAAATCTAATCATCTATCTTGTAATTTAGCTGACCCCAAACTAACAGACTGTAAAGTGGTAAGAGTTAATAACTTTCAGTGGCATCAAGCATAAAGAGAGACTGGTAGCATCACTAGCAAGTCAGCTGTATCCTGCAAGTATCCATAAGGCCTGTCGATCTCTGTCTCTCTCTCTCTGTCTGTTTAAATGAGTATGTCAACTTAGCCACATATCATTTAAGATGACTATTTAGCTTTGGAGCTGCTACAAGTTTTCTCACTTCTGAGATAATGCATTTACTATCACTCAACATAGTGTATGCTAAAGTGTTAGCACGGAACACAGCTTACGACCTACCGGGGACACGTGGTTGATTTGACCCTCTCTCTTTCCGTGGTGTCCAGGGGAAGGAGGGGAAGGAGGGCCTGTGGGTGGATAACGAAGTGTGGAGGATGGAGCTGTACGTCTCCGTGGGCATCATGGCCCTCGGCCTGCTCTCTCTGCTAGCCGTGGCCTCGCTGCCGTCCGTGGCCAACAGCCTCAACTGGCGGGAGTTCAGCTTCATACAGGTACACACAGTCATTTGCAATGGCATGATGGAAATAATTTGAGTTAGTACTTGCTAATGAAATTAAATTTTAGACAGCTAATTGTGCTAACATTATGGCTGTAACGTTTGCTAAAGTTGTAACTTCACTCAAATGATGTGACGTTCCCAAAATATGTTTCTCTTCATTGGTTGCAGTGTGGCTTTTGGCCAGTAGATGTTGCCGTTAGACCCTGTGTTCAACACTGCTCAATGAAAATAAACTCAAATAATAGCGTTTGGGATTTTTTAAGGGTTGTGCAATCAAGGTGGGGTGTTCTTATCTCAAAGTGGACCATCTTAGTTATACACTGCTGCAGGAACCCCTGAATGTCTCGCACTAGACTACATTTTAAATTCCTAAATAGCGAAGTAATTTAAATCGGGGGAAAAAAAAGAATCAGCAAGGAATTTCCACCCAAGTATTCGCCTAACCCTGTAACACACAGTAACACAGAAACGCACTTATGATGCACTGGTTAAAAAGGTGGGTGATCAATGACCTCCAGTTGGCGATCTTTATAAGGCAAACAAGTAACAGTACAAACAAAAAAGTTGCACTCGGCAACTTTGCACTTTTGTGGCCCCAAGTGACTGCGAGGAATAACTGTTTGAATTTTTTTGAAAGTTTGAAGAACCTCATTGCCCAGAAATCATGAAAGATGATGACGTTAGGTGGGTTCACCCTCCACGACATCCCTGCTTACAGTTAGAAAGACGGGAAAAGCTGACACACAAACAGACATGAGATACTGTCACATACAGACAAACAGACACAGGCAGACAGGCATCAGAGTGACTGACAGACTGATAAGTAGGCAGATTTCATATATGCTCATACAGGTACACACACACACACACACACACACACACACACACACACACACACACACACACTCCTAAGTGTTTGCACTCCTGCAGCTGCCCCAGATTTAGCGTCAAGACCTGGGCAGTGACAAAGCCATCAGGAGTGTTTGAGTGACTCAGTACACACACACACACACACACACACACACACACACACATATATATATATATATATATATATATATATATATATATATATATATATATATACACATATATACACACACACACACACACACGCTCAAATGAATCAGTGTTGCACCTCACAGAGACACAACCTCTCCTCTGCCCTCCTTTCTGCCATCACTTCCCCATCACGGCCTCCATTTCTCCAGGATTTGCCATCTGTCTGTACCAACTTCTCTTTCATCTTTCCGTTAAACTAATCCGGTGGCAGCCAGATTAGTCATGTGTCGCTAGCCGGTGTGATTAAAGGCAAGTTTTTGCCCAGCGTATCTAGCCTTGCCGCCCACAGCTAGAGGAGAGTGTGTTTGTGTGTACGTGCCTGTATGTGATGTATACATGTCAACCGGTGTATGTGCGTGCGTATGCTTGTGTGATGTACTTGTTTTTGTGGATGTATGTGAGTGACATGTACTTGTATCATCGTGTGTGTGTGTTTTGTCATCGTCTGCGTGTGTGTGTGTGTAAGCGTCATCCTCCATCATGATCACCATCCATTACACAGTAAGCCTGGAGGCAGAATTTTGTCCACTTGATCTCTGGCCGGTTTGAAGTTGTTGAAACTGCTTTTAGTGATCGGTCTAAGTCTCTTTAAACTTTTTTTTTTTTTTCGTTTAGGAATACCTTTGGCGCTTATAAGCCCCCCTCTTTACTGGTCAACTATTTAAATTATTATTATTTTTTTTTAAGCAAGCCATGGAAACGAATCATCTGCTACATTTACATGCACACAGTATTCTTCATACCGGCTCGTATCGTGGTGAAAGGAACACACCACGTTTTGTGTTTTTTTTTATTTATTATCTAGCCATGTTGGTTAGAAACAGCTACAACATGATGGAGAATAACACAAATAATCGGGGCACTGCAAAATGATTATATGCAGTTATATACTCTATTCACTCTCCCATTGGAAGGCTATTGCTTTATACGGTGATGATGCGGCCACCTATTGGTGCTTAATAATTCAAAGGCACTGTGGTGAAAAGTCGTCATTCTTTTGAAATGTTCATAATTACGACCAGCTCGGCCCGATTAGTCCTCGCTTAACTAGGAGATGAGGCTATTTTTACCCTCCTGCCCACCACCCAGCTCAACCTTGGGAAATGTTCGTAATTAGAGAGCCCTGCAGGTACATGACATACGCACACACACACACTAGTGGGGCTCATTCAGGACGAGTGTTGGGTCAGTGTGTTTCCTCGGGGGGGCTTCAGTAGCCTGTAAGAGAATGAGCTAATGTACCGGGCTGGCCTGACTCCCACGGACTGAAGATAAGTCACGTTAGAGAGCGTCACTGCTCCGCGAGTGTTGAGCGATGAGTAAAGGTAGAAGGTGGCAGCTTACAGATGCTAGGTACATTTTAACATCAATAAATCATCACGTTAGTAAAATGACCGTAAACCAGACCGTTGCTGAGAAGACTGGCGTGGATCATTTGACCCATGTACTGAATGACTGAATAACTCAACCACCACTTGTATCATACCAAGTATGTATTTTAATAATAATATTATTCATATTTATACCTTTTATACTATTTTACCACATCTTATTGTATTTGTGTATTCATTATAGTGAAATTATATTTACATGCGGCACTCATGTAACTGAAACAGGCAGTAGTTATTGCATTAGTGCAGTGGAAAGTGATGTCTGGGTGGAGACTGTCTACAGGTCTCAGAAGACCTAAAACACGAGACAACTTTACATCTTGGCATCTCCAAATACCAGCAAGAGGTTGGATTTGTTTGACGTTTGAAGACTTCAAAACACAGAAATCATGTAACATGACCTCAGTAAACTGCACGCTCCTTGGACCTTGGAACTGAAGTTTAGATTCATCACTTCCTGGAGAAGATCTGCGTGGAGAAGATTTCCCACCTGTGAACACACCCAACACCAGCAAACACAAATAGCTGTCTCAATTAGGCGTGATTTACCTGATGGGTGTGTTTTTACACAACAATCTTGGCTATTGATTTGTTGTTTTCCTCCTTCATTCTCCTCCTCACCTCACCTCCCATTTCCTCCCCCTCTCCTCCTGCAGTCCAGACTAGGCTACGCGGCCCTGGCCATGGCCACCCTCCACACTCTCCTCTTTGGCTGGGACCGTGCCTTCGACTCGGCCCAGTACCGCTTCAACCTGCCTCCCACCTTCATGCTGGTTCTGGCTCTCCCCTGCGCGGTCCTGCTGGGCCGGCTGGCTCTCGCCGTGCCCTGCGTGGCCCGTCGGCTCTGCCAGATCCGCCGTGGCTCGGAGAAGTGCCGGCATATCCGCTTCACCCTGCCGGAGGACGACTGCCGCAACGGGCACCGACTAGAGGACGTCAGTAATGTGTGACTTCAAAGTGTGTGTGTGTCTGTGTGACAGAAAAATTGAAACATGGAGCTCTTTATATGTGCTGTCATTAATATAATGCCCACTAGGAGGATACTAGAATAATATGTCCTTGGAGTGTGCTGAATGCTGCTCTCAGCGGCCTGTTAACGGACTTCGCTGTTCTTTTCAAGAAATGTAGTTATTTGTTGAATAGAGAAATTTGACTAACGGAGTACTGGTCCTCGACCTCCTGCACTATATATAGTAAAATAACATTTATTTAGATTGTCTTCGTGCTGTTTTGTTTTCTGTAGCTACTCTCTTTTGTGTCAATCACAGTTACAGTCTCAACGCCTACAATATGAAAACAAGAAATGAAAACGACACCCTCCAACCGTAGACCCTCAAAAACCTCAGTTAGGTTAAAAAAAAAAAAGAGAACACAGAGAAGGATCCTCCTCCCAGGACGGTCAGGCGTCCAATGGGTGCAGAGAGATTGAATGTTACATAGAGGTACATGACAAAATACATAGAATAGACACAATAAGAGCGCTTGGGTGAAATGTCTGGATGTGATGCGGGGCATCCACGCCAACTTGGTCACCATAGTCATTGCCGTCACGAGAACAACACCCGGTGCAGGGGCGTCAGCGCCGCCCGGTCACCGCGGACAAAAACCACCACTGGAGGCGAGGAGGGAGGAGGAGTCAAGGACTACAAAGGACACTGATACTTAAGCCGAAGCCACAATTTGGAATACAAAGACATAGGAGACACCCACAAACTCAGACAAACCCGGCCACTCACTCTCACACACACACCACATGAATGACGGGGCACACAAGCTAAACTCCCATCGGCAGGTTTTAAGCCTGGGTTTAAATTGTATGCTTCAGTCATGAACTAGAGAGGGAATTGGTGTGTGTGACCAGTAGAAAGTAATGGTAACCCGTGAGGTGTTATTGTGATCTTTCAATTGAGTATGATCTTGCCTTTAAAATCCTGCTGATAAGTAGTCCTGGCTTTCCTCTTGACCCAGAGCTTGTGTGTCCCTGTCTTTTAGAGCGGTTTCCTTTATGCCTGGGCTCTTTTATTCTCTCGTCAGACGTGATTTCAAGCTGGTTTTATACAAGTGGCTTCATTTTTGTTATTTCAAGTGTTTCCTGTCAGTTTCTTCATTGAACTATAAATATCAATGCATTACTTTCATTCCGTTTTCATATACTCTGATGTGCCAAATGAAAATCCATAGTCCAAATCATGCCGTCCCACTGCAGTGGGTTGGCTCGTATTGTCTACTATGTGTTATTTAAGAAGAAATATATAATAGTTATAATTTAACCTGGTTTCTGATTATTTTGTAGTGTCAAGAAAAATCTTAAATTGGCTGTTACAAAACTTTTTTATCGCTTGATAATCATATCAATGTCTTGAAACTAAACATTCAAGCATTGTCAATTGTATTCTTATGAAGAAATGAAGAAGGTTTTGCTGTTACAAATTTCTTGAACCAAGAATAAAGTTTTTCTACAACTTAAACTTGTTTTGACTATTTTTGCTTTGATACTTGAGATTTACTTTTTAGGTATGAGTATATAGAGGCTTCAGTGATTGGATCGTCCAAATATAATTGACTTCATGCCTGATGACTTTTCAATTAAGGAAAAGTCTGGATATATAAAAGCAGCAGACATTGTTTCTTCAATGCTTGAAATGCGTGAAAACATAACATCTATGTCAGATAGGGGTAAAAAAATAAATAATTCTTGTCTAAGTCCTTTGACAATTTGTTCAATCATCTGAATCACTTCATTGACCGTGTGGATGCTGCCACCCTGTGGTAGGAAATTCACCTCTTCCCAAGACTGACCACCTCAACATGCACATGTACTTCTGAAGACTCAAGGGGAATAAGAGAAGCAGTTTCAACTTCTGGCTTCACATTTAAAGTTTATAATCCATTACATTTTCATATTTAAAAGTCAATTTTGCTACTCTTGTCACCGGTTGATAAAACAATAGTAGGTATATGGTGGTTGGTCTTCCCTGGGACGCACAGGAAGTGATGCGTTTCCACCAGCAGCGACAGTTTGTTTGAAATAAATAGAACTGGATAGTTGGCATGAGCAGCGATACCAGCCATGGCTGAACAGACAGAGAAAAGAGCGAGTCAAACTTGATTAACTTGTTTTCTGGAAAGTGCAAATACCACTTCATGAATAGGTGCCACAGGACTCATTACTTGCATGTCTTCATTCAGTTCTCTTCAACTTGTCATGGTAAAGATTGGTCTTGGTATGTAAACAGGAAGAGAACTGACCGCTCACGTGGGTGGGGTCAACGTGGAGAGCAAGGCATGGCGAGCCTCTGACATTTAGGCTTTCTGTACTTGTTCATTCCACTTCATTAAATGCTTATTGAATGAATTTACAGAGAGAGTGACCTCAAGATGCAGGATCCAACACTTAAATCTGCGTGTCAGAGTTACAAGGAAGTTTCCTCAGTGCAAAAAAAAAAAAAAAAAAAGGATGTTGCCATACAATACCACACATGCCCCCTATTCCCTTATCTTCATACCCAGAAGGCCAGAGTGGATAATAGGATGCATTTTATCCATGTATATACCTTATATTCCCTCTTGCTGTCCAAGCTACCTCCCATTTCATTTCCCCCAGCCAATAGAAAAGCAGACATACAACATAAGAGTAGGACGAGTCGGACAGCCTACGCAAGTCTGGGACGCGAGTAGAGCTAAGGTGTGTCTCTCTCTCTCTGCAGTCATGTCTGTAAGTACAAACCGGTTTGCTTTGGCGTGTTCTGAATTTAATTTATCCTAATGTTATATGTAAAGTTAGCTTTTAGTTTCATTCAGATATCAGTTTACTTGTTGCTTTGCTGTAATGTCTTATGTACAGGTAATACATTTAAGCTTGTTCCTATTTACTGAACATTGAACACCAAAATGCATCTGCAGTGTTCTTGTCTTTGAACTGTACCAACTGTACCAAAATCCATCTTACCAAGTCATTTAATATTGATTACATTTTTTTTGTTTTTTGTTAAATATTTCTTAAAACGGAAGAACTCTGCCAGTGTGGTGAGATAATTCCACTTGCTTCCACTACAAATGAACCCATGTCAAGAATGTTCTCAAATCAAGTGTCATTTTCTTGATACTAGTGGGTCGATCTGACTTTCAAGATATCAACAAAAATGAAATACAAAATTCCTAAAGTGGATTTACCTCACGCAACTTGCAGAATGTTTGAAGAACAATACCATTTCAAGACAGAACATGAGGCTAAATGACTTGTTAACATGGACGTGTTTGCAGTATAAGTTCTGTGATTTTCAACTAACTCATCCGCTTTTAAACAAACATGACCTGCTGTATTTTGTCTCATCCTACCAGGATACCTTCCACAAAGCAGCCGCAGACGTGCTGATATTAAAACAAAGACCAGACAACGGAGAACTGTCTGCACTATATGGTTTATATAAGCAAGCCACAGTCGGTGATGTTAAGATAGGTGAGTTATCTAGTACATCTACACTGTAAAAAATAATAAAAGAAAAAAGTATTTTAAAAGGCGTGTTCAGGCATAAAATCTTGATTTTCTAAAAATGTTTTTCCTCAAAAAAAAAGTGGAGTGAGAACATTTCACTTGCTTCAATACCTTTTTTCAGTTTTTTCAAAAACGTGTGGATAAATGACATCATTTAGAGATAAGATTTACTTTTCGCCTGTTTTAAGACTTTAAGACTGAATTCAGGATCAAATGACTTGATAAGGATGAATATATAGATTTATATATTTTCTTTTTTTGCAGTGTATGGGTGAGTCTTAATGATCCAACCAGCAGTTGGGGTGGGGTTGAGAAAACAATAGTGCCCAGAATGAAGCCTAGCAAGTTAGCCGTCATTCTACCAATGATCCCAAGACTGATAAATTGTTGATTTTCTTTTACATTCCAATGAATAGAAAAGACATTTTGGACTAAAGGGATTGACAAAACAGTCCTATTACTAATGGGAATATCCAGAATGGGGATTGACAGCTCAAATGTTGCGTTAGATAAGAGTAGAAATGCCTTGACAGTTTATGTATAAGCTATGTATGTTGCACACATGTAAAAAAAAAAAAGTTCTTCTACATTCATCGACAGATCGCCCAGGGTTTTTCAACATTGCTGGGCGAGCAAAATGGGACGCCTGGATTGTACAGAAAGGTCAGATTTAAAGACCTGATATGACTTCTTTTCCCATATCAGGTTTTGCAGTGTGTTTAACTGTACAGGTGCGACGCAGGTAATCGCTAATAAATACCATCCATGTTCAGCAAAGACCTGATTAACTGAGGTCTATAAAATAAGGACTAACAGGTGTTTTCTGTTTCCAAACCAACAGGTCTGGCAGGAGATGAAGCAATGACCGCCTACATTACGTTAGTGGAGGAGCTGAAAGTCAAATATGGCATCTGTTCGTGACAAGTTCCTGTTCGTGACAAATATTTTTTAATGTCATGTCTGTAATTTCCCCTGCAAAAGTAAGAGATAAATTGGAGAAACCCTGTAAATAGAAATCGGCATTTTCTGAAGTAACCCGATAGGACAATACAATGAGTCCCGAAAAGCTTTCACTACTTGAATTTCAATTTAGGATTTATACCTTTTATATGCCACTATCTTAACTGTCCGGAGGTTATAACATGTTATAACAAATGCAATTCAACCCAGGTCTTGAGGCTGTAATTTCATTTTGAGCACAATTATTCTCATGACATGTGGGGGGGGGGGAAAGGTCATTTGACATATTGACATTTTGATATAAAAACAATTGCAATAATGAGCACCTGTACTTTGTTGAAAAGTAAAGACTTCATCATCCCAGATTCGCCTCTCTGGTCCTCTTCTGTCAAACAGCTCTCAGCTCCTGACAGTCCACAGCGGACTGAGGACACGTTCCACACACGAGTCAGTACAACTTGGGTAAACCCCAAGATCACGGGGCCGCTCTCGTAGAGGTCGACATGCTTCCGCAGTCTCCCCGTCTGTTGAAATGTCATCACAGTCGGTGCTTCGTTTCAAAGGGTACATTCGTGTGCAAACTGCTGTTTTTCCACTCAACATCGGTTTCTTGTCTTTGAGGTGTTTGTCAGACAGCTTTACTTTCACCTTTATTCATCTGTAGTCACGGCTGTGAGGGCATCCACAACATATAAGATCAACTTCTGTGTGCTCGAGGTGGCACGTGAACCCCCAACTCCTCCAGTGGAGCTGTTCAATGGCCGCTGGTAGTAAGTGGGCAAGTAGCAACAGTTTATGGGAAATGTGGTCTTCATTTTCAGAACTGGGTAATTGATGGTGTAATTGTATAAAAAAAAATTGTGGGGGGCGCTTCTCGGCAAGGAGGAAGACAAAACAAGCTTGATTTCAGCCTCAGTCACATCTCCATAGTGTCCCCCGGGTGTCCGGCGGGCGTCGGGCTGAGCGGGGCGCTGGGGAGCAGGGAGGTCTGTGTGGGGGGGGACACACTCTGGCTGATGGAGCCGTGGTGCCGCCTGGGCCTGCTGTTGAGGTGCTGCATCAACCGCCACCTCCTCCACCTCCTCTGGATCTCATGCTGCACCTGGAGACATGGGGTGGGGTGGTAACCAATCAGAAACAAACACTATAGCCATTGGAGAAGTCCTACTTGCTGCACCGCTCGTTTTTTTATTGTTGGTTTAGTTTTGAACTGCATCACTGTCTACACAGTATGTGGGGATTAAATGAAATGGGATTTGGTTTTCTACAGGCTCTCACCTCTCCGTTCATGAAACAGTAGAGGACGGCCACCACAAAACCCTTAGAGATGGGAGAAGGTAAAGTTGCACAGGTCAATAAGTATGTATGTGGGTGTACTCTTCATTATTCTGGATAAACAGAAAGGAACAAGTAGGTTTAATTCTCTCTAGGTGTTAAATATCCCTCTTGTGCTCTCTCACTCTCTCTCACACACACACACACACACACACACACACACATACACACCCCTCCCATTTACCTGTGTAGAAGATAGAGCCAGCTCTGCCGAGTTCCATATCTTAAACACCAAGCTGCTGACTTTAACAGGTAAGAAAACAAAGAGGATGTACTGCAGGCCAAACAGTGCCACCAGAAAAAAAGTAGACTTGATGAACCTCCTGGTCAAAGAGAAAGAAAAATAGTTCCTCTTGTTAACCCTCTGTGGTTTCCCAACGTGTCCAGGTGGGACGGTGCCATGAAAAACTACGATAATGCAGAAATATATGAAAGACCGGCGTGCTACTCACTTGTATTGGCTGAATTCATTCCTTTGTGCGTCTGGCATCCTAAGTTTGCCCACCAGAATCCTCAAAATGATCAAGAAAAAGATCAGATTCGTCTGAAATAATTGAAATCAATGAACACATTGCTATTTTCCAGTACAGTTGAGGGCAGTGTTAATAAAGTGTTAATAAAGAATGACATTAACACAGACGCTAGAAAACAAATCTGTTCTTACAAATATGGTCACCAGTACTGGCACTCGAAGAATCCACCAAATCCACTCACGTCCCCTGGTCTCCCAACAGCTTTGGTAATGAAATAGGAAATCAATTTAATATCAATATATATAACAATCTAATATATGAATGAAACAGATTCTCCCTTACCCTTCATTCTCATAGAGATACTTTGCGAATCCCCAGGAGGCAATAACAATTAATGGCAAACCTGTGATGAAATAAATCTATTTATTAGTTTAAATCTAAAAAAAAAATGGTCTACTCGGTTAATATTGACTGGATTAGGAAAAAAGAAAGTGGAGGTGCACTTTGATTTCAGTGATCAGATCTCCCTACCCCAGCTGAGGACGGTGTACCAGGTGAGGTGCTTCCTCAGGGAGAAGAAGGAGCGGCTCACCAGGGTGAAGAGGAAGTGACCCTCCACCAGCAGCCAGCTGTAGTTGGCCAGGATGGAGTAGTTGGTAAACATCAGCGCTACCTTACATGCCACCTGCCGTACATGGCGACAGGAGAGAGGACGTTGGTTTGAAATATGCCACCTAAGTAAAGGGGTGTTCATTTCTGATGGAGAAAGAAGAGTTGGTTTTCTTTTGACATGGGAGCTAATACAAATTACTTGTTGTATCAGTGTGTGGAGGAAATGCCTTTCTTCTTAACTGTAATTGATAGAAAGTCAATTCTTAATTCTGATTGGCCAATGAAGGCGTAGTGAGGTACGTTCTTTCTGGATAACAGACCGCTGTTTCACATCGAATCATATCACTCCGCCAGCCAAGAAGTCCGGTCCATTTGCGACACCTTGTGGCACTTTTTAATTGCCGGTGAAAGGCTGAACGGTAATCTTACCGGAATTTTTAACGTTTCTTTTTTTGGCTGAAGCTTGTAAATTGCTTTAGCTTGTCATAAAATCACTTCAAATCAATATTTTATCATTATCAGACAGTCATTATCGGAAAGAGCAAGTGTTCAAAATATGTTGTACCCTTAGTGTAAGATCAATAACAGTCTGAGTATCAGCTGATGACGTAAGAGAGTTTGAAAAGCAGTGGTGAATGAGTTATCCACCCCTCCCACCCACCGGGTAGTTGTCACAGTGGTAAAGCTCTTCGTTAGTGAAGAGCAGGGAGTCTCTGATGAAGATGAAGATGGCCCTCAGGATGAAGGAGACGAACAGCTGGATGTGAATGTAGTTCCTGGTGCAGTGGAGCTTCCTGGATACAAGAGGGATGTTCATTCATTGCAAATGGAGTTGGAGAAAACTATTTTGATTTTTTATTGGTCAAGGATGGAGGTTAATTGACATTGAAGACCCTAAACTTGTTAACTAAGTCACAATTTTAATTTGCTATACTTTTCAAAAACGATGAAAAAACGATTCTCTTTTCTCTTGACCTTCCCTCCAAGGGGAGGTCAAAGGTCAGGGTTATCTACAGCAGCATCCCTGGAGCTGTAGGGATTCAGTGTCTTTCTCAAGGACACTTCAGCAGGGAGGATGTTTAATGTCACACTGTCTGGCTGAAGGGCTGGCGTGGTGACAAATAGATGTGTTCCTTACCTAAATACACAGAGTATGGCGATGGCGATGGTGAGGGAGATGAGAGAGAGGGTGTATCCGGCTGTGTACATGGTCTTCACATGGGAGAAATACAAATGGGACTCTGATGACTGGATAGGGGAAAAGAGAACGATGCTTTATCAATATCTAATACTGACATGTAGAGCCTGACTCAGCCCATCAGCCCACTCAGAAAATTTGACCAAACTGAACTGGAGGGGAAACGCATTCAAAATATCCCCCTATGACTTTTCCTAGACCCACTTTCTGTTGTTGGATTTTCTAAATGATGCAAAGAAATAGTTATCACAATATAAACTGATAACTTGTTGGCCTCCCAAATCCATTGGCCTTTCTAGGGTTACTAATACCTAAAAACACCAAATGTCAAAACAGACGTTGGCATACTTTTACTTAATATCAGTGCTTTATATATGATATACATACACTATTTCTGCTCTAAATGTGTCTAATAGAATGAGAGCCCAGCGACCTCTCCGAGAAAGTGGAGTGTCTCGTTGAACGTGTAGCCACAGGCATCTTCATGAGGGACGACCAGGTCCGTCCAGCCTTTGGCAGTGCAGTTGCGATACACTTTACCTGGAAAATAGCCTTAAGAAAAATCACAGTACTATCTAAACTTGTATAACAGTAAAATGATGTGTGTGTGTGCATGCATATTATCTGGTGACAGCATACATTTCAAACAAAACCAGAACAATACAATGTTTTATTGAAAAGCTGTACTTTAGGAGGATATTTTCAAGGTGTTGTGTGTGTGTGTGTGAGTAGATTTGTGTTTGTGAAGTGTTCCTGAGCTCTGATCTATTGGGTAGTGAGGTGCAGCAAAAACATTGCTTTCCATTTTCAGGTTTTTCAATAACCTCTGTTTATTCAGACAGATCATTATGAAATCTATGATCCTCATCTGCCGACATAAATCTAGGGCTCCCAGCTGTCGGCCCAGTGTCTTTATGTACACAAGCATTTTATGGCTGACAGTGCTAGATAATGGGTCTCTGTATGCATATGTGTGTGTTCGTGTGTTCGTAGTATTTCACCTTCTGAATTGAAAAACTCAGGACAGGGTTGTGAGACAGTTTCCCCAACGGAAGCAGGCGGCCAGCAGTTCAAGCTGTCCCACATTCCCATGCAATCTACAAACACTCAGATTTTTTTAATATATGCAACAGAATTCACAGAGATGTTTTCTTTTTTCCATTAGCTGGACTTACATGGAAATAACCAATAAACAATATAACATGCAATAAATACATCAAACCTAAAGCTAGTTTTAACAATAAACCATCAGATCTTAAACCTGCAACAAAAAAACCCATCATTCATTCTCTGGTTGAATCAAGTGTTGAGACAAGGCCATAGAGTTTTCAGGTTGTATTACCTTTTATCGCCACTAGGTGTCAATATAGCATCACAATAAACTGTTTATGTTAGTAATAAAAACTAAAGTATTTCAGAGATCACCAACATTCAGTGGATTTACAAAGCAATGCCAAAGGCCGGCACCAAACCTTGATCTACTGAATAGTTTAGTATAATTATCAAGTCAATTATTAGGTTTAGGATTAAAAGGCTTAAAATTTGTGTTGACTCACCTGTTACTTTGGATGCATTAAAAGGTAGCAAGTTTTTCATGCACTCTTCTTCCTCTTTCACAAGAATGATATGAGGATGACAATCTGGAGACGATTTTGCCTGTAATAAGCAGAGACAATAATGCGCCTATTCACACGATTAATCATACCCATAGATTCAAATCAAACATGCGTCTCTTTTCTCACCTGGGGTAACATTAAAACTCCAATAATTCCCGCTTTTTCCATTTTTTCAGGCAGTTCTCGCTTTCCCATCAAGATAAATAAATTCAGAACTCTAGGCGCATATCTGATGAGAATAATGAAAAGCGAGCATCCTGTCATGCAGCAGATATGACGTCTGGAAATCAATAGTGTGTCTATAATTGTATCATTCAGTACACTCTGTTGAACACTAGTGTCAAGTCAGCCAGAATAAAAAACACCACTTCCGGTCACAATTTAAAAAATAAAACTAGTTGACAAGCATTTCACACATAGGTCTATGCAAGATGCCATAGACACTAGGCCCATCTTTTATTTTGAAGGTAAAATCGCTTAACTTCTGGACTTTTTTCTGTCTGTCTTGACGCAACTCTATGGAACTTTAAACCGACCAATCATCTCCCCCCACTTGAAATTGGTCCCGCCCCTTCAGAGCCCCAGCGTCACCATGACAACGACAATGTTTGACGGCTAAGTCTTCTCCAGCAACAACAAGAGCAAGTGTTTGAATGAAATGCTTCGGGTACACAAGTAGGTGGAATATGGCTATTTTATATTAACAGCCAAATGAAACCGTTTAGGTCTAAAACACAAGTAAGTCACGAAGTTCCAGCATCCAAAATACTGTACGTGAAGAGCTGGCAAAACGTTAGCTTCTATGTAAGCTAGTAAACATTGGCTGTGTTGCTAGTTTTCCCACTACACTTAACACTAACGCTAATCTTTGTCTTCGTTAGTCACAGTTATCACATTATCACATATTTAATGATTAAAGCCAGCTATTAAGTTGTTAAAATAACTTTATTATTACTTCTAATAAGGTTACAAACATCTTCTATCCCATTGTGGTAACTTAATTGTTGTAAAGTGGATGTTCACTGATAAGTAATCAGTTGCCAATTGCAGAAAACTGAAAGTAATCTTACTGATTACCTTTTGGATTAGGCTGTCTAGTTGCATCTAGATAATGTAGATATTGAAGAGGGAGTGAATGCAATATTCCTATTGCATAGAATTCTAGTATGTAATTGTTTTTATATTAACAGGATGTAAAGTAATCCAACCTATAACAGGAATCCCTGACAAAACTGTTAAAATTGCACACTTTAAAATAAAGTACCCTGCTCTGATTCCATTGACTGTGCTTTTGTATTCTGGTTATGTTATCCAATTTACAAATACTATTAATACTACCCAACGCACGGTTTCAACCTTCGACTGTTCTCCAGCTCTCTGTCATTTCTCTCATGAGGAGCCGGAGCTGACCTCTGGCTGGGATGGAGGTGGCTCTCTCTGCCCCCCAGAGCCTCTCAGAGCCCCTCAGGAGGGGCACTCCTCTACCTCTGGGCCAGCTGGTGGAGAAGAGCAGGACCAGAGACAACGTCCCCAATCACCTACTGGAATCAAGTATCAATCATGTTCTTTGTAACCTTCTGATAGTGATGCAGCAGCTGCATAGTGATGATCCAGGGTCGCTGCTCTGTAGCCGACCCTGACCTCTGACCTCCCTGTTGAGAAGGGCAAGAGAGATAATTTAACCGTCAATAAAGTATCACATGGTAATAGTTTGCGGTCATTAGACAAACACGATTGGGGTATAGGCTTATTCATCTTTCTCCATTAGAGATCTATCACATCCTTCTCTGTGTGAAAAAGCAGAAAATCCAGTTGCTTTAATTGGATTACAGACATATTACATGATGTGCTTGGTATTAGATTGTAGTATTGGAGAAATTCTCAGATAAAATAACCTATTTTATCTTGGTATTGATATCTAGCACCATTGTTGCATCTCTGCTCTCTGATTCATCACGCTAGTTGAATATGTTATTATTTCTACTTATTGTTCTATTTATTGATATATTGTCCCTATTCAGACACAAAAAAAATTCAAGCATCCATTATAAATTTCACCAATGCACTGATTGTAAAACTGTTTCCTTTGTCAGTTTATGTGTTTGTTTATTTTGAGGTTGGGTTTTATCATTTCTATTAGCTCTTAGCCCTAATAATAACTGTTATGACATCCATATATTTTTTCTTATATAGATATCCAGTATGCAGTATGCTACCTCTAGGCCGATGTGAATTAGCGTGCATTCTAACACACTTTTCTGTTGCTAAGCTGATTGCATTCAGTCATTGTTTTTTGTTTGTTCCTTCCAGAAATCTATGCCAAACTGAAAAGCAACAGCCTGATCCAAGCAGAACCCTCAACGCTCCACTTCAGTGGGTTTGAACAGGGGAAGGATTACCTAAAGATCCTGGTGAGGAAAACTACTGTTGAAGTTTAAATATCCTGCTGACTTTTAACCACTAATCATTCTGATTTTCTATTCACGGGCTCACACACTGGATGGTGAATTTTAGAATAGACTATCTGTTCCAAACAATGGTTGGTTAACAAAGTGGCACAGGCTAAATTGCCAATCTTGTTCATGAAGACATCATCTATCTATATTATGGAATGGAATTGCATGAGTATTTTACATCAGGTCAGTTTTGGTTCAGTCTGTTCAGGTAACATGTCTCTTTCTATCTTCTTGGAACTGGGCCATGGATCAATAAAATGTGGGGGGCCCACCAGAAGCGTATTTTAGATCTTGATCATGGCTTAAGAAACACTGCAATAAATTAGTAAAATAATAGTAAAAATCTAATCCTGTCATCAATTCCTCATTTGGATGCTGTAGAGGCTTTATTTGATTAACTGAATAGGAGCTGCATTCAGCCTTGCTTGGTGAAGTCCTGTAGGCTGCGTGTAATCATTCAAGGCTGTGCAGATGCTTTGGATCTCCTCAACTGTGGAAGATACAGTGGAAGTGAATGGATCTTTTCTCTCTTCTTCCTTTCCCTCAGAAATTAATCAACATCTCATCTGAAGTAATGAATATTCACATCATTCCCACCCAAACCAAATACTTCCAAACCACATATACAAAAAAGGTATTTATTTCATTGCTGATGGCTCACATGAATATAAGGTTACGATTCCACCTGTGTGCAGTGCAGATGCTGTTCCTGATGAGTCTACTTTGTTCTCGTCTCGTCTTTCTCTCAAGTATCGTCTCATCCCGGGCCTCGCCTACACAGTGAAGGTCCAGTTCTGCCCCGACGAGTGGCGCTACTTCTACGACTGCATTCGGGTTCACTGCAAGGTTGGGATCCAACACACTTTGCTGCTGTTTGTCTGGAAGTCAGCTGCTGCGTGCAAGCATTGCAATTTAATGCTGCTTATTTTACATTTAGATTGACATTTTAGGTATTTAGCGGATGCTCTTATTCAGAGTGACTGCCAATCAGTGCATCGGTAGAATATGCTTAAATTTCTATACTACCAACAAAATGTCAGCCAGTATATAATGAGTGGCTGGGCCAAAACAACAGCACTAAGACAGGATAAATAAGTATCCTAATAAGATAAAGTCCTAAGTACAGAGTGAAAGCCAAGCATTGCCTCTTTTCTCTCCGTCTCTTTGCTTCTCTTTCACCCTCCATTCCCCCCCACCCCCCTCGGTTCTCAGGGTGAGGAGAACCTGTTTATTCCAGTTCATGCTTACCCCGTCATCGATGACCTGCACATCCCTTCCCATATCGACCTACCAGGCCATACCGTTGGGACAGAGGTTTGCATATGTGTGTGTGTATGCATGCACCTTCTGATTTCCTGACCGCATATCTGCTTGAGAGCATGCCTGTCTCTCTCTGTATCCATCCATACATCCAACCAACCATGCTTCCATCTACCCATAAAAAAATAATCTCATCTATGATTTTTTTTTTCCTCCTGTCTAGTGTCAGCCATGCCATTCCCCTGAGCTGCAGCTGTCCCATTGACTTTGAGTTTCAGGTCTACATTGTCCAGCGCCACAAGGCCTTCTCCGTCCAACCCCTCACAGGTAGGAACTCCTAGAAGAAATCAGTTGTCAAATTATTTGACATAGCATTGTTTTATGATATTTTAAATGCCAATACAGAACCAATTTCTCCTATAACACAATGAGCCTGATAAATAAAACTGACTAAAGTTCAAAATGGCAAAGTCTGCCTTTAAGGTGAAATGGACAAATACATTTTTTCCGTTGATATTACTCAGCTAGCCTACCAGATTTTCTACTCAGAATTTGTGTATGAAGAAAGTCACCACAGAACTGGAAGGATGCCTCTAGTTTCCACAGCTTTCTCCAGACTGACACAAAGCAGTATCCAACGTCTGGGGAGCATCATAACACATGCCAGAACCGGCACTTGGGAAGCCATTGACCGACACAATGTTTAACTCGCACAATAACACAATAATATAAAAGCAATCAGTCCCACAGCAGCAGAAGTACTGTGCTATATCACATCAGTAACAGTGCCAGATAATCTAGGAACTTTGTACTCAGAAAGTGTCCAAATCCTCTAGAAATAATTCAATTTACACTATAAAATGTCTTGTTTTAAAAGTGAATATGAAGCAACAAGAAATATTGGAGTTTTATGGTCTTATTGTTATCAACACTATCCTAGACTCACTAGTATAGTACTGAATGTAACTAGTGATTTACTTTACAGCTAGTTGGGCATATCCTAGCTAGTTTGGATTTTACAACACAAGTATTCAATCCACAATCAAAGAGATGACTCTATCACCATAGTTACCACAATCTTTGGCTGACAGGTGCACACACACACATGCACACACACACACACACATTCCTGTTCATTTGTCTTTGCTGTTCCAGGGGTGATACCGGCCAGTGGTAAGGTGGAGATCACAGTCACCTACAGTCCTTTCCAGTATGAGACTTCTCAGGTCACCATTCAGCTGGTCATCTCTCAGTTCAACACCAAACCCTACCTTTGTACCATCACTGGGAGCTCCGCCCCTCACCTTGCCGTCAGGTAATAAGGAGTGGATGGAGTTAGTGGATGAACTCAACTCACTGGATTTAGTTGACGATTTATCAAGTTTAAGGAACAATACAGCTGTTAGTAAATGATTGCTGATGTACCTTGCATTCCTGGGTGCATTTTGTTGTTTGGTGGTGTATTTTTCTTATTGCCATGGATAACTGGTCAAACGTAGATGATGTGGTGTCATGTCGAGATATTCCCAGCGCTATAATGGAGTTAGATAGCTGAAAATGTAAAACATCAACAGGTCAGGTTTTTGGTGTCAGTCCCTCAGAATCAAAAAGCAAGGGCTTCTTTCTAGTCTCTTTGCACCGATCAGCAATCATACGAGGAGAAATCCATCGTAGAAGAGGAAGAGACACTAACTGAAGTAGAAGTAGAAAAGGCAGGTTGAGGGAAAGTGGGTACACCGAAAAGGTAAATTACAAAACTTCATCACAAAATAACTTTGGGAATATATTAAGCATCACAGATTTGATGATGCATAACAGTGTACGAGTATCTGAGGGTGGATTTGTCCTTTAAATAACACGTTGATGAGCTAATACATCCCTCTGAATTATTCAAAACAGGCTCTGTAACAGTTTAGCTAACTTACTTACTAACTAACTAACTAACTAACTGACTGACTGACTGACTGACTGACTGACTCACTGACTGACTGGGGGTGAAACATGCACCCACTGTAGTCAGTGAGAATGGCCTTGTTGCTCTTGTTTTTCAGCCAGTATAAAACCTTATGTTTAATTCTGTTCCCATGAGGAAGCGGGTGCTATCCATCACACAGCAGTGGCTCCATCCACTCCACTGTCTTGGTGTTATCTCGGCCAGGAGTTAATAATTCATGAAAATAGCTTGGTAGCTGGTGCAGTGATATCAAGATGGATATGCTTTCTGATGGATTTTTAGCATATAAAACATTCTCTCCTTGTTTGTTGTTCCCTGCAGTGGAACCTAATAAGGAGGAGATATGTGAAAGAGAAATATGAAGAGATATATGCTAGGCCAGGGTTTCTCCAGCTTGGACAGATGCCTGACATGTTGAGTGTCACCTGCACTACTTATTTGAACACAATACAGAAACATTTCCCCTGTACTGTAATGAGAAAAATAAAGAAAACTAACAGACTCAAATTCAAAATGTCAAATTATCTATCCGAATGAAGTTGAAAGTACTGTCTGCCAGTTCCTAAATGAAAAACAACAACTGTATATTCAACTGTAACATTTTGCCTGTTAGCACTGCTAAATTATTATAAAATTCTTACAATTATATTGAAAGAATTTTTTTGAATGATAGTGGAGACAGCCATATATATACTGTCTATATCCAAATGGCTAACACCATGACAGGCTAACAAAAATACAAAAAAGATGTTTAGATTTTTGTTCACATGCAATCTCAATGATAAACTGTAACACACTTCACGCTTTCAGTGACTTTGTTTTGAAAAAGTCACATTTTGTTCCCAGATGTCAAAATGTTCTAGCAAGCGGTTGTTTTAGAAACATGAGTTTACTGTTACCACATTAATATCTGCTATCCAACAAAGGAGAAACAATAGGCTGCAGCAGTGACTGCAGTACTACATCCATCCACAGGGGACGTCTTCAGGGTGGATCAGGTTTCCTTACAGTCATATAGCCGTGGTGTCCTCCCACAGCTGGAAAATTGCCCAGACAGCTAGAAAATACAATGAAAATTCATTGTTCTGGCCTCCCGTCACCCCTCACCCCCAACTCCCGAATTGTCCATATTTGATGATATAAATATCCAATTAAGAGCCATTAAGACCGCAGCTAGAACGAATCCTGGAATGAGCCCAGCACTGATTTTTTTTGCATCCACTGTTTTTGTTCCGTTTGATACCTGCACAGTGTCAACCTGCTGTCCTTTTGGCACGGAAATCACTTGCGATCAAATTAGCATTATATGGTGATAGATAATCTATTTTGGTGGTTATTAATGAGGCAATTATCTGTCATAATTAAAATGAATGCAGGTTTTACGCTGCTGGTTTATTTTTCACATCACAGTCAGCTGGGAAGAGAGCGAGATCGTGGGGAAATGGTGTCTGCAGAGTACAGAGGGCCCTCACCCGGCTGCAAAGTGCCTCCCCTGAATAAAAGCAAACTCAGGTCAACCAAGAAGGCTGACAAATCTAAGGTGCGATATGTGGCTTTCCTTGGTTACAGAAAACAATCTGATGCTCAGTGTTCATGTATTAAATGCATTTAAAGGTTTTAATTTATCTTGTATCGATCAGGCAAGACTTTTACATATAGAGCCAGTTGCATTTACCTCATTTTCCACCTTGCAGAACCTATTCAACCTACTATACATCAGACATGAGAGAAAATGGGAATTCAATAGTTTAGTGATCAATAGTGATCATGTGATCAATAGTGATCAATATATAATTATATCTAACTTCAATAGCCTGATTTGAAAGGCAGTAAAATAGTGGTTAGTGCATATTGGGCTGAATAGAGCCACTCCCTCCTTCATCAAGGTTAGGGCATGTAGGATGTGCTTATTAGTATGTTGCCTCAATTAAGTCATTTCCACTTTTGATAATGAAAGAAGAGTGCCTAATTTTCATTCAGCATGATTTTTGCTTTCAGGCTTTTGGCTTTTTTTTTCACCTCACTCTAAAACACTCACAATCATCAACAACCTGATTTCTTTTGGGGCAGTTTTAGTTTTGGTTCCATATCTCTCCTTGGTTTGAGCCCAGTTTTTGTTCTTGTGTCGGTTGCAAATTTTCAATTCCTTTTCTGTCATTTCCCTACCTGACCTCTAGACTGTGAGAGATCAGGCAGGCCTGAAGCCTCCGGTGGATGTCTCCACGCCTGCGGGAGTGGCCAAGATGCTGATCAAAGACACCGATAAACTGAGCTCTAAAGACCTGAGGGAGGGTAGGTGCAACCCATCGATTTCAATGGCTCAATGACCTGCAATATCTGACCCATGTACATGTCACATGCCATGACATCACATTACACTGCATCACTTATTGTAGTGTTACATACAGTATATGAACTGTACTCTATGAAGTCCTGTGTACCTGTAGTGTACACTGTATCTTACTATGTATCTTTCTATATAAGACTAAACCACAATGACATATTTCAAGTGACTGATCCTTGCATTGTTTCACACTACATTTGCTCAGAGGCCCTATTTATAAACACCCTATTTCTTATTACTGATCGTTATCCCCTTTGCCATAGCCATATCCTGTGGCAGTACGGTGGGTCTGCAGAACAGACAGATGAAGGAGGCCTTCTTTATGAAAAAGATTCAACAGGATGTCAAGGAAGAGAGAGCCAACCACCTCAGATGGTAGGTTATACTGAAATGTCTCTGTAAATCGCAGGAAAAGTTTAGAGTTTTCCTTCATTGACAATGTGTTCTTTAGATTGCCCTCCTTTAAATGATCTCCATCCATTTTTGTTCCATCCAAATCATTTCCATTCATCCTTTCGAATTGTCTGTTGTTGGATGTTTGCCCATCAATATTCCTCAATTCCTCCCATATTGATTTAGTTGTGCTTGCTTTTGTCCTTATTCACTCTAAGCCCTACTTTGCTTTGGGTGCCCAGCATGTTACATTCATTAAACCTTCATTGAAGTTCGTTGCACTGACTTCATATTGTTAGTGACAGCATTTATGTGATTTAAAAAAAACAAAAACTATTTCATTCATTCAGGCAAGTTCACCTGGGCAAGGACCCAGTGTCAAACCAAACCAAGAGGCAGATATTGGAGGAGAGACAGATGGCTCTGCACGAATATATGGTAAGATTCTGTACTCAAAATTGTCTCAGTGGCTGATAGTGAAGAGACTACCCACGTGTGTGTGTGTGTGTGTGTGTGTGTGTGTGTGTGTGTGTGTGTGTGTGTGTATATGTATGTTTGTAACCCTTTCTCTTCTTGTAACCATTCGCCTATGGTATTGGTGTGAATCATAATGTGTTCCTAATCAACTTACCCGATTAAAGAATGGTTGAAAAATAGTCATCATATAGATCAACTTAAGCTCCACCAGCATTCTCCCTCTGAGACACTGACTGCATACCAATGCTTAACCTGATTCAGTTGCAGCTGTCTTGGATCCACAGTGTGATTTTTCGATGCAGCCTTAAAAAACTCATGTTGTCTGCATGATTGATTTTATTGAGACACACCAAGGGAAAATGCAGCCTCAGCCAGAGTAACATCAGTAGTGAATTATGAGTGTCTCTGTCTGTGTTTCCTCTCAGAGACACTCTCAAACAGTACTTCCTCCTCCATCTCCTCACCGGTTTCACTGTTTATAATGCACGCACACACACACACCCCCTCCCTTTTACAGCCTCATATCAACAAACTGATGTTTTATGGGAACTCTGTTGTTTTATGGTAGGAGGTGAGCTACCGTTATGGGACATGATCTATCGTCACCCATACGTAGTATGTAGTCAGTCACCCATGCTACAGTCACTTGCATGAGTATTGGGATAGTGAGCGAAAGTTGTTCTGACACTGTTCTTCTGCCTTATATCGATCTCATAAAGGTGCTACATGTTGCATTTTTACACACCAATATATCATTATCAAATGAATTGTGATGCTTTGGTATAATGGTGGCGATGACTTGTAGTCTCTGTCTCACACCTTGTGCTGAACTAAATGGTCAATTCATTTGGCAAATATGACATTTAGATCAATGCTCGTGTGCGTGCTGAAAAAGTCATTTTTGTCTGTTTGTGGCATATGCTACTTTTGCCAAACTTGACAGTACTTTCTATGTACTGTACTGTCAAAATTATCAATTTAGAATTTGAAATATTACTCTTCTTAGCTAAGTAACAAATCGTCGCTGTCCTTTTTTCTCCAAAATGTCTCCAAACTTTTCAGGGACCAAGCCTTATTTTCAGCTTGACCACCATGCATTTTTGAGTTTATCCAGGTTTGCGCTAACTGCTCTTGTCGTTCATGTAGGTTAAGAAAGGAAGTGCAAGGCAGGAGGGAGACTTTGCCACAGGACAACCGAAACTTTCCACCAGACGAGGGGTTCGTGAAGCAGGACAGGTAACCATCAAGTTTCCAAACGTCGTTTAGAATAATTTCCCAGTTAGATTCAAAACCTTCACGTTTCACACAGCTTGCCTCTCTGATACTGTGAAACACAAGGTCTCAATTCTGTTTTTTCCCCTCAAAAGTGATGCAAATCTGATTATTTGAAATCAGTGTGAACAACAAAAAGTGGCATGGAATAGCTTTTTTTCAAATCCCACCCAGACCACATCGGTATGTGGTACTAAATCTGATTCTCAGGCATGCGACTTGTATTCGAAAGTTCAAATCAGATTTTCAGATATCGGATACACACTTTAAAATAAATATGAACAGTTATGATATGAACAGTATCTACATTAACTTGAATGAATGTGGCTATTCCTTTCCCCCTGAATCAGTGATGTTAAGTTCTTTTTCCTTTTCTCTTTGCTCCTTCCCAACTTTTTAAAGGGATGATCGTTTTTTCTTTCACCGCTCAAACGCTGTCATTGGACCACATGAACTCTAGTTGTCACTGTGGTGTCAGCTACCGGGGACCCTGAAAAAATTGGAACCCATTCTATCGTCTGTTTTCACTTCATACGTGGGTCACTGCACCCATCTGTGGCCATTTCACAAGACTGAGCTTCCCATCACCGCCAGACTATCCTTAGCATCACACCTGTCAGAATAACCTGCCAACTGGTCCACATACAGTGGATCTAAAAAAAGTGAAATCGGGGAGGCACTAAAGATCAGTCTCTGTCCATCACACACAGGATCTCAGACACCACTGCCTGGGTTTTGATGTGCATAGTCTTCAAATAATACTTAGTAGAAGCACCGTTTTTCTTTGATGACTGAAGTAGCTCTGTTTGGATAAGTAAGAAAAATTACAATTTCCTGTAGGGGGATGTCACCTCACCCTTGATGACCTTGAGATGACATCAACCTGTTGCATACAACCTAAAATACCCTACAATTCAACTCAGTCTAACACTCAGTTTCACCATCCTCTTATCCGTTGTCACTTTAATACTCATCTAAACTTCCCGTCCTGGTCCTCTTCGTTTGCACAAGATATCCATTATTCAGAGATGCCAAATGAGCACAAGCAAGCAATAAGTGTCCTTGTAACCTCTCTCCAGGCCCTGGAGGGAACCCCGTCCTTTCAGCTTTACGCCAGTTTTCAGCTGGAGCTGAGACACAGAGCCCTCAGACTTTGCCAGCAGGCAGCACGCAAGGTACACACATCCATATAAACTCACCAGGACACATGTACAAGAGCACACATACATGAGCGTTCACTGAGATGTACACACACACGCTATCTCCCTCCCTTCTGTAGAACTGGGCTAGTGTCCCTCCGGCCCTGTCCCGTCAGTGTCACCGCAGTAAATGTATAAATCTTTACCTCCCTAATCTTTACAGCATATGGAATAAAAACAGATTAGTGCATGCATTTTCAGTATGTGTGGCCCCAGAGAGAACCTAACCCCTTACCCTGCCAGTGTTAGTGGCATGCTCTAGTCTTGGAGCTAAATGGGGTTACAGGACCATTTTTTATTGGTCTTCTTTCGTATTTTTTAAGCATTGCTAACTACAGAAAGAGTAGCCACTCTTCAACCCTACAGGGATAGTTGTGTGATTTGGCCCCAGTACCTCTGTTGCTGAGCAGTTGGCTACCTTATGGGTTGGTGTTTATGTGTGGGTGTGATGGATCCTGCTGACTGCCGACTGCCTTAGGTAACCGCTGTCATGTAATGAAAGTTTACTGCAGGTTACTGCAAACATGTTTTACTGTCTTCCTTTTGTTGCACAATTCTACACAAGTAGTAAAAAAGGTGGCAACAGTCCAAGATCCAAGTCCAAGAAGTACACACTTAATGTGTTTTCAAATATGTGTTTTACCAATGTAAACATGTTACTTGCAATCTCTTCAGAATCTATATTCAGTATTTTATCATGTTCTGCAGCGAACTCTGTAATCACTTAGTTTTGTTGTGCCTGCTAACCGAGATTCAGTCAATTTGAAGTAATAAAGTATTTTTCCCTGATAACCGATGCTAGAAAGGGCCGGTGTGAATAAACACTGACTTGGGTAAACAGTACTGGACTGCACTCTTCTCTCCCTTCCAGGTTGTAATCCAATGTCGCATGAAGCGGAGACTGGCCTGTTTGAAGAAACTGGTAGACAGCATGAAGAACCTGCCCATGGCACAGAAAGGTTTTGACTATCTCAGGATTCAGAAATGCTCTCTTTATGTCATGTCATATTTAATTGAATTCATTTCTAGAGGTAAAATTGAAAGGACATCCCCTCGGCTTATTGTGAGGTTCCCAGAGGGCGAGGGCTATTTATGGTACCGTGCTCATGTAGTCATACGCGTGAATACGGCAATATTTGCTCACTGATCCCTAAAAATGTTGTTCTGTTTGAATTTACCTCTCACATTATTTTTTTATTTTCTCACCTTTGCATTTTTTATACAATGTTTTTTTTTCTGTCTCAGTGGAGGAGGAGGAGGAGACGTGCGGTCTGAAGATCTCACCAGACAAAGTGTTTCCTTTCTCTTTTCCCATTTTCTCTGACGAGGCCGACCAACTGGTGGGTACACTGCATACCTGTCAACACCAAACTGTAAATACAAGGAAGACCTTAATTAAGGCAACCTTATGATTATAGCCTGCTGCAGTGAGCAGGTTGCTAGTTGTACCATTAATGGAGATTACATGTAATTTGCAGCCTGTGAGGGAAAAAAAGCTTTTCTTTGCAAACCAATTTGCCTATTGAATTCAACCCCTAAACTATCTAAATGGAAGCCAAATAGAATAGAAAACCATTGAAAAGGGGAGTGCTGGTTATTGATCTGCACATGAAATCCTCCTTCATAATGTCCCTTGAAAGAAGTCTTTGATGAAACAGTGGAACTAAAGAGGATGCTCTTTCATCTTCCTGATGCTCCTCCAGATGAAAAGCATTTAGAACAGCCCCAGCGTGTCCGTCATTAGAGGTGTGAGAGTGAACAAATAGCGTCCATTCGTCTCTCTGATTTTTCTAGGTTCCTAGTAATTTGGTGACAGTGCCCGTGGATTCTGTTGGTGTGACTGTGAAAACACATATTCCCTTCTTCAAGCTCCAAGTACGTACTTACAGCACATTGCACATTTCATATTTTGAACAAGCTGCAGCCTCGTATTTCAGTGTATGTCAAAGTAGTTCTGAGTTGCTTCTGGGTGGATAAATGTGCTTCCTCTGCACCCTGCTCATATTATTTCTTAGAAAAATAGGAATGAAAGCAAAGAAAGGAAATGAAAGAAACATTTACCAAATTAAATATATAAAAAACGTCAGGACAAACCATTGACTCTGTACCATAAAGCCAAATCAATGCCAGAATGTTCTTGTCCCTGTCATAATGATGCAATTGAACTGGATTTCTGGCCATGATTTGTTGCTGTAATAATGCAGAGATGACATTTGGAGTATTGACATGATGTTATAAAATATTTAAAAGATGAAAAAACATTTTATGGTCTATGTGATGGTATAACTGTCTGGTACTGTAGGTTCCTCTTTATCTGTTTCTATATTATGTCACTATTATAACCATTATGTCTTGGTGTTGTTTTGGTACTCTAGGTGCCCCAGCACTATAAGCTGATGGGCTACCAGCCTGTGTTGGCCTGGGAGGCATTTAACACCTATATCCCCACCACCTTGGCCAGACCCCTACGCACTGGAGCCCTGGTAACCACAGCTCCTGCACTGTAAAATACAGATGTAGCCAACATTATAGTTATTCAGTTCATCCTAGTTTTTCTTGCCTTGAGGCCTGAAATGAAAACCCATTCAATCAGACTTCTTTCATCTGGATAGAGTAATCGGCAAATTCAAGGAAAAAAAAAAAAAATCATTTCTGACAACAAAATTGGTTGCACACCCTTCAATATATACTTTGTAGAAGCAGCAGTAAGCCTATTTGGAAAGTAAGCCTCTACCCACTTCAGAAATCTTCTCCCATTATTTGTTCAGTCATTCATTACCTATCTGTCCATCCATTCACCCCTTCCTTTATTCATCTCGCTGTGCTGTCCCCTTTCAGGACGAGCTTTTACCCACAGTGATCCGAGCCCCGCCTCCCGATTCAGTGGAGCCCAAGGCTGGGGAGGAAAAGCAGCACGAGGAAGAAGAGGAGGAGACGAAAGCAAAGGAGGACACCAGCCTGACCTTCACTGCCCCCGAAGCTCTGCTCAGACCTGCTCCAGCAAACCCACTCAGGATCTTTGTAAGGATTTTACCTCTAAAGTAAACTGAATGTTTTCCCTACAATACACAGTTTACTTACTCTAGTATCTGAGACCCATGTTTCTGTGTTTATCCCACCACGCTGTGCGTTAGAACCCAGCTCCAGGCCTCCAGACCTACAAACCCACCCCTAAATACCTGGAGAGCGATTTGGAGTTCCACCTCTGCCCACTGCCCAGGTACCAACAAAGGCCTCCAGTCACATAAGACATTTATTTTCATTGATCACTTTTCTTAAAAACAACATCCAATGGCACTTTCATGGCGATAATGTATGGTCTCACATTTTCACAATAAAATAACTCCTTCCTGTTATCCCTCAAGCTCTGTGATGGAGTTTGATTGCACCCAGCTATGGAGGAGTTCTCTGAATTGTAATGTTTGCAGGTAATTTGACTGAATTGTGTGAATGTGAATTTTCCCCTAAACATATCCATTGTGTCATCTCCATACAGGTATACCATCTCTGAGAGCAACGTGCTTGGCATCAAGGCTCCAAACACTCAGAAGAAGTTTCTGGACCGCAAGGTAATTTTGTTTGAGAAACTTTCCAGCTTTGGAGTCCTTTTCTGCAGAGCGCCTTTAGTCCATCCAAAAAGCATGTGCACCAGTGGTTTGGTTATTTGGTTATTGGTTACATATACACACAGAAGTGTTTTGTTACTGGACTGAAATGTATGTTACTTCAGATGGGCATGTTTGAAACTATCCCTCCCCAATAACAGGAAGTGATCAAAGGGGTCATGACCTGGAAGAATTTCAATTCGGCCGCGTTGAACTGTCTGTCCAACTCACCCACTCTGACCAGCGACTGGGCCCCGCGGAGGTAGGTCAAAACCTAGAATGGGATTCGAACCTGTGCTCTGCTAAGTCAAATTGAGCGTTGTGTGTGATTGCTGGTCTTCGAGTTGCCTTTGCCACACACTCTCACACCCACACACATACAGTCAGGGATATAGTGGAGAATGGAGTTTTACCCACCTTTGACAATGGTCAACATAAATTGTTATAGCGTAAATTCACAGTCCACATCATAGTAAGTAGTATCAAACTGATGGAAGTTATATAAGGGTTGAATCTTTTATATATACTTATTTTTGTTCATATTGGTGGTTGTTTGCCTTATGATGATGATCTGGAGGTCATAGTTTACTCTCCTTTTTACTCACAAAGTTGTACCATTTCTCATTTTTCCTTTTATTTGTTATAACCAGGCAAGACGGCTAAGAACACATTGTTATTGACAGGAACGGCCACCGTTTTGTGCTGCTGGCCGCTGAGCAGCCGGGGATTAACCTTGTTGGACTTGTTTAGAGAGGGGAGATCGTCTCTCGTTCTCTTCCCCTGCCCAGATTTTCCCATCTGGTCCAGGAATTTGAACCGATTTGACCCTCCGGTCACAAGCCTGCTTCTTGAACCATTACCCTATTTGGATTCTGCGTTAAAAATACGATTTATAATACGTTACATAATAATAATAATAAGTTACACAAAACTACATAAAATGAGTGTGTGTCTCACTGGTGGGTAAGACTGATGATTCCTTGCTGATGTGTTGGATATGCACTGTGTAGCCAACTACCCGTTTCTGGCCTTTTTACAAGCACATCCTGTCAAACAGTCATTGACCTTGACCCTCTTGATCTATAGAGGGTCGAACGAGAGTAAACAATGTTGCTTATGAATGCATGGGAGGGAATGTTAATAATATCATGAGGCTCAGATCTCTGTTCTCCGCAGACAGTGCTGTGATGCTGTGATACTACAATCTTTAATATTACACCACTGCAATGTTTTAGGGGCCGTACAGTACATTGTTTTCAGTGGTTTACCCTGCCCTCTTCAACCTTCATTTATCACAGTTAGTCTTGTTTACATCATGGGTTTCTTTGACAAGGGAGACTTGGCCAAGATAGCAGCAGCTCATTTATTTACAGGCAAAGCATATTTAGCTCCAGATTGGAGGATTACACTATGTGTGGGTCACTTCTTAACTCTGTCTGTATTTAGTAATTATTGGTGGTCACTAAATTTGGATTATGCTTCTTTTTTCATATTTATGTCTGTCTGTCTGTCCATTTTAACTTTTGCAATAGAACTCCATATTAGTGAGTTAGCTTTTATGTAGTGAGTTGAGTTTACTCTACATCCCATTATGTCTTGATAAAGATCCAAGATTGCTGTAGGTCTGTCTTCACTGCTTTAGTGGTTTTAACTTTGATTAACTCATCTGCTTTTTCAGATCTCAAAAGTTAAGTGCTTTTTGTACCTGCCTACCATATCTAGGCCATATGGAAGAGAAGAGCCGCCCACGCTGCCTTCACTTACACAGTGAAATAATGATTTATTCAATGTTTAGTCTGGATGGACATCAAATGAATTACATTAATTATTATTGATGTACTGTACTGTACTGCTGTATGCTTCTCCTATGCACCCTTTCACGAAGACTACCACTCTGGTGCGCAAAAGACCTTCAGTTCCTGACCCACTCCAAAATGATTTCACGTACTGTGTATCCAGGATTGGTGTAATTTAGTTTGCCTCGCATGAGGTGGTTTCCTCTTCAAGGCATATTTAAAAGTTAAAGCTGGGGTAAGTTGAAGTGGCAAGGTTAACCAAGTTCTCAGAGAGATTTGAAACTATTTCAAGTCCATATTTGACGGGACGCCCGAGTGACACGGATGACCACTGCTATGCACTCATGAACCCTCGGGTTCAAATCCCAGTTTATGTTATGCTGTTGCATCTCTCTCTCTCTCTCTCTCTCTCTCTCTCTCTCACCTCACCTTCCTGTCTGTCTCCTGTTTCTCCTCATAACCCCTGTGCTACTTAATCATCCATCTTGCTACTGCTGTGCATGAAACATTTAAAAGTATTTTCTCTTCATGCCTGTTAGCATCGATGCACATAAATGTAGAGGCATTTTTTTTTGTAATTCAAGACAGGACGTTACCGATCATCCTTAGGACCGATGCATCCTTAGTTACATCCACAATGCTGATGTTTAGTCTTCCTGCAAATACAGACAATATAATTCATTTGGCTGTATCAGAGAAAGAAAGAGAGTGTGAGCAAGACAGCAAGAGAATGAGAGAAATGTGTGTATGTGTGAGAAAGAACAACAAATGAAGAAAAAATGTTTGATGACATATGTGTTCGGATGTCTTCACCCTCACAAAGTATCCATTCAGAGTGATATCACAGCATAGACAGGCTCACTTGGACAAAACATAGCATAGCAGCTGTTGCCGAACAGCGAACCTGTCAGTGTTTTAACTCAGGCCTATTTTGCCCTGAAGTGGCGCCAACCTTCACTTATGAGCACTTTTGTCATTCCTGTTCAAACTGAAGTTTCAAACAACCCCAAAGCAATCCTTCCATGAGCTAAGATGGATTAGAAATCAGACCGTTATCTCTTCGGTCTGGTTCTGCAGGGCAAAAAACCAATGTCTGTCTCTCTCCGTAGGTCTGTTGACTACAACACAGATATACTCCCACTCATGGCTCCTCCTGCTCTCACCGGCCTTCCCGATGATCTGGCAGGACAAGTGGACAAACCGTAAGCGCCAACAACTCTACTCATTTACAAAGTATCTTTAAAGTGGTAATCTGCAAGATCAGTTGTTGTTTTTTTGGTGACATGTGTGTCTGAAGGTCTGAAGATTCAGGAATCCAACTGACACCAGAGATGATCAGAGCAGAATTCCTGTCTGGGGAGGCCATTCTCTCAAACAACAACCTCACCACAGGAATGACCGCCAGGTGAGAGCACAACAACAACAACAACAACACAAATTTAATTTAATTTGATGACCCATTATTTGAGTTTACCCACGTTTCTAGGCTGACATAAATCTTAATGACATAAATAGTTGTAACAACTAATAATATAATAACTTGTCAATATGTAATAAAATGTCACTCTAAATGGGTTGAAAATGTAATAAAATCTGTTGATGTGATAAATCAACAGGAAAAACAAAATAAATGAATGCTTTTTCTTATAATATAATTGATTATTTCTTAATGGTGGTTGTGATGTTCACCGACTGGTCACAGTTTACCCCCCTTTTCATTAACCAGTACATCTCTGCTCACAACCAGTGTTTATTCCTATGTATTCACATGGATTACCTTGATATCACTCCTTCACAGGCTGCAGAGGGAGTGTCAGATGGAGGAGACCTACAGGTCTGAGATTAACCAGATGGGAAAAAGAGTGATGGCCAAGCTGAAGCAACTCAGGGCCACGGACAGAACGTCCCCCTCACCCGGAGAAGACGATGAATAAGCTAACCCCCCCCCCCCCTTATACACACAAAATAACCTCAAATAGCCTATCCCCCTCACTCACACAGGACTACAAACAAACTACCCTCCTACACACACATATAAAGACACGAAAACCTGCAAATAGGCTGCACACACTCACACAGGACTACAAATAAGATACCCATGCTGCTCAACACATCACGATAAATTGGCGACTCTCCCAATTATGGAAAATAACAAATTGGTTACTCTCTCACCCACCTATAAGCTACCCTCCCACCCACTCCCCTGCTCTGCTCACACAAAGACTGGAAACTCATTATCCCCTCACCCACACAGGTCTATATATAGTATAAGCACAGCGACATCCAAACACGCTGCATTTATACATTACAATTCAGCTTTTTATACTGTAGTTTATAGTATTTTACAAGCGGTGGTTGAATGCAATGTCAATAAGCAACAAGCAATAAATTGTATTATGTTGCAAACAACAGCGTCCTACTTGATCTCTGCTGACACTTAAATACAGTTGCACCTAAGAGAGATTGTCGTGCTTATAAATGCTGATCTCTCTGAGGTCTTTTTAATCTTATCCAATAGCTGAGTCATTTGTCAGCTCTCCGGGGGTTTGGTGATATTATCTCAACAGTTATTTGACACAGCAATTCAATATTTAAAGGCGTATCCTTATTTATTTGGTAGTAAAAAAAAAAGTGTTTTGGTCTGAATTGCTGACCGACTGGGATGGAGTCCAGCCAGGTATGTGTCTGCTCTCACCCCTAGAGGGAGCTCTCACTCTATGCCTTTGCCATTGGAGGGGATTTATCTGTTATCTGTTATCTGTTTGTCCTTGACTGTGTGTGTATGTACTTGCTCCATGACAGTGTGCTTTGGAAAAGTACACTATTTGCCCATTTGCACCCCCTTTTGACAGACAGAGGTGCACACTCGCGGGCACGTGCACACACACACACACACACACACATGCACAGTAATTCTTTTGGGATATTTTCATGTCCACAAAGAGGTCACATCGCTTAGACATGGGGTTGATCCCATATGGGAATTGTAAGGCCCATAGCCATACTGCTTACTGTCAGACAACATTGAGATGACAGTAGAGGGTTTACAAAGGACAATGGTCTTGCATCCACTGCCGCTATTATCAACTTTTATTATGGTTATTATTCACTTTTCATCGTTGGTTTTCTCATTATTATTCTGTATGGATGTCTATGGTCGGCCATAGCACCGATTGGTGGCTTTTTCTGAAACTAAAATAGAGCAGGTGTCTACTACCCACACAGACAATTTGGTGACCCCATGACCTTTCCTCTAGCGCCATCATCAGGCCAAACGTTCACATTTCGAACAAGCGTATCCCCTGACCCGTTTGTCATACAGTCACCAAGCTTGTACCCAGAGATGAGGCCAAATTTATTGAGACCTGTTAAGTTTGGAGTCATTTGGCCACATGATGGCGCTATACTCAACAGCAAAGATGGAACTACTCCTCAACGGCTGGTCCGATCGTCATAAAGTTCGGGAACCGTTGTCGCGTTGTGATATAAGAGCTATGTTAGCAGTATGGAAGTAATACATAAAACAATATGGACGGCATTTTGATTTAATGATTTGATGGTTCGTGAGTTTCAGGAGACCTATCAATTGGCATTGCCCCTTAGCCCCCCCCCATTTTCCTTCCAGTAGTATACAAACATCTTAATGTTTTTTGCACAAAACCTAACCACCACCTAACCCAAACCTTAACCACCCTAACTATCACCCATTCCTATCTAAACCCTGAACTACAAACCTCTCAGCGGCTTGCTTCTCTCTCCACGGTGCATACATCTGGATAACTTAGACTAGTGGTTCTCAAAGTAACACCCCATCAACCAGAGAGGAGGAGCTGGTTAGTGAGCTTCCGTAGTGGTTGGTTGCAATGATGGAGTGGAATTAATCTACCAGTAGTGATGATGACTGGAGGTTTGATCCCTGATGAGGGTCAAATGTTTTTGATCACATCTCGTTTCCTACTGAACCTGATTGGTAAAGACGTTGGTACTGTTGCAGAGCCCACGGCAAAGAGTGGCTCCAACAGTCAGTTCCTAAGAAAGACAATAACCAGACACACTGGATCCAATACGCCTTTAGTTAGAATGAAAACCTGCAGACTGCTGGACCTTCAGGGACCCGGATGGAGCAACTCATATGTCCTGGTGGCTCAGTTGGATCATGTTCAGATCATCAACCTTTGACATCTGGAGTTCAAATCCAGCCTGTGACCCTTGTTGCATTTCACTCTTGTTTCTCCTCAAGCATACCAAGGAAATCACCTTTAAAACAACGGCATGAGAACTACACCCTTTTTCTCAGGAAACATGGTTTAGAAATCACTTCATACTTCATAAGTCATGATTCATAGTCAGACATTATGTGATGTTATGGTACACCTGTCACACTGGTGAGTCCCGGTGGCTCAGAGGTCTAAGGTCCATGTCATATAAAGCATGGAGTCCTGGGTTCAAATCTAACCAGTGAACTTTGTGTCATGTTTTATGACCCCTTGTGTTTAGGATTTTAATGTTTCCACTAAGTCAATTCCTACTTCACCACTTCCCATAAATATCCTGGTAGTCTACAAGTTCCTCCATCAGTCAGCCAGAACAATCACAGTGCCACGGCTTCAACCAGAGAGGCCAGGTTATATGAAGACACAGATCATGACCTAACGTTCAACTAACTCTGTTATTGGCAGATCATTGTATAAATATCATTGTCATCAACCTGTGGGATACTTGGTGTTTTATATGCCATCTGTCTTGTGTCTCACATGGTTGTGGGAGTCGTGTTTCCCTGCAGGTCTTGGTCTGAAATGGACGAAAAACCAAGCAATTCTTGTATCTGATTAGCTCAGTCAGTAGAGAATGAGACTCTCAGTCTCAGGGTTGTGGGTTCAATCCTCACACAGACTTAGCTGTTACCACACTGTATTGACACTTTTTATTTGTTTTTATTGACAAATCGATCCAGAACGGATTCATCGCGTCGGACGGCCCTGAAAGAATCCATCCAGCTAAAAGAGTCGGTCTTCCCATCACTATTACCAAGAGCCGATCCCGGTGGGTCAGGCTTGTCTCTTGGTAAATGGTGACGTCTCTTTGCCTCGCGGTTTTCCTCCCTGGTAGAACTACACACCTGATAATCATCAAAATGCAAATATTTTGATCAGCTCAACCAATCCCGTCTGGTATTATTATCGTTGACCAATTACAGTGTCATGAAAATACAAAGCCTCTAATTGGTTCAGGTGTATCTGAGTAGAGGTGGAGCTAAAACATGCAGGACAGGCAGGAACTTGAGGACCGGATTGGGAACCACTGTGACACAGACTATTATTTCTATTGAAACATTCATCATCAAACCAGACAGTCAACATCTTTCATGGTCAGCATTGTATTTTACATTGATCCTTCACCAGTAAACCTCAACCTGAGTCTCTGGTTACATTGATCCTTCATCAGTAAACCTCAACCTGAGTCTCTGGTCTTTGGACATCGTGGACGACCCTCAGGGTCGCGGTTGTCAGACAGGTCGTCCTACACCCCTGTCATCAATTAAATGTGAACCAATCAGAGCTCTATCACTCAGGTCAGGCTCCTCCCATCCAGCAAGTCAGCAGGGAGACTTGGTTGAGACAGGAGAGAAGGGAATCCAGTCAAAGTGATTTAATGCAACTTTACTGCATCTGTTGGTCCATCATGTTTTCATTACCAGACATTATGTGACGTTACATTAGAACTGTAGACAAGAGAGTCCTGGTGGCTCAGCGGTCTGAGGTGCATACCGTGTGATGGCTGGTTTGACTCCCTCTCTGAGTCCTATTACTATTAGTAGTAGCAGTACCAGTAGTAGTATTAGTAGTAGCAGTAGCAGTAGTATTAGCAGTAGCAGTAGCAGTAGTAGTAGTAGTAGTGGTAGTCCCGGTGGATCACTTGGTTAAGAGTCATTATTAGTCATTGTTAGTCACTATTCAGACATCCAGAGTGTCACTTTTATTAAATGTATTAATTTTTCATCTTGGTAGTGAGATCTGACGATGTTTTAGTCCTTAGAAATGAGATTGGAGTTCATAACATGGTAGAGATACAAGATTTTTTAACCTCACTTTCCTGTGGGTGAGAGACCTTGACAGAGACAAAGAAAGAGAGAGCAAACACCGAGTTGGCCACAAGAGCCCGCTGTAAAAAGTAAAGCACGCTGTAAAAAGTGAAGCATGATAAAAAAAAAAGTAGAGCACTCTGTAAAACGTTGAGGTCTGACATTTACCAAGTCAGCTCGAGTTCCTGGGTTCCAATGAGACCCAGGGATGTTTGTAGCGTATCTTCTCTCACGCCCTATCTTTCCTCTCTCTCTCCACTATTAACTGTCCAAATAAAGTCAAAAAAGAAAGCGTATGACGCCTCATGTTTAGGATCTTTAGTTTCATCCTGCCCAGCTCTTCATCTCGGGCTGTACTTGTTATGCACCTACTACTAGTAGTACTAGTAGTAGTGGTTTGCACCTCAGACCGCTGAGCCACCAGGACTCTCTTGTCTACAGTTCTAATGTAACGTCACATAATGTCTGGTAATGAAAACATGATGGACCAACAGATGCAGTAAAGTTGCATTAAATCACTTTGACTGGATTCCCTTCTCTCCTGTCTCAACCAAGTCTCCCTGCTGACTCACTGGATGGGAGGAGCCTGACCTGAGTGATAGAGCTCTGATTGGTTCACATTTAATTGATGACAGGGGTGTAGGACGACCTGTCTGACAACCGCGACCCTGAGGGTCGTCCACGATGTCCAAAGACCAGAGACTCAGGTTAAGATTTACTGGTTAAGGATCAATATAACCAGAGACTCAAGGTTGAGGTTTACTGGTGAAGGATCAATGTAAACTACAAAGCTGACCATGAAAGATGTTGACTGTCTGGTTTGATGATGAATGTTTCAACACAAATAATAGTCTATGTCACAGTGGTTCCCAATCTGGTCCTCAAGTCCCGCCTGTCCTTGCATGTTTTAGCTCCACCTCTACTCAGATACACCTGAACCAATTAGAGGCTTTGTATTTTCATGGCACTGTAATTGGTCAACAATAATAATACCAGATGGGATTGGTTGAGCTGATCAAAATATTTGCATATTTGATGATTATCAGGTGTGTAGTTCTACCAGGGAGGAAAACCGCGAGGCAAAGAGACGTCACCATTTACCAAGAGACAAGCCTGACCCACCGGGATCGGCTCTTGGTAATAGTGATGGGAAGACCGACTCTTTTAGCTGGATGGATTCTTTCGGGCCCGTCCGACGCGATGAATCCGTTCTGAACCGATTTATCAATAAAAACAAATAAAAAAGTGTCAATACAGTGTGGTAACAGCTAAGTCTGTGTGAGGATTGAACCCACAACCCTGAGACTGAGAGTCTCATTCTCTACTGACTGAGCTAATCAGATACAAGAATTACTTGGTTTTTCGTCCCTTTCAGACCAAGACCTGCAGGGAAACACGACTACCACAACCATGTGAGACACAAGACAGATGGCATATAAAACACCAAGTATCCCACAGGTTGATGACAATGATATTTATACAATGATCTGCCAATAACAGAGTTAGTTGAACGTTAGGTCATGATCTGTGTCTTCATATAACCTGGCCTCTCTGGTTGAAGCCGTGGCACTGTGATTGTTCTGGCTGACTGATGGAGGAACTTGTGGACCACCAGGATATTTATGGGAGACAGGAGAGAAGGGAATCCAGTCAAAGTGATATGAACTATGAATACATTTTTTAGTGGCCAAAGAGGAAACATTAAAATCATACAGTTTCTTTTTTAAGATTATTATTTGGAAAGTTAGTGGAGAGAGAGACAGGAGGATTGGGCAAGAGGGATGACATGCAATGGGTTTGAACCCAGGACGTCACACTTACACAGCATGCACCTTTGACCACTGAGCCACCAGGACTCACCTGTGATGCTGGAGTAATGTAACGTCAAATAATGTCTGACTATGAATCATGAATTATAACTGTGTATGCTCCCTGAGAAAAAGGATGTAGTACTACTGTTTTAAAGGCAATTTCCTTGGTATGTTTTGGGAGAAACATGAGTGAAATGCAACAAGTGTCAGAGGTGGGATTTGAACCCATGATGTTGAAGGTTCAACAAATGGAGAAAATACACTGTCAGACACCTAACCAGCTGATCCATGAGGACTAGTTCCTCCTCTCTGGTTTCTCAATCCCTGACTACTACCACTATTACTACTACCACCTTTACTACTATACCACAACTACCACTGCTATGATAAATACCACTCTGACGACTCCTGCTACTGCAACCACTACTACGTCTTTGCATGGCCCCTTAACTGCTGCTTGCAGCTACATTTACACATCCAGCGTAGTCTTGTTGAGATTGTTGAGACATATTGTTAATAAGCCATAGACAGTGTAATAATAGTAATAGAACGTGTGTGAGAGCGAGGCGAAAGAGCGGCCTCTTTCTTATAAACTCTCATTATCCAAAGCACAGCACTGTAGATCTGTTGGATGCTCTTTCAGTATCATTTTTATTGTGTATTTTCTCGGTGAAACGGCATTTTTGCTCCAGCCAGCCCAATTTCCGCTGCACCTTGAGGCAGGAAAACAGCCCAGCTAAGTTGACATGTCCTCCACGGTGACCTGAACCACTCTCAGAAACATCTCAAAAAGAGGACTCAATCATCCCACGAGGTCATTTGTGAGACAAAATGTTTCTCTGTTCTCCACTGGCCACTATTTACAACACTTAGGACAGACCGATATTAGCCTGCAGCAACAGACGTGGATGCAACTCTTAATAGCATCATTTTCTCTCTGTCTCTCTCTCTCTCTCTCTCTCTCTCTCTCTCTCTCTCTCTCCTAGCCATGCCCATACTTCCAATTCCCCCTTCTCTTCACGACGCCTTTTCACTTCACACATTTAACTGACCCATTCCCTAACACTTCCCCGGGTGAGAAAGCGTGTCGCATTTTTGGCATTCTTGCCTCAGAGTAAACAGCTCCTCAGGGATGCTTTCCTCCAGACATTCTTTTGACGGGCAACCCAGCATCTTCTCTCCGAGCTTAAATACATTTGGTTTTGACTTTCAATGGGACTTTGGCGAAGTCTGTGTTGTCTGGAATGGTTTCAAGCAGGGATGCTTCGAATGGGTTCAAGACCTGAGCCGCTGGATTGGTTTTGCCTCAAATGTAATGCTTTGACTTTTGCAGGCATTTGAGTGTATAGAAGAATACACCTAAGCTTCCATTGACTTTTTGGCATATATTTGAAATGCTCAACCAAATTTCGGACTTAGAAAGAGAGTTCATGCTGACAAAAGACCCGTCTAAATCGAAGGACGGTGCACGAAATTGAGTGCGTTTGAGTGGTAAGAACAACATTGACGTGTTGGTAAATTGTCCTCTCAAACAAGCTTATAATGAAAGCAGATCAGAGAAGCAACAAAAGATGAACTCAATCTGTTGATCGTCTTAGTGCTGATGCTTTTGCATCTATTTCAGCGCTACCGGGCTCCAAAAGGTCTAAAGCAGATTTCTAGGGAACGTGATTAAAGCTGTACACTCTATTGCTTGCTTCTATTGTTGCAAAGCTTTTAAGATCCTGTGGGGAAAAATAGGCTGTTACAGGGGCAAACAGTAATAGGAAATAGCAAAGTAAAATATTTTTATATCAAGAGAAAAATATAATATAAACAAGAATATGGCTACAGGAGTTATATAAACATAATGCAACCGACAGTTTCAGCAGTAGAACATGTTTAGTAGAATGTATGACGTTTGGGGAAAAGTGTAGATCATTATTAGGGCGTGCAGTATGAAATTCTCTGTATCACTATGATTATCAGAACACGGAAGGAGGGAGCATACATACAGGAAAAGTGGCATAGGTGACTCATTTGCAGACAATGTGGAGAAATACAGTTTCAGTTTCAGAAGTAGGAATACAATTTTTAACAACAACTTCAACTAATAAGAGTAATAATGAGAAGAAAGCTGTATCATTTTAGTCATTTCAACAAAATTCTATAATAATGTGTATAAAAATAGTCCAGATGGGAGCAAATCTTAGTATAGGAAGTGAAGGCCAGTCCAGGATGGTTCATATAGACAGTACAGCTCTGCTTCCTGGTTGGCTGAGACCGGGGCCATTTGGACAGGAAGCTAGTACAGTCTGTTGTGTGCACGTGTAGTCACTAGCAAGATGAAAACAAGAGAAGACATTTAGAGCCTTCAAAATATTGACCCTTAAACGCAGCGCTAAAACAGAGTGGACCACGATACAGTGTATTTATTTATTTATTTATTTATTTTTTAAATGTCACCTTCAAAGCCCGCAGTGCTTCTGCAGAATCTCAGCATTACAACTTGCAACCGGTGCGCTCTGTGGTTTCAAACCTGACAATGGACATGTCTTTCTCACTCGCGCGCACTTACCGTCGCGGGGCGAAAAAACGAAATGTCAGAGTTCACATCCCCTTCGCGGCCCGCGTGGCAGAACATGTTGGAAATTCTGAGTCATCTTTGAGTGAGTTTGTGTTCTTTGATGCACTTAAGATGAAATTGTGAAGTATCGACTGAAATAGTCTAAACGGGAATGACGTCACTACAATACATTTCTTTCTAGGTCCTTCCAAAACTTATGCTTGATGGCCTTTTACTTAATAACTTAATAACATAGTAACTTCAGAAGTGAGTCCAGTTTCTCTACTTTCTCCCATAGCAACGAAATTGCAATTCACTTTCTCACTGACGCACTTGGCTTTGCAGTGTTAAACCTTTCTTGAAATGTCAACGTTCTGCCACCCTTGACACAACTCAATGTGGTGTTATAATATAATAAGTCATCTCTAAGTGAGTTGTAAGGTGATGCTACCGGTCGATGCTATCTTGTCAGAGGAGACAACATACTGTTAAAGCTGTTGTGACAGGCTGAGATTTGGTTCAGCAGCAATCTCACTTTGTCCTATTCATCAGATTGTCTTATCCTTGCGATTTATAACAACCTGACAGGAAAACGTCAAGAGTTGTGCTACACTCTCAGACGCTGGAGTAAATGAAAGCTCTGGGTTTGTAGCTGATTGAATTGCTTTCGTTATCCACACCGATTTTGGCACATTAACCAACCTCCATCTCTCGACACTTGCATTCAAATGTTCAGGCATCGTGACCCGAAGACAGAGGATCAGAGGAGTGAGGCAGTTGACTTGTTTTTACCCAGTCATGCTCATAGATTTCTTCGGGGGGGGGGGGGGGGGGGGAAGCGAAGAAGAGAAACCATCTCATTTTGAATTCAATTTCCTGAAAAGATTGGTTTAAATTTAGCCCAGATTATCCCAGCGGCAGTAGCATGGGACAGACTTGAGCCAGCGGGGGAATGGTCTCAGTTGAAGGCGAACGATGGCCCGTAGGTGTTAATTCAATCTAATCCCTTAATCAACTTCATCCACCCTGCGTGTGTGTGCCTGGTGTGTTTGCATTTGTGTGTGTGTGTTTTCCTTCAGTGAAAGTGCCACTTAAGAGGGGTTTCTTTCTTTCTTTCTTTCTTTCTTTCTTTCAAATCCTGTCTCGTATCTGAAAATAGGACACTGTGAAAGCGAGATGGATTTGCCCGGAGAACTTGAAACTTCAGATGACAGAGATTACGGCCGGGCGTCTCGGGTTTAGCACCGCATCCTGAAGTGCAGATGATTGAATAACGAGAGGGTCGGAGAAGGAAAACCAACACAGGCTGCTGTCTTGTTACGGATGTTTGCTGTAACCCAACCACTCCAAAGAGGAAACCTGTAGTCCTATGTAGTATGGGCACTATGTGGTATGTGACTAAAATGACACAGGTTTGATCCCTGCAATAGAAAATCAATAGAAAATACAATACAAAAACGAATCATCTCTATTTTAAGCTATTTTTAAGGATTTGTGTGATGAAGAGGTTTTCTAAAAAGGCGTGTACACCTCTTTAGTTTAGTGGTAGTTTTACAAGATGACCACCAAGTGGCGCTACAGACCCCCGGCACAACCTCTTGACAGCCAGGTGAGGCCTGGAGCCCACTTTTTATTTTTTATTGTATCACTTTTGTTTCTGTAACATCTCAGAGTATGACAGACAGGAAATATGATTCATATCAATACTTGCATTTCCAAAAGACAGCAACATCCCAGAATCAGAATTTGGGATACTTGTCAGTTTGATTGGCATTGAATCGAGACGCTACACGACGAGAACCTGCTTTCATTTCACGTTGTGAGGGGTGTGCATTGTAGCATTAAATAGGCCACCAACACAAAATGTGGACCACGTAAATCCCCCTGACATTTCCGTGGACGGAAAAACAAATGTTTATTTTTGATGGGGTGGGGGAGGGGGGTGGGGGACAAACAGCCAATAAAATCCTTTTTTTATTTGTCAAGGGGAGTGGGCGGGCCTTACCTTGGATTTGAGTATTTCTGGAACCTGTGTAGAAAATAGCGACTAGAGGAAGGGTACAGACACTGCAGCTTTACAGGGCTGTACTGCAGAATTTCACGGTTTCAAATATGTTCTTTTATACCTCATTCAATTCGGTTCATATTTTTGAACCCTCGCTAGACTGTCCCTCATGGCCAGAGATAAGAGAGCGTTTGTAAACACCTGCAAATTCTTGATGTCATTCAGTCGTACAGCTCCATTAAAAATTGTCAGAGATGGAATTTGTAGCTATGTCGACTTGTTTTTTTGTGCGTGTGTTTTCCTGCCCTGAACTTGTTTCTGTTTAAGGTGTTTTTGTTAGAAGCTGTTGGGGTCAAGACTCAAGCTGGTGCTGCTCGCAGGCATGCAGTTATAAGAGAATCTCCCCCCTAAAAGGTCCCGTTCTCCTCCTATCATCTGTGTCGGTACTTCCTGTGAAACCTGTGCATTTGTTAAAAAAAAATATATCCGCGCCGATTGCCCCCCTGGCACAAATTCCCATGCAAGTCCTACACTTGAGCAAAAATGAAGCGATTGTGATTCAGAGCGGGCCTCGCCTCGCGCTCCCCCGAAACATTGTCTTATTAAGACAAGTGAGGAGGACGACAGGGAAAGCAGTGAGAGGGAGACGCGGGAGAGAGGCAATCAAAGCAGAAAATTAGCTTTCCCATTCCGTGTTAGCAGCACACACACACACAGACAATTGTAACTCAATCTCAATACTGTAGCCACACATCACTATGGTTTTTTTTTTAGTTTAGTTTATTCTGCATTGGGAATCTTTGCAACTACAAAGTGATCAGAGGATACTTCAGTGGCATTCAACATCCAGCCACCTAAAGGAAACAGATCGGTGTCTAAGGCATCAATAGAAACTCCTAGAAGATGTTGTCTTCTGGGTCCAATTGCATGATGTCTATACTGAGCCAGAAAGTGGGATTCATAGTGTCAGAGTTTAGAATAACCTCAACGTAACATTCCTATAACATCCCTATTGGGACTTTGTTGTGATGTTTGTATACCATCCTTCTAAAAAAAACTATTATAGGATTACCATCGTTATTTTTCATTAGAGAGTCTTGAATCCCCCGTCTCGGCGTGGAACCCACCTCCCTGGCGCGGCTAAGCCTTTTCAAAAGGGGAGAAAAAAAAACAACACGCCGCGGTGCATCGTTGTCACGCTGCGGGCACGTGCGCCGCCGCTCGCACCGCCATTGTAGTGCGCGATAATTAGAAAGCACTAAGTGGTCATAGCAGCAGGTATAACGTCGCCGGAGTTCCTGTAATTTAATCAAGCCCTGGGATTACTGCTGGTTGATTGAACTTCCCCATATGCCGGCGCATCCGTGCAAACTCACACCGACACGTACTAGCAATAATACCCGAGAGACGGAAGGGACCCGAGTCATTGTATAGAACGCCCTGGAGGGGAATGCAGGCGTTATATCACAGTTGCCAAACGCACCGTACGAGAAACTGTGCGCGCTTTTCTGTTTTTTTTTCTCCCCCCCTTTTTGGATGTAACAACATGGGGGAATCAAAAGAGGAGACTAACCAGCTCCTTGTTTTTCACTAATTAGCTTAGCAACCACAGCAGCACACAAACACACTGAAGTGCAATGTGCTTTTTTTACAGGCTCCGAGCCATCTTCCCAATTACGGGGTGTTTGGAAAATACCCCGCGTGTATTCCCAGCGAGGCGCTACGTCGTACTACGAGACTAACATAACAAAAGGGCCTCGGCTATTTTTACTTTTCCCCGTTTCCCTTTTCCTTTAACCTTATTTATCCGGGTTTTGGAGATCCGAGTGAGGCGGAGAAGGAAGAGGACAGAAGCAGTGGCACGGTTTCAAAACAGCTTAATCAAAGCGCCTGACTGCTTCCTATAGATTCATCATCTGTTGTGCTAGCAGCTGCTTAAAACTCCAGCCAGCCCTTCCCGGAGTTTCCAAATCGTCCCGCTGCCTTTGACAGCAGCCTGGTGGCGTCCTTCCAATTAAAGAACGGCCCCCACATCTCTTCCAGTCTGTTTATCCTTCCAGGGCCTTTAGACACATTGTACATAATTGCATTTCACTGTGTACCTAAATATTACCGCCCGATGCAGGAGGGACGCGCAGAGTCCTTTCAATTAAAGTGTGCTTCAGAGTCGTGGCATTTCCTCCCCCTTGGCTTTCACGGTGCATTCTGTACACACTCGAACTGTCGACTTGAATCGTTCAACGTGTTTTGCATCGCGCCTCTCCTCGTGTCTCGCGTGTCCCTCGGTGAGAGATGCCGATCTGTCTACCGGCAGTGTGCTGTGCATTTTATTTGTCCTATTGATGCGGTGCATTCCTTAAGAGGGCTGTCGGAGGAAAACGGTTACCGGCGGTTACAAGGGGCCGTGACACCGTTTTGGAAGACGACAACACTAAAGATTGTAATGGTACCATCTCTTCATTTGCACCTCCAACCATCACAACCAAATTAGGCATTTTTCTTCGCTTTGTCAGGGTTAAAGGGGTTGATAACGCTTCCTTTTTGCCGCCACTCCACGGTAACCGTTGGCAACCACACTCCAAATATTCCGTGACAAACCTCTATTTAAAGCATGCGCGGAGTGATGTGAAATATACACCGCACATGCACAATGCGGGGGGGAGTGCACAATAGATATGATCCATTCTAACCGTAGTTTTACATTCCCAGTGCGTGCCAACGAACTTGCGTAAAAAACAGACAACTCATCAGCAAGGTCAAAGCCTTCCCGCTGATGATTGTCATTGCAATCACACAACCCTGAAATTATGACAATAATAAACCCTCGTCGGTTCGGAGCGTCTCGGTTGTCGGGGCCCGTTTGGCTCCCTTCTTCTTCTTCTCCGTCTGACATTTATTTTTAAAGCAAGAAAGCTTTGTTTTAACCGCCGCCAGATTTGTGGATACTGGCGCTGGGCATTTTTTTTTGCCTTATAATCACAGATCACAGCACGCCGCGCAGACCTTTTGATCTGCAGCACGGACCTGCGTGAGACCGGAAACAAAGTACAGGCGGAGAACGCGTGTTGGGAAAATCATTTGAGACCGATCTCTCTCTCTCTCTCTCTCTCTCGACTATAGACTTACCCAACCTTGCGAAGTATTGCATGTATTGCAGCATGACTCACCTTCCTCATTGATCTGTGCAGTAAGGAAGCTTTTGCATGGACGGTGGAGTATTAATAGACCTGCATGGCCATTTTGCATTTGAGATAGTGGGGAATATTTTCAAATTAAAATTGTTAAAAAGAATTAAGAGCACAAATTGAAGATAACTCCCCCGTGTGTGTGTAGTCATTTGGACATCTGTCTTTAAAGTGATGAGGTGAGCGGTAGAAGTCGAACTCGAGCTTTAAAGTTTTTCGGATCACTTGCCTGCAGCCATGTACTACTGTCACACAGTGCCGCCGCACAATTTCGTGGGAAATCTGCTGTGAGCAGCAGCAGCCGCCAAGCCTGTGGAATAATTTCAGCTAAAATATACCGTACTGTACCTCGGTGCAGGTCTCGGCTCTCTTTTACACCAAATGATGAATTTGAAGTGAAGAAGTGTAGAGGCTGCAGATATTCATTATATTTAAATTTGGGTGTTTTTTTTTTTTACAAATTTGTACATTGGAAATATATTTAGAGACAGTGGAGATGGCAATTTTGGAAAAAAAGTTTTAGTTGCCTAACCTTAACTGAAGTTGTTTTAATGCAGCGATGCGGCTGGCCTTGAGTATATTTGATGAAACCACTCTTGAATTTGTTTAGCAGTGTGTATCAGGAATAGGGGAGCATCATGTAGGAACAGTGTTTGCACCCTAGGGTGCTCCTGGGCCGGTAAAATGGTCACATCCTTCCTTATATTCCTATTGCAATCAGACCACAACACGTCTACCTACACCGTGACAGATCCACCGTGGTGATAATCCGGCAGCAGACATGTGGGGCTGCAGGGCACCCTCTGGGTTAGCCTGTATGGATGGAGGAAAAAAGGATGAAAGATGACTCATGACTCATTAAATTGTTTTCTGTTGCTCAGGAGGTTATGTGTCTTTGTGCCCGGTTTCTGAATGGCAGCGCTGTCGTAAATCCCAGCTGTGTACAGGCTTTGCTGAGACCGTGTCACAGAGGTGTTGATTATAGTCGGTGGTCATTTTCAAGTCCGCTAACCGCTGTGAGCTTCTGCTTGCGACCGCTGTGCCCCTTCGCCGATGCAGTACTGTATTGTTGTCATGGGTTTTGAGACTGTTCCCCTTGCCAAATGAAATAATGCTGCCGTTTTTTGTGACAGGTGCACCTGCAATTCAGACACAGGCTATTTGACCTCTTTGGCTTATGTTGCTTTGACAACTTGCATATAAAAGCAACGATTGTGATTGTTTTAACAAATATTGCGAAATGGCATTCACTTAATATGCCTGTGTATCTATGTTATTTCAAAGTAAAAGTCCTTTTTCATGCGTTTTTGTTTTTTAAAATCCTTCAACCAATTATTCCTCATCCTCCAATCACATCCCACCGTGCACGTTTCCGATTTATTTAAGACGCAGCGGGTGTCACTCACAGGCTCTATCTCGATGGCCTCCGGCTGACATCACCCGTCAACTTAACAAGCCAAGCTAACCCACAACCACAACCCTGGCACTCAATTTCACCATCTTCTAATCAGTAGCGTCAGGTGATGACAGGAAGCTCAATCTTGTGAAAGGGCACACTTTACAGTACATGTCACTTTTCGCAACACGAGCCACTAGCTGGAGCAGCGGGGGGTGACCTAGTAGCTGCAGAGAGAGAGAGAGAGGTGACGGAAAGGTCACAAAAACACAACACAGTCCAGTAAAGGAAAAATAACAAGGTTTCAGTCACACAAGTGAAGTGCTGAAAATACATAGGCTACAGTACATGTCACGTACCGTCACAGCAGTGCAGTGACGGTACAGCACACTCAGTATGTGGGATGCCTCATAAATCAGCCTCCATGCTTGACGTCGGCTCCTTTATTTATGCCCGCGTGTTGTTGTGATCCCGGATAAAGTTCAATTGCATGCACATACTGTAACGTACTGCATCACTGTGACACCCCGCTGATGGAGACTTCAATGTGACAGCCGCCATTAAATATGTGGAAAGCTTTCAATTAAAGTCTGCTTTAGGGCTGCCTCAGTGGGATTTGTACTGTCAGGCTTTATCAGTGTGTGTGCTCTGGGAAGGATTAAGGCCCATAGCACAGTTTTAATCTCAGATTAGGAGCTGGGCTTCTACGAAAGGAAAGGCTCCGCTGCTGTGTCGGACCGCCAGATAACCACAGTAGGAGATATCTGCTGCATTCAGGATGCTAATTCTGCAAGCACGATTTTTCATGACCGGTGACTTGGGTTGTCATTGCTGACTCTTAACACGTAGTAGGGTGCTGCATTTCCAGGATACTAATTCTTCAAGTTTCATACCTCATACCTGCATGCTAGGGCTTGCTAGCTTCGGTTGACTCCTAGAACTAGATTGCATGAGAGAGGATGAGAGGAAGTGTCGGGTACCACTCAGGAAGGAATCAGGAAGGACGAGGAGACAAGGAAAGGAAGCGAGGAGAAGAGAGAGGAAGAAGAGATAAAATATGAGACATCAAGTGACATCTTGCCATCATGCTGATAAATATCCTCATTTTTCATTTTTGTGAAGCAATGACTCAATGATCCCACGTGCAGATGCATCTGACTTTGCATTACAATAAAATGTCTCCATTATTTTGTCGGGTGCCTCACCGGTTAAAGAATTTAGATTTATATTAATATATATTATATTAATTGTATGTGATTTTGGAGAGGTCTACGTCACCAACACAATTTCGGTGATGTCATGACCAGCGATTACTGAATGGGTGCAGACGAGTAAAAAAAATAAAAAAAATAAATCCACTTGCGCCGCGACGAAATTGCCACTCCACCAGCACGAGGTCGCTGCGCTTGATCTGTCCCGGCGTGAAATCAGGGGCCATAACGTACTAAGATGCACAAGAATTATTTACGGCAACAGCCTCAGGGAGTAGTTGCAGTACTACCCTACCGCTTACATTGTGGGTGAATGAGCAGCTCGGTTGGGGGGGGTTCAGTGCCTTGCTCAAAAGCATGTCACTCGTCGCTGAAGGTGGAGAGAGTGACTTTCTCCCCCACCAGCTGGTGTGGGGGGGATCCAGACCGGCGCTCTTCCCGTCACAAGCCCATTTTCTCTGCTCCCCCGGCTCCCCGAGTCACGCTCTATTTCCTCTCTGCTTATAGAGATTTGCTGGTTGGGTGGAACTACACTCTGCAGGCTCCCCGCGCCGGATGACCCACCGGCTTCCATTGCATGTGGAGGCGGCTTAGCGGAGGGTTTGTTCGGCAAGCCGGCGCTCAGCTGACGCGTGTACAGTGATTCCCTCACCTACACACACACACACACACAGCAGGTTTTGACTCACTCACTGTAAACAAACCCACTGTGCATACTTGCAACATAGGTGCATGAACACACACACACACACACACTGCTCGTCCCGGGGAGTGTGTACCGCTTGAGTGTAGATCTTGTTAGTGATCCTGTCAAGACATTTTTGTTGTTCATTTATTTATCCCACCCACACCATTCCCCCTCATGACACACATACACACACACACTCGTTATTTACCAGTGCAGCAGAGTTGGAGTTTCATTTCGATCCAGCAGGTGAATTTTTTATTACTGTTGAAAACCATTAAACCATCAAAAATATTGGCAAATCTGCCAACAAATCACTGAAAATGAATTTCACCCCCCCCCCAGGTAGGCTGATGTAACCCTGTGTACTTATCTGGAGTGTGAAGGCGCACAGTGGGTTGCAGAGTTTGGTGTGTGTGTGTGTGTGTGTGTGTGTGACTGCACACAGCCAGTAATAATCTGTCCACTATCATCACTATCAGCTGTGCTGCTGTCGAATCCTTCTGGGATCACACACACACACATGCACTCACACACACACACACGCACTAGGGATAAGCGTCACAGCTGCTTGGGGGAGACAGAGAAGGCCAGGGATTACTAAGGGTGTTACCCTCTGCTCTTACGGAGTGTGTGTGTGTGTGTGTGTGTGTGTTCTTGTTCTTCTGTCGTTATGAGGACAGAGGAACCCTATTGGTGTAGCGTACCGTCTCCCAACCAACCTTCATGTTTACTGCACGGCTGTTCACATGAACACTTGAGATGCACACACACACGCACATGACCTCCCACCTAATTGAACCTTACACCCCATGTCATTGCTTCTGTTTGTTTGATGCCGTTAGCAGTTAAAAATGATGTGTTGACTGGTGACTGCAACTTTTTATAACTGATTTAGTGAATACATTAAGTTTTCTTTGCTGCTGGTGAATCTGCTGTATAGCAAAGCAGAGCCATCGGGTGCCTCCCCGTCCTGCAGGGCTCAGCAGAGAGTCGGTCGGCCTGTGCTGCCGGCTCGTGGTGAGACAGGATGTTATTTGGGGTGTGAACTCACAATTCTGTTGGTTCCTGACACCCAAGCCCGTGTGATGGTCTATAATTAGCACAGGCTACCAGACAACAGCAACAACGGTCCGAACGACCCTCGACAAAAAAAAAAAAATTGCTTTTATCCTATTAAAAATCCAACACATTTTCACAGTGACTGAGGCATGGAGAGGTCACACACACCCAGCAGTCAGCTTATTTCACACACACACACACACACACACACACACACACACACACACACTTCCTTATCCACAGAACACAATGTCTTGCTGCTCTCCTGCGTCAGCAGATGAGTCCATCAACTTTCTTCCAACTGTATCCTAATTCACATCCGTATTCTGTAAAATAATAAGCGACTGTACAAACTTAGAACAGTTTACCTTCGTCATTAAGACACTTTTAGGCAGTCAGTATGAGTCAGACCCTTTGCAAATGTTTTTCACTTTGGAGTCCCCGCTCATATAGAGAGCCAATTTCCTCTGCCTCTAAGCATGTGTGTGTGTTCCACCTTCAACTGCCTGGGCTGCAATTAACTTTTTAAAGTTAATTGCAGCCGGCAGTAAAATGTTTGTGTTCTCAACTGGTGTGGGCAAATATAATGTAACGACCGTATCAAAGAAAAAAAATACATTGATGTCATATACAAAAATATTACATTGACGGGCGTCAGGGTGGCTTGGTCAGCTGGCTCTCCGGGGGGGGAAGAGCCTGGGTTCAAGGAGCCTTGGAGCTTATAGTATCAAGGAGTTTGAAACTACTGAAATATGGAAGGACATTGGTTGAAGATCCCCAGATTGGTGGACGATGCTTGTAATGTAAAAGTGTGTATAAGTCCTGCAGAAGCGAATGCGTGCTCAGCAAACCCCTTCCCCGGATGAGCTAAAACAACAGTATACGAGCACAGTTCTACCGGAGAATGTTGTTTTGGGGGGGTGTGAACTCTCTGGAGGTGCTGCTTCCTGACACCGATAAGCCAGGAGACGGTTCTCTGGTGGCCGGACTGGAGCCCGACCTCTCCCTGTTTATAATGAGAATTGACAGGATGTGTCCATTGTCCTCAGGGAAGAAGGGGAGAGGAAAACAGGGACGACTGGATGGTGTGTTGAACCCACCACCTCGTAGCTGCTTCATACCACAACACTCAACTTTTTATTGTTTTTTCTAATGGATTATTGTTTGGAGGAGTCAACAGCAGCTGGTCAATTATTATCAAGTGGATTTCAGAGTGTACCATGTTTGTTAGTAGTATGATTATCTACCTCTTACACACAACTCGGCATTGTTGCCTCCTTACATTGCGCAGGCTGGGGACCATCGTTCCAGCTCGAGTGCACAACAACCCAGCGGCCATTCAAAAAAGTCCACAGGGTCCAGATTATTTTTCTGAAAGTAGAATCCATTTTCTAAATTGGCCACGTTCCGCGGGAAACATCGCACCTCCAAAAAGTAATCATTTCTGGAACTGTGAAACATTGGACGTCTTTTTTCCCCCCCGTTGACTCATTTTAATTTTGGACATTTTTTACAATTCTTTATTGATGCTTTGGCTTCGTCTCAGGGGTTATGCAAGCTCAAGGCAAAAAAAATTCAGCATCGTCTGCACAACCCTGAATTGTGAGAGACTTCTTGCTGTAGACGGTAGGGCTCTGCACGTCAACCGCCGACTGCAGCGCCCCGCCGTTTTTTTTTTCTCCCAGTGTTGTTCTCTGGCTACGGTTCAGGAGCTTGTGGCGCCTGGGTGTAATCTGGTGGGCGAATCAAACAGCAACAGCTGATGTTTTCATGATGCAATCCCTGCAGAAAGTGGGTAAGCGCATCATCAACGCTCAACAGTCGCTTTTATTTACTTCTTTGCTCAGCGTGTTCACCCCGCGGGCGCGTGTGCAACGTCTCCACGGCACAGACGAGAAACGCCGCGCAAATGTTATCTGCACAGGCATCGCAGCCAACAACAGAGCCTGCCATGTCCAATGGAGGAATGAAGCTTCTCCAAATTGAGAAATGATTAAAAAAAATTTGCCGATATGAAACTAAAACTTGCTAAACAAAGTAATTTAAGTCTGCTAGAAATTACAATATTATCAATCATTTATTAAATTTAAAGACTTTTGCCTTCAAATACTTAAAGGAGGGATTATCTATATTGTTGCAATATTGCGATAAAGTGGTAATCTGTAAATTCCTTCCATTTTTTTTGTTTTTCCCCTTTTTGGACTTCCAGAGATCACCTGTCAATCAAAACAGTGTGTCCAGCACTGTGGCGTCTTTCTCCTTGGATTTTCTGTTGATGGAGTTTGAGTTTCTGGAGGTGGCGCTCTTTTCTTTGTCTGTTCAGCCACGGTGGCTCATGCTAACTTCCGAGTTATTCTTCTTCTATTCATTCAAAACAAACCAGAGGTGTAAAAACGCATCACTTCCTGTGCGCCAGAGGATTTACCCCATAACAGTGGCAACTGAATTAGTTGGAATTTACTTTCCCCCCCAAAGACAAAAGCAATGTATGACTGAAACATCAGGTGCAAGTTTCAAAATAGTATTGTCATTTGCAAGTCTCCCCCTGCCAAACGAGAAGAGGTGCACTGCTCTCAAGGAACAGAGGTGGTGGCCGGTGCAACACACACACACACACACACACACACACACACACACACACACACACACACACACACACACACACCAATTAGCACCTGCTCTCCTTCCCTCACTCCTAATAATTATTTGCCAAGCGCTCTTTACCCCATTAAATACAAAAATAGAAGTGTGTGTATGTGCTCGCTCTCTCTCTCTCTCTCGCCCTTATTCTTTCTTACAGTTATATACACGCACACGATAAATAAAGAACCTTTTCCACGCATGCTCAGGTTGGACAGGTCCAGGGCAACATGTTACAGCTAGGTGTTGCGTGCTATGCTTTATTTATACATTGAAAAACCTTCCAGCCTTTAGCATGTACACACACACACACACACACACACACACACACACACACACACACACACACACACACACACACACACACACACACACACACACACACACACACACACACAGCTATTCTTGCTCCCTCCATTACACAACAAGCACACAGTGCATTTGCTGATGCACTCAGCAGCCTACAGCATCGGTATGTGCATCTGTTAGGAGGAGGAAAGGCGTTTAGCACCGATGTAGAACCAGAGTTTCTAGAATGGACTGCAGCAACACAGAACTTAAATAGAGAGAAGACAGTCCGGGGGGGTTTCATGATCACAGACAGCTCATGTTTGAATTTGCTGCCCTGTTGTAATGGGAATTATCAGCTTTTCATAGAGGATGAGACTCAAAGACACATCAGTTCTGAACGTACTGTTGCTGACTCTATTCATCTTTTAGCTTTTTTCTAGTAACAAATGCTAATTGCTTTTTAACACTTGTAAATTGTGTTGAAGTTCACTCTCAGACACTGCATACTTATGTGAGCAAAAAAAAACAAAATTATCCTTAGTCTCTTGTGAATTACTGACATGTAAGCGGACGTCTTGCAGTGGGCTGAACGTTGTCCTGTGACGCAGCAATCTAAGTGTCATTTGCGATCAAAGCTCAAAAAGTTCCCTCTGTCCTGGGCACAACTGGACTAGTTTGTCGGTGCTTTGTTGAAGGTTTCCCTTTTTCCTCCTCCACTAGGAGTAAGGAGACGGGGAAAAAAGAGAGAGAGAGTGAATTTGAGATTGTGGACAGAGTCCTGCTTTTTTGCCTCCCCCGGTTGGGAATTGAACGGCGGGTGAGGACTAATGTGAAGCTAGAGAGAGAGGCCTTTGTTCCTCCGCCCACCCCGAGCTTGAGCGCCCGAACCTTTCAGGAGGAGACATGATTTATTTACGTGAGGCAGCGCCGTCTCAAAGTTTGCCACTGTTCTACTGCTTTGCCTTTTTTTCCCCCAGACAGGGATACCTCCCCAGAAGTGTGCTCACCATACAGATGCAGTCATTGTTTGTGTCCCTGCACCGCTGCGGCACTGTCACTCTGCCACCCGGAGAAAAAAATAAATATTGTATTCTACTGCTGGATGCTGGAGTTAAATTGATCTGCTGGGGGTTAGACATGGGCAACGGAAAATAGAGAAAAAGGACCATAGCGAATAAATGAATGAATGGCCAGACATGGAAGGTCAATAGAAAGAAACCTCAGATTTGAAAAATGGGTCAAATAGTTGGAGAAATGTGTGAGAACGTGATATCATTTTGAAATATCTCATCCAGTCTGTGAAAAAACATTGATGACTTTTTTTTTTCTTCCTTACAAATTACACTTCAGTCCAGCCTCAAACGAACGTGCACCTCGAGCGCTCCCGTGTTCTTGAGCGGGAGGATTAAAAAGGTCTTAGCGTTTTCTTACTTTGTTGTGCCGTCTTCTCCTTCAACGCGGCGACAGACAGCAGACAGACACACACATAAACACACACGACAGGGCGTCTCAGTAATTACCCCTTAAGTTTGTGTGTGTCAATGAAGCAAAGCCTGATTGCACCGCAGCACACGACAACCACTCCGGCCTTAACTGACGCTCCTCTATCATCTTGTTTAAGCTGGATACTCGATACACTGCGACTTATCTTTCTGATCATGTTGCTTTTATCTGGTATTCAGTCTTAGTGTCATTTTCTTGTTACTAGTGCAGCGATCTGCCTCCTTTCAAGATATTCACACTTGTTAAAAAAAAAATCTTAAGAATTGCCTGAATTTTTCACTTATTTTAAGAAAAAAAATTGATTTTAAGGCCGAGGCTAAATGTGTTGAGACAGACATCATGCTTGCCCGAATGAAACCGATGAAGGTACAGTATGTCGAGTGATGCGTTTACTGGTCTATGAGAGTTGTCATGTTTCTGCACTAATGCCTCCAAGACAAATTCCTTCCTCTAGTTGATCGTGTCGCTCGCAGTGTGACCTCAGGGTGAGTCGGGGTAGAGGGTCGCAGGTCAATTTAAGGAATCTGTAGAGAGAGATGACATATTTAGAGTCTTTAAGATACATATTTTTGATATTGTACATTTTTTATTTGGTGTCTCTAGCCTTAAATCAAGAGAAAACAATTGAAATCATCAGTTTGGTGCATGTCTGTCCATGTCAAGGGGTTTGTTTATAGGACTTTTCAAAGTGGCTCAGGACCACTCCTATATCATAGTACGGGTTAGTCACGTTAGCCCGTCAACTCACTGCGAGGCCCTGTGATGAACAACGGAGACAAGGTGATGTTTTATGTTCCAGCGGCTAGTTTTTAAAAAATCGCTTGTTAAAAAGCAATTTTAAAATCTAGGCAAAACTGCCGCAACAGGACGCGAGGGTAGAATCCGCCTGGCAGGCATTGTTTTATGTGCGACAGTCTCAAATGCCTTTTATTGCTGCGGCTACCTTTGAAGGATAGATGGGCTTTTTTTGGAAATAATTCCCCAGAGCAGGGGGAGTCGCTGGGTGGAGATGTGCTTTCCCCAAGCTATCCACATCAGCAGGCTGCCCCTGTAACTGCCAGTCGTTATCTCTCTCTCTCCATCCCTCTCTTCCTCAGTCCTCTCCCTCTCTCTCCCCTTATCTCCCCCTATGACTTTCTCTCATCCATCGTACTCGCAACTCTCCTATCGCCCTCCGTCTCTTCCACTCTCCTGTTTCTCACTCGTCTATCTCCCTCTCTCCTGTCACCCCCATCTCTCCCCCTTCACTCTTAAACTCCCCCCCCCCCCCTCCCAAAAAAAAACAACCCATCTCCCCTCACTTTCTCTTCACCCCATCTCTCCCCTCTCTCCATCTTTCTCTCGCCCCACAGTTTGGTCTGTCAATCACAGCAGGAAATCCACTCTCCTCGTACCCACCAACTTTCTGAAACACACATTTCAAAGATGGGTTAGGAATCCTCCAATTCTCACTAAAAAAAAACTAAAAAAATTAATTGATAGTGTCTGTAATTACTGATTGCGTCTGTCAATCAAAGTAAAAGTTAACAGAAAAAATGATGGTATTTTTAGATTTTGAAGCAGAATATGGGGCTGAAGCTGCTTCCTAACGTTTTCAATCCCAGGGCTTTAGTGCACCAGTCAGTCCAGGTTTCTGCTGTCTGTTTTGTCTCAGACTCAGAGTGCATATTTTTAAATTAATTTATTGCACCAAAGGGAAGCGTTTGTCTAAAACTAGAAGCTAAACGAAACTAACAGGAGGAAATATTTCCTCGCTTCAGTCAATAGGCACATCGTTCAAAATGATAATCACATATACTTATTTATAATAAAAGAAAAAGGTGACTGAGCGACACACTCTTCTCCAGCAACTCTGAAGTTGAGGGTTGAGTGCCTTGCTCAAGGGCACCAAGACTATAGTTTCTGAGGAAGGGGAGAGCAGGCCATTTTCCACACCCACAAACCGCTATAGGCTGACCAAGTATTGGTTTTGATCCTAAACTAAAATTTATCACATGTATTGTAAATACTGTGTGTCCTATATCAGTGCAGGGATCAGCCTTACCATAGCTGTGTGAATGCCATAGCTGGGCTTGTCACATCTACAGCTCTCAATCTCAGAGCTTCCCCCGTCTCTGATGATAAAAAGGGGGCAATATTAAAGTACGCACAAAGAGGCGGATAATTTCAAATAATCCATATCATTGTCTGAGAGTTAAAAGGAAAAACCACCCTTAAACACTTTAACACTGGTGAAAAAAAGACCGCTATTGGCAATGTACCTTACTTTCTGGGTCCATGTTGTTGTTTGGTGGTGTGCTCTTCTTATTCCCGTAGATAACGTGACGTCACATCAAGATATTTCCGGCACAGCAACAATGGAGTTTGACAGAAGAAACTTATTCCGCTGCGGGTTATAGGTTGGAGCACTCCAGGGGCCCGTTCCAAGAAGCAGGTTCAGCAAACTCTGAGTCTAACCCTGCACTCTGAGTTGATTAATTCCGAGATGGCCAAGTCTGAGTTTTCGGTTCCAGAACGGCTGATTTGAGTTAGTTCAATCAATTTTGAGTATGTTCACCTTGAGTTAAGCGCGTGCGCGACGACAATAAAAAGCCATCATCAATGGAGGGCCGATACTACGATTCAGCATGGCAACCGGCAAGCAAAGATCGGCGTACTTCACCCCACTGGAGTTAGAACTGTTATTAAATGCTTATGGGGAGTATGAACCAATCTTTAAAAAGAAGAGCAACACCGCTGCAGCGGCAAAGCAGAGGGAATTGGCGTGGGAGAGAATCGCTGCCCGAGTCAATGCGTACGTTTGAATGCAGTAGTGTATTCATTTAACATTTAACCACACTTTCTTATAATATTACCTACATGTGAGAAAGTGGTGGAATGGTATTGGAGAAAAAATAAAATTCATTTAGGTGCAATCCCACGGGCGCAAAGCGCACTTGGCAGCAGCTGAAAATGAAATATAAAAACATTACAGTCATTTAGCAGAGGCTTTTATCCAAAGCGACTTACAAAGGTGATAGTAAACACTATGTGGGGATTGAACCCACAACCCTGAGACTGAGAGTCTCATGTTCTACCAACTGAGCTGTTGGGGCAGCAAATTAGAAAGGCAGATCTAGAAATGTAATTACTCTAACATAAGTTAGAGGTGGGTGCATGGTCACAGGTGAAATGTGTTGTTGGAACAATATAAAAATACTAACTGTTGCTTTTGTATTTGTAGGAAATAAAGAAGACCAAATGAAATGTGGGACAGGGAGAAACTCAGGGTTTGTTCAAGAAAACCTGCCAGCGAGCAGGTTAGGTTCACAGAGTCAGTTACCATGGTAACTGATTCAGAGTTTGAGTTACCTCTCTTTCTGGAACGGAAAACCCAGAGTTTCCCTCATCTCAGGGTTACCAAACTCAGAGTTTTCACTAAACCCGCTTTCTGGAACGGGCCCCAGGGGACAGGTCTGAAGCCAGATTCAGAGTAAATAAACGTTTTATTAAACTACAAACCAAATTTATCTTGAACATCAAATTCTGCTGGAGGAACTTCAGCCTGGCTGCTCCCTCTCTCCGACTGGAATCCACTCCGATGTCTGTACTGTGAAGCAATCAGCCCACCTGGCTGATTAGTAACACATCAGCTGTTGACTGCTGGGGAATGTAGTCTCCCCCCCTAGTTTCTCTGTGGCCAATGCCTCAGTCTGCCACAACGTGTGTAACAAAAACACATATTGGGTAAAATGGGGTTGTTCTGAAAAAAAAGAAAAAACCTGCTCTGTCACGTGACTGATGTGTACTTTGGCAGCTGTTTTTTCTCTCTCAATAAATTGTGTTTGAAAAAAACAAAACGGTAACAGGTAGAAAGCAGTGGCGGCTCGTCCATAGGGACGCTAGGGGCGGCGCCCCACTTGATTGGATGGAGAAAAAAAAAAACAAACAAAAAAAAAAAATATATAAATATATATATATATTTTATCTGAACACATTTCATAGATTGTATTTATAATTCATATAAATGTGTTCTAGTTGGTTTTCGGACTTCATTACCGTCTCTGTTGCTCTGGGGCGCCGAGTCGTACGTCCCTCACACACTACATTGACATGCATTGCCACCTAGCGGTTGTTGGAAGGACTGCACTTTAGCTTGAGGTCTATGATAGCATTTGGGGCGCTGGGCAGAACGCCTTGGCCGTTCTCATTTAACCCCATTCAAACGAACATTGTAGTCATGGTCAGTAGATGGCACAAGAGAGCACACGCCAATGTCACATTCGTTTGTGCACTCGAGTCGGCTACAATGTTACTCAATGATCTCCTGTCTGTCATGACCCGCCCCACTTAGTCAGCCAATCACCGGCCGCCACTGGTAGAAAGGGACCGAGAGGACTTAACACAGAGGACATAGTGAGCCACCACCAGCCTGAGGCCTCTATGAAGTCAAGGAAAAGCTCACTCAAAAGAATCCCTCCACCAGGATGGCTGGGTGTGCAACAGAAGCCAGGACAAAATATAGTGGTAAATATATATTTTGTGTCCTCTTATCCCACTTCAGCATCCTGCGGGTCAATTTGCGTGCCATCAACCATGAAAAAGGAGATGATGATGTAAAAGCAGACCCACTGAGGATGAAACTTCCTGTGAGAGTAAGCAGCCTTTCCTGAGGTCTGAATCTTTCCTGAATCTTTCTATCTATAGAGTAAATAGGATCCATCCTGCATCAGTACTGCAAATGATTCCTATAGCAGAACCAAATTACGGGTATTGCCAAAGCTCGATGTGACTCCATAATAAACATAATTCACACTGTGAGGGAAATCATTTTTTTCTCCTCAAAGCTAGATATTAAAAACATTTTTTTTACCAGTGTGAAGAGACCACAAGTCATTCATTATCGAAAATAAGTTGATGTCATTCAGCTGCTGTTGGTGAAGTTGAGAGGAGGATTCAGTGGACACACACACACACACACACACACACACACACACACACACACACCCCCTTTCATCCCTGCCAAGGGCCACCTGTATACGGCATTACAAAGCCCATCAGACCTACTGTGGCCCAGATAAGAGCACTTTTCATTTGTCATTAAAATGCATCCGCCAGTGCAGACAGGAAGCAACCACAATTATAAAACCCTATGAATTGTAGATTCATGACTCTAATGGAGCATGCTGATGTGCATCCACCCCCTCCACCCCCCCCCCCCACCGCATCTTGGTCGAGGGTTCAGTCAGGGTTGCTAGAGGTAAACAACTCAGCGGGCTGACACGGGGAAAGGCACTGTAGAAAAACAGTGATTGCTCCAGGAAACAAGTTCAGATCACTCAGTTTGTTTCCTACTGGGTTGTGTCCTTCATGTTCAAACAACGGGAGTTCCCCAAATAACAGAATTGCGGTCCCAGTGCCAGTCTCTGCCAATGAGACACGCTTTGCAATGTAATGACTTCACTGCAAAAAATAAAAATGAGCCAGCTAAACGACATATTTAATCTGGGAGATCATTTTTTATTTTTTAACAATGCATCAAATCTCATTTTCTTATTACTACTGGAGTGAGATACTTTACTGTGGGTTGATGTGTCAGTCCACACACAATTAGCTTAGTTAGCTAGGCTACAGATTGGGCTACATTTACAACGTTGGGGGGGAATTTTTTTTTTTCCAAATCCAATAGACACCTAATGGTACAGGGTACACCAGACACAGTAGACACAATAGACACCTACTGGTACAAGACCCTCATTACACAGGACACTGCACTTTGAACAACAAGATCCAGTATGAGACTAAATGACTGGTTAACATTTTCTGCAGTGAATGTATAATAATAACAACAATAATAATAATAATAATAATAATAATAATAATAATAATAATAATTATAACAATAATAATAATAACTTTAATTTAAGAGCCTTTCATGGTACACAAGGCACTTAACAATATAAAAGAGAAGAACTAGATAAGGTGAGAAAAATAAGGCTAAAAGGTAGGAAGACAAGACAAACAAAGGACAGGGCCACAATTCAGCAGCTGGGTCCAAAGGCCTGGCTGGAGAGGAAGGTCCTCAGCCGCTGTTTAAACACCCAGCATCGCGGATCTCCACAGGGAGCGAGTTTGAGGGCCAGTCACGCTGCAGGCTCTGTCCGGTCTAGTCCTACTTATCGATTCTAGTTTGTTCAACAAGACACGGTTTCCTGTCTGGCACTGCCGTCCACTCACAAAGCAGACATGATTATCAAAACAAGCTCTATACTGCCACAAACCATGAAGGTTAAATGGAATTTCCCCTGAAACGTTTTCATTTTCATAATTTCTTTATTTTACACTCATCGTTGCATCATATGCTGGTTGTCAAGTCTATAGCAGATGCAGCCAATTTCAGCTGGTGTTGTTTCTCCCGCATGTCTTCCCTGTCAACATTCCTGTCTCATTCATTTTTAATTACAGCTCCTACGATTTATACTCGGGGGGTCCCCGTACGTCGGACCGGCTGCAAACCGCCCATTCTCATTTTTACACGTCACAGCGAGCACAGTATCGAATTACGATGCAATCCGTGAACAACATCGTGTAGTGTAGTTTGAATGATTTAGCGGCAGGTAAAAAAAAAAGATTAAAAAAATAACTCGAAACCCTCTGGAGCTTCAGCAGCGGGTTCGAATGAAATCGCAAAACCGGTGGTTGATTGATGGTTCAGCCCGGCCGGGGCAGGAGCCAAAGTGGCGCCTGATTGATCGAGCCTGGCATCGGGGGGGGAAACAGCGGGGCGTTGATGAGGTTTGTCATAACATTGATTTTAGTTGTCAAATATCTCAATAAAGAAATGCTTTTCGAGTCTCACGAGTGGCGCGGCCGTCCTTTGTGTCGGCGCGGCGTGCGATTTGTCACACAAAGCCGGCGTCTCGGGGCTTCTCGAACGACGAGGGAAACTCAAAAAAAGCGAGAGGAAAAAGGAGGGAATTTTTTTTTGAATGGGGGTCCGTTCAGAAGCGGCGTGCTATTTTTCCGTCCTTTTGATAGTCCGGCCTCTGACAGGCTGCGCTAACGTAATAACACTCCGGGGGAAGGCTGAGCAGAGGGCCATTAGCTCTGACTGATTACAGTGATCAGCCTTGATGCTTTGTTCGCACAATGTAAAACTATGTACCCACTTTTCACTTGCTCTCTCTCCATCTCACATGCACACACACACACACACACACATGCTTGCCTTCCTCCTGCGATCAGTGTATTGCATTGGGATCTTAGAAAGGCAGAAGTCAGATCTGACCTCTTTAGCAGCCACCACTCTCGCTGCAAATTCACCAAGCTGTACAGCCTTCTGAGGGTTGTCTGTACGGATGGCACTTTTGCCAATAGCTCAAAGGCAGTGCACACACACACACACACACACACACACCCCGGAGTGTTTCTGGTGGACAACACAACAAACTGGAAGTGTACATCTTGATGTTGACCCGTGGTACCCTGGCTTAAGGCGTTTATTCACTTGCATTTTCGAATGACTCACCGCTAGAATCCATCTCACCTATAAGATTTCAGGCTTTTTCCCTTCCAATTCTTGTCAGCAAGAATTGTACAACTAACTCTTTTAAAAAAAGCACAGTGCTGAATACAGCCACCTGCAATCCCTTTGTCAGCAATACCTTTGAGGTCGGTTTCAAAGAATGCTCGCAAATTTGCTCAAATTGGCATTTTTCAGAAAGTATCTGCCGGGTGGAGACAGGCTGAAAATGTGTATTTCATTACTGTTTAAGCTCTCTCAGTACAAGTGCAATATGTGTACATGTACAACTCCTTCTGTTACATCACTTTAATAGCAATAATACGGATCAATGTATAAAGTGTGATTCAGGTATTAGTTTTGTCCCGTATGACAGGTGACATCTCAGACACCACTAGTCTGATGTGGATCCAACTTGGAGGGATGATGCATGAAAAAGTCAAAATTTCAAACTCTGAAAGTGCTATGCCATTGGACTAAACTTGGAGGGTTGATGCATCTTGTTGCTGATTGGCCCAAGGACTGCCTGCATCATTAATGGGGGACGGCACGCTTATGCTGCCCAGAGATTAGAACATTTTGAAATAATGTAATACAATTTTTTCTGATTATTTCAGCTGAAATCCCTCTCCCCCCTCACACGTATTTGTACTTTGAAACTCAGGCTCTCAAGTACCAAAAACAAAATGTTACTTTAGCCTCCAGGCCAAACATTAAAAAACATTGGACATTTGCCATCAAAGGAAAGTCAGAGATCTTTTTTTTTTTTTAAACCTGGGGGGCAGCTATATCTGAATCAACCCCAAAGTTCCAGGCACACGTGACACGTCATGTTCTCTGACTCGGCGTGATGATCCGAGTGCCAAGCCGGGTGCCTTCAAGCCCAGTCTGAGGGCACGTCTGTTGCACAGATCACCCTGGAGGTAGCGTTCAAATCAAAATCATACTTTTACTTACGTACATCAACCACAAGCTGCTCTCTGGGTCCTCTCTCTTGGACTGCAGATTCCCACCTGGCTGATAGGTGATGCTGGTCACCTGGGGCAAGATGGCCGACTTGGGAATGTAGTTCTTGCCCCATTGTCTCTAGGTGGCCCCAGTCTGCCACCAATCTATCCTCGGCATACACCCACCACACATTCAGATGTTGCCCTTGCCCTTGCCCTTGTCACATATGTTGCGCAAGTATCACTTTTTTTCTGGTTGTGAAAATTAAACACCAGCCAATTTTCAGGACCACACACACACAGAGGTGTGTCTGGGCTGTGTGTGTGTGTGAATATACCCAGTCACCCTCTATATTTATCTCCACTACTGAAATCCACAGCAGCTTTGGCATGTGGCCTGCCATCTCTGGCAAGATGACACTAAAGGTGTGATTCTAACATTAATTACACACACACACACACACTGTTCCATTCACCTGGAATAGTCACAACTGTGGTCTAAAATAAATGGCAACAGACTGATATATGACACACATCTAACAAGATCTCACCTCAAAGTCTGACATCAGGCGTTAAAGTTACATACAGACAGACAGACAGACACTTTTGCACATTTGCACATGCCAAAGTAACAAGTTAGTTTTAGCTATGGACACATTACTTTTTAATTAAATGTCTATACTTGTGCTGAATTTCTTTTGAGGCTTACCACCTGCTGCCACGTACACATACAGTACATGCACACGCACGCACGCACACACACACACACGCATGCCAGCCTAATGTGGATGTCACATGGATATGTTGATTGAGTGGCTTTAGCAGCCATGCTGAAGGAAGGGCAGAAACAGTGCAAAGAGGAGGAGGAAAGGCTGAATACCCGTCTGATTGGGTTATAAATACTCTCAATGGGGTCTCTGCCTCATAAAGATTATCTGGAGCACACAGAGCATAGCAGCAAACACAGTGTGTGTGTGTGTGTGTGCGAGAGAGACAGAGAGAGAGAGAGAGAGAGAGAGAGGCAGAGTACATGCATTCAGAAAAATTCCATCCGGAGTGTCTTCAGCTTGCAGGGGGATGAAGCCTGAATATTTCATTTCGATTCGAGCGATGCTGAAAAGGAGACATGCAATCAAGTGCCGATGAGCAGCAGCTTCTAAACACGGCCGGTTTGTTGAAGAAGATTCCCCACCTCACACATTATCGCACCCTTCAGAGATCTGACATGGAGTGTGAGGCTGTCGGCCAAATTATGTCATCACGTGCCCCAAGTGGGGATTTTGAAAGTGAAAGTGGACTCCAATCAATTTGGGGAGCCTAAGTCAACATGCAGGAGTGTGTCTCCAAGGCCATTCACTAAGGCTTCATGAGTTACACAACGCAATTATCATCCTGCTGGTGTCACTGTAGGCGTGAATGTGAGTGTCTCTCTGCAATTGACCTTATTCCCACAGACATTTTTGAACGAACGTCACAATCAGGGTGGGAAACTCGAGCGTGAAGAGCGAGTGCAGCCCAGCTATGTCTTACTGTTGCACATCATACAAACATTGATCATTTCACAGATTCCTCACTGTATTAGAAACAAATGGATGTGAAGAATCCAGAGGGATATAGGTTCAATTTTTAAGGTGTTATGTTTGGACTCGCTAGAGCTAGCTACCGGGAAACTAGCCTCGGTAGCTAGCTAGTACGCTAGTTGTTGCATTTTCTTGTTCAGTCTGGTTTTGTCTCTGTTGTCTACCATGGTGTTCATGTGTTATGCCAATCTTTCGGGGAGAGTTTCCCACCCAGAGTGTGATGTAACTTGGCCCCCCGTGGGAAATGAGGCCGATGCACTGCCGACCTCTCCGCGGTGTTCGCTGGGATAGGCTCCAGCCACCCCGTGACCCTGAAAAGCATGAAGCAGAGAGAGAGAATGAATGTTTTTATGACCCCGATGCCCTTGAAAGGAATTCAAAACCCATGATCACATTCCAAAAATGCAAGGTCATGAGTCTGAAGTAAAACCTTTTCTCTAAATTCCTTAAAACTTGACTTTTTTGACGATACAAGAATTTCAAACACGGGGCAAGCATAGGAAAATGCATCAACAATATCGTGCTTTTTAGTGTGCTTGCCCTCTATTGCTTCTTTTGGATGAAAACATTTTATCACACACACACACAAGGTTGTGCACGGTGTACACTTGAGTATACGCAACATTTGCGAATGACACCTTTTGTCCCAGGTGCTGCTCCCATGAACACCTCACTTCTGTACTGCGATGCCGTCATCCCAACCCTCTCTTCAGGCGCCTATAGGCCTCATCCCCTCCTGGATCCAGAGAGAGCAAATTGTGCAAGGTAGCAGCTGGGAGAAGGTATTGTTTTTGCCTCACTTTGGGTTGCGCAAGATCTTTCAAGGCATTTCTGCTGTAATTGATCGCATGCAGTGGAGAGGGACAGGCTTAGACGGGAGAGAAAGGGGATGACACTGTAATAAAGGGGTGGATGAATGAGATTCACACCCACTGTATGTGCTTCACATGTCTGATCCATCAGGACAGCCATTAGCCTAGCTTCTGAAGTATGATGTAAAATATTATAAGCACTTTAAATGGTTACACTTGAATAATGTGGTCTACTCCCCTCTGCTCTACTATCTACCACACTCTACTAAATCTAGTCATCTGTTCTATCATTTTCTGTGCAACCCACTAGCTTTGCTCAGGAGCAGGGCTGGGTATCAAAATCCTGTGCTGTGCTACCAACTGAATCAAATCAATACTACATATATATTTATTCAGTACCAGCTTTGGATATTTTAATCTTCAGTATAATAAATATATTACCACTAGGAACATCTTGTTTTTAATCCAAACTTTGGAACGGCCAATAGGAACATCTTGTTTTTAATCCAAACTTTGGAACGGCCAATAGGAACATCTTGTTTTTAATCCAAACTTTGGAACGGCCAATAGGAACATCTTGTTTTTAATCTGCCTCATATGCCTTAAACTCTGCAATACAGCTTGGTGCCAGACCCACCCAGGTGTTAAAAGAGATCAGTAAAATCTTCAACTCTGAAACTAACAGACGACCAACATAAACAAACTAAAATCAGAGTGATGCATTCTTGTCTTTTTGTTCCACCGAGCATCGAAGTATTGTTTGGTGTCGGTATTGACTTCTGGGTAAATGATACCCAACCCTGCTCAGGAGCTTCCCGGCTTGCTGGTGACAGCTGGTGGATGTGATGACTTGGACTCCGGTTCCCCCCGACGGGGTCCAAAAAAAAACCTAACAGGACCGTCACAGATGTCTAGGCAACGGCTGTTCATTTCTCTTAATCACTCTCCCATAATGACTGCAATGGTCAAAGGATTTCCCATGAGCCCATAGTGTTGAGTACAGAACGACACAGAATATCAGACCAGAGGATGACGCCAATGTGATACGAACTATCTGGGCGCAATATGAAAGCTGTTCGACTCATAGTAGGACTGTATATTATTATTATCATCATCATCAGGAGTAGAAATGCTTGTAGGAGCTGTAATAGTGGTAGTAGAACCCAAAATCACTACAAGCCCGTGTGTCAATTGTTAAGATGGACATACTACCACGGATAAACTTTTTCTCCTCCATGTTACCTTTACCTCCCCCAACTGACTACTGGGATAAAATTCACTCTTTGGTATCTAAATTTATTTGGGGTGGGAAACGACCACGCATAAAGCTGACAACTCTTCAACGTCACAAATCAGAGGGTGGTCTCTCAGTTCCTAATTTTAAACATTATTTTTGGTCTTTTGTCTTGAGACCATTATCAGATTGGCTTAACCCTGACTCTGTTGCTTCTTGGAAACCTATAGAGAGTAATTTAGCATACCCACATAGATTGGAAGATCTGATTTACTCCTCTGTCCCTTTAAAACGAGCTAAACTTCGACTTGGCCCCATAATGAGTTTCCTTTTGTCAATATGGCATCTTGCTGAGAAGGAATCTAATAGTACATATAAATGGCACCTTAATAGCCCAATCTTTAATAACCATTCTCTTCTCACTAGGGGGGGTCCCATTCACATGCCCGGCCTGGAGTACTAAAGGTGTCCATACTTTTGCCAACATCTATAATGAGAACGGCCTCCGCAACTTCAATGATTTGAGACTGTCTTACAATTTACCAGGCTCATCCTTTTTTCTGTATCTTCAACTGCGATCGTCCATGAAAGCATACGGTGTGCCATGGAACACTCCACTTACCACCCATCCCTTGCACTCCATATTGGTAAACAAAGGGCGAAAAAGAGGTTTGGTTTCTCAGCTATATTCACTCTTCAGGATTACTTCCTATAAAGCTCTCTCCATTGTACATGTATGGACTAACGACTTGAAGCACTACACTGGAGAGGATCCACTTGACTGGGAGAAGATATGGTCTTCGGTTGTCATTGCTTCTAAAAACCCAGATCATCAACAGATTCATTTCAATTATATTCATCGGACTTACCTCACTCCGAGAAAGGCTCACCTCATGAAACGGTTATCATCACCGAACTGTACCTTGTGCACAGATGGACTTACAGGTTCTTACATGCATATGTATTGGGAGTGCAAGGATGTGAGGCGTTTTTGGGGGGTGGTTTGTGCTACTCTATCTGATGTACTGGATGTAGTTGTGCCATGCTCTCCCACTGTGCTACTCTTAAATGATACCTCCTCATTAAAATTAACATGCTTGAATAGACGTATTCTCCTAACGGGCATCACTGCTGCCAAAAAGATGCTGGCTTTACGTTGGAAACCTCCACATACAGTTACAAAAACTCATTGGATTAACACATATATGGATATAATTAATATGGAGTTATCAGTGGCAAGAATGCATGGTGCTGGAGCTGGTACTATTTCAGCATGGCAAGCGATGGCAGATAAGATCAAGAAATTGCTGTAATCACCATTTCTATTTATTTCTTAAAACTTTTTAGATCCTTATGTCCTGCAAATATTGTATAGAGATCCCGGGGTTTCTTTTTCTCTTGATTTTTTTTCCCTTTTCTCTCCTATTGTGCTTTGCTTGTATGTATGTTAAGCAAAATCACAAAAATAAAAAAAAGTTGATCACAAAAAAAAAAAATAGTGGTAGTAGAAATAGTAATCGTGGGTTAGCAAATGAAAGCAGATGTCCATTTTGACCTAAAGATTTCCCCCTGGAAATTGGACGATGCATCTGCACGAAATTGACACAGAGAACTATTTTGGTCCGATTTCCCCCGAGCTGCTGCTTGTTAGTTTGGGCACTAAGAGAGAAATTGGCCTCATCTTCACTGAAGTCATCAATAGTGGGCAATGCGAGATGGAGCGCCCCCCCCCACCCCCTCTCCTCGTTGTGGTAAACATTTCTGCATATGGCTAAATGTCAGTTGAAACTAGCCAACAGACAGATTTCCCCGGACGTGTGATTATTTAACGCCATCGGATGAGGCCAAAGTGTGGGGTTTGTCGCAGATATGTTCGTGCACGCGGCGGCACTTCCTTCTTTTCACCAATTTGCAACTGTAATGAAACATGACCTACTTCAGGCTGTATTTTTAACCTCCTTGGAATAACATTATATTCAACCTTTATTTATCCGGGACCTATTTCGCAAAACATCCCTGCTTCACATTCGCAGATGTGAGCTGCCCCAACAAAAACAATCTTGTCCTGTTGGCCGCGGAGCAGCTCCATTAGAACAGCTGCTCATTCACGTCCTCTGCCCAGATCCTGAGCCGGTCTGTGTATTTCAACCGTCTGCCAATCACAAGCCGGCTTCTCTCGGCTGCCGCCTCACGACCAGATGGGTTTGGCTGGGTTGTTTTTTAGGACAATTTTAGCACCAAGAGTTTTACACAATTACAGTTCAATATGTCTCAATCATGGGAAAGCATCTGACATTTTAGCAATTGACGACTTTCCAGGGCCCTGGGCGTCTTGAGTTTTCTGGAAGTCGCCGGTTTGAAAACACAAAACACATAACAGAAGGCATCAACAACCATTCACACTGCAAACCGCATGAACAAAAATCACCAATTTTAGGACGATTATTTTTCAATGACATAAAAGTGTGAGGAGCGCTGAGGAAAAGGTGGTTTGATTATATGTTGCTATTAAAAATGCTTTGGCATCCTGAGGCACATACTGCGGCAACAACATGGATTTGAATCCTGCCTACGACCTTTGTTGAATGTTACAGCCGCTCTAGACTCTCTAATAAAGCAGCATTGTCATTAAGATGATAAAAAATGTGTTGTTTGACATTTATTTGGCCAGAGATTGTTAAGCGGTTCATGTGTCCCCACCGTCTATATAAAGAATATCATCAAGATACTGGTGAGTGGACCACCCACTCGTCTTAATAATGAAAACTAGCTGCTGTGTGTGTTGCTGGAGTATTGTAAAGGCATTTTGGACTCACGTTGGACTCAAGTTGCTTTGGATGAGATTTTCAGCCTAAAATGTAACTATAAATTGTCGTTGTGCATCATTATCAAGTCTGATCCTGCCCTGCATCGACAGTGACTGGATCGTCTCTAACCAGTCACTAGTCTTGCGCGGCCAGCCCTACCTCCGGACTGTCTTTAGCAGCGTGCCAGTGCAGAAGAAAAGGTCTGGCAGAGCCGACCGTTGCTGTGGGATAATTAGCTCTTTCGGGATAGCCACTCGCACCGTTTGGGGGCAGGATCGATTTCAAAATAGTGCCCATTAGGCCACATGTGGGATACCAAACCTTTGCCGTAGCTGGTGGGCAAACCGACAAGAACGTCCCTGCTAGACAAATTCTATGTACATGCTCCACAGGCTGAAACAAACAGGGATGAACCAGACTGACTGACCAGTAGCGTTGTCCTACTTTGATACTACGAAAGCTTGAATTCAATCGCCAGTGTGATTGTCTGGCACCTAAAATGAAAAGTTCACTGAATTGCCTAAAAAAAAAATCCTCCAAATACCCAAAATGTGTCTGACTAGCAGCACAATTCCTAGAAAGTTGAATCCATGTCGATGTGAAATTGGTTGGTTGTTACATATCCATTAACAGTGGTTGGTATTGCAGTCAAGACGTTTACATTTCCATCCAGGCTGCGGAGTCAATCAGCTAAAAGGCCTTGACAAGGAATATAGGATCAATATGCTGGATGGGCTTCACACACACACACACACACACACACACAGCTTTTAATTGTGTTCCATATACACCTGTCAAACCAAATCCTCAGATCAGGATCATTCATGCTTCTTCATACATGAACTAGCTCACACACACATGCTAGTTTTCAGTTGTAATGAAAGTGAGGGAAAGTAGGACAAAGGTGATGTGTGTGTGTGTGTGTGAACCTGATGTGGCAGAAAGTCATCCCGCTGTGGGAAAAGGGAATTCAGAGTTCCTGCCTTCCTTCTTTCCCTCTGCACACTGCTGATCAACTTCCGACCCCTACACACACACACCCACCCACAGACACTCTCTCTGCATTTATAAAAGGGAACACCTGCATGCACAGAGCCACACACACACAATCAATTCCCTGCAGAAGGATTTCTCATATGGGGTGTCCGTTGCATGCAAAACTGTCACTTAACAGGCATGAGTGAGTTCATGAGGTAAAGCTACACACACACACAGATGTGCATGCAGTCACATCAACACAAACAGCTCAATTTCCACTGCAGAAGTGATTTTTTTCCTCCATAGCCGCTGTGTTAGCGTGCCATTCTGCCCTCGCTTTGCGGGGGCGGCAAGGATATTCTCCCGGTTTTTGTCTTTGATTGACTTCCATGCTGTAACATCAACTCTCACTCCCTTGTACTCTGTTCTGCTGCTTCTGCTCAAAAATAGGTCAACAAACTCAGGGTGAAGCAACGATGTGCCCATGCATCCGTCAGTGAATATTAGTCGTATCGATGTTATTAGGCAGGGAGCCTGTCTGAACATGCTTCTATTTGCAGGAGGATCTTGCAATAGAAATATTTTGGACTAATGAAACCAATGTATTGTAGTATGTAGGATGTAATGTAGTATTGTGCACCTAAATGCACATTTTACTACAATAATTAACAGTCATATTCCTGTGCGATATTTCTTATAACGAATAGCATTGACGTGCATACCAAGTACGCATGGAACACTTGAAGGTGGCTTGATAATAGTTTTAAAACTATGATGGATTATTAATAAAGGGGGCCTTTAGCCTCAAGGCTTGAACATACAGGTAATTGCCAAAGTAAGGGAGAAAAAATGAGCAAATGAGGGATACAAAGTACATTGACGGCTTGAGATAATAGAAGATAATTCAGCAATTTGCGTCCCATCATACTTAAGCAGTTTCCATAATTCTATGGAGCGACGCCTCCCTGAATAATATGGAAATGACAGAAGAAATAAAAACCTGCATCTCCAACTACACACGGCCATCTGGATCACACTTATAGAAAGGTGTGTACATTTTCTGACTGGTTTATTGATGCATGTGAAATTGTAGCACTCTGAAGACATTGCCAGGGCCAACTTGGGGATGGAAGTGCAAAACACAAAATTATGGTATTTCCTGTGGAAGAAAGAGTCCCAGACACTTTCACAATCTATGCCAAGGTATGCTATTTTTGTCAGTTACCTGTAGACTTGATTTGGTGTTCAACATTGGAAGGATTTTTTTTTGTAGTAATGCTCTTGCAGTTGCAGTTTCTCTTTCACCTTGCCACGGTCAACAAAAAGACTTCACTGTAGCGCTTGACCAAAAACATTATTTATTATAAGCAATGTACCACGCACTAGAAAAACATACCTGACTATTGTCACTCTAGATCCTGTTTTCATAAAATGTTCACTTCTTTGGAGCGCTGATCCAAGATCAGAATGGCACTTTAAAGCCCACCCCTCCAGAGGCCTCACTAACAATTGATACAAATTAAAAAAAAAGTTTAAATTTTAAAGTCTTGCAAATAACAAGGCAAAGTAGGACTAATAACTGATTCCTGAAGATTTAAACCCGACTTTCGGTAGTTCAGTCGTTGGCGGCCCGTGGTGGCAGCGAGAGATAACAGTCTTTTCAAGACTTCACTACCCTTAGCTTTCTGTAGCGATAGCCGAGGCGCGGCTTTACTTCGCGTTCGGCGTTGCTTCCTGTGCTCGGAGAAAACTTGTGTGTGTACGGTGAGTCGGTGTACCTACCGACTCCAAAACTTCATTGGGGTGAATGGAGCGAATCTACAGCGACTAAATGACAAGGCCAGTGATGCCACGAGAAAAGTAGACTAGAGTAAAGTATAGTGTAGAGTATGTTTTCCATATATATCCTTATGGTAAAATAAAATGGAGTAATTGATCAAATATAAATCTCCATCAACAATGTTAAACACACTAAGGATTTGCTCAGATGCTCGTCCTCAAAACACATCCGGTGAAACGCCCACAAATGGCGACATTCGATTGAGTGAAGCGACGCAGCGTGACGAGGTACCGTGACATGGTGACTGATGAATGTAATTACTCATTACTTTTTTGAGATGGACTGTTTTTTTTTAGTTTTTTTTTTAGAGAAGCTTAGAAATTGAAACGGGGTGATGAGGTCCCTGGAGGAGGAGTTCATTATGCTTGCATTACCTTCGCCCCTGATCCCGGGTCTGTGCTCGTTTTGTGATTTCATTATTCTCGAATGCGCCATTCCTGATCCTGGGTTAGTACTCTTGTTGTGAAGAAGCTTTATAAATACAGGTTCCAATCAGTTGAAACACACCGGCGATTTCCATAAAGACGTAGAAAATAGTGATTTTGTTTTATTGAAGTATCTCAACGGCACTTATAAAGTGTAGTAGAAATATCAGAGGTGAGGATAGTTTACTTCTGCGTGGGCCAACCTCCATTCAATTCAGTCAGTTCATTAAGGACTATTCTAGATAGATAGATAGACATTTTATGTTTTCTCAATTGTCTCAAATGAGCGAATACAGAAAGCCAGCAAAGTAAGTAATGGCTCCCGTCTCTCTCTAGCGTGACTTGAGGCAGCTTGATGTGCAAGTCCAAACCTCTGGACAGTGTACAAATTGTCTCGAGGCCAAATGAATATGTAGGACCTCTAAATATAAATTCATTTATGCTCCTTGAACTGACTGAACTGGCAACAGATTGACTCCGGCCTCGCTACTGGCCTAACATACATTCCATTTATAACTGTATGAAAATAGAAACATTAATTAGATAACATCTTACGTAAAAGCTTTCTCTGAACATACAAATACTGGGAGAAAAGAGGGGTGGCGATGGGAGGGGAGGGGGGGGGGTAGTCAGGGTCGGGGGGATTCATTGTTCTACAAAGCCAAACAACTGCAGAAACGCCATATAACAGGAAAACAAAACCAAAATGTTCCATCCGATCCGTCCCATCCGTGTTCTTTGAATTTGTGTGTCCGTGTTCCTCCGTACGGCATCGATCTTTGAAGAAGGGATGCGGGACTCCATCAACCATAGACCGTCCATTTTTCATCACGACATGGTGTATGGACTATCACAATATATAGGACTTATTTTACAGCACCAGCTGGGCACAAGGGGATGCGCCTTTAGGTCTCGCGTATGGCGGGACAGCAGAAATCCCTTTCATTGGTCATCAGGGAAAAAAAATATAAAGTTTTGAAACTTTCATCTTGGCTCCCCAATTTTATCCACTCAAGCACTACAAAGTTTTGAAGCTGGGTGGGATGATGGTGGGATAATAATATAATAATGCTAAATAAATAGGCTATGTATGTGTATTAGTGGGTCCGATACAGATATTTCTGCATTAGACCGCCGATATTTCCTTTAATTTGACCATTTCCACACCAGAAGATAACAAGGATTCAGTCTTTTCCACCAGAAATGTATGTGGCAGGGTGGAAAAGCCTCTGAAACAGCATTTAGACCGTGTGACAAACGCTCCATTGAAACCCAGCAGGGTGATGAAATTCTTTTTAGGGTGAGTAGCTCTTTGAGGCACCACAGCTATTAGATGATCGGGAGACGCTGGGATCCATTAGGCCTTTACATGAAAGACTAATTAAAAAAAACAAAACAACATTATTGAAGAATTATGTGAATAAATAAAATGTGCAAAGAAAATATCATTTGATTGCAGATTGTACATGTAGCAGGGGGGAACCTCCATCATGGTCCATATCTGATATACAGTAACAGTAATATATTATATTAGTCTAACCCTAATGTGTCATCATTGCTGAAAATGTTCTGTTTTGGACAGGCAACAATGTGCACAATGCCCACCGGGAGATTCACATACTCTAGAGTACATTTGCCCGGGGATAGGGTGAGTATGCATGTGTGTGCATGTATGCTTGTATTTATTCTATGTATGTATGCAGTTGGTATACATTGTGTGTATAAAAATCTATCCCAGCGTTCATTAAAAAACAAATCTTGGCGTCTGAACTGCGTCGCCCGGTCAGAAAGCATTAAGAGCAAAAGCTCCCCGACACAATAAATAAAGACTGTCATACAACCACTGGCCATGACACCAACTCTTACCTAACAATTAACAACTCATGTGTGAACTAGCAGACTTGCTGTGAAAATACGACTAATTCCAATGATAATAAAGCGTTACTATTATTAGAAAGTATATAGAGTACAACTAAAACTAATGTGCTACGAACTGAGCGGTGATTGGTGCTTTTAGAGCGTCTCCGGTGGTTCGTTTCCTCAAAAGAATAAACAGCTCAGCATGCGGCGGCGTGATGGATGAGGTAATAAAGATAATGGAGGGAAACTCTGAAGCCGCGTCTCTCTCGGAGTCGCACCCTTTTTCTGAAGAAGGCACTGTGGATGCGTCGCCAGCTCGTCAGCGCTCGATTCGGCAATGCAACCCCCCCCCCCCCCCACCCACCACCACCGCTCCCGAAACACCTCTCGAGTCGCAGCAGTCGTTTGGTTTCTGAGATTCGTAAACGGCACCGACCGATTCCAATTCACGCCGTCGTCTTGTGATTCTACTGCTGAGCGTTTTATTCTCAAGTGTTTCCCCCGCTCCCCCCCCATTCTGTCTCCTTATTATCCAGATCTTGGAGCGCCGCGGTGCTGAACCGTTCAAAGTACCGTGGCATTTTTTTTGAACCTTCCAACAGAGCTGATCCACCTCATTTCCTCCAAGTTTTGATCTCAAATCATGATCCCCGATGCAAAGTGGCAGGAAGGGGGGGGGGGCGTGTGGCCGTTTTCGGCGGACCCCCCCCCCCTCCCCGGATCGCAGCCCGGAGACCTACTAGAGGTAGAGGTAGCTGACCCAGTAGACGATGTTGAAGAGCAGGAAGGAGGTGGGAAAGAAAACCCGGGAGTAGGAGTCCAGCTCCCGGATGTTGACGTGGAGCCGGCCTTTCTTCCAGCCGCCTTCTTTACACTCCTCGTAGCAGCAGAAGAAGCTCTTGCAGTCTTTCCCGTCCAGGCACTCGTACAGGCAGTTGTCGTCGTAGTCCTGCCAGAAGAGGGAGTTGCCCATGGGTATCGTTGACCGAGGGCCGTGACCCACGCTGAGAGCCGAGTAGGCCTGTAGGGGGTGACAGAGAGCGTTATGGTGGATGGATGTTGTGCAGAACCTGTTTCAGGGGTGTTATCCTGTCACTTGGATACTCATACACTCATATATCGTCAATTTGTCATGTTCAATGAATTCCAGGAGTTATTTTGCGATGAAGTGTTTTTTTTTGGGTGTACCCGCTTTCCCTCAACCTGCCTCGTCACGTAGCCCGACTGTCGAGACTGAAAAGCTGAATGACTACCCCCCTCTGAGAAAACGTCTCTCCCTGACGTCTACGAAAAAGTGTCTGTGTGTGGGGCAGCTTAATTGGAATAAAATCGTCGCAAATTTTTTTCCAGTTTTTCTCCAAAACCTTCTTCTCCGCACTTAGGGGAAGAGTGGGAGGTAGAGAGCGAGCGAGGAAGAGAGCGAGAGCGAGATGTGTTGTGCAGAAAGAGAATCGACTGAGTGGGCGGCAGAAAGAAAGGGGCCGCATTGAGGGGGGGGGGGGTATGAGGGTTCCCCACAGACAGACCAGCCAAAATACAGTATGCAGCTAGACATGCAGAGGAGTGGATGTAAGACAGCTTAGTCCTCGGCACTAACGTACAACAGCGCTAGTCTACAGCGGCGGGACACAATGAAGGAGGGAGGGGGACGCGGAGAGAAAAGGGAAATGACAACAGCAGTAGGTGACTCAGTCTAAATGGATGTGTGCCGTCGCCATTAAAGCTTTGCCGGCAGGTGGAGGCCCTGAAATCCGCCCACACAGAGCATTAGGCTTTCACACAGGAAGGATTGTTAGGGAAGGAATCAATTCTCGGTGAAAAGCTTGCAACAGCTGAGAAATGAACATATGGCGTGTTTTTTTTTTTTTTTTTTTCAATGCCAATACCGATATTTTTAGATAACGCCAAGATTGTATTTGCCCCAGAATTTGATTCACAGCAGAGTGAGAGAAAAAAAAAAAGCTTCGGAAACTAATAATATACCTAATATACACATACACAGGCCTATAAAATATAACATTATTGAACAATTAAATGGATAAATAAAACACACACACTTACCATCCTCTGCGTCTTGGCGGGGGGTCTCCGCACGCTGTAGGAGTAGTAGTTGAGCATGGCGTACTCGATCATGGCGGCGAAGACGAACAGGAAGCAGACGGTGACGAACAGGTCCATGGCCGTCACGTAGGACACCCTGGGCAAGGAATTCCTGGCGACTGTGCTCAGCGTGGTCATGGTCAGCACCGTGGTGATACCTGGCGGAAGGCAACGTGCGTTATCGATCTCTCCGATAATCATGACACGGTGCATTTACTGCTGCTGGCACGTCGCTATTCGCTGGAGGGAGCTGGGCAGAGGTCTATTAGTCTGCATTAATAATATAACGCGTATTACGGGTTGTTATGCGGCATTCTGGGTAAATGTCCCGAGTCCTGCATCAATCCTTTATTAGTGCTCCATCAGCACTTCCACGCCCCGCTGCAGGTATCTGCTGCAAGAGTTACACAGCAGTTCTTCTCAACCCTTTTGGCTCACGACCCCCCCAAAACAAAGTGGTGCCTATACCCATAACCCCTGCATTGCAGGTGTAAAGGAACAGAATGGTGAACTCTACACAAACAATCTTTATTTTCCCTCTTGGGGGAATCTTAACTATTGAGAGAAGACTAAAGGCTGTAAGTATTCCTCGTTTCAGTGGGCTTTTATTCCAAATATCAAAAACCATGATTGTAAACATGATATTACAAACCCTTAAAATAGCGTCATGACCCCCTGGCAAGTCCTGACCCCCAGGTTGAGAACCACTAGCACAATCAGATCGGTATTGCGTTGCTCTGGAGCAGCAGTAGTGCAGCAAGCATGCAGTGAAAACTCAGCCTCCTATTCCTGCACATCCATCCATCCATCCATCGGAAGTAAAATATGTTGTATTATTTTGTAAATTTAAACTTTAAATGTTTAAAGGTTTAAAAGGTGTAAAGGTTTTTCCTCTATTATTTTGATGGCCTGCTGTGATACAGTGGCGTATGGCATTTACACTAAATCACATTGTTGTATAAGCAGTGTTTTGATGGATGTGTATGCTATAAGCTAAGTTGAGGCTAGCCAGGTAGCCTAGCGTTACTGTATTCTCCATAGAAGAGATGAAGGCAGCTCATCGACTGGGGATCTGCACTTGTTTTTAACCTGTGTGGTAGTATTTGATGTTTTAGACACTGAATACAAGGCAAATTCCCATTAACAACAATAAATTGCAATAGCCTTTAAGTAGAAAGTTGAAATGTCTAACAAAATCAACAAAAGTTCAATCCTGTGACACCTTTGCCATGGCAACACATCGGCTTTCTGTACCACAGCCTTTTCTCGTGACAACACCATGAAAGGCCCGAAGACATTCAAGGTTTTTCGTAGACAGCAGAGACTTAATTCACCGCCGGGACATGAGACTTCTCAAGTTAAAAGTGACACGGTGTGTTGACAGTTACATCCGGGCCACCGCGCTCACTGTGGTCATTAGTCAATCCCTGGAGAGGTGAAGCTCCCATCAGTGCACTTGTCCTTTACTGACAGTGATGAATGATCTAGATAGTGCTGTAGGGTGCTACTGGAAAACTCAAATTGCATTGAAAACATTTGATAACCAGGTGAACCATCCAATTTCTCGTACATGATCACTGTGACTGGTAGGTACTTTTATTCTCTTAAATAAAAAAAAATAAAAGTATTTAAAAAAAAAATTCAAACAATTTTAATAGGCTGTGTATCAGTGTCATTGTTTGAGAGATTGTTCCCTACGGTGTCTTGGAAAGGACAATATTGTCTTCGCGTGTTGAAATGAAATCAATTCTTTCCAAGAGAGATGAACCCCCCGTGACATGAATGCCCACTGGGGGCATCAATATCTGTTGCTGTAACACATCGTGAGCACACCAGCTCTCCCTTTCCCCTCTCCCCTGTTCTCTTCATGCCTCGTCTTCCCCTCGCTCTCGCTCCCTCTCTCTCCCTCTCTCTCCTCTCTGTCTCTTTCATCCACATCTCCTAGATGTCTTTCATGGCAGTGTGTACCACTGTTTTCGCATGTGGTTTCCATAGAGACGAGCTCTCCTATCTATTTCAAGCTACCTCCTCTGGTCTAGTGCTCGTCTAGACTCGCTTTCCCCCCCACTCGTTGCATTTCACCAAAGTGGGAAAATGGAAAACCCTACGCTGCCAATACTCAAAAATATTACTTTCTATTAAAACGCCTACAAATGTTTATTATCGTTCATCGTAAACAGGCATGCCGCTTTTCATTCTCACTTTTGCACCTGAAAGAACCCATCAGGTGTGGGGTTTTTTTTTAACACCCACAGGCAGCTCACAGTCTTTGCTGCCATTTCAAATCAAGGTCATGAGTTTCCTGTGCACAGTTGTATTCATTCTGTGGGGATAGTCACTACATGATGCCATAGCAACTGGGTGACTCCCTGTCTGTTCAGGCAGGCTTAACATGGAACCTCAGATCCAGAGAGGGAGGGAGGGAGGGGGGGCTCATACAGCAGCGAGAAGCCTCCACTACGCCTGTATAAACCTGGAGACATCCTCAGTCATCACTTGATAGAAAAATAATCTTGTTTTCTCTCGATTGTGTGATCGCAAGTAAATATCTTCCTCTCTTCTACACATACAATTTGGAAAATGAGATTTTGAACACTAACACTTCCGGCGATGGAAGGGCGTTGAGAAATATCCCTCAACGTGCAACACATTTCTAAAAAGACAAGGTCCCAATGCAACCAAGGTGCAGCAGACCATGGTTAGTGCACTTGAATCCTCTGTAGTACTGAGGACTGACGATCGAGGATCAGCGGTCGGGTCACAAGACTACTTGGATTTCGCTATGACTGGTCTCAGAGCAGCTACTACTCCTTTTCTGTTGGCGGTAATGCGGTGATGATTCATCGATGTTGAAACGCTACACGCTACAACTGCAATTTATTCTGAACTAGTCAAAGGTGTTTCATGCACGCTTCTCCCTGGACTCAGATCGGGGTCTCCCATGCATGTAATCGATCAGACAGCCGTATGTGATTCCTGACCCCCCGGGGGTTGCCCTGGCTTGCTGCTAGCTTGCTAGCTTGGTTTTGACGAGGAATGCTGACCAAAGAGAGTATCGAGTCACAGCAGACAAGGGTTATCATGAGTGACAGCTCTGATGGGGATACCTGGACACTTTAGTTTAGTCGCCCCTTTATGCTGCGTTCCATCCAAGTTGGAAGTCAAGTTTCCTCACATATTCTGGGTCAAGTCTTTGTTATTTATATCTCAACTTGACGACTGTTCAGTCATATGAGCATCTGCATCAAGAGCTGGTAAAATTGAAGGTTTGCCCGAGACAAGGCCGCTATCAGAGCTAGTCTTGAAAAGAGGCACTCCAGCCTCTCGTGGCTCTCTGTTGACAAGAGGCTGTCCTTCAGCACGCTCACATTGTGCTATTCACACACACAACCTGTGTGTGTTCAAACAGCCTTTACTAAGTCTACTGTTCAGTTCCAACACTGGAAATGTTGCCGACAGCCAGATGATGCTACCTTGCCCGAGAACTAACTCACTCAAAACAATAGTAATTTATAGAGGCAGTACAATTTACAACTTGGAATCATTTACCTCAATCATGACTGTATGCATTTATTTATTTATTTTTCTATTCTTTAATTTAATTATTGTTGTAGTCTTGCTTTATACTTGCTTTATATATTTTTCCTCTTTTTAATTCAGTTCTATTTTTTATTATTATTATTATTATTATTATTATTATTATTATTATTATTAGCAGCTGTCATCAGCTAATGGGGATCCTTTTAATAAACATAACCAATAGTTTGCAACAAGGAATTCCGACTTTCAATTGCATTTTTCCTAGCAGGAAGCGAGAAATCCAGACTTTCCGACATCTCTTGAACGCAGCATTCGTTCCCATGAACAATGCCAACTGTGCTAGGAAGCCATTTTGAGGACACAGAGGGGCAAGAAACTTTTTTTCCTCCTTCCCACAGTGTATTGCTCATAGTGAAAGCCAACATCAGCCCACGCAGAAGGATTCGATGTTGTGATATCAAGGAGCAGAGTCGTGTGTGATGGCAGACAGCTGGAAAACTATATTACTGAGAGGTACGCCTAAAGAGACGACCACTTCCTGTCTCATCAGATAATGTTTGCATTGTATGTTGTGGCAATTTGTTCCATTTTATGATGTTTTAATGGATTTTACTGTAACCCTGCAAAACAAATTCCCCTTATGGGACAATAAAGGTTGAATTGAATGTGCCTGGCATCATATATGATATTGTGTGTTACTGTCAGTTGACTTGAGTGACACGGCTGGAATCGGGAGGGAATGTGGGCTGCAGAGATGGAGGTCTCGGCGGGAATCAACAGGAGCTCATCTCTCTCTCCAACGTGAGTGACGGCGCTTTGGAAATACCACCTGGAACATGTTGGCAGCTTATCAAGGCAGCCAGCCTCAGGGGAAGGTGTCATCACCTGCCTACTCCTCGGACTTCAACCTTAGTGGATCTCGGTGATCCCTCCTCCCTCGTTGTGACATCCCCCCCCCCCACTACATGCCAGAAGCCTTCACTTTCGGCCCTGCTCTCCTTTGTCCCTTCTCTTTTTGGTTTTAACCCTCACCGGCTTCCCCCCTCTCTCTTATCGCTCTTCGTCCCTTTCCTTTCGCCTTCCCCGATGTGCTGGGGAAGAAAGGCTAAATGACTTTCTATTGTCGAGCTGAATGAGGATGTTTATCTCAACCGGGACAGCCTGCTTCTCTTCCCTACCCTGTTGTCTGAGGGAGATCACAAGGCTTTTGCCGCTTTTGGTCATGTATCAGACAGATGCACGCCCACCCCGTCCACATGGGCCTGTACTGCTTTTTGGTTGCGTCTTAACCAGACAGGCTGACAGGTGGAAAGACTGATAGGCAGGCAGGCAGGCACACACTGTATCACAGAGTGGTTTAGGTTTAAGCCCTGAGACGGATGCAGCCTTGCCTTGGGAGGTTTCTTTCTCTTCTGGTTGAAAACCGGTGAAAACACACACCAGCAGCAGTCAGGTGAAAGAGGAGGGAGGTGTGTTAGTCCCCCGTCATTTCTTCTGCATATTTTCTGCTACTGTATACAGGCTATTCTTTCAGCAACTTGAAGAATGAAGAATGCAGTCGGACCAAATTGGTGTGCAAAACAAGACTCTAGTTACCAGGCTATTCCTTGTAGCTTAAAAAAAGTCCGTTTGTGGATGAAAGTAAAAGGCCAGCAGTGTTTCAATTAAAAATACAGTAAAAAAATGCAATGGTTGTAAGCGCTTATGAAGAAAACATTCATTAAGACATTCCTGTTGTCATCCTGTTCACACTGTTTGGATGTTCAACTTAATAGCGAAAAGTAAGTTGAGTCGAACACACCGTCCCGTTATATTCAACTTTGATTAACAGCAAAAACGGAGAGCAGGTCCATTTGGCTCCGGCGCAGGCTTGATGAACACCACCGGCTTATTAAATTTGATACAACATGAGGCGACTTTATTATTCAGCTATCAGTGAAGTTTTTGTCTTTGGGCTTGATAAAAGAACAGGCAAGGACAGAACTCCAATATAACTTCATTATTACCGCGGGGACCTTTCTCGATGACCTTCTGCGATATTGCCTTGAGTGGCAGGAGGGACGGAAATGTCTGCGTGGCATTAAAGTACTGATTCAGAACTGTGTCAGAAATGCGCCGCGCCGATACAAGTTACATCACGGGGCGAGGGGGTTGGCCCGGGTTAGAGACAGTCCCTTGTTTTGAAATCCTGGAATTAAATGGTGGAAGTCAACAAGTTATGGTCTTCCCTCGCTCAAAAACTAGTGCTGCAGAGCAATTTTATTAAATAATGTTTTATAAAATGTTATTTGTTCAGCTTGCCTGGCTAAATACAACCAAAACAAAAAAAAAAAAAAAGTTGAGCATAAAGCGCACCTTTAAGGTCGAAGAACTGAAGAACCAGAGGAGCACCACTACCGGTGTTGCAGAAATCATCCCACTTGACTGAAGAGGATTTCCACTTTCAAACTGATCGACGGAGCTCACGGCGTGCTGCCTGACAATATGGGACCGTTATCCGGGGATTTAATGTTTCATTAAGCCGTAAACGGTGTTTTTTACGTTCGCGAATATTGGAGCAAAATGGGGGGCCTATACTTTTCAGTTAGGCCGGGTGATAAAAGTTGTAAAAGGCTTTAGTGTCCGTCCGTGAATCGATTTGGGTTTTAGCACTTTTTAAACGCATGAGAAATGGAAAGCTGCCATTCCAACCTCAGATACAATCAAAGGATGATCAGCACGAAACGGCGGCCACATAGAGGTCAAACAGAGATATGAGCTACTATGAGAATGACACATGACCCACACAGCAGATTCAAACTCCGTCTACGGTGTCTGTTTCACTCCCAAACATCCCAACATTTGAAGGAAAGTAAAAAAAATGGGTCCTCTCTGTTTAACTGGTTAACTTCTATTAATTTACTTTAGAACTTTATATATCCAATATATGCAGAGAGCTTTCAAAATGAACTCTTCATAGACTTACCTCAAAATCACCGGCACCTTGAACCACATCATCATCCACAGGAAAGCAAATGAACTAGCGGTGGGCATGCAGCATGCAGTGGGGGGAGGAAGACCATGCAACACAATCAGCAACGCAATAAAAAAAGGATGGGGTTCAGTGCTATGATCAAGACGGGGGTGAAACAGATACTCTAACAAGTAAGGATATAAAGTAATATTAATACTTTTGAAATGAGTAACGAGTAGCACGTTTTTGAGCTGTTCTGTACCTAGGGCCGTCCTGGCGGGCGTCGCGTCGCTCTTGATCCAGAAGGAGACCCAGGACAGGACCACGGTCAGGATGCAGGGGATGTAGGTCTGGATGGTGAAGTAGCCCATCCTTCTGCTGAGGTCAAAGTACACCGTCATCAGCACGTAGTCACCTGCAGGTAGAGAGAAAGAGCGATACAAACCCAACGCTGTGGCAAAGTCCCTGCAGCTAATATCATCTGCCAGGAAACACTGGTGCTGCATCCTCCTCCAACGTGATTGGACAAACGAGTCCAAACTTGCCATACCCAACTGACACCCATGGATCGAGAGGAGAGAGAGAGAAAGGGGAAAAGGTGAACTGGAGGGTGGAGAGTATGTCGGACTGGATGGTGAAGAAGCCCTGGTCACATAGAAATCTCGTTTTAACAGATAAGTCGGATTCCGTCATCATTAGAGAGAGAGAGAGAGAGAGAGAGAGAGAGAGAGAGAGAGAGAGAGAGAGAGAGAGAGAGAGAGAGAGAGAGAGAGAGAGAGAGAGAGGCCTGGAACTGTGGCTCTCAGTCGTCTTCCAACCAACCAGGGAAGAGAAATGACAGCAAAGAGTTACAGGGACTGGAATCAGATCGGTTTCGACTCCCCCGGCACCAAAACCCTTTAACCCTGCAGGACGACAGGTTACCAAAACTGTCCAATCAACCAGCTACTCGTGAGCCCATGTGACTTTTGTTTACAAGCCCTGGTTCGCTTTAATTAGGCGGCGTGAAGCGAAACGAGCCAAATACAAAGAAAAAATTGCAATTAAGCAAACCTTTCTGTTGTGGGTGGAACCAAAGAAAAACAAACTGTAGGTGAGATGGGGAGACCGTGAGAGAAAGAGGAGGAAGAGAAAGGATAGGAGGGGAAGAATGGAGAAAGGAGAATGTAATTTGTGGAATAAAAAGAGAGAGAAAACCTCCAGTAGATCACAGTAGACAGGAAAAAGTCGTTAACTTCTCTCAATGGCATTGTCAGTGTCAGGGGAAGAAAAATGAGGCGAGAGACAAAGTTTGTTCCGCTGCCTCTTTCACGGTCCAACTAAGATGCTTGTTATTGTGAGCTTTAATTGACAGCGGTAGGGAGATACGGAGCTAAAATACTTGCTGAACAAAAGCCATTGTTCTGTAACCTTGACAAAAGGTCTGCGCCTCAGAAAGCCTTTCCTTTAAATATTACTGAAGAGCACGGTATTTGACGAACGGCTGTCATTCAGGCTCCCGCATGAAAGCGACGTCGGGTTTGAATAAAACATCTGTCAAGAGGAAACCTTTTGTCCTCGACGCGCAGCCGAATCTCACCTTGTATTCCAGTCGGAATCGACATCAGGATCACTTTAAATCGCCAATGTGCAATGAAGGTACAGCAGCGTGTCCGGGGGGAGAGTGGTTATTTACAGCTTGCTCACTTGCATGGTTCATGGGACAAGGACAACAGGACATACTGACTTCTACGTATCACTATACATACACACACACACACACACACACACACACACACACACACACACATATACAGCTAATGCCTGCGTATGCATTCACTGCTGTGTAGCAGTGCAGAGGTTTGTTTGTTATTATGTGACCAATTTTGTGATGGGTTTGCACAAAAATTGCATTGCGATTGGCAGTTTCAGGTGTTTTTTTGCAGTAAAATTGCAGCAGTTGGTAAACAAATCTCAAGTCAAGAAAAAATGAATCTCACAAAGTGGGGATTTTTAGAACTGCCTCCCATTAGAGAGAGGCATGTGTAATCATTTCTTGTGATAACAGCCACAGGGCGACTGCATATCACAGAAACTACACAGGAAACTGCCGGGGTTGGATTCCAGACTTAATCTCAACATAAGCGCAGTACACACACACACCGCGTGAAATCAGTCCACTTTAATGTTTCAGGAACACAAAACTGTCCAGAGTCACTTCCAAAGTGCCCGTCTATGTTGGAGGTAGACTGTATGCAATCCGAGAGGCTCATGACAAATCCTGCAATAATGGAGGTTAAATGAGTAAACAGTGGACTGGCTCAGCCCAGTAGGAGTGAATAAAGCCACAAGTCAATGTCGCCTGAGTCCTTCTCCATCTCCAGCCTCTGCAAAGCTAGATGAGAAGACGAAGCCAGACGTACTATGCTGACGTCTGGTTTGATTAGACCGTTTTGTGTGGAAAAAGTGTGATGTTTTCGCCATTTCGTGTGGAAAATGTTGCAGTAATTTTGCAAGATTGCAAGTTCTCGCAAATGCAGGATAAATACTGGTTGAGTTTGCATTAGTTTGCTTGCAAAATCCTAACTTCTTGGAGGGACTGACAGCGGTGTGACACATACAGTAATGTGGCAACTGTGTATTAACTGTGCATTCCAATAGGACAGAGATACAACATACTCTCCCATACAACCAGGTGGTGTTTCTACTTGGGAAAATCCTGTCATTACTGAGCTCAAGAGAAAGCTGGGATGTTGTTGCTGTGGCTGTGTGACACATTTCATATTATTGCTTTTTTTTTTTTTTAATATAGTTGATATTATTTAAGTCACTAGAGTATTCATTTGGAAGATGCTTAAACTAACAAATTCCATTAGCCCTGCTGTTCCCTCACGTCCTACCAGTTGATAAGCCTGTGTGGTTACAGCAATTAACAGACTGTTGCTTTGCTCCATGTTAGCCGGCCTCGAGTTTCCAACACAGTCTCACACAACTTCCAGGATACAGATTATGGAGTTTTTTATTGTCAAACTACTTCCTGTTTCTAGTCGTGTCTCCTCCTCCTAATCCAATACATTTCTCTCAAATATTTGTGCACAGATCATATCATTTGAGACCAGATTGCAATATTTTTCCAGGAGCTCTTCGGTCAAACTGGAGGATAAAACGGTGTGCAGGGAGCACAGTGGAAGGGTTGAGCATGTACAAAAGGTGGGACCCCCGTAATCAGAGAACAACATCAGATGGAATACCAGAGGAAGGTGCTGTCACCCATGATGCAATCAGACAACAAGGCATCAGATTGTCAGCGATTCGCTACAGGATCGCAACAAAAAGGCAATTCAAAAGCATTTCAACAATTCCGCTGTGGACTTGTTAATAATAAAAAAATAAATAAAAACATTGGCATTTCTACGACGCAACGGCTAGAGAAAGGGCATAATAGATAGCTTTTGGGGAATTTGCGATTCAGATTGTGGAACAAAGCGCTGGAGAGTTTGGGATTCCACGTCGGGGGCCCTTTGAAGAGGCCGCCGCTGAATTGATAACGACGGAGGATTCGCAGCACGAGTCCCCGGTGGCGCCGTGGCATGGGATCTGTCCACTCTCTGTCCTCATTAAGACGGCCCAATGCCTCGTGTTTTCATGAGGGATGAAGGATGGAGAGGGAGAGAGAGAGGAGAGAAAGAGGAGAGAAAGAGAAACACAGCACGTTGGAGTTTGTCAAGATGTAAATTAATGATAGGTATTTTTAGCCGGGGATCTAATCATCATCCGTGCGGGGATGGAGCTCCGGCAAGTGAAAAAAAAGGGGAAAAAAAGAACGAAAGAAGGGGAAATAAATGAGAATACGTCTAATTTTCTTGAACAGCATGAGGTAGATGTGTAGGTTTGCTGTTGTTTTTAATGCAGCTCAGCAGAAAATTAGTTTGGCTGCGTTGTGGCGGGGGGACAGCGGGAGTTCTAGGCAAACTTGTTTATAAGGTCATCATGGTGTCGCGAAACGAGGGCGCTAATCAGACACCTTGTTTTGTGATCAGGAGCACACACACCAAAAAAAAAAAAAAAAACGAAGCAGGGAAATGGTAATCGGCCAGTCGAAACGAACAGGAGGCTGCGTGTCAAAACAGAAATCCTGATGAAGCTTTAAAAAATTCACATCCCTCGATCGGTACGCCCACTGGGTGATATGTTCCCCCAAATGAAGAAGAGGGAGATTTGCTCACGTAAGTCGCTGTTTTTCCTCTCAGATTTTTGCTCCTAACGAGGTGATTTGACATTATTTTGACAATGTCATATTCAAGCATATAAACTTTACCTTCCCTTAAAAGACGACCAACCAAAAAAAAAAAATGACACAGGATGACACAATGAAGCCGTGAAGCTTATTTGTGGTCAATGCCGGTCCTTCGTAATTTGATGCCGTTGCCCATTATCCCTCTCCTGATCACGACGGCTGCTTCCATGTCCTGGGATATTCATGAACAGAAAGCTGAATCAGGTCGTGTTATGCAGATCCCTCCAAAGACAAAAGACTGGATGGCACGAACCAGGAGGGGGATAGACGCAACCCACAAACAAGGTTAACAGGGGTTAATAATCGCTGCGTCACGTTTCGCATTCACAGCTCTCTCCTTATTAGGCCGCTAAAAAGCCTGCATTCATTTTCAAGGGTGATGTGTGAAAGCATTAAAAATGTATTAAGAACTTGTCGACTCGCGAGCGTAATTACTGCCCGGCACCTGTTTGCACCACAATTTTTTTTCCACCCCGTTCTTGCTGCTGCTGCTGCATCCAAACAACAAACCCGAAATTAAGCCATCAAAGAATAACACGGGCCTAACAACCGCATCCGAGGCTCGGGACGAGAGACAGGAAAAAAAAAAAAAAAAAAAAAAAAAAGGGGCTGAATAATTAAACTTCCCTTTTTAATCTTTAATCTTGGTGATTAATGTCAGTGGAAAAACCTATTTGCCCCTTACACCCGAGGGGAATACTTATGAGTTTAGAGCGTGTAGTTATATGATTACATTCATGGGCAAGGCGCCGGAGTTAACCTGCACACAGTCTGGGGCAGCGGGGTAGTCTGGCAGGTGCGAGAGGCCGTCTTTTATTTTGAAAGTAAACATCCGCCCTGCTGAAGAGTCCTTGAGCAAGACAATGAATCCCCTACCAGGGGGGGTCCAGGGGGGGGCTGTTCTGTTGTGGACCCTGACCTATGACCTACCTGGAGGAGGGTAAAGTGAAAAAAAAAAAAAGAAATAAAAGGAGTTTGGTTTATTGTTAGTTACAACCCCAAAAAGCATTTTTTTTTTTTTTTTTAAAACTTGGTTTATAGAAATCTAGGAGGAAAACTCGAAACTGGAGAAACTTGAGGAGCATTCACCAGAGTGTTACGCCCTCCTTCTGCTCAACTCCCATACCCCATGTCCGAGGAACACATCGTGATCTGAGCTCTTCCCTGCCTGTTGAGGTGGCTTGCTCACCTGCGGTCGTCGCCAGGGTGTCCGTGGTGTTTCGGAGCCCCATGAAGTCGAACTGGTAAAGTCTCCAGTACTTCTGGTCCGAAGTCTCCACCGAGTTTCTCCTCCACTTGTACATAATCTCGTCTCGCGGGTAGCCGTCTGGAAACCAGGGAGAGAATGCAAGAGGGGAGAGAGAAAGAGAGATGGAGGATAAGATATTAAAAAGGTGAGAAAAAGAGTGGGAGAGATATTGATGTCGTTATATTATATTATTATATTTATACAAACATATACAATAAGTATTCATCAGTAGTTCAGTACCTGGTGGGCTGCAGATCCACTGAGCAACTTTTATCCATTTTTTTTTACATGGTATATAGTATACTGCAATAAATACTCTGCATTTAGTCTGGTATTGAGGCTTAAAATCGCATTTTTCTTAAAACAAGTGAAAATAATCTGCCACTGGGGTGAGATAACTTCCCTTGTTTCCAATACAAATCAACCCATTTCAAAAATCCTATTTCAAGATGTTGTCACTTTAGTCTTGAAACAGGTGAGACGGCGCTGGAAGTGGGATTATCTCACCGCATTGGCAGATTTCTTCCCCCCTTGACTTATTTTCTGCAGTGTAATACTATTTCTGCAGCTCCCGTATAATCCCATGACAAGCCTATTGTCACCCTTTGGCGTTAATATTTTGAAGTATTTCTTTTCATGAAGGGGCTGTCTAGACCTTAACGTTGAAGTTTATCACCCTGCATGTGCTTAGCATTAAAACTGCAGGATTTCCTTGATGGGCGGAGCAACAGTGAAACGTTTGCACACAAAGCACGTGAAGAGGCTTTATGCATAACATTAATAATGGTATTTGTATTTAACAATATCGCTGGGCTCACTTGACACAAGTTGAAGCAATTACCATGGAAAATTACCATGGAAAATTGAATGACAGTAATAATGAGCAAGTGGATGGCCTGTAGTGGAAACCAGGCTAATTATGTGAATGTCTCATTTGGAGGATATAAATCTATCACCGAGGCGCGCAATCACCAAGTCCATAATACAAGAGAGGCTTTTTTTTTAAACACTTAATATAAACGTCAAAAATGATTGCCATTTCTTTCCTTTTTGTTTTCAATAATTTATAATGCAGCCAATATTACCCTTGTATTACCACTGAATCTCCATCGCCACAAACTGTTGGCCGTATTTTACGCCTTTAAAAGCCCCCCGAAGCAACGTGTTCTCACTTGCCGTCATAAATTACAGTCTGCTGTGGCCTTGGCGCTAATATTCTCCCTGTCCACCGAGCAAAGAAGACATAGGATGTCTGCTCTCTTCACATTTCTGTAAACAAAGTCCAGCTACTGTATGTCTACAGTGGCAGGATTTCAGCCAATGATGTATTGATCCGATATAATAATAAACTTTATTTGTATAGCACAAAAGGACGGAGTTCACCACATCAGGAGACTTCAGATAGTGTAAGCTAAGCTGCCAGTCACCTAAAAATACACTGAATTCACCTTTAGATACTTTTCAGTGAATTCCTAAACTTTCTGGTACTCAATTTATTGTCCTTTGTGGTAAACCTACCTTTTCAGACTGTACTCATAACTGTACATTACTGAATACACCTGAGCCACAGCTGAGTTATCTTATTCACATAGTACATCTCTTTTTCTAGCCTGGCTGTTATGGCTTTGATTTGCCAGAAAAGCCAGTTCTCTAACGCAGTGGTTCCCAGCCCAGCCCTTAAGTACCCTCTTGTCCTGCAGGTTTCAGCTCCAGCTCTCCTCAGACACACCTGAACCAACTAGAAGCTTCACGTTTTCATGATACCTTAATTGGTTCAGGTGTGCCTGAGTAGAGCTGGAGCCAAAACCGGCAGGACAAGGGGGCGCTTGAGGACTGGATTGAGAACCGCTGCTCTAATGGACCTCCATGATTTGAGACGCAACTGCCTCTATAGAATGGAAATGTTCTACCAAATCTAGCAACAATACCCGAGAGGATGTTCTTTCGGGTGCGATTATGGCTACACAACGGGGATGTGGCTAATTGCAAGGCACAGCTCAGTTCTGTCGGCGGCGCCCATACCCATAATCACAGTAAAGAATGCCTTCCTGGGTGTTATGGCTTTTAAAAATCACGGTTTCCAATGCATATGTACTGTCTGGCAAGTATTCTCCAAAGTATTACACATACAAAAGAAGAAAGAAAGCAAGAAAGATTGCTAAAAAGCTCCCTTGTTACACGAGTTACGCGTCTTTGACCATTCAGATTGCTTGGCTGAAACTTGTACAATATGCTGTTAAGTAATTTGTCTTGCAAGAATATTGAGAATTAATCATTATAAGTGAGGCGATCAACACATGACAACCCTTTTAAACGTCCTATCTCAATAAAGGGATTACAGCCACAATGGGGAGGTGTATAATTGACTTCACGATGGAGAGACGGAGCATTTTAAAAGCCTTTTAAACGAGTCTCCAAAGGCTCATACAATATCCGAACACGTTACCGCTGCACATTCCCTGGGTAGGTGGGGTGTTAAAGAGGTTGATAGGAGTGGATATTATATAAGAAAGAACTGTGTGCTAGCGTATTGGAGAAGAGAGACGGCGGTGGATGTGGCAGACTGGTTCATTATCAGATGTCAACCTGATGCACCACGACCGAGAGTCACCTCTGATCTGCCTCTCCTCCCTACTCCTTCCCACCGGGGTCTGGCAGAGCGCATGCCGGGGAGCGTCTGCAGGCAGGCGACGTGTTTATGCACAACGGACTGACAAGACCTGAGCGAAAACATCGTTGTTCAGGTAGTTAATGTACTCTGAGCATCTCACGGTACCGGAAAGCTTTTCATGTCATGTTGTAGTATCACATTGACGGAGTAAATGATTTCATGTCTTTGTCTACACAAGGTCTGAGTGGACTCTGAGCGTGTTGTTTGGATACAGGGAAAGCACCTTTACAGTCGACTCTGACCATGTGCACAACGATTGATATAGTGAACATTCTACAATAGCACAAAGGGAAACATAGGCTAGATGTCAATATATTATTGATTATCATGATGGCTCTGCTCCCTGATGAGAGGAAAACATTACCAGAGACATTGACATGAAAGAAGGTCTGATCCTTTAAACCTCATCGATCGAGAAATCCTGAAAGAATACACTAATATGAGCTTTAGACAGAATTTAGAGTTGCCACTCAGACATGTATCCTGAGGACATTTTCATTTGGCAAAAATAGAAAGATGCCGCTATCTAGAATTGCATTTGTATTCATAAAACATTTTTTTTTGCCCAGTGGTCAAATCAAAAAGATTTGAAAATAAAAACACACTGAAAATAAAACTTAAACCAACACTACGTGTGGTGCTGTGACCTACTTTTGCTGCATTATTTTTGATGTAATTCTCAGAGCTATGCGGGACGGTGTGTGTGCAACACTCAAATGCCTTACAGGTGAAACAGAAAACCATCAGAGTCTTATCAAAACACAGAATCTCCAAATATGTGAGTTCTCAGGGATGTGAACATAGATTTCCCCCCACTGAGTCTTTGATTTAGTTGGAGTGGCTAGGGCTAGTTCAAAGGTCGTTAAGTATTTTCTACACGTTGGGGCAACGATTCGACTACAGCAATAATGCAACAGTGACTAAAGTTCATCGTTTTGATTCGACATTTTCAATGCTGACCGATGAGAAGTCACGTCTGAGCGCTAGTTGCCCATCCACTGCAGCTTGAAAAACAAGAACGGTCCTTGCGGATGGCAAGGTCATGAACAGAAAGCAGAAGAGGTTATAATTGCCAAGCAGTTCGCTGAAAGTAGAGACATAATGGGGAGCCCATTTGCTGCCAATAGCTCTCTCAGTACCGAACTTCCGATATCTCACTATGAACAAATTGTACATGCTCTGAAAATATCCAACGGATTATTTGAAGTCGGTGCTGAGAACATGTTCAATAGCCCAACATTACCAATCAGGTAATTCAGTTTACCATTCGAGTTTAATTGAAAAATTAATTCATGTCCACCTTCTGAAGAAAAGTACTACTCTGACAAAATGACTGATTATAAACTAATGATTCACAGAATGATTAACATTTCTGCAGAATGAATCTCAGGACAGTAAATGATGAATCTGAATGAAACGCTTCGAAATGCATCTGGCAAAATGTCAGATCTGAGAGGAATTGGTGAAATGCCACATTTTACATTTGTACAATATCTGCAACCCGGCCCTTAGTAAGCTTCCTTGGAGATGTGTGTGTACGTTTGTTTTTAAGGGTGCTAGGTACAGTATGAATGCCTTTAAGTGTACGGTAAAGTAGGCGTCAGGTGTGCATGCATGAGTGTGCGTGGCCAATATTCACAGCTGGAGAAGACGAGAGGGCAGGAGTGTTCATCCATTGGGAAATTATGGAGCTGCAGCTGGCATTCTGCGTTGATGGTCATCCTAGAGGAGGAGGAGAAACAGAGAGAAAGAGATGAAGACAAAGACATTCTTCGACACACTCGAGGCAACTGGTGGAGTGAATCCTTCACATTCCTCGCTCTTGGAAACACATGGTGTGTGAATGCGCAAGTATTCATCATCGCTCATTCCACATACTGTACTTTTTGTACTACGGTATGCGAGACGCGGCAAAACAGATGGTGGGGGGGATCACACTTGGCTGCTTCGTTGATGTGTGAAATCCCTCAAAATGACAAAACTCTTTAATCATCGTCATCTGACATATTTTTCCGCAAAGGCGGCATTAACTTATAGGTCCAAAAAAAAAAAAAAAAATCGAAAAATAGGATCGCTGGTCAGATCACTACACCATATGTTTTAAGAGAGGAATACTGATAGCGAATCAGCCCTCCTGTAAAGACACAGGGGTTGATCCACATCAGGGAAAAACAACCCGATGAAAGCAAAATTTCTTTTCGGGAACGTTTGAAATTGAGCATGCGACGGAATAGAACAATGCCATTAAAGCTGCAGGAGGCAACTTTGCAACGTTGGCGGCTCCAAATGGCACCCAGGCCGGCCGGCCTGTGTGATCTCTTTGTACCAAAGGGATGAGAGAGGCGAAAGATCTAACGTCGGCGCAGCTTTCTGTGGACGCTAGCTGCTGTTTAGGAGGCAGTTTGATTTGTCACGTCCTGTGGGTGGAAGTGTCTATACCCGATAGCAGAATTTCATCTGGGTGAATAGGGCGAATGTACAAGGTCTCAATGAGGGTGGATGGGACACTTTGCTCTTTTGCTTTGCGTTTTAGGCTCATAAGTCGGGTGTATTTTTTCATAAATGCCGGTTTCAGTTTTAAGCTCACTTCTCTGGGAGAAATACTATCTTCCCCCGAATCAAGAACATGCTCTTTTGCCTGCCACTTCTAATAAAACAGTCAATCATGCTGGCACAGGACTAGGAAAGGGACTCAGGAGGGTATACTCCTTCTAGCATGCATGACACTGACTGCCAATACACAGGAGCTGATGTTGCAATCCTTCGTGAGGGTGAGCGTTCAGGAGCCCAATGCAGATTGTCAGAAAGAGCGACGCACTAACACAACAGAGTCACAACGGAGGAACGTCTGCAGGGCCATCAGCTAGCCACCTCATCTAAATGCTGCAGGTGTGAGTGTGTGTGTGAGTGCAGGTACTTCACCGGGGTTATCAAGTGGTCTCCTCCCCATCACAGATGTGTCATTAAATTAAGGACCACGACACCTCCAGAAAGCTCAACGGCGATTTCTGCCATCCCAGAACCCTCCACGCTACCCTGTACCTACGCTTAGGCCAGTGGTGTCCAATCATGTGCCATGGAGGGCCGAGAGTCTGCAGGTTTTCACGCCAACCAAAGACTACAGCAGGTGATTTCACTGATTAACACACCTTCAACCAGAGAGGAGGGACTAAGCGGTGAAATCACCTGCTGTACTCTTTGGTTGGAGTGAAAACCTGCATGCTCTCGGCCCTCCATGGCACACGATTGGACACCGCTGGCTTAGGCTCATCCCCTAGTTCCCAGCATTACTCATTTGTGAACTCGCTATTGATTTCAACAACAATCACTGGGACAACTCACCTGGGTCAAACTAAGGCAAGAGAATGACTGCAGTAACATTTAGGAAAGTAAATGAAACCGGTCAAGTTAGTTTACTTTTATGGGACTAATCCTGCATCCGTATCTGTCTCCGTTGTTTTAGTGTAGCGTCATCCTCAATCTCCCGACGCTGTGGACCCTGTGCATCTGGTATTATTATTATTGTAAGTCGCTTTGGATAAAAGCGTCTGCTAAATGACTAATGGTACTCCAAGCAGGTAATAACAAACACTCAGATCTGTAATGGCTATGTAATGGCCCCAGGTCTGTTTTGAAATCCTGTATATCCCCGTTGGTGAAAATGGACCCTCAAGAAACGCTAATGTCAGGAGGTTGAGGGTTTGCGAAACAAATTACACTTTTCAAAAAAAGATCCTGTCTGCTGGGATCCCCATCACGCGTTGCACACAAACCGAATGACCTCTCCTTTTCCCGCGCGCCACTCGAAGAAGAAGCCGTCAGCTACAGACGACATGTCGCAAAACAAGTTTCTAGCCCTCGTCTCTGGGGAGCTAAATCCATTATTCACATGCATGTGTGTGTGTTTGTGTGTGACGATTGCATCTTTACACCTTCAAAATTACTTTTTCCGCAGAGTTAAAAGTAAAGCAACGAACTGTAGCACAGCAAAAAATGTTTTTTTTCCCCCCACAATAAACCAGGGAGAATTGAAATTGAAAATGGAAGCACAGGGAAGAAACAACAACATAAGTCACCTTAATGAATTGATTATTTCTTAACAGCGAGGGTAGAGAAGGTTCGTCATGCCGGCTAAACTCTACCTCCTGTACCGTGTATCTGATCGCCTGAAAGGAAATGTGATCTTTGCTTTTGTGATGCAACACATTTCTCTTTTCCCTCCTCCTCCTACATGAGTTTTTACTTGTGTTTCTTTCTTGTGTGGGCCGCCGAAAGGCACGGATTAGCCTCGTGCGCCCTCTTAAAGGTTGCTGTGAGCACCTGACAGGTTTTTAACCCTCCATCCTCGCATTAAACCCTCTCCACTGGAGGTGTCGCCACTCAAGCCTCTCTAAATGCCACGATGCACGCTCTCGTTTTGAAGCCATGTCAGTGGGTATCCCCCACCCCCCTCCACCCAGTTCTGCAACAACAGTATCCCCCCCGATACCGCTTTCCTTTAAAACCTGTTATGTAACTTCCATTTATTTTGTCCTGTTTACCAAATCCCATCCTTGCTTGAGGCAACATTGCCCATCTCCACTGCCTCAGAAAGTTACCAGGGTATCATGGCCTCAAATTGCAGATAAAAGACGCCTATGCAGCAGCAGTGTTTTTAGCCTCCTTAACAAATCCACATTGTGTCTAGATCTGATTTGGACGGATTACATTTTCCCTTGCAAAACGACGCAGTGCATCCTTTACATAGATAGCGAGAGATGTGCATTTTCTGACATTTCCAAACTAGTCTTAGGTATATGCTACAGCTGAGGAGAATGCATGCTGCTTTTTGACTGCAGACATCTAGTCTCGACTGTTCCCCATCCCCCTTCCACACCCTGACGACACATTTTGTTACTACTTTCAGTTCTCCTGTAGATGGGAGACGCACTGCAATGTATTTACAACTGGTTTGAGTGACTGGGTCTTGAATGCGTCTTGGGTTCATCTGGACACAATCGGATCACCCAGGATGCATGTTCATACCAGGTGTAAAGGTCTTAGCATACCTGGGTCCCTAGACTTTCTTCAATTTGGGTCTGAAAATGTTTTAAAATGCTTTGAAGGCTTTCACCTCAGCGTGTAGAGTATCTTCCCATTGTTCCAGATGCGGAGCAGCTGATTGGGCGTCGTTATCCAGTGGGAGTCGGCGTTCTTGGAGTTCCTGAAGATGGTGTCGGGGAGCCAGATCAAGCCCACCATGTTGCTGTTTGAAGAGGAACGAGGAGACAAAGAGAGAGGGAGGAGAGGACGTAAAGAGACGATTGCCGTTCAGTTCTTTTTCCAGATCGCTCTTAGAAACTCGTGAAGCAGCTTCCACTTCCCCAACGAGAAGATCACACAATGCCAGCGTGACAGTAGGAAAACACAGCACGTCGATCATGTCTGCACCAATAATTACAGGCTTCTGAAATGAGATAGCGGCGATATGAAAATGTTGAAACTAAATTATTGCTAGGATGAAAGTAAAACTCTAAAAAGCACAAAGTTAAAAAGCTGTAATTATCTACTATAATGATACATGAACATCAGGTGACGTTAGGTTCCCGTTTCCTGATGAAACTCATCACAAATCATTATAACTCTGATGTAATCGGTGATACCACAAGGCCCCTCGGCAAATCTGATACCTGTTGAGGGTCAGGATCCGCATGCTGCTGCTGTTGTAGCGCAGACGGGTGTCCACCCAGGTCTGGGCAAAGATGATGTCGATCTGGTACTCCTGGTAGAGAAGGGAAGGGAAAAGTGTCAGGGGTCTGATCTGGATCTGGGCACAAAGTCCTGTTCAAACTAGCAGAGAGACCAGTGGGGAAACAGAGAGATAGATGGATGTATAGCAGATGAAGTGTGTGTGTGCAAAACAATCCTGATTGTGTTTTCCTGGAGGGTGCGAAGAAGATGTGTTTGTCTGTCCACATCAAAGAAAAGCGCAAAGCAGCCCAGGAAACGCCCGTACACACACGGCGCTTTTGATATGGAAATGAAATAACAGTCTCAGAAATAGTTCGCCTCAGCTTTGACCCCCCTCCTCCCGCTCCTAACTGTGAAAAGTTTTAACATGAGAATATTGCCTTATAACAGAATGAGTCCGTTCAGTTTATTTGGCAGGTAAAATAAATGACCTAGTTTGGGGACAACGTACATTTTGTTTTACTTTTCATGTCAGTTGAAGTTGTAGATATACCGAGGGGAATCCTGACAGTGAGTTGAATGTGATAAGGTCAGAGAGTATAGGCACTCCTTGGAATGTCTCTCAGCCAATCAGAAAACATGGGCGGGGCTAACTGCTTAATGAGCTTTCCTTGGCGTTCGAGACTCTATTACGTGAGTCATACATGTGCATGAAATCACATCACACATGAGACACACGTGCGCACACACACACACAGTTTCTGACTTCGTGACCTTTTCCCAGACAGATGGGACCTGACCTTCTTGATACATCTGTAACCAGAGTCCCCATTGTCACGGTCAGCCCGGGTGACCTTTGGGGGATAATGATAGGGAGACAGACGCTCAAGGAAGCAGGGCCATTATTCAACACGCCGACAGCAACAGGGAAGCGCGATGTGTTGGATATTATGCCTGGCGGAAATTAACTCCCATTGCAAATCCCCTTATGAGGGTTTTCTGTTTCCACGGTGTCCTTTTAGAGACTACACCTACGAGACAAGGCACTGAAGCAGGTCCATTATTCATGGATGTTATACGCAAAACAAAGAAGCGGAGTGTTGCGAGATATCCGACTGAAATTAACGACAGGGGCTTGCATGAATCCCCTGGGAATCCAACTCAAAGTCAGAAACTGAAGGCACTTAGGGAGTCCATTAATCATTGGCTATTGACATAAAACAATGAAGCGAAGAGCTGTAGGTGAGATTATTGTATACTCCCTATTGGAAAGGCCAACACAAAGTCAGCCACTGAACGTAGCAAGTTCATTATTTAGGGTGTAAATGTTTTAAAAATATCCGAGGCGTGAGAATCTGACTAAGTTTTACATTGTAGACGTCAGGTATAGGAAGCAGCACACTGTCAACAAATGAATCATGGGAGATTTCTTATGGGAGATTTACTGGAAAGGGCAAAAAGTGACGGTGCGGTGCAGAAAACGTTTCTGTGCTGAGAGAAGCCAAACATGGCCTGACCCAAACATTTGCACCTTGCATTTTTTGCACTTAACTGAATAAAAGTGTGATGTGTCACATAAGGAACCGAGTGTCTGTGGGTCTTACTACTTATACCATACATATATATGTAGCTGTATCAATTGAGACCTTTGCACCTCAAAAGACTCAGCTTGGAGGTCAAATAACGTGGTGAGTTTCTGCAAATTGTGGACATTAGCGAGGAAACGTCCCATTAGTACCGAGGTGAGTAAAATCAATACCACTGGCCCTGGTGTTTGCTCACGTTGGGAAAGCAAACCCAAGTCAGCATCTGATTATCTGAGTCCATTATTAAAAGGCAAAGTTTGTTGACAGCCGAGCAAGTCTGGCTGAAATTAATTAGTTTGACTCAGAACAAATAGCTTCCTTCTTATCCTGGCCTCATCAGTTTTGCATGGGGGGTGGCTGGCTTCTTAGCAATTAAAGTCTTCGCTCAAGCACATTTTCCGCATCTGTGTACCTGAAACCTTTCAACGAGAGGGGAGATAAACCACTGACTCGGTTTTGGGGGGGAATGTGACAATGATCCGGATGCAGATGCGTTGTTCTTGGCCGAAAAAGTTTCAAACTATGAACTTTCCTTATACTTAAAATCAGTCACCTGTCATTCCCGCTGATCCCCTCATTCCATCTCCTGTAGTCGGGATACGTAGAGGTTTAAATGAAATCGAACGCACTTATCGACAAAAAGAAAATTAAACGGCTGGGAAAGTTGGGAAACTCCTGTCCATGAGAAAACATTTCCGTTCTGTCATTTAAGTGTGTGTGTGTGCGCCAATCTCTTTTCCACTTGTTTTCTTAGTGAACTTCCCCGCCCCAAAAAAAGTCCAGCCCATTTCGCCTGCCATAAATATTTCACCATTACAACTCAGCCATAATGGACTCTTACTCTCCTTCAATGCTGATCAACTAGAATCTACTGCGCAGCTAAAATACTGTCCTGCATTTCACTGTACTGTGTTTTGCAGTGAAGGGAATCTCGCAGCACAGATCACTGACTAATGTATTTCTCGAGGCAAAACCGATGCCGCATAGTTGGTATAAATATTTATAAGTGAAATATTTATATCCCCAGACCTTGGCAAATTGGTCGCTGGACTACATTTTGAATGTTTGAAACAGAAAAACAGGAGGGGCGCTTCATTTATCGAGTGTTGCAAGAGACGTGTCCACGTCTGGGGCTGTTTAAGGGTCTGCCATGGCAAGCCAAGCACATCTGGAACAATGTTTACATACTCAACACACACACTCACACACACCCACACCTTTTGTTTTTACCCTACAGGCAGCCTTACGGTGATGCTCCGTGTGTGTGATGGGCAGAAATAACTCTAAACACAGACATTCAAACATTGCTTAGGGGGTCATGATGAGCTTCTGTCAGACGTGTAATAAACAAAACTGTGCGGTACCTGAGGATATGAGGTATTTTAGAGAGTATTGTTGGGAGGGGGGGCAATTGGGGCTGAGGGACAAAACAAGCTAATTCGGTAAACATGCTTTTGTCTAGTTCATCTAATCAATAGAAAGACGCTTGAAACAAAATAAGATCTTTTGCGCCCCTGGCTATTGTTACTGTCGTTTTGTTTGTGAGGAAGGAAGAAACACAGATTAATACTGAGGCAAACTGACGCCCTGCCTGAGGTCCAATCAGCACCTGGGCTTCCCTTGGTCTCACCCAGGAGGATGAACAGCTATAACAAGGTTAGGTTAACAGTAGCAGTACTAGGAGTTGTAGCAGTAGTAGCAGTACTAGTAGTAGAGGTAGTAGTAACAGTAGTTGTAGTAATAGCAGTAGTAGCAGTACTAGTAGTCGTTATAGTAGCAGTTGTAGTAGCAGTAGGAGTAGCAGCAGTAGTAGCAGTACTAGTAGTCGTTATAGTAGCAGTTGTAGTAGCAGTAGGAGTAGCAGTAGTAACAGTAGTTGTAGTAATAGAAGTAGCAGTACTAGTAGTAATAGTACTAGTAGTCAAAATAGTAGTAGCAGTAGTCATAGTAGTAGTAGTAGTTTGTCTTGATGCACAATCTATATTTTCTCTAAGAATCTAAAAATCTTTAATCTTATTTTGATAAACATTATTTCTTCAACAGGTGATTTCTGGTCAAATACAAACTCCTCATGGTGTCTTGCTCTGTCCTAAGAGTTTCAATCCAGAAGGCAACGTTACATGTCCATTCTGAGGAGAAAAAAAATAAAGTCTAGCAGAGGAAGAGAAGGAAAAAGACGATGAAATAGAGAGAAGATGGGGAAATGGGAGGGAGAAGGTGGTGAGGAGACACGATAAAGAGAACGATTAAAGGAGGAAGAGGGAAAAGAATAGGTAGACGTGTACTGACTGCTAGGAATGAAATATTCTGGGCCTCTCTGGACATTAACAATGACGTGCTATTACAAACCAGGAAACATTCGGATAGATTTTTGACCCTGGGTCTCACTTTGTTTGCAGTTCCTGGAACCATTGCTCATCTTTTAGATTAGATTCAACTTTATTGTCATTGCACAGAGTACAAGTACTGAGACAACTAAATGGGAGCTTCCCCCAAAACTTGCCTACCCTTAAAATAACCTAATTCTAGAGTGATTTTATTTTGAGGCCAAACTGTTTTTTTTTACCTTCACGAAAGGGCAGATATGTCATTTTCAAATAAGTCTGCGATTTTATTTTGTCTTTGTCTTGTCCCGGTGGACGTAGCAGAGTAAATGCCATTGTGGCGTCATGTGAATTAACTTACGACGCCTTCCTAATGCTCTCTTGGTGCAAAGAGGCGCAAAAAAAAAAAAAGAAAAAAAAAAGCCAGCCTTCTGCACAGCTATAAGATGAGCATTAGAAAGACTTCCCTTATGAATTTTCAGCCTTCCGACACCTAAATGAGTCACATCATTAAAGGTCAAGTATAGAAAAGCTACGGCACACATACAGTTTGAGACTACATTAAAAGGCACTTTAAAGTGAAATTTGACAACAGGAAAAGCAGTAATTTTATGCAGTACAATAATTGAGCTCTACCGTTCCTCTGCGTCATGAATAACAGCGTCGCCGAGGCCTGTGCGTTGCCATCTACCCTGTTAATTGCGGCTCAAAATTGAAAGAAGCAGCCATTGTCGTCTTTGGCGGCTGCGATGGCGGGGCGTGGAAATTAAAAGCATTTGTTTTGTACTGTTCGCCTTACAACTCGGAGCGGATTCTAAATTCATTTCCAGTTCGTGTAAACCGGCGCTCCGTTTCACCGCGACGCCCGCGGTCCAGATCCTGAGAGATTACGGCGTTCAAGGACTCTCATATCCCATGAACAAGTGAGCGCCAAGTGCATCGACTGATTCTATAATGCCAGGGGTGCAGAGTATCATCAAGATAACACACAGCCATCTCCGTCTTATAACTCAACTGAATTGATTCACTCTCTTAGTACATTTTTTTTCAACTTATGGAAATGTATAACAAATGCTGTTCATGCTAACATTGATCTACCTGTTGTCGGCACGATTCGAGTACACCAAGGATTCCCAACGTCAAGACTCGACCATATCAAGATGTCTTGGATCTCTACCATCATGGGTCAATAGTGGTCGAAAGAGGAAGGCCAAGATGATGAGGATAACAAAGTGGATGGTTTTAATTTGCCTTATGATGTTACTATGTTCATTTATGTCTTATGTTCCTATATTTGTGTGATATACTTTCATGCTCAACTGATGCAATATTTATAGATAGATAGATAGATAGATAGATAGATAGATAGAGATAGATAGATAGATCTTTATTGTCCCTGAGGGGAAATTGCAGTTATGCAGCAGAGGGTGTACAAAGCAAGAGAGAGGCACACAGCACCATACAATAAACAAGTTCGGAAAATAAAGGTTAGATAAAAAAACACAAAAAAACAAAACACAAATATGCAAGTTAGTGCATATCAGTGACAAAGTAAGCTAATTAGTTTTAGCGCAATTTACAGTTGTGCAATTTTGATAGTCAAGGTGTGTGTGTGTTCCTGAACACATTTAAGTATAAAGGATCAATAATTTAAAAGTACATACTGTATATGTTTGTGTAAAGTCTGCAGAACCTGCCAACATTTGATGTGCATGCATGTAGGCAGGAATACATTGATCTGCCAAATAAAGTACAATAACAGTATCAAACTTATTGTCCTTTTTCTTACGCAATCTCATTTCTCTCACCTTTATTTCTACTGTGTAACATTTCCCACTGCCTTAGTGCAATAGCTAAACTGTCTGCATTAATCATACACCAGAACAGCCCAGCAATCACTGGGGACAACTAACTGTTTTCACTTGGCACGTACCTGTTAACGGATTTTAAAAAAAGGGACATTTGAGTAATCTATGACCTTTATTGACCTCTGTCTGCAACCAGTGGGAATTGCACCGACATTAATACAATTTATCTCCTCCTACACAAATCTCCGGGGCAGCCTTCACCCCCACTGCTGTCATCGTTTGAGCTCCAGTGGCCTGTAATTTACGCAAACAATAAACACAGTTTCACAATAGAGACGAGTCAGCTAGCTAATTAGAGCAGGGATCCAACAGAAACATCTAATGAAGAGCTAATATGTCACCCTGCAAAATACTGAAATATAGTACTCCTTTGTCATTTCCTTTTTTTTCTTAAGATCAAAGCCTTTAGAATTGAAATAATCCTGCAACGTCAGTCACTCACAGCTCCATCGATGAGCTTTTGTTCCAAAACAGAATACAGGCTGGAAAGTGAGTCATTGGCATCGATCAACAACCCTCCACCCCCCAGATATGTTAGTTATCTTGTGCTATAGGCAGGGGGAAAAACTAAAATGTCCTACTCAAGTGTACTGTTACTTTGCTGACATCGTTGCATGTGATCTTTCCTATGCAATGCACAGGGTTCAAGGAGAGTTCAAACTAAGAAAAAAAGGATTCTATTAGAATTATAGTGACTCAGTAAAATGTGACAAAAAATGAAAATGCCCATCCTCATTATGAAATAACAAGCAAGGCTAGTGACCAAGCTAGCAACAACCAGACAAACTCAAACCAATAATACTATAGCTACTGTAGTTAATATTAACTAAACTACTATCATGGATACATTTGAGCATTTAATATTACAGTTAGTTAACTTCCTCCACATGCTCGTGCAGGTTTGGTGCAGATGTAATGAAGTAAACACTTCATATTTAAACCTGCACAATGTAACTTTCTGTAATGTACTCGTTGGCGGCCCCAAGTGGCAGCGAGAGATAACTGCTTGCATTTTTGAGAACTTCACTACCCATAGCTTTCTGTAGCGATAGCCGAGGCGCTAGCTCGCTCACTGCTGTTTCGGCACCGTGTGCGTTTGGCTCGTACGTTACGATTCGTCACTTCCTGTGCTCGGAGAAAACTTTCCCGCCAGTGTACCTACAGACTGCTTAAATGAGGGTTAACTACAATACAAAATGACAGTGATATTAAAAAAAACAGCTGCACTCTGGAACACAGAGGATCTTCAACCACCAAAATGATTTTGAGTGACCCATTCCAGATTTATAACGGTAATCAACACAAAACAACCCAAAAGGAGCAGAATATATTAAATAAAAATCAAAGGAGAGGAAAAATGGGGGGAACACAACGTTCCTTCAAGTATAACACTCTTCTTGAGTCTTGGAGCCTTTGATATTTGCTCCCTGTATTTGTGTGTGCGTGCACATATATAGTATCTGCTTGATTTTTTTTTTGCAAGTGTATCTGGGTATGCAAGACAGACAGACATCTTGTTGCAGAGTGTCCCTGCCATAAAAATAGCTAGCTATCTTTTTCAGAACGGAGCGCCACGATGTCCTTCAATCTCCATGACTCAATTATTCAGTGAGTCCAGCCTTTGTTGCGGTTAAAACTTACAAGACTCTAGAGGAGAGAAAATGTGGAGAGAAAGGACACACACACCCACACACCCACACCTCAAAGTGCAGAAATTCTTGGCTTACAACGAACTACATGGGATAAATGAGACAGGAGTAAACCTGAGAATCATTGTGCACAAACAGTTTGTCAGTTTGTCTGATACACTTGAGATGACATCGAACCTGAAATAGATATTTATTTCTGTCATGGAAAATAAGCACCAGCGCACTGTAGCAGACTCATTATTTACCATGGAGAAAGGTGTCATGTCACTGAACGTCCTACTGGCTAGTTATGTTGAACCTTCCAGTTCTCCGGGTCTCTGGGCACGAAACAATGTCCGCCCCCTTTACAACGCCATCAAACGTGTAAGGAAATCAACTTGAGGAAGGATTTGTATCTAAAAATACACCTGTTTTATCAGCCTGCGTCACAAAGTGGGGCATCAAAGAAAGATCGTCCCACTCCCCCTAATTGAGATGTCGTATACTCGCCCTAAATTGGTTAGTGGAAATGACGATCACTCAACGATGGCGGACACGTTTCAGAGGTATTATCCAAGTATTATCCAAGTATTCAGCGTGGTGAGATATTACCTCTTCACTAGACATTTCTGCTTTCTATAATCTGTTTTAGGGCGGTCCCCCGTTTTTTTGATGAAGATTTATTTCGAAACCCGACGAGAATCGGCACCGGTACACGTGCAGTAATTTGTCTTTGTGACTCGGCTGCAGTGACACGGTGTCAACTTGCACTGTGTCTGAGTTTCCCTTTGCATAATGACACAGAAAGTACAAGGACGAGGAAAGGAAATACTAGAGTGTATAACCAGACTACATAGTACTATTATACTGGTAGAAAACGTTTTTTTGCATCATCAGATTTTGTGATTATTCTAGCCAACATTTGTAAAAAACAACAAAATAAAAGCCCCCCCAAAAAAAAAAAAAAAATCATCAACCAGTGGGAAAATAAACAATAAAAATGCACTGTGAATTGACAGCACTCGTTCAGAGCAAATTAAATTCTTGGCTGTGCTGTCTTGCCGTGACCTACCCTTATTTTGGGTCAGTAATGACAGCTTCATATGTGCTTTGTGACTAATGCATGCCGTATCTCAGTGCCAGGACTGAAGGCTGTGCTAGATTGATGGCATGCCAGTGAGAATAATAATCGCTCTCCCTTTTCCTGACTCACTCTGCTTCTCTTTTTTCGCCCTTTGTCTCAGATTTTCATTTTAATTATGAAGAAACGTGTTTGTCCTCGTTACGTCTGGAACTAAAGTGCGTCTGGTAACTCTGGTTGTCTTTTGTGAAAGATGCCCTTGATCGCGTCGAGACCGACCCTGATGAATGCGCTTTAATACAGAAAAAATTAAAACAAAATCTGTCTGTTTAGATCTGCCATCCCTCCACCGACAGCACAGAGTGGAGGAAGCAGAAAGAAAAGGACTGAAGAAACAGAACTGATCAAAGCAGGGGGGGGAAGAATTATTCAAACAGCACTTGCAGTTCAGGCGTTTATCAGTTCATTTCAAAGGCGCTACTGCAAGCAGCAATATAAAAAAAACACCAAGGAATGCTTTTCGTGCACACACACACTTACTTTAAGAGCAGACTGCTTCATTTTCTTTGCACACACACACGCACACGCACACACACCGAAACATCTGTCAAGCAGGGACATTTTCTTCTGCTCAGCATGACAGCTCTTCAAAAATGATTCATGTAAACATAGTTATCTGGACTACTGTAGATCGCTGTCTGTACTGGATCGATCAATCTCTTCCCATTCAATATAGAGAACACAAACTGACAGATTGGGGAAAAAAAAACAAAAAAAAACCAAACATCTTAATACGTTTTGGCACCAATCTCATGAGAAACGAGGCTGGTAATAGAACTGCTTTGTTTTGGTGCATTTTTGGGTGGATTCATTTTTTGCAAGAAATCTTTTTATTCTGATTTTTTAACTCAAAGTCTAACCATCAAATTCCAATAAAAAAACACGAGCAGCCAGACACTTGTGATTAGCTAATTTACGACTTTTATTTTAAGTCAGTAAACCAGAAAACAATTATTTCTCGTTATTCCAATGTACTTTATGAGGATGACTGCGTGCGCCGGCCGTCAGCCAGGAGATTGGGGATAAGGCCTGTTCATTTCCGGGTGTGCTGATATAAACCGCATGCACAAAATATTAGACCCGCCGTCCTAATATTGGGTTCCTCGCACGATACATGTCTCAAGGTTCTTCAATTTCACAGGTGAATTTCATCAACAGGGAATCATAACTTTCACTTCAGCTTGTCAGTTAAGTTCAAGGATATTTTGTACCCTCGGTTTAGTCTGTATAAGCATGCTGGGTGCTCTCGGGTCAATCTCTAAAAGCTACCCACTAAGTGTGTCCATCTCTGTCAGTTCATTTACTGACTGATATCTGACTCTCCCAGCACCAGCTATAAAAACAGTGCTTTCACTTGACTTTAGTGCTGCTAATGCTGTTTAATCACTCAACCATTCATCACATTATGTCCTGAATTACTATTAGCTCCATTTGGCATTGCATCATCCCAGCCAGTGCCCCATTACCACTGGAGCAAATAAAGAATGATATGATATATCATTGGCCACGTCTCGGTACATCGTCTAAGGCTGACTGCACCGTTATTGTGATATATGATGAATATGGATCGAATACACCCCAGGGATTTGACCTGGTTTCTCATCTGGAAGCACACACACCACACACACTTCAGATGGGAGCGGACGTGCTAAATGGACGTCTTGGGTCACGTGTTGGATCGGACTTCGGCAACTTGGGTCCACTGTGTGCAGCGTTGTGTGAATGGGGGGGAAAAGAAAAAGGCCAAGCCAAGCCAGGCTGAAGAAATCTGTTGTTTTCTCTCTGGCATTGTAAATGGATGAAGGGGGAAAGGGAGAGAAACAGAGATGCAGAGACAAACAGATAAAGGAGTCCTAACTTTATACTCATTCCAGCCCAGTCAACCCCGGAGGCGACCAGGGATTCACAGTCCAGTGATCAGCACCCATCAGCCCTGACGGGGTGAAGCCAATCAGCACTTATTCAGAGGAGAAAAAAAAATCCCACAAAAAAAGAAAAGGGGTTTCTCCCGATTTTGTGTGTGTGTGTGTGTGTGTGTGTGTGTGTGTGTGTGTGTGTGTACACAGGTGTTTTTAATACTCTGGCTAATGTGCTTTGCTGGTGTTGCTGTCAGAAATTAACAATATTGCCAAGGCACTTTGCAATACATTCACTGCAAAAATAATACATCTTAACAAGTCATTTAATGCAGTGTAATGAGTCTTCAAATCTTTTTCTTAAACTTAAAAGAAATCTGCCCATGGGGTGAGGTAATTTCACTTGTTTCCAATTGCAAATCAAAGAATTTTTACAAAAAATGCTTACACTAGGAAAAACAATACTTGCATAGTTTATTGCAGTATAGACCAGTGGATCCCAACCCAGAACTTAAATTCCCTCTGCAGGTTTTAGCTCCAGCTCTACTCAGGCACACCTGAACCAATTAGAACAGTGGTCTTCAACCCTGGTCCTCGGGGCCCACAACCCTGCTGGTTTTCCTTCCTACCAGGTAGTTAGGTAGTTAGATTCACCTGGTGTGCCAGTTGTTAAATCAGCCCCTGATGAGACGGCTGGAATGAAAACCAGCAGGGCTGTGGGCCCTGAGGACCAGGGTTGAAGACCACTGAATTAGAGGCTTCATGTTTTCACGGTACCTGAGACGGGCCTGCAGGACAAGAGGGTACTTGAGGACTGGGTTGGGAACCACTGATATAGAGCAATAGCACTACAGAGCAAGCTTGAGGATATTATTGTTTAATTCATACACAGCTTTGTAGCATACTAATTCCTGATTAACCAATGAATGCATCCTGAGGTCTGTTATTTCTGAACAAGTGCGCCAGTGCTTCTGTGCTGCGGTGGAGGGGTGGGGATGTTTGGAGTGGGCGAAACTATTTTGACTTTAAAAACTCCACCTGTTAACACCTAAGTGCTGTGGAAGCACAGTGTTATCGGGACTAAGAGAATCACTGAACTAAATATTGAATGCATGTGTTGACTCACCGAGCTACTTCCTGGTCTGTGAACGCACCGCGCACCAACCTAGAGCTGCTCATGCTGGTGCGACGTCTACCGCACGAGCCACACTGGGTTTTCCCTTCCGGCTCTGGAGGCCCGAAGAGTGCATACTGTAATTCAACTAAGCACTGCGTTGCACAAAGCGTTTACATGCGAGCGCACGCGCGGAGCCCGGCTTTTATAGACGCGCTCGGCCCTTGCACCTAATTACGGAGGGCTGTTTCACGTCTAATCATATCACTCCGCAGCCAAGGAGTCGTTTTTGTTAATGTCTAATCAAATTAACTGGCGACACCTTGTGCCAAAAAGCCTTTACACTCCTCGGTTACTGCAGTAAGTCCTGCTGGACCACTTTTTGGCACAAGCTTGTACACGAGTTTAGCTTGTAATAAAATCACTTTAGTTGTATCAACATTTCGTGCCAAGTGATTAATGTCTGCTAAGTAGCCGCGTGATAAGCGGGATAAGAGTCTTTATTGCAAAATAAGCCCCTTCAGGCTTGTTACGCTTGATTCTTGAATCAATCTGTCAGAGCTTATTTTGCAGTAATGACCGGGTTGCTGTACATTATCCCTCACTTGTATTGTGCAGATAATAATAATTTTTCACAATGTAAGAGAAAGTGCTTTTTGTTCTCACCTTTTATGAGTAATGCTGCAACTATCTGGTAACTGTGTTTCTCTCTCTCTCTCTCTCTCTCTCTCTCTCTCTCTCTCTCTCTCTCTCTCTCTCTCTCTCTCTCTCTCTCTCTCTCTCTCTCTCTCAAGGAATGACAGTTTAGGAAAACTTTATTATTATTAATTCACACCACACTATAGTGGCTACAGTTGACAGTAGCTTACTAGTCTCTCCTGCTGGCTCCTTAACAGTCCACAGCACGAAAACAACATCATGAACTATGAGTTCAAAGGCACCATTTTGGGAGGAATGAGCCGCAGCGCTGTGGCATGAAAGGAATGGGATGATTTTGGGGACAGTATTGCACTCATCATATAATGTATTCCACTTTATCTCAAGTTTTTACAATGTCAATAAATAACTGGAGTCGCTGGCAACAAACAAATAGCACCACACAGCAAAGACATTCAGCGCCAGTTAGCGCAGGGTACTGATCAATTCAACCATGTGGAATGTAATTATTTCCTATGATACACGTCGGAGCCATGCAACATATAACAGACTAGCGCTGACAACGAAAAGGGCTAAATTGCTTTCATATCAGGGAACTCGTTAATGTTGCCAGGCAACAGTCGAGACTCAACATCTGGTAAGTTCGGAGATAAAACGCTTTCATTATAATGTCTAGATCAGCTAACATTAGCAAAGCAATACATTTATGGAGTGCCGAGAGTCAGAGAGAGTTTAAGTAGAAAAATAAAAATCACAGTGGAGTGTACCGACGGTGGCAGAACAGGCCCTTTGAATTATACATAATGAACGGCTGAATCCATTTAGTCTACCGCACTTCACTCAAGGCCAAACAACAAGAGTTCTCATGCTTTCAGTTGCTTGAAAAGTAACTATCCCCCCCCCATTAAATTCCATCAACCTTTCAGCTTCTGTATCGTCAATCCATTTCTAAAATATGACGGCATCTGATCAAGCCTCCCACAATAAAAATGTGCATTGATCTTATGTGTGCAGAAGTCTCCTTTGTATTTATTTTTTTCCCCCTTCCAGCAGTTTAGCCCAAAATTTGCTCAGGGGGGACTTTCCATAATGATGCAAAAGATACAATGAAGCAAAAAAAAAAAAAAAGACAAAACCCAGAGACGGGCTTTGTTTTGCCCAAGCTGCAGAGGAGGCCCGCCCCTCTCCACGGGGACACAAAACCTCTATCTAACTCAAAACTTTCTACGGCTCCTCGGGGGTTTTCACACTCGCTCATTTGCTTAATACTAGCTGATGCAAGGGACGTAAACAAACCTTCCACACCTGTCTTTCTTGGCTTCCTCCGCTACAGAAACAGCTGTACAATACGGTGGTCCAAACACACCGTGAAAAATGGCATCATTCACATGACGGTGATGTTGGACAGCGGTGTGTGTGTGTGTGTGCATGTGCGTGTAAATGGGAGGAGGGGAGGCAGAGAGAGACAGCGAGGCAGAAACAGAAGAGAAAGGGTGAAGAAAAAGAAAAAGAGGGCAATTAAATGCTTCAACTCACCATGTCGATGGATGACACAGGTCCGATGCTGTTGACATATATGCCCACATCGATGACCGTTGGTTTCACTGCAAGGGCCAGAAGAGAAGAAGAAGAGTGAGTACACAATAACATAGGTATGGGCTTTACAGTGCGTGTACATGCATTAGTTGTCACGGTGTCAGCTTTTCTTCATCCAGCAATTCAATCTGACTGAAACTGCACGGGCGTCCATCGCCAAAGATCGAATCAGCCTTTGAGTCTAACAGTGAGTATCAATGTCACAGTGACACTTAAGCCTAATCGCTTTCCATCCCCGGTAGGAAAAGTTGTTCCTCTGAAATCAGTGATGCTCCAATATTTCAGCGTTTCCCCGATACTGTCTTCGCTAAACTAACGTTGCCAAGCAACAAAATGCCAGCTGATGCTTCTTTTGCTTAGCAACAACATTTGCTTGTCCACGGAAACTAAATTATCAGAGAGGTAGAGCGGCACCAGACCCAAATGCTGCGACCTCGCCTGACCTGAAATGTTCTGCTTCAGACGGAAAGGAAAGCTGTAGATGAAGCCGACCTTCAAATACACTGAATGTTCTCCGGCTAGTACGCCAGATTTTATTTCTTTACTTAACCCAGAGACAAACTGAGACAAACTGTGCTCGACAACGTAAGCCCATGTGAAAACGCTTGTAGGAACTACCAGAGCATGCTCGAAGTTGGCGAACAAACATCTCATCAAAATTTCATACCGCGGATCGTTCTGGATACATTTAGATGCCGTTTTAACGTCTGATGTGATTTCATTCGATCCGATGGCAACACGCCTAAACAAGTTCCCTAAGCGCCACCTCTCTCTTTCTATCCCACGGCTACTACGGCAATTAACGACTGTGATGTGGATGGAGTGTGTGTAGACAGAAACACACTCTCCTCTCACACAGACGCCCAATTCTCTCCCTCTGAGTGCTGTGGGACGCAGACCCTCTTCTGACAACAGTTTAAATGTAGCTTGTTTTGATTACAGCACAGATTACGGCGGGGTAAGTACAGTGCATGTGTGAGAGCTCTTGTAATAAATAGTTTATTTGCAGGCTTGTGATTGTTCAAATTCCCGGGCCGGCTGGGAAAATCCGGGTGCAGCGGAGGGGGGTGGAGTGAATGAGTAACGCTCGGTGCTTAACCCTTGACTAGTCCGGCGGGGCCCGCTCGCCGTCCGGCAGCATCAGACTGCGTTTTTCTTCCACTCGGGCAGCTCCCAGGTGTGGAATGCGTGCAACTGAATGAGGGCGGCGTCGGAAAAAAAAAAAGAGCATATATTCTCAGCAAAATGTCCTCTGGCTAAAATAGCGGTTAATAAAACTGCAAGGTGATTTACAGGACAGTGCGGTTATTCATGATGTAAACACATAAGTGGCAGCCATTAGTGTTTATATTTGGTCGGGTGGTTAGAGAGCAGCACTATCAAACATGTCATCTGTTATTGTCACTTGCCATACGCAGGGGAAGTGCCACGCCATTCGTATTGTTCAGTCTTATTGTGCAAACGCCTGTTCATTGACACAAAGCTGCTTACAAGCGATGAAATCACCTGCATCTCTCGCTACTGTACATCATTTTCGCATGCTTTTTGAGGTGGACGCGAAATAAAATAATTCAAATGCGAGCGGGGGGGGGGGGCTTGCTCATGCGCGCACATCTGCGTTGCTGCATCTCGAGGGACTCGCTGTGGGGGGGCCCCGGGGGGGGGGGGGGGGGCCGTCGATGCAAACAGTTTTGGCGAGTAAAGGTAGGAGTTGATTCCCGTCCAATCCCAATGTCACCCTCCACCAGCTGGACGACGACGGGACAAAAAGCATAAATCTTACAGCATTAATGCAATTGCAATTTGGCCCGTGCTACAGAAGCATTCTGGGTAATCTTTGGATCCAGATTTGCATTCGTTCAGAAAGGAGCACCTCATTTGTATGAACAGCAGCCAGTTGAGAGAAGGTGATGCTGCTGAGACGGTGCTAAAAGGAGCAGTTGAGGTTAAGTGTGTTGGTCACAGGTCAATGGCAGAAAGATAGATAGATAGATAGATAGATAGATAGATAGATAGATAGAGAATCCCAGTCACAAAAGGGATTCGAACTGGCGACTCTTTGCTCACAAACCAGCGTCTCTAACCTTCAAGCGCTAGCCTATTTCTGGTCACAGTTATTGTCCCTAGTGAGAAATGTGCTATTCGAGGCATGCAGCACAACGCATCATAACGATATACAAAATATAGAGACATATGGGAGACGCGTGTACGGTGGGAAAGGAGGAAATTGAAAGATCAAGGAAGCGGAAGCGTGGGGTGGAAAGTCGATCTGTTACAGTTACACAGTAATTCTCACCACATTGGGTGACAAGGGTAGTCATAGATAGATAGATAGATAGATAGATAGATAGATAGATAGAAGACCCGATTTCCCACTTCTCAGAAAGGAAGAGTGACCCACAGATGCACTCTCCTTCCTCCTCCTCTTCCTCCTCCTCTTCTTCTTCTTTCTCAGAAAAGCATGCCAGGCCCCATCTGTATTACTGAGTTGTCCTGTGGGGCCTCAATTAAGAAGAGCGGGGCTTTTATGCCTGGTTGGCCTTTCACTGGGATGACAAATGCATCACGCATTGTCAGCCCTGACGGACACCACACACACATACATATATACACACACGCATGTTCCAGCTGACCGTTCAATTCCCATATGTTCAAACACTGTACTGGGAATAGTGTTGTACAGCACTTATCGCATCCCCAGGGTTAACCTCACATCTCAGCACATCTTAGCACATTCATGTCCTGGGAAAAAAAAACAGATTTATCTCCTCCTATTTGCTAGTTAAAACCCATCTGTAAACCCTCCAGCTATTTGCCTCAAGTCTGTGTTTGCATCAGAAATACTGCACGCAAAGTCCCGTCTGTGCCATGTATACCATCAGTAGACTAATATTCCTTTATGAGTCATATAGTTCAAGTCGGTTATGGATCCACACAAGTGTATTCTGTAGCTGCACTGTAATCCATCAGGCCATATGAACCTGGTACAGCCCATGTCGCCCCCAGTGATCCCACGTCACATCATGCATGACGCTCTGTTCCCTTGTTATTATATGTGGAGGCCACCCGGGTTCCCATGGAGAAACAGTTAAGTCGTAACTGCTTCTCCATGGGAACAGTGTAGCAAAGCTGTGCCTACAGCCCGGTTCACCACAGACTTACTATGTGACTGAACAGACCCCATGTACTGTGTATATGTCAGCAGCGGATGATTGAGTTTATTTCCCCTTACATTTTGCCTCAAGTCGGAAGTTAGCGCTGGTCCAAAAGCCTCGGAAAGGTGTTCTTTGTAGCACAACTGCTGCAGGCCTGTAGTCATCAGTCAGTACCGCGTTTCACGCCACGTTCAAGTCATGTCAGATTTACCGTAAATACGAGTCAAACACAGCAGCAAAGCCGCCGATGTTGGTTTCCTTTGCTGCTCGAGGTCTTTCAGAAGATATCATCATGATCATTGAATGCATCATGATAGCAAGAAGGAGCGTCACAACAACTGACCTCACGACTGCCATCTTGGATGTGGGTGTTCCATCAAGTTCAACCAGGGAGAGCTTCAAACACGGGAGCAGGGAGACAAGATATCGTGAAGCCAACATCCCAAGGCAATCGGAAATCTATTGCAACACGCTAACATTGCTAAGGTACTTTTACACATGATGATGCTCATGACATTGGTTTGTGGATGCAGTTAGGGGTTCCTTGTTTTTACCTATAGTGCGACTGCACAGACTCCATTTTGACAGAAACCTCCTCCACTCTCTCTTCCAGTGGATCTTAGCTTGGTGTAGAGGCGCACGTCAGCAAAATAATACATTTCCAAGGATTCCACGCTGGCTACATAGAGTTTTAATGAAATAAAGCTAATAGCTTTCTTCGATAATGATTTAATTTACTTAACATTTGAGCCAAATGTCAAGGCACCCTTCAGCTCACTCCACGTAGAACAAATGCTCCACACTGGTTTAAAGCCACAAGTCTGTGAAGAGGAGATGGACACAGAGAGGCAGGGGTGACGGAGAATCACACATCCTCAGCTCATATATTCCTATTCCTGTAATTCATTGTATTGTGCTGTTATGTGCTAAGCAGATTTTAGTTCTACTTTAGTTCTACCATTTCTTAGAGGCAGAGCTGCATTTTTCGGCTCAAAAGTTAGCTGGCGAACTTGAATGGCAACGAAAGAACTCTTTATTCATGATCTTGGAAGGTCAGCGGGCTAGCTAACTAGCTTACCTAGATAGCTATAGGCTAGTATGGCTAGTTGGAGGTTGGAGGTACGTTCGTTCTCAGCTCAGTTGCTGTATCGGACTGACCTGATCGCCCAGGGGGGAAAGGCAGTGCCAGGCAAAAGACGTTAGCGATTACGTTCAGTTGCTGTATTGGACTGAACAAACTACTCAGTCGCATAGGCAGTGCAACCAAAGTGCTGCTGGGTACAGAATTGTCATTTTTACAAAGGTGAATCACATGAACCGGTCTTGAATCAATTCATTATTGCTGGACAGCCTGAAAGAATCAAGCTATTTAAAAGATTCGGTCCAACCGCTAACGTCTAACGTGGTTCTCTGGCTCCACCTATTGAGGTTTAACTCAACCGATGCCTCTGGAGCGGCTCTGCTGTTGTGGAACTAAAACTCCAATCTGCATGTGGCAAATCCCAGCCATCTGGTTCTCTAAGCAGGTGAACGCCAATGCAAAGAAGTATTTACAAATGCTATTTGACCCACGTCAGCCTCTGCTCCCCCTAAGCTGCGGCGAGCCATCTGCACTGCTGAGAGAGTCATCAGCCGTAAACTCTCAACCATTGGGAAACTGTATTCCTTTCATGGCGAGGATGCATTCACCGCTGAACCCATCCAGAACGCTGCACGGTCTATTGGCAGATGCTACAGGTCCATCAAAACTGTGATCATTATTTTCGTGACACAATGAACTGAGGCTCGATTGTCAGCGCCTGCATTTATTCAGTCGCTGTCATTTTTATAAATCAAGTGCGCACACCATTTGAAAAATGATCTCAAGATCCACCAGTTTTATAAATAAGGGCCCTCCAGTGCTTTCAGATTCCCCTCGTCTCGTCGCTTTTCTGACTCCGCCGTGCCAATGTGAAAAGAAAAAAAAAACAGTGCTTTAAACCGGCGAAACCTGTAGGAAACCCATTCAGACTGAAGCGCTGAAAGGTGGGAGGAGGACTCGGGATCAGACGGAACCCCCAGAGGAGGAGGTGAAGGAGTTCAACTTTTGCTCCATCTTGTCTATTGTTGCCAACAGCATAAAACTACTACACAAACAACCTCGATGCTATAGAAACAGCAAAACTTTCATGGAAGGAAGCATGTAAGTCTTAATGAAAAGACCTCTCAGTCAGACAGATATTGACTGGCTGGCGTGGGTACGTGCGCACACAAACATACACATGCAGCGTGCATGCAGGCGAGTGGGCTGACTGAGTGAGCGAGCACATTCTGTACTGTACCGGATTTTATTTGTATTCAACCCTCCGCATCAAATATAATAAATCTGCGAGGGGAAGGTATTTCTCTTCCCTCGAAGGTTTAATGAGAACCAGGCAGAGGGAAAGGTCTCGCCGCTTATGAATCGCCACCAGGCAATCACACACCCCGACACAAAGCAATCACTCAGCAAACTCAGAGAGGGAGGGGGGGGGGGGGGGTGCTGAGAAAGCTTGTTACAGACACACGCAGACAAAAGTAAAGAAATCAATTTAATCATAATAAGCGCGTATATGTGTTATATAATGCCTCAATGAGCAGCATATCATCAACCTGCTGTATTCATTTAGATTTTGAATTGATTGGAAGTGAATCAGCCCGGTACCGAATGCATACAGAGGTACACACACACACATGCACACACACACACACACACACAGAACTCACAATCAACCTCGCGGACTGTTCTAGCCGTCGCTCTCACGCTGTCGAAGATTACGGCGCAAAAGTGTCAGAGGCTCTATTGGGGCGCCGTTGAACGCAAACGGGTGGCTGCAAAAAAAGGGGGGAAGCTTTTTTGGCTCAGTTTAGGCTAATCCCAGGACACTGTGTTGAGAATCACAACGGAATGAATTCATAATAATGCTAATAAGGCTTGAACGTCTGCCACGACAGAAGTTAATGCTATAATCGTTAATCTCTCTGACAGGGGAAGACAGAATATTATACGCTTTAGTCACACACACACACACACCCCGCCATATTGTCTGACTGACATGAGGTTGGGATGCTGACTTTGAGCGTTCCCCCCCCGACTACGACTTCCCCCACCAAAGCACCTCCTCCACCGAGCAAAACAAAAGTGCACGTGTCGCCTCGGAGGACGGCAACAAACATCGGCGACGACGAGACACAATAAAACTCGCCAAGCGGAGCGATTCCTTTCATTTGTCGTCCAAAGCGCGGCTCCATTCTCCTCTTTGTTTTGCGCTAAATGTCCGGGATTAAAACGGAAAAACAAATCTCACAGACGCAGCCTTCTCTCTTCTGTCCCTTTCTACATTTCGAAAGTGCTCACCCTCCCAAATCCCCCCCCCCCCGGGTAACCACAAGTACTATGGCTGGAGTGGAGCGGACATGGGAGACACAGATGGAAATCGATTAAATGGTTAGAGCTCACAGGAATGGGAAACGTCTCAGCCATGATCCAGACCTCGCTCGGTCTTATTACCACCTAATGCACTTCACTCTGGTATTGGCCCCCTGGTTTAAACCTCCGAGTGATTGCCTCGCCGTTCTTATGTGGTTTCTCATTATGCGGAAGATTGAAAGGCAAGGGGTTTACAAACAGCCCAAAACCTGCTGGCCGAAAAAATTAATCCGAAAATAAAAGGAAAGCTCAAAGCCTGTTATTGTAAGTGCCTCATCACACAATATGGTGGAATGCAGCTCCAAGAGAGGTATTTTTTTTGCCTTTCCTACAATGTTATATCATCACCTTGAGTCTAGGAAAGACACCTGTGAAGTTTTTTTCATAATGTAGAAATATTTTTAAAAATGTATTCTTTAGTGAGCCCCTCCCACCCAAAGAGCAACAGCCCTCGTCTTCACTTCGCCCTCGCCAACCACAACCTACTAGTACACACATACTAGCCCAGTACTAGTGGCTAGTATCCAGATAGCCTAAGTAATACTGAGTAATTGATGAGTAAGTAATGAGCACAGTAAATAAGTAATGGGTCTGTCAAGCAACAAAGCAGCAAAATGACTTTGAGCCTCCCAGGTATTAGTGGAGAGCTTCCAGACAACCTAAGGAATGCTTGGTAGTGGGCAGGAATGAAGTACAAGGCACTAGATGCACAATCACTAATGTGCGCGATACAATACGGAAAGAAATCTTGTAAATAATCCCTTTTTCCAAACATTTAGCTGCTCAGGAAGCTAGTTAGCCATTAGCCACTACCCAGCTAACAGTCAGCAGCTAACTATAGCCTCTCTATGAGCGAGTGGGCATGTTAATGACGTATTTATCATGTGACTTGCGCGAAACCGGGATAATACAAACATCCAAGGGTGAGGAAGAAGGCAACTAGATCACGTCGATACTGCAGATAAGTATAACTACATTTAGACATCAACGCAAAAACGGCCACTGAGAGAGAGTCGGTCACTTCGTCCGCCATCTTCGTGCTGTAAACAAAACACTGCGATTTCCGCAGCGTACTTTTTGCGTCATGTCCTGTCTCCCGTACGCTCTACCCAGGCCCCGCCCCTTGCTGACTAGTGCTACAGGGTCCACCCCCTTCCCTGCCCCAAACGTAAGATGATTCAACTCTGGTAAAATCAGATTTTCTAAACACAACAAAAAGTAAAATTTTCACTTTTTTTACTGCGAACATCCAAGAGTGTGAATTCATGAAAAACATTGGATTATCCATTTCTAAAGTTGCCCCCCTTTAACTGACCTTACTTCTGTTAAAACAGCGGTGGCAGAAGAGTTTGCAACATAGAGCTCAAGAAAAGGTCACACCATCCGCCAGCTTGTGTGTGTGTGTGTGTGTGTGTGTGTGTGTCTGTCTATCTCGTGTATAACTGTTTTGCCGCAGGTTATTGTCAAGTCAACTAACCTGGCTAGATAAGATGCGGCGAAAAGCGTTGGCCAGGACTCTAAACTCCCCTCCATCTAATGAAATGTCACCGGACATGGAATATTGTGGAGGCTCATCTGAGATCTGTCCTTTCCACTGGCAAGGTGTTACCACTGTACCAAATGTCAGATCTGCGAGGATCAAGGAGAAGAGGCCTGCCTGGACACAGAGCGCCTCGAAGCCAAAAAGATCAGAGCCAGATGTGGAAAGAGCAAATATTTGAATCCAGTGGAAGTACTGTTATTTACGCCAAGTCTTACTTAGAGGCAAGATTCAAAATGTAAAAATACACCGGGCCGTCTCATCGCCACTAATTGAGACGCTATAGATTCACAGTATTTACTCAAATGAAATTCTGGTGTCGGGTATGGTCACTTCTCCACCCACAGGCGGCTACAGCATTTCTGGGTATTGAAGTTCAACATTCAGTTTTCAACCACTTACCTCTTGCTGCTGCTCTAATCTTTTGATTAGATTAGATGGCTCTTTATTGTCCCTGGGGGGGGCGAAAGCAGCAGGCTCAGGGGTTGATGTTGGAGGTAGTGCTTGAAGCGCTCCCTTGTGCACTTAGGTTGGATGAGACGGTGGCTGAAGGAGCTTCTCAGCCTGTTCATCTCATCATAGAGGGGGTGGGATGGGTTCTCCAAGATGGATCTGATGTTAGACCTCATCCTCCCCTCAGCCACCTCCTCCAGACTGTCCAGGCTCTCTCCCACAACTGAGACAGCTTTCTTGACCAGTTTGTTGATCTTGTTGGCATCCTTTGCCTTGATGCCACCTCCCCAACATACCACAGCAAAGAAGAGTGCATTGACCACCACAGTCTGATAGAACATGCGGAGCAGCCTGTTGCACACGTTGAATGATCTGAGCCTCCGAAGGAAGTACACTCTGCTCTGACCTTTGCTGTAGAGGACATCAGTGTTGCCTGACCACTCCAGTTTATTGTTGAGGTGCACCCCCAGGAACTTGTAAGATTCCACCACCTCCACCTCCTTACCCTGGAGGATGACAGGTGGTGGTGGTCGCCTCTTGTTCCGACAGAAGTCCACCACGAGCTCTCTTGTCTTGCTGACATTGAGCTGTAGGTGGTTGTCGTTGCACCAAACGACAAACCTCTCCACCAGACCCCTGTACTCATCCTCCTTGTCCTCGTTGATGCAACCCACGATGGGTGAATCATCCGAGAACTTCTGGAGATGAGTAGACCTAGAGTTGAATCAAAAGTCTGAGGTGTAGAGGGTGAACAACAATGCTCTGTAGATGAACAAACTGCGGCCTGCTGGTGAGGTAGTCCATAATCCAATGTGCCATGGCGTCTACCTGCCTGGCTGCAAGCTTATCGGCAAGCAGGAGAGGCTGGGTGGTGTTAAATGCACTGAAGAAGTCAAAAAACATGATTCTCACAGTGCTTGTTGTTTGAACCCCGTCATCTTCTTCATACCACTCCACACCTCCTTCACACTGGTCTTCTGGAGTAGGTTCTCAGTCCTCTCCCTGTAGGTGTCCTTTGCCTCCCTAATCTTCCTCTTCAGCTCTCTTTGGATAAATTTGACTTCCTCCCTGTTCCCATCCATGAAAGCCCTCAGTAATCCAGGGTTTATTGTTGGGGAAGCCGCAGATTGTTTTGGAGGGGACATTGTTGTCTGTGCAAAAGTTTATGTAGTCAGTAATGCAGTCTGACAGGCCATTGATGTCCTCATCGTGTGCGCTGCAGAGCACATCCCAATCCGTAAGGTCAAAGCAGTCCTGTAGGACCTCCATGGATTCCTCTGACCTAAGGCCCAATCCCAGTGTCCCCCCTAAGGCCTAAGCCCTGAACCCTCACAGACTTAACTGACGTCACCTGGTAAGTGCTTGAGTGCGAGAGGCTGCAAGGGCTCGAAACTGTATGAATAGGAATGGGACAGCACTTTGCGACATATCGCGTTACCTTGACGACACCAATTTTTTTTTATGTACGATTGTGGGTTTGGGACTTTTTTACTTTCTTCAAGACCAAGGCACTTAAGGGACCGACTGCCCGATCTGAACGTCTTCCAGGCTCTTGCCTTACAGAGTGGACGAGAGTTAATTGTCAATAATCAATTGACTCGTTTTGTCAAAACAGCATCATCAAGCAAAAATTTAAATAAATGGTTGATGAATAAACATTTGTCCTTCCATTTGTTTACCGTTTTTTTTTTTACCGCTTCCGGGCTTCTCCTGGTAACCCCGTATTTATCGTCACAACGCTATGAACTGTGGGTAATTCCCTCAGGCAAAGTCTGCAGGCATGCGGACTTACGGAAAGTGTGCATAAAGGGCTCAAAAAGTCTGCGAGAGCGCCCTCATGCACTTGACGATTTGACAGTGGGACAGCCCTAAACCCTCGCGGACTTAGCGGGAACGCGCCTCAAAGTCTGTGAGTCCGTGAGTGTGGACATTGGGATTGGGCCATACTCTGATTGTCCTGGTGGTGACTGGCAGGCGTAGAACATCTGGCTTGTAGATGGCCACTAGGTGCACCAGGTTGTGGTCTGATCTACCAAGTGGTGGGAGGGCAGTGGAGCTATATGCCTTCCTCACATTAGCGTCAAGTCCAGTGTTTTATTGTCTCTCCATAAACCACCAAGCAGCTAGTTAGCAGCTAGCAGCTAGCAAGCAGTTAGACGTAAGAGTCTTTACAGAAAACCTTTATTAATCTGTACCTAAGCAAAAATGTAGTGTAAGCATATCCAGGTATTTGGTGGTAATGCTTGGTGGTTTATGAAGCAGACATGTTTCATAAATAGCCACAGGACCATTTTTGATTATTTATCCAGATGAGGATAAATCATGCGTTTCAGCAACACCCTGAGTCACATTCATCTGGGAGCTAAAACCAGCAGTTTGTGCCTACTGTACATGGGCACTTTAAAGATAGGCTGCTGCATGATGGGAACGTGTCATCAGTTCAGTGTCCCACCCACTTTTTCCCCCAGCCAATCCAAGGATTTTGAACTGGCATCCTTCTGGTCACGAGTCATTTCTCCATAACACAAATTTTAGCGTTGGCGCCCCAAACCTCAGGCTGGCTGGGTGGCTGTAACGAAGAAAAATCTGAGCTGTCCAAGAAAATATGAATTGTATTATTTGCGTGTAATAATTCAACGGTTATGCAATAAATCACAGGCATTTCAATCATCCAATGAACAAATTGGACCAGACAGAGTGCTCTCAAATGCATGTATGTTTCAGTTGATAGGCCTATATGAATATTTCACTGTTTCAGTGTTCACATAAATGTTTCAATTCAAAGCATACATCAGAGTAAGTAAATAAGTAAGTAAGGTTATATGAGATAGATAGAGGGAAAAGCACAAATTAATGATTTTCTGAAAATATAGTTGATTTTTGTTTCTATCGATGGCTGTTTGCCTCATGGATGGATGGATAATCGACTGGAGGAGTCTACCCTCCTTTGTATTTACCCCCATGTCACTGTTTACATGGATATTCCATCCACAAAAAGCCCTCCCCCAAAAAAGGAATCCATTCACTAGGAGAGCGCTGATAAAATGTCACACTGACCCAAAGCCCGAGTACCTCCAAGTACCGAGCAGACGACGAGTGGAAGGCCTCCTTAATGGACTTCAAATAAGCTTCCTTTTGTAGCATTCAATCGTTTCTGAACGGGGGGTACCCTCTGGGTGACCTTTTCCATCTGCTCTGATTCGTTTTTTCCGCCGGGGCCGCACGCCAGGATTCGCGTGCAAGACAAACACTTCCCTCTTACTGCTGCCTCTGGGAGACAACGTTGGCTCAAAAACGGCGTGAACCTTCCCAGGAAAATAGTAGTAACGTGTACTTCAAATGGGAAATCCGCTGGTTTTAAGCTTTAATTTTATCAGGATATCTGATAAAATAAAGGATGAAGCTATGGCTTTGAGTTGAGTGACATCCCATCCTCCCCTCCAAATGATGCTGAGTGATTGAATCTGACGTGACTTCTGAATTGGATCCATGAGATTTTAATATAGAATCCAAAGTGGGTCAAATTCTCACTTGGATGTGAGCTCAACTCATCTGTGCAAAAATGTATATATATATATATGCAGCAACATGCAGTCACTGATTACTATAACTATATGCTGGCATTTTAAGAAAGAGCAAGAGTGATTGAGAAGAGAGCTAGAGAGAAAGAAAGAGAGAGAGTCAGTGGGGGGGGGGGGGGGGGGGGGGGGGAGAGAGAGAGAGAGAGAGAGAGAGAGAGAGAGAGAGAGAGAGAGAGAGAGAAAACAGCTGCATTCACTTACAATCCATTGATGTCTGAGCAGTTTTGGTTTCTATTTCTGACATGCACCTGGCCTTTGTTCTGATTCAAAGTCCTTCTCTTTAGTCACACACACACACACACACACACACACACTTTGTATGCAAATTGCACAAGCTAAACCAACTCAACAACAAGTCTCACAAATTATTTTACAACTCAACTCTCCTTGCATCAGATCAGTGAACAGGAACCGGACGGAAAAACATTTAAAAAAATAAAACACAGATAGAGAATAACGTTTTTTTTGTTAAATTCGGGATATAATGAAGTCTTGCCCGGTGCACAGCAGGTAGACCAATGCAATACACTCTCATTTGGAACAGCAGCTGCTGAGGGTGGCAATTAGACACACACACACACACACAACATGCACACACACACACACACATCTCTCTGCACAAATACGGGGCGGTGCAAATGTGCTTACCCCCTGCATATGCACATAGACACACGTTTCCTATTCACTTCCCCCCGGGGATTTAATCGCGAGAGCCAGACATAATCAGTGAGGTAGTAATGGCTGGTATGATTACAACGACCTGGTCAGTCATCCGGGATCAATACCTTGTTAGCTAAGGACAATTAGAGCCTTCAGTCACCGGATGGATTAGCACGCAGGCCTGAAACCGAAACCACCCACCTAACCGATGGCCGCCGCCGGGTTGGGATGAACTGTTTGGAGTGTTGGAAAATCAATACCAGGATTTCTCTGGAGTTTAAATCGGATTCAAGTCGAGTCATTTCGTGTCAAAGTGGTAATCTGCAAGATTTGTTTTTGTTTTTTTGTCTCCATCTTTGTCTCGCAGCCTCATCGCTGTAGTGTTTCTGCACTGCACTTCCCAGAGATCACCTGTCAATCCAACAGTGTGTCCAGTACTGTGGCGTCTTGGAGTTTCCTGTTGGTGAAGTTTGAGTTTCTGTAGGTGGCGCTCTTTTCTTTGTCTGTTCAGCCACGGAGGCTATCGCTGCTCATGCTAACTACCCAGTTCTTCTTCTGTTTATTCCAAACAAACCAGAAACGCATCACTTCCTGTGTGATTTTTCACACAAATGATTTCAAACTCACTATCTGAGTTGCCCTAACAAGTAAAGGACTTGAACCTTTTTCTCCAAGACAGAAAGGGACGGGTGCATTTTAAGAGTGACCTCACTGTAATCCAATCTTACTGTGACATTGTAAATATTGTGTTGGTTTTCTTATTGTAAATAGTGTGAACCTGTTATTTGCCCTTTGCACATTTCTGCTGAGCATTGCCACTTTACATTTCACTGCACACCTCGTGTGTGTATGTGACAAATAAACTTCTTGAATCTTGAATCTTGAATCTTGAACTCCTTGCGTTGCCGTGGCACCCGAGCTCCAAATGTGGGCGGCTGCAGTGCATCACGGCATACTAAGTCCTACACGCCGACCCGCTTTCCCCCGTGAATACACACACACACTCCCACACACATGCACAGTGAGTGATCGCACGCAGTGATCACACACCGAACCCAAAAGGAAAGTGACACAATAGGGACACAAAAGCGTCTCATCCTCATGTGAGGCGAACTGCTTCTTATCGGTTCAGGTGAGGCTCAGCGCTTGTTCTTGCTCGGGGAAAATGTGGGTCGCGCTTTGGCAAGTGAACCGGTCACCCACTTACATGAAGATTAGGCCCGCTGCTGACTGCACCGGGATGGAAGAGACGGTGGGAAAACAAACAAGGGGAACTCAGATAATAGCCTTGTCGTGTTGTATCTTTGGATGTCTGCTGTTATTTCCATGTGTGTTGCTTCTCTTCGGTGGAAATGACTTCTGTTGATTTGGGAGGATTACTGAATAAAATGAATCAATCCGTTTCCAATCATTGAAGTAAAGGCACAATCCTAACGTTGCCATTGAAGCCAGCAAGACATAAAGCCTGTGCCTGCCAGGAAAAGCATTGTGTGTGTGTGTGTGTGTGTGTGTGTGTGTGTGTGTGTAGTTCGATTTAGACAAAATCCAGGTGTATCACAGAAATGAACCAAACTGTCTCAGACATGAGTGGCTGGCTGCCCATTGAGTGCCCTTGCCTGTGTGTGTGTGTGTGTGTGTGTGTGTGTGTGTGTTTCTTTCTCAGAGAGATTTATTGCAATCGCTCTCGACCGAATCCACTCTTAAATGTCCTAGATCTGTCTTTGACTGAGTGTGTCGTCTCCAGGTGTGTATCTGTGTGTGTGTGTGTGTGTGTGTGGCAACATATGCACATGCCTATGGGTGTCCCCTGCTTCATGTTATCCTGCGAAGGCATTAACATTTCATGGACGACACTGATGTTTGTCAAGTGGATCTCATCAAAATTGTATCCCTAATCATGGAGGCAGAGCTGGAGGGGGCGGGGGGTGGGGGGCGGGGGGGTTGGGTGGGAATTCCCCCTCCGAGTGAGGTGAGCTACTACACTGAGCCGAGCTGGTGGCGGGAAGCAACAAAAACAATCCCCCCCGAGGTTATCGCCCGGAACAGCTGGGTGCTTCGTCATTTTAACTACCACCAAGGAGACAAATAAACACCCTTAATGACCTGTGGGTAAGTGCTCCCACCAGAGCGGTTTCACGGCGGTTTCATACTCGCGCACGTGACGCTGAAACTCTCGGCTGAAACAGACACGGGTGAAAATCTCAGAGGCTCGACGGACTCTAGGACTCGAGTCTCTCTGAATGAGTCTGGATAGACCCCTACGCCAGCGTGGAGCCCATGAGCCCAGCGCCCTGCCAGCATGATAGATGGGCTGTGCTACCAATCAGGCAGCTTAAAAAAAAATGGAATTTAATAAGGATATACATTTCCACTAGAATTAGCCTCACCATGACTGTGCTGCATGGGCTCTTCTCAGCACCTTGGACAGCACAATTTCAGGTAATGATCCAGAATCAACGGTTTCAACTTTTGGCCCTTCTCCTAGAGGGAGAGTCTAATTGACATGATTTGAAATGATACTGCGGGGTGGTTCTGCCCTTCCATCCTCAGGTTGGTTTATTCCCACATCCCTCCTAGATAGACGTTGCACGTACGCAGAGAGGTCAGAGGTCAGCCTGACACGGTGCAGCACCTCTCAGGCAATTTAGGGTGCGGCGGTCACCTTTGTAGACAGCATTTCTCCCAGATCTGTCCTGCATTAGCGCTGCAGGACAGTTCTTTCAGGAATGTTCCACACCTGAACCAACCAAGAAACAATTTTGGTGCAATCAAAAAAAAAAGATCGGATTTGATGATCTCTAAACCTCTAAGCTTTTTTGCGCGACAGCCCCGCCTGTGGCCGGTAGGGGTTTCAGCACCTCGGACAGCGCCAGCCCAAGCCACCCTCACCAAAGTTTGGAGGCTGTAACAAAACGCACAGCAGATGACCATCCGCCTAAAAACAACAACAACAGCAAAAAATAAATAAATAAAAAAAAAACACACCCACGCGCACTTGATACACAGCCAGACTTACCGCCGATGTCGGGGCGAAGCGTCTTGTCGTATTCCTTGAGTAGGTTATTCAGTATATGGGTGGCATCTGCCTGGTGCGTCCTGGGGATCAGCATTTGATTGACAGTGATGTCATGGTGATCTTCGTAGTCGTCGCTGTATTCCAGTTGATCGGAGCTGGGGGATAGTAATGGGGAAGAGGGGGGGCTAATATGTTATGTGTAAAAAAAACAAAACACCGTTGACATGATAAACTTCTGCAGCAAAACACAAGTGATGGTGTCGCGCGCGTTACTTCTGCCGTAACGCCTTGAGTTTGACTTTGGCTATGCAGCATCTTTGTCAGTAACGTGAATGGTTGTCAGTGTTAGATATAGCTGTTCCATTGCAATAAATGGCTGTTGTCATTGTGTATGTGTGTGTGTGTGTGTGTGGCGCGCGCGTGCAGAGGAGGAGGAGGGAGGGAAGCCTGCGATAGGCATTGTCTGCCAGTCGCATTAAATTAAGACGTGTTAATTCCCATCATCTGAACTTTTGAAGCCTCGAAGCAACATCTTTCAGTTGTTGATCATGTTAAAGAATATTAATAATAATAAAAACCAAAACGTGCAAATCAGACTCACCGAGCGCCTTGAACGAGCAGAACTAATAAGACAATGGCCACAAACTTGATTGTCATTTTCCCATATGCTGATCACCTCCGATGACAGGAGGAGTCCGGGTGGGTTGTTGTTTTTTTTTGGGGGGGGGGCGGGGGTAGGGGGGCTTGGCTGGAGATCCGTGCAGGATAAAGTGCCAATATTGTAGGTGTCCCCCGCGGAAGGTGTGTTACCATCAAGCCGTCCTCTGAACTTCCTCGCCCGCCCACGCACTTTCTCTTCTGCGTGTCATTTGCCAACCACGGCGACGTATCCGATCCGAGCTACCTACGCAGGGAGATCAATCGGTACGATCGATCAGCGGAGCGTCAAATCGAAGAAAAATGGGCATCCAGCGCCTCCTCCCTCTAACGCCGGTGTGGGCAACGGAGTGACACGCGGTGACGCTGCCTGCTGGTGGTTGAACCTTCAGAGATGAGCATCTTGTGTGACTCATACGCCGCGCGCTCACACACCACGACCACCCTTACCGTTGCCGCTACACCCTTGCATGATCCGTGTGAATAACAGATGCAAATATATTTTTTTCCCTTTTTCCTGCCAGCGACGTCATGACAAGTAGACGCGCTGTGTGAATTGCCCTTGCTGCAGGTGCAAACACGCCACGCCAAGAGTTTTGAACTAATATTAATGAAGCAATTAGCTGTGGGTTGAGTTACACTGGGGTTGGGTTGTGATAGGGTTCGTGGAGGGTAAACCCACCGAAACTCAGTTCACCTTTTTTTTTTTTTTGAGTTTACAGTTTTTTTTTTTTTTTCAATTTTAAGCTGACATAAATGTGTATGAAATTACAAATGACACCATATGCATCACAGTAAGTAGCATCAAACTGATGTAAACCATGAGGATTAGGGTCTTTTAAAGAAAATACATTTCTGAATATAGAATTGATTTTTGTTTATATTGGTGTTTGTCTTATGATGAGCACCGATTGGAAGTCGTAGTCCTGGTTTACCCATCTGTTATTCACCACTACATCACAGCTGGCAAAATAGCTGATTTCTGACCAGGCTTGGAACACAGTAGGGAGACCCTGAACCTGTGGCGCTTTGGATTCACAGAGGCAACCGACGGTGAAGTTAATAGACTAGACTGCCCCCTGGCGGCCGAGGGATGCAACCAAAAATACGCCTGTGTGGAAAATGCTTCAGGAATTTCACTGCAGTGCAGCAACTGACTGATGAACACGGTGGCCAATGTTGGGCTTGTTAGTTAGTTAAATTAATGCACTACTCATTATAAAAGTAGTGTTATTACTTTACTTATTACTCCCAGGGAACACTAATTTGTTTCACTACTAGTTCTTACCTCCAGGTTATGGTCAAGCCTTACACCCCCGCCCGACCACTTTGCTCTGCTGCCTCGAGGCGACTGGTTGTCCCATCGCTCAGAGGGCCCTGTGGCCGATCTACACAGTCACGGCTCTTCTCTGTCCTGGCCCCGCAGTGGTGGAATGAACTCCTCACTGATGTCAGGACAGCTGAGTCGCTGCCCATCTTTCACCGCAGGCTGAAAACCCACCTCTTCAAGAAACACTACCCTGACCCTTCCTCTTCAAGAAACACTACCCTGACCCTTCCTCTTAGCACTTGCTTATTAGTTTTCACTCACCTGTCTTAGCTCTTGTTTATTTGCTTCACTTATTTGTTTCATTAAAAAGTAGGTAGATAACTTATTGCACTTTTTACCTTAGCACTGGTTCTGCTCTTAGATGCTTGTTTAGAAAGGAAATGCACTTACGATTTCTGGTGACTAGTAGTTTCTTGCCTACCTATGTTGAATGCACTTATTGTAAGTTGCTTTGGATAAAAGCATCTGCCAAATGCCTGTAATATAATGTTACTTTTCAACAACCGCCCGCTATTGGTGATTGCATCCTCTCTTACCTTAAAGTGCAATTCCAAAACTTGTTGTACCTATTTTGGGGTATAAATGACTAATATGTACAAATAGAGCCCAGGTTTAAAAATACCGGAATTGCCCTTTAAAACTTCAGGGCAGCTCAGTTTCCTCTCCTGGGAAAACCAAACAGCGTTTAGCTTGATTAAAAGCAAAGTAGTGCGATTACTTCCACCCAGAGAAAAGTCAACTTTTCATTCATGCCATTTCGTTTCTCATCAAATAGGTGGGAGGAGATAATGACAGTTTTTGGGTAATTTCCCTTCAACGTGACATTTAGAGCGTCACCCAGTCATGTGTGTACAGGGAGTACAGTAGGGGGCTGAGGACGCAACCCTGGGGGGATCCCCCCCTCACCCTGAACACAGGATCCCCCCAGGGTTGCGTCCTCAGCCCCCTACTGTACTCCCTGTACACACATGACTGTGTGGCCAGGTTCAGCTCCAACACCATCATTAAGTTTGCGGATGACACAGTGGTGGTGGGCCTGATCTCCAACAACGACGAGAAGGCCTACCTGGAGGAAGTTGCTGATCTGTCACTCTGGTGCCAGGACAACAGCCTCCTCCTGAATGTCACCAAAACTAAGGAGCTGATTGTGGACTTTAGGAGGACACAACAACAGAGGACGTACTCACCACTGGGGATTAATGGGAATACTGTGGAGAGGGTGAGCAGGTATAAATACCTGGGAGTCCACATCACCGAAGATCTCACATGGTCCACACACACTGACACTCTGGTGAGAAAGGCGAGGCAGCGCCTTTACCACCTCAGGCAGCTGAGGAAATTTAAAGTCTCCCGGAGGATCCTTCAGTCCTTCTACTCTGGAGCTGTGGAGAGCATCCTGACAGGAAGCATCACTGCCTGGTTCGGCAACAGCTCCGCTCAGGACAGGAAGGCTCTGCAGAGAGTAGTGCGTTCGGCTGAACGCACTATTGGAACTACACTCCCCATCCTGCAGGACTTATACACCAGGAGGTGCAGAACCAGAGCCTGCAGGATCATGAAGGATCCTCACCACCCCAACAATGGACTGTTTCAGCTGCTGCGGTCAGGCAAGCGCCTCCGTAGTCACGCTGCCAAAACAGAGAGACTGAGACGGAGTTTCTTTCCTCAGGCCATCAGGACTGTGAACTCTGACCTCACCAGGGCCCCCACCAAGACACACACACTGCCCCTCTTATGCACACACACACTTAGGTAAAGACTACACATAATTTATAATTTATATTATATTATACATACAATTTCCCTTTTTTACTATATTTTTTTATAAAGTGCTCTTATTGTAAATATTGTGTTGTTTTTTATATAGAGCTCTTAAAAAAACTGTGACATTGTAAATATTGTGTTGGTTATTGTAAATAGTGTGAACCTGTTATTTTGCACATTCTGCTGAGCATTGCCACTTTGCATTTCACTGCACACCTCGTGTGTGTATGTAACAATTAAACTTCTTGAATCTTGAATCTTGACATCACACAAAAAACAAGGATTTATATTTGGATTGGTGACTGTAACACTGAATACATGACTCATTTCTGGAGTTGAGAGAAAGACAGAGTTTCCAGAGGCATGATCGCTGGAATAGCGATTGCAGCCCATTGGCCCTTTATGTGTCAGAGCAGTCAAACATTAATCTGAAATCATATCGATAAATCCAAGACTGCAGACAGATTTCCCTCATGGTCCATTCGTATTAAAAGTTAGCAGTTTGAGTGAAGAAAGCATCTTTCAGTAGCTATGATGCAGCTGTGGTGTATAATGGGAGACATTTTCTACATACTCTCTTGGTTCATCACTTTTATTTGATCATTTTATTGAACGGAAAGACATAAAACAAAGAAAAGTGGAACACAAATACTTTGATAGGCCCAGCTGTAGCTACAACGGCTTTGCTGCACTTTGCTGCACAAAATTTAAACAAAAAGGTCACAGTTTAGCTTTTCTTCCCCCCACAAAAAAGTTAATGTACAAACCCAGTTCAATATTGATGGTTAAAAAAAAAAAAAAGATTTCATGCACAGCGTACTAGCTCTCTATAGCCAACTGTTGCTACCGTAACCCTGCATGTCCCCTTTAGCTGGCTGGTGGGTGTGTATTCGATTCCCAGCTGAGTCTGCTTCACTGCCCGCGAGCTAGCTGCGGATGAACATATAATCAATCCTAAATTTGTCCCGAACGCGAACCAGCCACAGCTGCCCAGACAGTACGTAGAAAAACAAGCATTGGTCATCCGCCGGCCAGTCGGGGCTTAAATTGGGAGTGAAGCGCTTCGCTGTAGGGGCCCCCCGGATGGGTGAAAGCAACTTAAGCGGCACTAAATCCCTTTCCTAACAGATGTATGGCAGATGAGTCTGTCACAGTAACTGAAGGAGTGGTGGGGAGGGGGAGGGGGAGGGGGAGGGGCGGGGCAATCGCTCCTCGGCTGGGAATACAGAAGAGAGGGTTGGTTAAATGGACGGATGGATCGGTCGATGGATGGATTGTGGTCTGTCCGGTTGTAATCCAGCAATTCAACGTGATGGCGATCCTCTTGTGTCTTAACATGAGAGAGGCCGAGCCGCAGTCAGTCGACGGCGGTGTTGAAGTCCCTTTGTCCGATTTTCAAAGACACAAGGAAATAGTTGATCTGATTCTATTTTACCCCCTTCAGCTGAAGGCTTTTTGGCCCCTAAAATCCATTGGCCTTTCTAGTGTCAACCAGTGAACAAGAGCGGACGGGCTAGTGAAAAATTGAACCCCTCTGCTTCCAGAAATATTTCATCTATAGCTCATAGTTTCCTGTGATGAACTGAAAGGGGTTTAATGGAAATTGTACAGAGATGGTGGCTAAACACCCCCCCACCAGGCTAGTGATGGGCCATCTTTAAATAAAGGGGTTTTGTTCCCAGCAGCACTGGGGCCAGTCTAGCTCGAACAAATGAGCACAACTCCAAAACATTGTAGAGGAGACAACTCAGGAACCAAAGGAAAGTCTGCACTCACATAAAGCGTTCCAGTGCTTTATAACGCGCCGTAAAATACAGGGACTGGAGGAACGGTTAGGGTCATTACCAAGGAAGGGGATGTGGACCCGCTGCCATGGCAACCTCAGATGGGCAGATAAACGGATGGATCAGCCTTCGATGGCATTTCCATTGTGCAGGAGGCGGCCACGTTCAACCCCTTAGGTTTATATGACGTGCAGGTTCAACGTCAACCCAAATGAACACTATAAGATATTATGGCTTGGTAAAAATTCACATTAGAGCAGCTTTGGAAACCGGTTTGAGCTGATATCGGAGAGATATTTAGGTCCTGGTTTCACAAAACGATGCAGGTTCGCAATGTTGGTGCAGGCCGTCCTATCGACAGCTGTTCAAGGCCGAAGCTACACGGTCAGACGTCCATGTGATCAAAGCGATAATGTTGAGGCAAACCAGGAAGTTGTCTTATATCTTGTCTTTTGTGTTCTTTTGTTCCTGAGTATGTCTAACAACAACTCACATAACACCATAACGTGTGCTCAATGCTTCGAGTCCAACTTAGTCAGCTAATAAAATCAAGTTTCAATTCAACGATCAAACTGTTTAAATGATGATGAACATTTTAAAGTTTGATCAGCTTCTACAAGCAACAAGAAAAATAAAAATCATACGTACACAAAAAACGTTAGTAAAAAGATATCAGAGACAAAAACATACTGTTGATGAATTGAAAGTCAGCTTTTTTTTTTCTTCTAAGGGCATAAAACTAAAAAGGAGAATTTCAACACCGCATTCTTTTTTTTTTTGTGTCTTCTCAAATGAAGACCTGAATTGTCACGTTGAAAAACCCCCCAAAACATTTATTCATTTGTCTATTTACATCATTCCCTCATGAGGCTGGGCCTAATTTCCTAAAATCCTTGCAGCCTTAGTTAGCGCTTCATTGACCTGGGCTCACATCTCTTTTCGCATTTCTTCTGTTTACTCAGACAGATGGATAAATTACGAATTTATCTGTAACATTTGTGCCAGGGAGTTGGGAAAAGAAGCAATAAACCGGTTCAGCATTCACAGTGTTGAAACTATGAACACGTAACTGAGCCTTGTAGGGGAATTCTCTCGGGATCCTCTGAGTCTTCAGCAGGGTGGCGGCTTGCCGAGACGAGGACTCAAACCCCGGGTTCGCCGGTTGAAGGTCGGTCAAAATATGTATTACCAATCCTATATTTGTCCCACACACACACACACACACACCAGCCACGGCTGTCCAGACTGTACATAGAAAAACAAGCGGCCCATAAGAGAGCCAAAGATGTTAAATATTCTTGATGGCATGCTGCCTAAATGAAGGCGTCTCCATTTTTGATCAATGAAAAACATGGAAATTGGAAATTCACCTTCTAAATGCTGTTTTTACTCCTTTCAAACTCAAGGTTTTTATTTTTTTTTCTTCATTCTTCATTAAGACAATGAACTACTTAAACTGCCAGCACGTTTGGGAAACCAGGCCTGGAGGAGTAGGCTTTGAATCTTCAAGTAAAGATGTACAAAGAGATGCACGAGCACCCACTGCAATAGAAAAAAGAAATGGCAAAAAAAAGAGACATAAAACTAAATTCTTAATGCACTTGCAGCATTAATCTCAAGAGGGAGGAGATATGCTTCTTACACAAAAATGTGGGATTCGGTACTTTTTTTTTTTTTTTTTCAATCCATTGTTTTCACATTCAAATGCCTATGTTATATTGCAGAGACTTTTCATAGCGTGAGCTCTGCGTCATTCAAGCTATTGGTTCCATGTGAAGCGTTTCAATTTAGGTTGTTCAAAATGTCCACGCCAGTTTGGTTTAAAAACCCTTTGTTCAAGTAATAGCAGCGTTTGTTTGCTCCCGTACTTCAAGCAGTGGCTGACAAATACACGGTTTTGGTATTCAAGACGATGAAGTGTCCAGAGCATCATGCAAATCACAGCAGCGGGAAGATGAAATTCAACAAAGCACCCACACTCACCTCTTCGAAATAATCTCATGAGCAGCTCCTCTACGATCAAGCAGTTTGTTTGTTTTTTAGGCCGAGAATAAAAGAGGAAAAAGGGGATTCTGTCGCAACCTTGTAGTCCAGTCAAAGTGCTCGAATCGCATCGTCGAGTATTGTCTGTTTTTGTTCTTCGAGCTTCAGCTGTGTATTTTTTGCCTAGGGCAGTAAGAACGTGTCCTCGGAGATTATTAGGTTGGAGGTGTGGCCGCAAGATGTTACAGCGGCAAAGACCCCTCACCTTAAGTCGAAGCAGGCCGGACTCCCGGTAAAAACGTCCTCCCTCGCCAGACAAACCCCCCCTTTTGCTGTATCGACAAAGAAAACCTAAAAAGAAAAAAAGAAAAAAAAGGAGAGGGAGAGATTATGTGGAGGAGACAACTCCTTTGACCACCGGTTCTCTGTTGAGGTACGTGGCCCAGTAGACGAGGTTGAAGGTCCCAAAGAGGACGGGGAACACTATCCGAGACATCTTGTCGATCTTGCTGACGCTGTTGTAGGTCTTCTTGGGGTCGAGGATCTTGGACTCGGAGGCTCGCAGCTGCACCGACGTGGTGTTGGAGATGGTCGAGATGGAGACGTCCTTGGTGAGGTTGGGCATGTAGTTGACGCCCGCCGAGCAAACGTTGTTCGGCTTCTTCGACAGCACCATCGGGTCCCGCTTCTGCAGTCGGAAAGATTACATTGAACGGTGAATTGACTCAATGGATTTCACTCGTTTGATCGCAAGGTACCACTGGAAAAAAAATCTAGGCAAGAAAAATCTAAGGTTCTCTGTAGTTGAATTTCAACACTACCAAGGTTACATGTTCCACTTCCACTGGGTATGGTGCTTTGGATCAAATTCTCTACCAAATATGTAACTCATCAAGAAAAGTGTCATAATTCTTTACAGTACAATGTCGAATTGAATGCACCGATTTAAAACAACGCTAAAGTAGACCAAAATCTGCACCTTGGGGTGCTGTGCTTCCAGGGCCTTCTTGCCATCCCACGCCCAGCTCCTCTTGGTGAAGTAGTTGACCGTGGCGAACTCGATGAGGGCGGAAAAGACGAAGGCGTAGCAGACGGCGATGAACCAGTCCATGGCCGTCGCATACGCCACCTTGGGGAGAGAGTTCCTAGCGCTGATGCTGAGTGTGGTCATGGTCAGCACAGTGGTCACCCCTGGTTCCAAACAAAGGCAAGTTTAGATTGACTTTTTGAACAATCGACTCTTGACTCTAATATGCCCAGTGGCCACCAGCTAGTCCCTGATGGGAACGTGCATCACTCTAACATTAAGATAAATTAAGATGAAAACAATATGCTACTGTGCTCACCAAAGACAGTTCTGGCAGGAACCGACTCTCTGTTCAGCCAGAATGACACCTGGGACAGGATTACCGTCATGAAGCAGGGCATATAGGTCTGGATGACAAAATATCCAATCTTCCTCTTCAGGTAGAAGTGGGCCATCATCACCGTATACTGTCCTAAAGGGTCGACAAACAAATAGAAAGGATACAAAGTTAGAAGGGGGTAAAACAATAAGGTAATAATATATGAGGTAAGTGGATTGATGTGTCCTCATGATGAAAGCAGCATCAGGGTGGGGTTTATGGAGAGTCAGTGACAAGCAACAGTATCTGAATGACGGTGCTTAGAACAAGTGCAAATATCAATTAAAACAAATGCAAAGGATTATCTGCAAATGTTGAGATGTGAGGTCTGCGCAATAATGTTTCTCTCCTCCTTCTGGCTGTCGCCGTAATGACATAATGAAAGGCGCCGGAGCTGAAAAATGGAAGGCGGCGGAGGTTGGACTGAAGTGAGAAAATTTCACATTCAATTGAACACGGTGAGGGGGGGAACAATCCTGACTTGAAAGCCATTATTAAATTGATAAAGTGGAAAGACCCGGGTTAGCCGCCGCGTTTGACGGAGAGAACGTGACAATAGATTATTATGCAGTTAATGTCTGGCGTTTGACAATGGGCGATGACAGCTGACAGGTACTTCCAGAGACAGAGAGAGAGAGAGAGAGAGAGAGAGAGAGAGAGAGAGAGAGAGAGAGAGAGAGAGAGAGAGAGAGAGAGAGAGAGAGAGAGAACACAATATTCCGTTAACAAACTGAAGATTGCATTTGAGGCTTTAAAAAATCCTCTCCCCAGCAGCGTTTTTTTCCGACTGCAGGCTCTGGTAAACTATGAAAAATCCACTGACTATATTCCACACGCATACACAAGCAGCATGCACACAGACATACACACTTTCCCTCTCTCTCTCTCACACACACACACACATGCATGCACACACACACGCAGAGTAATACATGAGGCTTTCTCCAGGCAAAATCGGATTTTTGAACCTCCCTAATCCCTGGTTACAATCTGCATCCTGCCATCAGTGAGAGAGAGGAGAGAAAGACGGAATGAAAGGGGGGGGAGGGAGGGAGGGAGGGAGGGAGGGAGGGAGGAGTTCCTGTCCTGGGAAGCCACACTGAGCCCCGCCCACTCTGCCCTGCCAATCCTGTCACAGACACACACACACACACACACACACGCACACTCCAAAACACACACGGAGCATGATCTCTGGCCGCTGACAAGCCGCACACACTCATACACACTCTCAGCCGCGGAGAGGGACATTCACCACCGCTAATCACTGGTGGGATGGAGGGGGGCTAACCGGTGTGGACGTTTTCTGCCTTCCTTCCTTTACTCTTTCTGCTTTTTGCTGCAGTTTGGCAGCTGTTTGTGGAGTCCTGGAACGATGCTCGCACTCTCTTTTATTGGACTGGCTGGCATGAGAAGGGAAGAAGCAGCAAAGTGATTCAGACGATGCGCCGTGGGCATCCCAGCACCGACTGAAAAGTAAGGTAAATTCATTTGACAGAGAGTGGGGGGGGGGGAGCGACCACCACATACCGCACACGTCAACGGCACCACCACCACCATGCCTCAATCCGGAGACCAGCACCACCGCCGCTACGTCTTACCTCTGCCCCATCACCCGGGCCCTCTGACGCCCCCATGACTAACTACCCCGCCAACTTCTACTGCTGCCGACCCGGGACAACCCGGGATCATTTTTGCCCTTGATGCATGGATCCCGACAGGACTGGGGGCGGAGGAATGAGGAGGAACATGTTCCTCTGGTGGATTTTACTGCTTTTCTCCCAAGGATTTGTATTGCGGCGCGTCCGCGGGGAGCTTCCGTTCATCTCGGAGAATAACGCGGCCATGCTGGTCAATTGGTGAGTAGAAGGGCAACAGTTCATTGTTTTACCTCGAATTGGCTTGAAGGGTCACCAGAATGCCCTGATTACCTTTTCGTTCAGGAAATAACTTTAAAGATGATGTTCCAAAACACTCTATCGGTCTATCTTTACAAGCCCTGTCCCTGCAACAGACGTAGCGAGCCTCTTATCTGTTCACGTTCTACTTTTGGAATTTGGGAGTTATTTCAGGAAAGATATTGCTGTCTGAGAAGGGGGGAGTCGTGTCCTTTAAAGACGCCAATCCTTTAAAGAAAGACTTCTAGACTAATCTCCTGCTTTATTTAGGCCAAAAGGGAATGTTCTCAAAGATTATGTGTGCTAATTGAAGACCTATAACAACTCATCCATCCATCCATCCATCCAAGAGGTACAGTAAAGTATGAAGAACAGTTTTCCTCTACCCAGTGCAGCCTAATGCCACCTGAGGCCCAGTGACCTAAAAAACAATTTTAAAATAACAAGGCAGATTATGAACTAATTCCTGCATGGCTGTACATTGTCGCCCTTGATCTTTCCCTCGCTGCACAACTGAACCTCTTTCTTTGATTGTGATTGTAACGGGTTGATTTCATCGCTCGTCACTTTTAGAGATGGACAATTTGCAGAGAAGCTTTAATTTACTCTCATCTTTAACATTTCCAAAGATAGGTTGTGGACATGCAGCTCAGGCCAGGAAGAGGGCGTATGTGTGATGCCGATTGTAAAGAAAATACATCTTGATAAGTTCCTCTTGATAAGTCTTCATCGATTGACAACTGGTTTGAATTTTAGAATTGAAATATCTCAAAATGTCCCTTCATGACTTTTCCTATATGCACTTTCTAGACAAATCAGTGTTATTAGATTTTTTTAAATCATGCAATGAAATAATAGTTATAATAAAAATAGTTTTTTTTAAATTTTTTGTTGTTTTATTTTGTTACATAATGTAATACTTCCAACCCAGGCAGTATACTGCAGAAACAGTAGTGAGAATATGGAAGTGGTAACAAAAACCTTAGGCTTCACTTCACTTTAGGCATCTATCTATCTATCTATCTATGTGTGTGTGTGTGTGTGCGTGTGTGTGTGTGTGTGTGTGTGATTATCTGCCAAGTGCATCAAGGGGGGTAATTCAGACGAATGCGTAAGAACCTGAGATTGCAAAGCACTACTTAGGAAAATCTGAAAATGTCTTGTTTGGTCTGCAGAAGGTATTTACAAGAGAGACACAAATATACAGAAACAAAATCAACTTGCTGAACCGAATGTGACCCCGATGCTGAAACTCATCAGCAAACTCAACAGATTTGGACGTTCTCCAGACAGAGAAGCTTTGTGCCGAACGGCGGCCTACTCTCTAGGTTAAACAGGATTTGCAAATAATTCTTAGCATTTGTTTTAACCTAGTCAGGGCACCAGATGGGGGTTTACTGATTTGGGGCAATTCAGGTAACGTCAGACAAATTGTCAATCAGATAAAAAGAGTACAAATGACTTTGTAATAGTCTTAACGTTGTTCGCGCAGCCCTGCCAAGCAGGATGAAACATGTTTAGAACTAAATACCAATTGACCCAGGTATGGGCTTTACCTGACCACCCATAGGAGGAGGAGTGGATGGTGTCATCAAACTATGTCATGGGAGGCCAGGGCTGGTAAAATACATTGCATGGTGTGTGTTGTGCCACATTTAGCTCTTTGCTCTAATGTCTCGCCTCTTGCCTGATCCATCATCATGTCACTATGTGATGAGTTTTAGCAAGTTAGTCTTGTTGCCAGTATTTTTGCAGCTTTCTCTCTGCAGGGCTTGAAGTTCAGCCTGGCAGCCAGGTGAGCTTCGCTTGCCAAAATACTTTGTGGGAGCTGCTTAACTGGATAAGTGCTGCATCTTTAAAAAGGAAACCTGCTCTGCTAGCTTGTTGTATCTAACAACCCTAACATTAACCCTCAGCTTCCCCCTGAACGATTCACTACCTCCATTAACAGAAAGTAAAGCATCCGGCCCATCATTCATTTTATCCACAGCAAACCTGATGAAGGCCCGCCGCACAACCAGACGGGCAACCAGCCGATCGGCAAGTCAACCGGTCAGCAATTCAGCTAGCCTTTCTGTCGCGCAGTCTACTGACTAGCTAATCGGTGAGCCAGTCGACCGTTCAACCAGACAGCCAGCCGGTGAACCAGCGAGTCAGTCATCCATCGAGTCATGGAGACAGGCAGCCGACCACTGAACCCTTTCACCCTGGTTTAAACCACTTAGTCAGCCGGTCAGAAAGCACAGGCGAGGTTTCAGCCGTGTGGCGTACCAATAAAAAACAGGGGGGGCGGGGGGGGGGATCCACACTTTTAATAATGACTCCACCGGCAACTGGGGAGAAGTGTATTACAGTTCCATTTTACATAAGGGTATTAAGCAGATGCCTTTCAACCCCCCCCACCTCCTCCCAACCCCCCACGTGTCACAGCTAGGCTGTCCAATCCCCAAACATGTACACACGCTCACACGCACCCAGACACACACACACACACACACACACACACACACACACACACACAATCAGGGACAGCCAACCAACCAATCCCTAGTGGATCTGTGATGTCATCTTCTTATGCCAAAGCTGATGGGCGGTTGGGTGGGGGATTAACCCCAAGGTCTCAGCCTTAGCTATACGTGTGTGTGTGCGTGCACGTATGAGCTCATGCAGGGGATAAGTGTTGTTTTACAGTGCTGGCAAGGCCTGCAGACAGCTGGTTGTGTGAGGGATAGGCTACTCTCCTCCACTCCTCTCCACTCATTGATTCTGATCTCCTGATGTTTCCACCCCCATTTACTCTCGTCCTTGCACGCGCCTCTCTCTCTCTCTCTCTCTCTCTCGCCACAGCATTTATCTTCCCTCTCCTAATCTAGAGTTAGTTACATCACATTATTTGTTATTACGATCACGCGTAGGGAACTGGCACATGAAAAAACGAGACGCATGAGGAAAGGATGAGTTCACGAATCCAAGCCGACGGTATCGCATGAAGGACGGAGACGGCGGTATGAATGGATGGTGCATAGTCAGGGTTAGGAGAAAAATCGAGTTGGGTTGAAATCTCTGAGCTGATTGGACCTTGCTTGATTTAAACCAAAAAAAAAGAGATGAAAAATGATACATGATCACTCAGATTGAGGTTCTGGTGTGCAATCAGGGCAGGGCTAACCATCAGTAAAACCATTATTTGGTGGCAAAAACCTGTTTGAAAGAGCTCAAATTGTTTATTGGGGGTCTGGAGGGGGGGGCCTTGTGGCAGATAAAAGCAACATAACCTAGACTGAGGTAAATTGAACAACCCGAAATCCACTGCAGTGTAAAAATGTCCATCTTAAAAAGTTCCATCCCATATAATGTCTTTTTAGAATCCATTTTTTCTTCAAACAAGTAGAACATTTCTGCTTGTTTCTTATTTCAATTAATTTTTTTTAATCAGGTGGCAATTTGTTGATAAAAGGCAGAAAACTCAAACCGTATCAGCGTAATGCCACTTAATTAAATGTTATTATTTTTTTAATTCTTGAAACAAGTTGAGTTTTATTTTTCCATTTGTTCTGAATGTACGATTTCGGCACTTGATACAAGATGAAACGACTTATTAAGAGAAACATTCTGCAGTGTGCGTGGTACTGGCCCGGTGTCTGGCGGCTAGGCTGGGTGACAGCTGGTGGGTCAGGATAGGCCACGCTGGTCTGCTCCCTTCCTCCTCGCTCTGATCTCCAGGCTGGTCGTCCTTATACTCACAGATTACTCACTCTACTTGCCTTTACTCTGCACATGGTCGGGAACATTTCTATCACCTTATTTTGATACAACCCCTAGCTGTATCAACACTAACAACCCTATATTCTATTCTATTCTATTCTATTCTATGGTTTATGCTGCAGTTCATGTCACAGCTGTCTGTGTCTGGATTAAGCTCTAGTACTACGACTGCTACTACTGTGATTACTTCTACTACTACTACTACTTTTACTATTACCACTACTACTGCTGCTACCATTACTGCTACTAGTTCTACTACTCTACTACTTCTGTTCCTCACACAATTAGTTACAGCCCTGCTATTCTATTCTATTGAAACTGTTGAGTCTGTTCTTTACTTAAGTATGATTGCTTACATGAAAACACACACACACACACACACACACACACACACACACACACACCTCTGCTCGTGTTTATGTCCTCTGTGCCTGCAGTTTGCCCTATAAGGTGGTACTGGTTGAGTCTTGACCCGTCCTCTGCCACCACCACAGACTTAGCGGCTCCCTGAGTCCAAGTGTAGACCACCTCTGACACGGGGTAGGCATCTGAGAGAGGGACGAGAGGGGGGAGAGGGGGAGAGAGAGAGAGAGAGAGAGAGAGAGAGTCGGTCATGCAAACTGATAGATACTGCACCGTCAACTTCGTCGACATTATTCCTTGAAATTAATGTTCAGCCATTTCATCTTTCCTCATCTGTGACCACGATGAGATTAACTTTACTTATTGCTTACTTTATTAATAATCCTCAGTATGTAGCAAACAGCTAAAGATATCAAATGAGTTTAATAACCTTCATACTGTCACATTGATCAAATGCGGGACATCTTATTTTGAAATGAAACTCTTCGTTTCACAATCTGCTCCTCATTATCAGGGTGTTGTGCCAAACAGTGTTTAAACGCTGGAAGGTGAGAGGGTGCAACGAGGGTTGGTAGGTTTGGTAGCTTCATACCTTGTTTGACATGTTCAATGAAGCACAAAATAAAACCCAAGTGAAAGTATTTCAAAATGTACATAGCCCAAGTTGAAAATCTGGGAATGGGTCAATAGGTGAAGAAGAACCCAACTCATCAACCATGTTTTTTTTTTTAACTTTTTACTTTAGCCAGGGTCAGTTCACATTTGGAGCTACATCCTATTACACACTCACACAGTTACATATACAGTCATGCTTGAAAGTTTGTGAACCCCTTGTGCAATTATGGAGTTTTTAACCATGCAATCTAGTTCAAATGAGCCCTGTTAACTGAAATAGAGCATCTATATTTACCAATTTCATATGCTTTTAGAGGAAATTGTGCATGGAGTAAAATGAAACTAGTTTACAAGGAATTAGTGCAGGTGCAAAAATAAGTGAACCTCCTCTTGCATTAGTTAAACCAAGTAGGTAAGTCGAATCAGGTGGTAAATAATTGGTTATGGAGTTAACCAATCAAAGGTCAGATCTTTGGGGAGGAGTTTGTGTGGTACTCCCATGGATACAGGTGAGAAACCTGGTCAGTTTGGGTGTTACCATTAAGGTGAAAGATATTACACCTACATATGTTTGCAGGGATATCTGAGTTTTTGTCAAATAAACCAGTTTTGTTAACTAGCAATCAAAGTATATCATGTATTTGTGTCTGTATTTGGGGTATCTTCAGTAAGACTTGAGGTATAGGTTTAGATTTGAGGATTTCGTTCTGGGTCAGAGGTGATCTCCACTGTCAGCAGGAACCAGACCTACTCAGATTAACTGTGTTGCATCACACTTGTGCTGAAAAACAGAACACCAATTCTGTAACCTCTGCTGATTTGTTCATGCTGAAGATTGAAATACTGTGCATCGATTTTTTTTTCTCTCTCACCGCCCCCTTCATGAGGGCTGAAATATTAAAACATAAAAACTATGATTTGATATTGCATGGAGCGAAGAGTATAACTTGGATAAATCTGACCTCGTATATTTGGCTCACATGAAAAACGTTCCCTTATAAGAGGAGATGATTTATTCAGTGTTTCCCATTGCTGTCAACTTGCCAATCCGACTCAACTTGTTTCATTCCTTTTACCTTGAAACAACTGAAACTGGAATGGAAGTGAAATAGGAAACACGTTATCTCACTCTACTGGCAGATAGTTCACAAAAAAACATCTAAAAAATATGAAAAAAATGTAATTTTCAAACTGATTTCCTGAATAAATGTCTCGTTAAGACGTTTTTTGGACGGTATTCAGAAATGCTTCATTCATGATCATGGAATTATACTCTGGCTTTTCACAGAATTAGAGCAGCACTCTCGTGGTGAGCGCTCTGTTTACCACATTACCTGTCCAACAGAGTGGACTGATGATCGGCACAAGCAAAACAAATTAATGTCTACTTGTAAGAATGACGGTGAAAATAAGGCTAATTGATTGAGATGGTAAAAAAAAAGCGATAACATATGAGAAAGAGATAGATAGAGGCTAAATTAAAAAAATCTACTGAGAGGAAAATGAGGGCTGAGTGCTCACAATATAGTGCCCACTTACTATCTATTCGTCTATCCATTTATATTGATTTCCTCAAAAGACAACAAGATGAGGAGTTGAGGGAAAAAAAATCATCCAGAACAGGGTAAACTGTCAGACGCAATCAAAACACTTGATGGATCATGTTGAGAAAAAGGAACAACTGCACGGCGAATTCGATGCTGCCAAGTGAAGCTTCCTCAGCTGGAAACCTCTGAAGCTATTTTTGAATCAGACCATCATGGACATCTAATAATTATGGATGACAGGGACCATATATCTGACAAGCGTCGAAGCATGCTTAGCGTTTGGTTTAATGTATGTCACGTTTAGATTTGGGCTGTATCACGCCAAAGGCCAAACACCTAAATTGGAAGGTAGATAGGTCGGAAAAAGGGATTATAGCAGGGGGGGGGGGGGGGGGGTTTATTATGTAGAGGAAGAGCTAAAGGCTTTGTGCACCTCGGCCAACTTTTCAGCAGTTCACGCTTCACGCTTTGCTGCGCCCGCCTTGTGTGTGTGAAGCGAAGACAGCTAGAACTTATCCAAACTCATCACTGACTATGCACTCTCAGTGAAGCTGTCTGAAACACAACAGAGGCTTTTTTTTCAGCACAACATTTCTGTTTTTTTTTCTAAATACTGTGTTATTAAGAAATTAATAATCAACACATTGTAAATATGAAAAAAATATCAAGTACCTAATAAGAAGTAGGGCCACCCTTCAGAACAGTTTCAGTCTTCGTTTGATTGCAGGCTATCCTTCATCCTGAACTGTGTGTAGTGGGATAGTGGACCTTTCCTCAAGGATGAAAGCCTCCAGCTCTTTGAGAGATGAAGGAGGAGGAAATCTACTTCCCATAAAGGTTTAGGTAAGATGACTGAGGAGGCCAAGAAAGGTGTTTGACTTCATTCTGGATTTGATGAAACCCCTCTCGATTAGCAGTGTGTATGGGGAGTATTCTCATCTTGGAATATGGGAAGTGCTCCTGGTCCGGTAAAATGGCCTCATATGTCTGTCCTCAAGATGGATCCACCATGTTTAACAGTTGGACATTGTGGGCTGCAGGCATCCTTTGGTTTTCTCCATATGGATGTAAGAAAAATGGTGAAAGATGACTCATCAGACCATATTGTATTTTTTCCCATTGCTTAGGACTCCAGGTTTTGTGCATTGGTCTTGGATACAGCGGTTTCTAAATGACAGCCCTGCCATAAGTAGCAGCTTTGTGAAGCAGTTTTTGTGGAGCTCTTGGTTCAATTCTGACCATTGTTTCGTAGCGTTAAGTGTCCGTCTGTCCCTACTTGCGACCGCTTTTCGTCTTTGGAAATGCAATTAGTCTGTGTTTGACATATGCTGTCATGGTTTTTGGGGCTGTTCCCTTCGCCGCTTTAAATAATCTTGCAGTTTGTGTTACCAATGCCTCTGTAATTCAGACACAGGCTATTTGGCCTCTTTGCAACTTTGTGTTTGCTGACACATTCTGCTAATTGGCAGAATGTTTTCATGTGATGTTTCGGTTATATTTGTGCCCCCCCCGGGTATCATAAGTCATATTTTTATTCTTGAAAACAGGCTGGCCATGTAAATGCCTTCATATTTTAACCTACTAAATTCATTCCTGTCACGAAGGGCAGATGCAGATGAAGGGGAACGAGGGTACAGAAGGAGTTTTAAGCTTTGAGACAATTGAGACAAAGATTGCAGGCGGTGCAACTCAGTATTAAGGTGTTCCTAATATTTTGTGCTCAGTGTGTGTATCAGTACACTGAATGTACACTTCAAGATGTGTGTGCAAGTTCACTTAACAAGGAAGCGTTGCACCATTGTCTGCCATTTTGCTTGTTTTGAGACAAAGAACTGCATCCTAAATTAAAAGCTACATCAATGGGCTCACACTGAACATTTTACCATAGAGTATTAAGTGTCCTCAGAGTAGATTTGAGAGCTGCATGGCCAAAGGCCAGCATCTAAATTGGCAGTAGGTTAGGCCAGAATAGGGGATTAGAGAGATTTCATTATACAGTGGGTGAGCTAAAGGATTTGGAAGAGAGGAAAACACACCTGAGCCAACTTTAGAACGTTTCTTCATGCTTTACTGCGCCACGCTTTATGAACATTTAGAGTCACTACTCCGCTACCAACGGGGGATAGATGGACCTATGAATGAACAGATACTTCAAGGCGAGGACATTCTGACCCAAAAGATGAGACAGTTTTAGCCCTTTGCTCATGGATAACAATAATAAACCGTGGATAGCAAAATACTGTATGGTGCTGTCACAGACTACTACACTAAAACCATGTTTGTGACTGTAGCACTCTAGCCATTTTGTCCATTTTAAGACCAGGGATTGTATCTTGAAATGAACACTGCTTTGTCGGTCAAAGTATCATAACATGCAGTGGTAGCCATCGTACTCTGCTGTCTAGTGGAAGGTTGGCGGGAGATTACAGTTCAAATTTGGCATGTACCTATGTCCCCTGAGGCCAAGGCTTAAATAAGGAGATGCGTAGGTCAGTTAAAGAGATCGTAATCAACCAGTGGATGCATGAAAACTCACCAAATGCTGGTCTGGTTTTGACAGTTTTCTGATGGTGTAGCGTTTACATGACTCTCAGAAGCCAATCAGAAGAGGTATTTTGGCCACGTGGTACATTTAAACGTAGTGACAGGAATGAGAGAGCCTCGCTACTGTGAGCAGCGTTTTCGTGTCGATTTACCGCGCCGCTGCACATTTACTGGGAAATGTGCACATTTACAAATTTCCCACATTTACTGTAACATATATACAGCCTCAAGAATAAATGTAAAAACACATGCTTGCACCTGGTCTACACTAAAGTAGACTAGACTAGAAACACTAAAACTACACCCTGGGGCCTTGACAAATATGAGGAAAAATCATGCAGGGGTGCCATTAACACATTATCCCCATTATACGCTTACACTTGTCACCTCCGGGGCACTCCGAGGGGGTGATTAGCTTACTGTTTGCCGTGAGAAGGCCCAGCAGCTCCTTACGGTCTAAGTGGATTGCAGTCAATGTGTTGCCATTACACAGCGAGTGTGGGCGGACTGCGTCTCACAGAAATCTGGAGATAAGAGGCTCATCCTTTTAGCCCAAGAGGCTCCCAAGGTGTGGCTTTTGGCCAGGTCGGTCTTTAAATACCCCCAGGGCAACTCTGGTTTCTATACATGACCTCGCCGTTACGACGCCCAGACAGGCTTCCCCTTTAAGAAGTCATTGGGGAAAGCCCTTCCGATCGTTGCCCTAGTTGAGTGTCAGGGGAAAGGCTATAATCTTCTCTTCTCTTGTGCAACATGCAAGGAAAACCCGTAGCTCAGCAAAGGCCCAGTAGTCCATCATAGGCTAATATTGTTTAGCAACAAATTTGAGTTTTATTAAAGTCATAATCTTCAACATTAATCCTCGACAACCCCCAGAGGACAGGCCTGAACTTGTTGCATTTCAGCAGTGGGTTTTATGTGTAGGTGCAATAGCGCTAAAAGAGCAATAGCCATAGCGGGAGTGGATAGTAAGAGCAAGAGTGACTTTTTGCGGTTGAAGAAAATTAAGTTGACATGTTGCGCTTACACAAAACGCAACATGTCTTGTGTCTGCATTGCATTCTGGTTTATCTTGGCTACTGTCGGTGAAGAAATTGGTATTTCTTCCTCATCTATGATGGATTTCTCCCTGTATGATTGTTGAACGTTGGTCTAGAAAGACGTCCATGGCTCTTTGATTCTGACGGGACTGACACCAAAACCTGACGCTTATACCGTTGATGTTTTAGATCAGTGGTTCTCAATCCTGGTCCTGGCGTACCACCGTCCTGCAGGTTTTTACCTGGTAGGATAGAAAGCCAGCAGGGTGGTGGTACTCGAGTCTTAATGGAACCTAACATATTCTGTTCCATTGCATTGAAGTCTGAAGATTTCGCTGTGGTACAAAAGATAAATAAATTCGGACTCCATTGTCCTACTGTTGCCAAACTTGTGGATAGTTGCTGAGAAAGTTCTAATTTTTTGACAATATTATTGTGAACTCATTCAAAATATACACCTTGATGAAAGGCTATTTCCTTGAACTCTTACTTTTTTTTTAAGGCATTACTTCACATGTTATGTATGGAATTATCTGAATGACTTGTAGGTTAGTGGTGTTTTTTACTGGATTACGGTGCTTCAGAAAGTCTGCAATTAAGCAATAAAACAGTTTGACATACAGGTCCCTCAGGTTGATTTGAAGATCAAAACAAAAGATGAAGTCAGAAAGACACGAACACTGACTTTCACTGACGCAAATGACAGAATATATCTGACGATGATTCAAATTAGAAAAACATCAGAGTGGTGGACATCAACCAGTGGTTTCATTTACTCACAGCTGCCGAACTTGAGAGGGCAGGCGTGTGCGTCCATGGGGAAATCCTCCAGCTGCATGGGGCATTCTGCTGCTATGGTCAACCTGAGGAAACAAACACACAATACACCCATTAACCATATCATATATTACTACTACAATGTATACCTAATGCTCAGTATATGGTGCTATAACCTGTAGACTTCAAGTCCTTCAAATTCCCTCTCATATCAGAACTTTTGTGTTTCTTTTTCATGTATTAACTTGCCCTTTAGGCTTTTAGAGTGACGCTCTTTTCCAGATCAACTTGTGCAAGAGTGCAACAATGGATTAAGCTTCAGTTTCTAGATCGCCCACATTACAAGCAAGTAAAAATCAGGATCATGCAAAGGTCCAGGCTTTAGTGCCCTAACAATGAACCTGGGACCATAGAACGATCACGTCAGAGCAAACTGGTCGGAAAAGAAGTAGAGCAAGGGCTAGGGAGAGAGGTTGAAGGCATTTTTTATTTCATATTTTTAGGTTTTTATTTTTAAGAGAGCAATTAGAGTAAGGAGAGAGTATTGCTTCCTTCTTTGCGTCTGTGTAGAGACAAATCTGTCAACTGTCATTTCATAGGACAGCAGCAATTCACCAAGTTGTGTTACTGATGATGATAATGGGTAACGCTTCTAAGTACAGTACAGTATTTCCCCCATTCAGCAAGACTAGCATTACAGTGATAATACTACCACCTGGTGGTCATAGTGTGTTATTCTGTTTCTCCCTGCCTGGAAAACAATCAAATCCCTTGGCATGTCTCCGCCTCTATTATTCTAAATGAAACCTTGGCACAAAGAACCATGCAAGTCCCTTTTCATTGTTTTTTTTTCTCCAACAGGCAATCAGCTCTCGGTTGTGTAATCAATCCAAATGATTTGGAGTATGGATGCAACACATCACCTGAAACCTCTATTATCTGACTGTGAATTGAACAAAACAATTTCATTTACTATGATAATGAGATTTCAAAACCTATTGTTTGTTTGTGCGAAGGATTCAAATGTAAAGCTCACAGTGCAAAGATGTCCACCTCTAATCCCATGAAACACAATTCAAAATGTAAGACCAGGGGAATGTATTTCAGTGGTTTTACATGTAGATGTCATTTGAGCTGCCCCAGATACAACTGATTTCACCTCCCAGCTCCTGAACACAAAACAAGAACTGGAAGATTAAGCTAATCAAGCAGACACGTCATAATCATTCTGTTTTTTTTCCAAACACATTCAGATATTTGCCCTAGATTTGATCAAATAAATCCCTTTGGGTATCCTTGCTCCAAACTAGTTAACAAAAAAGATAAGATAACAATAGCAATACCAGCGTTCAAACTAGCACACAAAAAGTGATTTGTAAAAATTGCATTAAACGTTTCCCTTCGATAAATTTAGACAACCTGGTGGTTTCTGCTTTCAACCATCCAGACACACGAACAACCTCAAAATTGAAAACATTAATTGCAGGATGAAGTAAATGAATGAGTATTTTCTGAATTATTTGAAAGTATTTGACAACTATGCTGCCAAGATATGCAAAAAAAATCCCTTCTGTGTGATGTTCTTTCCATACAGGCTCCCAATCATATCATAGGAGTGAATGACGCAGAATAAAGTGGGAAAAGAGGCCACCTCTGGTCCCTAGGGATGGCTGTTTTGGGGCTCAGGTTGTTTTCCACATCAGTGCAGAGATTATCCAATTGAGTTACCTTGCTTATTGTGTCTAACACAGCTGAAGGATTTTGAGTATCTCTGGGAGATGGAAATTAGAGCATAGCTGTTGGCTATTACACCATGTTCTAATTATTCATGTGTCCTTGTATCGTTAGCAAGGATGCCTTCAAAGACGGAGGGGGCTTTTCGTTTTGGGGGCACTCAGATTTGTTTGATTTATACCACAAACCTATAATCAGAGAGTGTCTGTTTCACACTGTAGTTGGACCATGTTTGGAGGTCTGCTCTACAGTGCCAATATATACAATAAACCACCCCAGAGCCAACGTATCAGGGCCTCAGAGAAGCACATATTTTTGAAATCGTGGTCAGGTATTAAATTGGTTTCATGGGCTTTCCGGTTATGCAACATACCCGAGGGGATAAAGAACCATGTAAATGTTAAAATGCAAGTAAAACAAAAAGGGGAAAACACAAGAACTGCAATGAGAATGTCTTTACACATCAGAAGCGAATTGCACTGTAGGACAGGATAGATTAAACATGGGATTGTCTTATTTTTATACTAAAATAAATTGTCGGTATGGTTGCATAACATGTTCAAATGTGTGGAAGGCCAGCGTGATTCAAGTCATAAAGTCAACACTAGGAACAGGAGTGAGAATGGCAACCCAACCATATCTAATGGCGGAGTGTATAATGTCCTCGCCCGGTGGTGATATAGGAGTTGTAACCGGCTGATAAAGCCGTAAATGAATCCCTCTTGTTGTCAGGCTGTAATGGGCTGCCATCAAGACCATGTGCATTAACCTCGCACAGTGTTTTGAAACGAGACGCCGTATGAATTATCCATGGAGACGCATGCATGGAGATTTGCTCAACAAAACCGGCCGCACCCTGCTCGCTAATGTATTTCAAATGTGTTGACGGTGCAATCATGTTTACTTAGGGGAGAAGAAAGAGAGGAGCTTTCATTGACTTGAGTGGTGTGGGGGTGAATGTGTGTGTGTGTGTAGGTGGGTGCAAAGTGTGTATAGTGCACAGTGACAGGCATCTTGTGTCTCTGCATTTGTGCATGTATACCCATGCTTCTGTTTGTACATGTGTATGTGCTCCGGGTGTGCAGTATGTGTGTATGTGGGAGGGGTTGTGCACATGTGGTGCTTGTGTGTTTACTTCCTATGAGCATGGGTGCATGCATGTAAGGGAGCGTGCATAATGGCAGTTGTGGGCGTGTCCGTTTACTGTACGTGTGCATGCCTGTGTGTGTTAATTTATACATCATAGTAAATAGTTTCAAAGTGGTGTAAGTTATATGAGGATATGGTCTTTTAACAGGAAACATTTTTGCAATGTTTTTATTTAACACTACATCACTGGGTATAGATAGTACCAGGGTTGCACACAAAACACACGGTTACCCATGTTGGCGTTTACACGTTCCTCTACTTACCACGAGCTGTTAAATGCAAAGAAGTAATAACTTCACAATGCTAGCAGGCAATATAGAGAGACTTATGGCTTTGCTGGTGAGCTAGCTGTACCCTGCGAGCACCCAGATGGCCCGTGTGCATGTGTCTGCGCAGGAAAAAGCAGTGCGGGTCTGTGGTTAAGCTGCTGGTAATGACAAGCATGGTACTGTAACAATCAGACGATTAAAAGCAACCTACTGCTGCTTCATTCCTACAGCGGCAGGGGATCTGATGCCATTTTTAGATTAGGGACTTTCTCTCTCTCTTACAGACACACATACAAACATATCTAATGCATACATGCACAGAGGCAACACACAAATATGCACAGATGCATACACACACACACACAAACACACACACGCAATCCTCTCCTTCTTAAGCCCTGGGGTTCGAAGGTCAGCGTCGCTGTGACTGATTAGTGCGGAAAACACACTTGACAGCCACAGAGCGCGTGAACTTTAACGCACTCTAACGCGTGCATATGTTTTGTCTCCGCGTACCTATGCATTTAATGCGTGCGGCTGCATGCATGCACGCGTGAGTGTGTGTTTGCGCGCAGCTGAGAAAGAGGCGGGCGTAACTACTGGATCCGTATATATGTGTCAGGAGGGTTACATATGGATAATCTATCTTACATCTAGTATTATGCTCCCTGTGGGCGGCAGTGATATCAGATAGAGTGCTCTCATCCGTGATACAGTCTACTCTAAGTCCTGCAGCTGCAGTAACTCCTAAGGATAAATACTAAGCACAGAATCATTCTAATTCTCCGGTGCAAAGGTCACGGTAAGACCTAGCGGGCCACTGTACCGTTCCCTGTAAACAAAATAACAAAAGCCGTGATTTCGCTGGCGCAGAATTATTTCGATGGCTATAATTTGGGAGCAGAAGCCGGGAAGTCAGGAACAACTAACAGCACATGAATCCATCTAGACTCAGTTTGCCCCCGTTTTATTTGTAAGATAGAATAGATATTTTCCCACCTTTTTAAGTCTTTAAATATAGATGCATGTGTTAAATTATAGTAAGCACACAGCACAGAGGGCTCTGTGTTAATCAAAATAAAACATGAAATTCATACTCTGACAATGTAATTGAGTTTTCTGTGTAAGTACTGGTAATTTAGCTTATAATAATCACTGACTGGAGTTTATAGTTGACCCACTATATCACTGCCAAAAAACTAGTTCACAATGGGGCAGCTCTTCATAATGGATGATATCCCCCTGCAGCTCCTCTCAAAACCCTACTGGTGCATTTAAAGAGACATTTCACTTTGGTATTTATGTTTTTTTTTTTTTTGCACATGCCTCAATATGCATGCATGAGAAAAAACATAATAAAAAGAAAAAAGAAATGCCTGCTCTTTTGATTATGTTCCCTTTCTCTTAATATGCAGCACTTTATTGTTTTTTTTTTTCTGCCAGGTTATCAGGACCAAAACACTGCATCATATAAACCTCTGAAAGTCACATGTATCCTTGACTGGCCACTGGGTGACACTGTTTTGCTGTGGTCCTGGCTGACATCCTGAAGGTTTTCTGCTTACTGTATTGAAAGCTACACTGTTTTTTTTTGCACAAAGCTATAGCCACCCTGTATTAGTGGCCACAATTCTTACAACCCTTCCCTTGGCTAGTATTGTTTCCTCTCTTCTCAAAACATGTTGGAGGCAGGTCTAAATAGGAAGGAGTGTTGATTCCATTAAGACTTTTTAAACTCAATACTTTCTTCCATAATGTGACATAATTTCCTGTTGAAATAGGATGTTGACAAAAATGTGGGGAGGGACTGTTCAAAAGGGGCCAACAGGTGTAAACCAATGGGATATCTGCTAGGGAGAGAAAGACAATTTCATTGATGGGAAGGGCAGAAGGGGGCGGGACTGTTCAAAAATCTGTTATGATATTATTGGTTGGATTTTTTTGATGTACGCCTACTGGTACCACTAAAAATACATTGTTTTCCAGAGAGTAAAAGTAATTCGGTTTGTCATTTATTATTAAATAGGTGTATATTATCTACCTACCTATATTACCTTTTCAGTAGCTCTAAAATATAGAATCACTTTCATCACTTTTTTTCAAGCGGATGAATGAAGCTCTACCTGTGCATGAGTCATGACATTGCAGAGACTTAACTCCAGTGTACTGTTAAGCCTACCTCATAGTATACAGCAGGGTGCCATCATCCTTCAGCCTCAGCAGCTTGTTGGGCGTGGTCATGTTATGGGCGATGGACTTCTTGCCGTTGAGGAAGAAGGTATCGGGGGTCCAGATGTTGCTGGCCAGCAGGTTGTTTAACGGCAACATCTCCATGGGCCCTTTGAAACACAGACGCTCGTCCTTCCAGCTTTGGCGGAAGAACACGTCGATGGTGTATTCCTGAGACAGAAATGAAGAGATTTAGGTTGGGTTTCATGTGTTGGATACACAGTAACCGGGGGCAAGGAAATCAGCACATTCATTTTGTATTTTTAGGTTTAACTTGACTTTGCACGTTGGCGGCCCCCGTTGGCAGTGAGAGGTCACTGTTCCGTCACTTCCTGTGGGCCGATGAGTGACTATACCCGACAACAGAATTTAATTTGGGCAAATAGGGTGAATCAACGGGGTCTCAATCAGGGTGAATGGGATGCTCTTCTCTATTGCAGCTCCACAATGGATGTATTTTTACATAAAGAAATGTCCTTTCCCAGCTTTAAGTATAGGTTAAATGACATTTAGTTATGGCCTGTCACGTTATTACTAAGAGTTTATGAGAAAATAAGTAACTTATTAAGGGATCAAAACTAATTTGACTTGTGTGTACCTATTAAGGACCAACTAAACTATCATGTACACTTAACAGACATACATGTGTGCTTGCTGCACGTTCCTTCTCCATGTAATATAAATGTTCAAGATATGATAGATTTAACAACCCGATGTAGAAATCAATCATGTATTTGTTGCTGTATGAAAGATCGATTAGCTTCAAGCAAAAAAATAAAGAATTCAATGCTGTATCCCTTAGAACAATGACTCTGTTAGTGGACTGACATAGAAGCTTTCATGAGCCGTTCATTAATCAATCATGTGTCCTTGTCAATACCTTTTTCAAGTCAATTATAGGCAAGTAAGGTTGGTCACTCGTGTCAAAGTGTGCTAGGATATGGCAGGACATAATATAAGATTTAATGAAAGAGGAGATTTAATGCCTTTTCCTATCCAGGTAGACCCTTATAGTCCATAAAGCAATGAATTAATAAGGCGATGAACCATTTGGAACAAATGGGGATGGGCCAGCCACATTGCATTAAACCTCAGATGTTTAAAGCATAGCGAGCCATCCACATTCATTTTGTCTCAATTGCTAATGCCTATCCCTGCTAAAAAGCAACTTTGCCCATCTCCAAAGACACATCAGCTACAGCTCTTAACCTCTGCTAACATCGCCATGTAATGTAAAGGAAGCAAATGTTTACATGTGGGCAATCTAAAAATACCTAGTTTGGATGGGAGAGAGGCAAGTGTGTATCCCGCTAGTGTGTTTGTCCACCTTACTCCCATCTGTCTCTGTGTATCTACGGCAATTGCCGCTGATGGACTCACCATCTCCGTGTCAGACACCGGGCCGAAGCTTGTGACGAAAATATTCGTCTTGATCTCGGTGACATTTTCTGTTGAGAGAGCAGATTTTTAAAAAAATCACCAAATGAAGAACATGACAATTTTAAATGGATTCCGACTAGGTTTAGACCAATGGGCCATTGAAATATTGGCTATCAGACATATACGGTCTACTGCCAATATGATGACGATGATCACAGCTACATAAAAACACTGTAAAACCTGCAGATTTTATTTTCTTTGCACGTTTTATATTTTCCATTTAATTGTAAACTGTAAATTCGTTCTTCAAGTGAAGGCAGTAAAGTTTCCCCCTACCATTGAATCGGTGGGATGGGTCACTCTGCCTTAAGGGAGCTTCCTACTCTACCTAAAGCAACTTCATTAGTCTGGGTTTCAATGGGGAGTTTTAGTCTCCCGTGATGGTCTGAATGCTGTTTCAGAGGCTTTTCCACCCTTACAAGAAAAAAAAACTAAATACTAAATAATTTTTGGGGGGATAAAAAAAGAAAGATACTGAATATTGAGACAAAATATCAGCATCTTCAATACAAACATATTATCTTCAACCAAATTGGTTGAACCCTGTTTTCGACTAGAGAATAACCCAAGGCTTACTCAGTATTCATGTGAACCCACACAGCGCCACGATTTCTTCCACAATGCATTGCTTCTGAAGATGATGTGTAAGGTGGGACAACATTTCTGTCATTTGCACCAGCAAAGCCATCAAATCGCTGCCGTGCATATAAATTCGGCCCTGGCGAGCCCCGGTTGGTTGTGCTGTGAGGAGCAGGTCGTTGAATGCCGAATGAAGGCCTGGATGTTTTTCTGGTATGTATTTTTAGGCCCTCTTGTCAAGGGTAGCAACGGTTACCAGGATGTGAGAGCAGGCTTTTGCCATGACACATCAGGCACTCAGTATGAAAAAAAGCCTTGCTTCTATACTAATTACGGGGCAAGTATATTGAAAACGAAGTGAAATGAGGAGGCTAATGTCATGGGGCCAAAATAAAGAGCTTGCATCAAGTCATTGGAACAGACGCAGTAAGTGCTAGAACATTATCTAGAGAGAGAGAGAGAGAGAGAGAGAGAGATGAGGGAAATAAAAATGAAAGACATTCCTTTCAATAGGCTCTTTTAGATAGAAAAAAAACCCCTCCATCTCTGAATAGCAATCTGTGGGCTCTCAAGGTTATCTCCCGTTGCCGGGTGAAGAGCGTGAAGAAAATACCACAGTATATTGAATTCAGGCTGTGTTGAAGACGGCTTGATTGATTTATCCTTTCTACCAAGGCAACATACAAGAAAGGGCTGCATTCATGAACCTTCCAGCGGTTCGGCATAAAGCATCTGACAACAACACGTGTGCGTTCACTTTACTTGACACGGGAGCAAATTCCGCATCTGCTCTCACGGTTCCTACCCCTGTATCTGTCAGTCGCTCAGCATTTCCCATGAATCAGTGCATGAAATTGCAGCAGGAAAGTGGGCTTCCCACAGTAGTGCAACGGGTCCGGGTTAGAGGGTCAGGGTTAGCATCCTGGAAGGCTATGTGGCATTATTATATTAAGAGTGTGAGATCACTGCCTTGTACCTTTAAATTAGAGGGCTTTGGATGTTGCTTGGAATGAAAAAATATTAAATTGTCATATTTGAAAGACTACAGTGCTAGATTTTCAGTGTAGGATGCTAGAAATTGAGCTATTGGGGGTTTATCATTAGTTTAATCCACTAGATTAGTCAAATTGAGTAACATAATCCAATTGGTCAAAATATTCCCACTTGTAATTTGTAATCTGAATAGCCTCACCATATTCTTGTCATATCATCTAAAACCATTAACTATTATTTTGCATTCATTCTGGTTACTGGTCACTGTCCCCAACCCTGGCTACCTCCCAGTCCCGGTCGGAGCCTGTTGTCGTAGCCGTCAAGCAGCCCGTCCAGGATCCTGGTGAAGACTGTGCTGTTGTCGTTGGTGACCGTCTCCTTCTGAGCCTCGGAGGTGGATAGGCAGAGGCTAGGGGGGAGGAGAAATTAAAGGAGAGGAGGAGGAGGAGAAGGGGAGAAATTAAAGGACATGATAGGAAAGGACAGAATAGGCTATGAGGAGAAATGACAGTAGACCAGCCTGTGGTTAGTTACCAATTGCATGATGTCAAAATTACACGGTTGTTGTGATTAATTAGCTGGCTGCAGTAATGACACGGCTGTTGTGATTAATTATTTAACGTAACTACTGATTACAACTACCAGTAGCCATAATAAAATAATTAAAGCTGCGATATGCCATCCAAATATAAATGTGGCATGGAGCAAGGCACTAGGTGTTGAGGAAGAGCATGGTCCCTCAGATTACAAAGAGGGGAATTGATTCTTCTCTTTTATTGCAAAGAGTATCTGTTTTTGGGTAGAACACGGCGTGGACTGACAGGAAATGACACGCAAAAAAAGGTCACGGGCCGGGTTTGAACATATGACATTGCCAGAACGCGCCCTGTGCCTCATCCTGCCGCTACTACGAAATGAGAATGGGCCACATCAAGTGATTTACTGACAGCAATGCCAAAGGCTGCTACCAGGACATGTGATCAATCACAGAGAGGAGGCAGAGCTGGCAGCAGTATATATATATATATATATATATATATAAATAAATATAAATATTTGAGGAGTTTGAATCCAAAACAGGATATCAAGCATTTGTAAAATCTATTTCCCACTCCGACAACGTGACTGCTGCGATGAAAACTAAGCTCACTATTGTGCTTCGTAAAGGCAATGGCAATTTTAAGATCCTTGCTTTCAAAACACTGACATTTTAGAGCATGCCTGTGCAACAACACCATACATTTCAATGATTTTCACGTGGCTTTATTTAGTGGATAAATAGCATTTTGGAATTTTTGTTTGTATCATTTGACTTAAAAAAAAAGAAATATTGGTATTATCATGTCATTTTCCCCCAAAAATGCATGTTTGGCTGACAATTTCAGACCTACCTATCTTGGCATCCACACAGGAGCAGGAGAGAAAGGACGAGCCATGCCATGACTGAAATGCTGCTCACTTTGTTGTTTAGAGCTATAACACACACAGACACACACAAACAAACAAAAAGAATAAAATTGCACCACTGCCACAAACCACCACCACCACCATCATCATCATCAACAACAACATCATCATCCACATGAAGATAGTCTCATCACCATCTTCATTATTTTCTCCACCGTCACAGCTCTTTCATCTCATCTTGAACACACGGTGAACTAGGCAGGTCTAGTAAGTCACACAAAGAAACTCTTCACCCCGCTGCATGCAGAGGCAGCCCATCACAGGAATCCCTAAATCAAGCGGCGGGACAATCTCTGCTCAATGAGGCTGCAATCTGCACAACTCTGACATCCAAATCCAGTCGGAAATACTCGTTGGGTGTTTCGCATCTGGGATAAAGGAAGATAAAACTACCCCACAAACCCGGTGCATAAAAAAAAAAAAGAAACTGTTTCCTGCAACATCGTCCCCATTGTGTAAAGCTGCCACTGCGTATGAATTCGCATCCAGCGCAGAGGCATTACCATTCAGACGGGCTATTCCCCCATTTTCCCCCTCTCTCTACCAACCCCCCACCCCGCCCCCAAAATAAAAAATAAATAAATAAAAAAAATCAAAAATCAGAGTCCTTCATTCCTGTCTATCTATTTCTATCTCTATGAAAAATACAGCCAGGTGAGAAAAACGGGCTACCTGAATGCAGATCCATCACCATGAGGTTTCCCCCCAAATAGCAGCGGGGTCGGTCGGTCGGTGGCGGTGGAATTTAAGAGTATCACGGATAGCCTATCAATAACCTAATCCCGTGATCGGTCGGTTCTCTCTCCTCCTGCCTTCAGCTTTTCCACCATGAGCGGCGGGTCTGCTGTTGTTCTCTCTCTCTCTCTCTCGCTCTCTCTCCGTCGGCCTGGTGCGCCTCAGTGACTCCCCATCGGACGCGGTTGTAAGTCTGTATCTAGTCTTTTATCGGCTACACCGCGTCTCCCGCATCGTCTCCGGGGGTGTCGGGGGGCAGCATCACACAGGCTGGCTCCTAGATGGTGTCGACGAGCCTCTGAGCTCGGAGCGGAGACTGGGCGCGCTCCACATTGTCTGCCTGCCTTGGACGCCTACTGCCGGTGCGAGGGAATGAGGTGCTGCGACGACGGCTAATAATCTTATAATAGGTTTCCCCATTGGTGGGTTTGGAGGAGGAGGCGCGCTAACAATGCAACCGCTGGAGGAAAAAAAAAAAAGAAAGTCAAATATTAACAGAATCAGGTTTGGCTTTGAGTCCGATTGCTGAATTCGAAAGGGAAGAGGTGGTGTGTTAAAATAAGAAATAATAAATAATAATAAATAATAATAATACAACAATACAAATGTGATACTTTATTGATCCCCGTAGGTATTTGTTTTTTGCTCCCCCTCCCTCCACAGCGAGTCAGGGTCAGCTACAATCAGCTGGTAATGATTCAGTGCCTTGCTCAAGGACACTTCAGCAGGGGGAGACATGGTGTTTGAACCCGGGTCCTCTGGTTAGGGGAGGGTGGGGGTCTCTAGTCACTGAGCCCCCCCGGCCCTCATATAATAAACCATAAACTTCCAAGAGCTTCAACAGATAATAGTGACGCTAAACCAAAACCAATGGTAGTCTGCTCGTATAGGTAATTCAATTAAACATTTCTATTACACTGAAACCACTGGGGTCTGTTTATTCTAAAATAGCCCACAAATCATCAGGCCAGTGTTCCCAACAAGCCAGTTCTCCTCAAAAAAAAAAATCGTTGTTTTTTTATCCTGGCGATTGCCATAAGAGGGTACTCGAGTTCCACGTTTCGTAGACGGTAATTAGTGCCTGATTTAACCTCCCTCCTTTTTCTTGAATCCGTTTGAAATGTAAGGCTGTGGTCCGGAGATCAGTACCTGTCAGCCAGCAGATGCAGGCGGCATCAGTCAGTCTGTCAGTCCGTCCCTTTAGTCCAGCAGCCGGTTTCAGCACCACGCCTGGTGTGGACAGCTCCTGCAGAGTGTCTACCAACTGGACTATGAGTGTGTGTGTGTGTGTGTGTGTGTGTGGGGGGGGGACACCGTGTTTCAGTACCGTGACATACCGTGTTTCAGTATTTGCCCCGGGGGGTTATCCACTGTTTCAGTTTCCTGCTCACAGCAGGCGACAGCAATGGTTGAAAACAAAAGTTGGAGGAAAGAGAAGACGATGAAAATGGTCTCATATGACAAATCAGGGATGTAGTGGAGGGTAAACCCACCTAATATAACTAGACCGGTCTTTTTTAGGGCTGACGTGAATAGATTTATTTAGTAGAATAAAGTATTTTAAGGGGAAACAGATGCCGTTATGAAAACATAATTGACGTGTTTATATTGGTTGTTGGGATGCCTTATGTTGATCACCGACTGGCCGTAATACTGTACCCACCCTTTTAATTTACAACTATATTACTGGTTTTGTCAGGTAAGCTTTCATAACTGGAACAAATGAACAATATTAATATTTCACAATCACGTTTCTCATGCATGACTTCGCCCCACTTGTCTTTCAGGAATGCTGTTGACGGCAACAAGAAGTTGTTCGCCATCTATGACACAAGGTAGGCCACGTTGCGCCACACACACACACACACACACACACACACACACACACACACACACTTATCTACGGGATATCCAATACCCACGTCAATATTTAGAAACGCACTAAGCGAATAAAGGTAGAAACGCTATATTTCAGATAATGACAGATAAAGAGTCATAATAAACGATTAGCGGGCTGATCAATCACAACCATCGATTAGTGGACTGAGAAATAGTGCAGCCCTGTCCCTTCCATTGATATTGTTTGGGTCCCGCCATTTTTATGGGAAACACAGGGGAAGGGGATTGGCGCAGATGGTGTGAGGAACGCTGCAAAAAGTGTCCATCTTAACAAGGATCGAGTCTTAAAATCTTCATCTTCAATCTGCATTACATTACAGTCATTTGACACTATGTGGGGATCGAACCCACGACCCTGAGAGTCTCATGCTCTACTGACTGAGCTGTCCGGATCAAGAATTCAGGTGGTCCAGTTGATTCAGTTGGATCAAGAAAAAGACACTTGATTTTTTTTTCTTTTTTTTATCAGTTCATTTGAATTGGATTGTCTCACCCCATTGGCTGATACTTTCACTTTTTTAGATTTGAAGACTCAGGTACTAAAATATATCTTTCAAATGACGCAGTTGTATCAAAATAAAAGACTTAATTCAAGTTCATTCCTGAACGTGATTTGCATTGGAAACGAGTGGGATTACCCCCCGCCCCCCCCCAACGCATTTTAACCAAAAAAAAAAAATACGATTCCCAGCCTCAATACCAGACTAAAAACAGACTCGCTCCGGGTGGGTATTTTTTGCAGCGTGCGAGTCTGAAGGCTTCGTCTCTCATTTGAACGAGCTGAGTGCCTTCACCGCCACCAGCATCCCCGTACACCCTCCTCATCAATATGCGTTTCAGCGGCTGAATGTAAGAGCCCTTCTTGCACAGTCAGAGGAGAGCGAGACAAATCAGAGGCAGTATTCATTACAAGGAGGTGATGTCAACCCATATTTCATATCTGAGTTGATCCCCACGCAGCTGGTGACTTTCTGCAGCCGACTTTCTGCTTTTTTTTTTGCGGCCAATGGATTTACTCTGATTTCGAAACCGTCCGGATCGGTCTTGAATGTTGATTGGTTTTGTTGTTGTAAACAACGAAGGCAAAAAAAAACAAAAAACAGAAGAGGGGATGTTGGCTTTGCAGAGAGCTCGTCAATTTCGGGTCTTGTCAGCGCTGGTTGTCGGTTCAATTGTCTGTTGCGCAAAAAGGTGAGTGTTGTTGTTGTTGTTTTTTGATAAGTCAAGGTTATTGCCCGGGACGATTAACACAGCAGACCCGGTGAAGGTGATTTCTGTTTGCTTTTTTTTGCTGCTATCATTTCAGCGTCAACGAACCGGGGAACATGTCCTTTGTGAAAGAGACGGTGGATAAACTACTGAAGGGATATGATATTCGACTGAGGCCGGACTTTGGAGGTATGCACAGCATTTGCCCCTATTAATCCTCCTTTCCCGCCATAGGCAGCTTTATTTTTGGCGCCATTCATTGTGCTGTGGTCAGGTGCAGAGGTGCGGGCCTGTACACATTCTCCCATTTAACCTCTTCCAGGTGCCCCGGTTGCAGTTGGAATGAGCATAGACGTGGCGAGCATAGACATGGTCTCAGAAGTCAATATGGTGAGTGGAGTTTACAACACCTGAGTGATGTGTGTCTGTGTTTACTCCACCACATAATGCATGTAATCATGCTGCACACAGGCAGTATCTCTCTCTCTTTCTCTCACTCTCTCGCTCTCTCTCTCACACACACACACACACACACACACACACACACAACCCTTTAAAATCAATGCTGATACCAGAAATTAGTACTGGCACCAACACGCGTAACCCTGAGACTGCTTAGCCCGTGCCAGGAGTGCTGGTGTGAATTCATCTTTTTCCTCTCAGGTCGTTATGAAATGGTGAGCTGGGCAATGGGAGCAGGGCTGGGTTTCCTCTAAGCATCTGAGCGATAAAACCATCTTTGCCCCGTTGACTTGCGGTACAATGCTGCCTTGCATGCACGGGAACCTCGGCCTGGGTGTGAAAAATAATGCTAACATGGGGGTCCGGTTCAAGTTCAGATGAATGGCAACAAGGGCTTGGATGAATGCTGCAACACTGCATGTTTTTATGTGCAGCCAGTCCATATAAGATACGATACATGCGGTGTGCAGAACATGTAATGCGATATAGCTGCCACTAGCCACAAGCTACCAGGGGTTAAAAGATTTCATTAACACCGAGGCTGGCGCTCCAAGTCTGTCTAGCCTAAGTAATGATACAGTTAAGAACATGCAGATCCTATCATCCTTTTGAGATTGGTAACCTGAATCCAGCTTGTAGAGACTCGTTTTCGTTTTCAATTGATTCCGCTTGTTAACCATGTGAGCCCTGCAGGGGTTTCCTCCCAGGAGGCTGTTTGAGTTTACAGGTATTGAGAGCTCTGATTGGACTTGCTAATTTACGAGCTGGATGCCGATAGGCTAAACTTTAGGCTGTTGTAACTGGTCGGGAACAATCTAGGCTGAGCATTGAAATATTAATCCAAGTGACGATGAATTCACGAATGCAGACCCAAATAAAATAGGGTCAAATATGGCTAAAAAGCAAATAGCGAAACTGAAAATACACTGCAAAAACATCCATTTTAACAAACCATGTAGACTCATGTTCAGTCTGACAATGTTTCCAATCTTCTGTTAGACACGACCAATATGTTTTTCAATGTGAGTTCAGTTTAATTTTAAGCGAAAGTTTTCTTATTTAACCACAAACAACACATGAACCCCAACTTTAACCGAACCCTAACCTTAACCCAAGTCTAACCTTAACCGATTTTCATTGCCTAACCTTAACCAAAGTTTGATTTGATCCTGACACACAAGCAGTGATAGGTTATGTAGCTAGTATGAATCAAGGGTGCATAACCTTTCATGTGATATGTGTTGTGAGAGATCAAAAAAATAACATGACAAGTTTTTTCCAAATTCTCATGCTTAAATGAAATTAAATGAATGCAGTGTTGTAAATAAGCCCAACTATTTACATTCCGGCGCATATATTGTTGTAATTCCTCGCACAACAGTGAGAGGGTGCACTAGGGGACAAATCATAGATTGTGGCTTTAAGAAAAATATGATTTTAAGAGTACCAGATTGTCCGGATCAGTGCAGGGTGAACGACTTGTTCAGGTGGATATTTTTTGGCAGTTTTCAGTGTTTGCATTCAGAGATTCCAGATCAACGCCTCTACTCTGACAGCTGTCGTGGGCCATCACCTCTGTAGATTCAACCGTTATGACTTTATTAGAGATGACTGATGGTGAACCCATGTGGCTTTAAAGATGGCACAGTGGTCAAATTCAGGTCAGTCATTCAGGGATGAGACAGATCACTCCCCTGTACCTGTACTCCATCAACAGCACTTCATCACAGTGTACAGGAAATCATTTGAGGATGGAGTTGTTGATCAATAGCAATGACTCAACGATGACGGTTTCTGGCTATCCTGCTGGTAATGGATGAAGGGTCATAGATAATAGGTGATACGTAATAACGTAATACGGAAAATCGAACTCAAGCCATACATTTTCCCATCTTGGCTGCAAATTTTGACACAACTCCCATAATCCTCATGACATCACGTGACAGGAGAAGGTACTTCTAGTACATCTGTTGGTTTGCATGGACTGCTGGGACATATGGTGATAAATATATATATAGTATATACAAATTTATAAGTAATTCTGTTTGTGATTGTAAGACAACACATGCTAGAATAAAACATGTTGTATAGGCAGAGTAATGTAATAATTCTAAGCTAACGGTTTGCTGACGGTTCACTTTCTAATTTAAGTAGCCTAACATTACTGTATTCTCCATGGAACAGATGGAGGCAGAGATCACAGTTAAATACACTGAACATTAATTGGGATCTCTACCTCGTTCCTACAAACGCCCAGTGGGACTGTGCAGAATCAGGACTTGTTAGATGGACAATTTCAAGGGTGTTAAAACCAAAGCAAGACTGGCCAAGTTGTACTGTAAGGACATGGGTGGATCCAGAAGGAAATGAATCCCCTATTCCTGACAGTAACAGCGCCATTCTCTCTCTCCCCTTCGCAAAAACGACTGTCTCCAAGTCATTACAGCTTCACTCCTCATTTCGTCGTGTATTTCAATACCATTTCAACTTTAAAAAAATAATCCAGCAGCCTTGCATGAGAACAAAAAGGCATAAAAAGTTTAAGAGTTCACACTTTGTTGAAATAAGTGCTGCTTGGTGGATTGGTTCGATGCTGAAATGAGGAAGCTGCCAGATTTCAGTATGCAGCTCACAACCAACGTTGCGTAGCTGAAATAGACCCGCTAGGATAAGAAGTTCCATCATTTTGCATTATGAGAGCAAAGGTCCTCTTCCTGTATGTGTGTGTGTATGAGATCTAGTTTTATATGCTATTGTCTGATCCAAGATGTTTAGAAAACCCTGAGAAGAATGAAGCATTTTGCTGGTCTGTCATTTTTCGGGTCAGAGGGCGTTGAAGGCTAAGTAAGTGCACGTCCATGCATTAGGGAGAAAATCAACAGATCAAGAGACTGAGAAATAAAAGGGGAGAAGAGAGCGAGGAGGCCTATCAGATGTAGAGATTTATTGAGCAGCCGAGCGAAACAGAAAGGAGGCGAGAGAGAAAGGAAGCCAGTGATCGAACGGCCAAGGGAAGCCAGAGAAAGGAAGAGGGGGAAGAGGGGGGGGGGGGAGAGTAACTGATCGAAGAGAGAATACTCAGCATCTGGGTTGCCCGCGAATCCACCTGGCTGGGCAGGTCGACTCCAAGCGAGTCTTCTTCCATGGTGAAACGAGGCGCTCTTAACTCCTACACCCGGCAGATGCTCGAGGTGTCTACGGAAAGACATCTTAATTACCTCGGAGGCTCGTTTGCGGCTCGCCCCGGGACCCTCGGCGGAGGAAAAACACATACTAGGACGAGATCAGAGCGAGGCGAAATAGATTACGCATGTGTCGAAGCCGGCGCTCTTCGCAATTACGCGGGATCCAAAGTGTCCCCGAAAGAGCAGATAACCTGGAAAAGCGGTCACATGTGAGCTCTGTTTTCCGGCCTTAATTAGGGAAGGGGTTATATTTTCAGGGATAGCAGTAAGTGGACTAGGAAAGGTTAGGCATGTGATGGTGAGGGTTAAGGAAGGAACTGAAGATATGTCAGTAGATTGGTTTAGATCTGAGATCAGAAATGTGAGGTGCAGCAGATTGAAAAATAGCAAAACAAAGCGTAGGTGTGTTCTTCTTTCTCCAGACCTTTTTCTCGGCACCTGTCGAACGGATAGGCAAGCTCGCTTCTCTGGCCTTGGCGGCTCTCTATGAAATCATGACTTTAGCGAATGGAATGACCGCAAACTCACATGCTATGCGACAATGCATGGCAACGGCGAGGACATGCTAGGCACAGCTAAGAGTCTGCACTGTGAATAGTTGCAGTTACAGACTGAGCACGCTAGTCATCCATACACCCACGGCTGCATGTGGGTGTCAGAGAGAAAAAAATAATCTGTTATTATGGAGAGGTGAAAATATCTATCCCTCTCTCTTTCTCCAAATGTTCCTGCTATCTGTTGTTGTCTTTTTTTTTTTTTTACAGCGCCTCCCCAAAAAGACATCAGCGCACCTCCGCCACAACAACAAAACGTGGTGTTTGAAATGGCAGGTTAAAATTAGACGTGTTCCGTTTAGTTTTCCCGCGACTGGGTTGTCTTTGTTTTCTCGGGGCGATTTCGAAAAACGCCTGCGGATGGCGTCGATGACGTTAAGGAACCGGTTGAGGTGTTGAGGCTAATTTGGTATCAGAATTAATTAACTAAGAATACCTCATTCTCCACCTGGTCTGACCCTGAATGTGCCACCAAGGAAACCACATCCATATGGTCTCCTTCATTAAATACATCTTGCAATCAGATGTTGCCGATGCACTAACTATATCATAATTATCTTATATAGGTCTCCCGGCTATGAAAAAAAAAAAAGAGCGTATCTTTGCTCTGTGCAGTGAGTGTGGCTGAATATACCCTCATATCTTTTATCCGGCATCCGGCTTCCTGCCTGATGGAATGTAATTGGCCCCAGGAGAGAGCATGCTGTAGGACGAAGTGATGATCACCACGATTCAGAATAAGCGGAGCGGGCACTCCCTGGTTTTGCAGTACCAGCCGCCGAAAACCGCTGTTGATTTGAGTGGGGATGCCCGTTCTACTCGTTCTAGCTCTACAGCGGGCCTTTTATTGCTCTTCACCGTTCGCCTGATAACGGCGTTGCGTACACCTTTAAGACGCTGCGCGTATTGGCCAGGGAAATCTAAAATTGACAGGCGCCGCAGGCTCATTTCCTTTCCTCTGTTCCACTCAAGCAACTGTTATAATCAGTGGTGTAGTGGCAAATTAACTGGCAAACTATGAACTAACACTAACACTAAACAACTAGAGATGTAATTGATATCAGGTTAAAAAGGTGGGTAAGCACTCCTCCAGGGGGGTAAACATTAGGTTAAGTGAGTTTACCCTTCACTACAGCCTTGGTTATGAACCTGATTTTAGGGGTTAAAGGGTCAGGAAAATAAAAGCCTCCTATATTGAGATCGGTTCAGAGCGTTTCAAAGTGCAGTGATTTTAATCGTGAGATAGATTAGTTTAATATGCTTCTTCTGGCTTTAGAATAGCTTAGAAAATTGCGTTCCAGACTTCTTGAAATCAGCTGGAGTGCAACCTTTCTAGTGGGTACTCAAGTTGAATCCATGTTCAGGTCCGTGTTTTAAGGCATTTTCCAAGGCTTGACTGAATGAGACGATGACTATTTCTTGGCTGGGTGGGGAAACTACACTGTGTCACTGAGTGAATCAGCAAATACGTAACTATCTCTTTTTTTTTTCCATTTTGCTGCCTGGGCTGGATGATGCCTGGTCATTGCACCCTTGGGCGCCTCCTAAACAAAAGGCCTCTGAAACCCATTTTGCCCTTCACAACCCTGCCCTGTCTAACTGCTCCTGGTCCAAATCCAATCCAGAGTTGTGTTTTACGAAAAATGCATCCTAATGCCAAAATCAGTGTGTTACTTTGGTTCATTCTTATTCTCACTGATACTTATCACAAACTCTGAAATGATTGTACTGTCTAGTAGCATAAAGTCAAAGGACATTTTTGAAAATGAGTGAGTTTTTCAAATTCTAAATATGGAAGAAACAACAATCTGAATGTGATTGTATCTCTGTAGGCAGGAGGATAAGATGCAAGCCAACAGTGTACAGCAGGTCTAATGCAGCGGCAGAACCAGCGGCTCTGTTCATAAAACAAGAGTACTAATGTTTCATTTCTAGTTACAATTATGTGCTCCCCCTCTTTCTCTCCCTCTCTCCCTCTCTCCCCCTTTGTTATTAGGCGATACAGCAAAAAATATTAGCTATCGAGTGAATTATCCTACATAATGGAGGCCAACACTGTCATTTGCCGGAATGAGCTTGATTCAATCACCTCCCTCTATTTGCTCTCAATAAGGGGCCGTGCTATTTTTACCATTCTATAGCAGCAGAAGGAGGATAGGAACTCGCACAGGGATTCCCCCGCACTGCGGTGATATCCCGCCTCGGGGCGATCCCGAGGGAAACGCTCCGAAATTACATTCAAGTGACTCAAATTGCTTTACTGAACAGGTTCATATGCAGTACAGGGTGATTACATATCGTATCATCATTTTTCTCTGCTACGTGAAAATGGGACGTTAAAGCCGGGGGAAACCTGCAGCGCCGTGGTCATATATTTTTCATGTTGCTGTTGCACAGAGCGGCTTTGATTTGAGTCAGATATGATGATGGTGATTTCTTTTTTTTTTTATGTGAATAGATTCATGTTAAGGTTGGTGTAAATTCAGTGTGAGCAAATAAAAAAAAGTCTTTTCCCATTCTATTCTATTCTATTCCATTCCAGTGTCGTCTATGACGATGAGGCACAGCTAGTTGTTGTTAAACAGCAGCATATGTTAGGGACAGAGAACATATGTTGCATGACAAACAATGTTAGCAGGACATTTCCTAGATAGTGGAGGTATCACAACATAGCAGTTGGGACGGTTCCAGAGAGAAAGAGAGCGAGATTCAATTGAATTCAGTCAGTTTCGAGCCCATTTAGAGCGTTTTAGCTGGATGATTAAGCAATCAAGTTAATTAAATGATTGAGGCTTGCTCAAACTTGTCTCAACTGTTCATCGTCATTATCTCTCATTGTGTGCACTGCACTGCAAAAATACAGGCAATACCAAACCAGAGTGCACAGTTTTGAAGCCAGGTATATTGGGAATTTGTGCATTGTGGGAAATGATCGGAAAGTTGTCAATAATTCATAACCCTCAGTCTTAGTTCATAGAAAATCTGCCCCCCGCACCCTCCTCCCTGCAAAAATTGTTCCAGGGCAGGCAATGCAGAGCGCACGGCTGGAGTCGTTCTCATTTGAAATTCATTTTGATTGTCCGCATGCAAGATTGATGAGGATTCCTTGGCCGCGCGTGTTTGCACGGGCTACACGGTTGATTTAAATCATTTATGTCCTTAGAGGTGTGTGTGTGTGTGTACTGTAGCCGCTCACTCGGTTACCCACCTGCTGGCGCTCTGCCGGGAGATGGAAATGCATACCTGAAGCGTGACACCTGCCTTGACCGGGGATATGGGAAGAGAAGTAGGGGGGGGGGGCGGTGAGATGCGGGGGGAAGGAGGAGGGGATAGAAGAGAGGCAAAGCGGCGAGATGGGGTTAACACAACCCAGCGTGAGAGAGATGATTCATTCGGAGGGGCTGATGGAGGGTAAAGTTACAGTGGTAATGGAGGAGACGGGGAAGGCAAGTCTACTTATTCATACGGAAAATTAAATTCCCACGTTCTGTGATCAGTCTGCAGCGGTCGATCACTTCGATGGGAGTACGATTGATAACGCTGTTCTCGCAGCACCATCACGTCCAGAAAGAAATCCTGGAAACGGTCTAGTTTTTCTTGCCTGCCCCTTCAAAGAACACATCAGGTTTTTAGGAGATTGACCCATTTGTGCCCAGTAGATACATTTCTAAAACTGACCTTTTAGAAAGAAGAAGTTGTTAGTTGTAAGTGCTTTTCATCATATGGCCTGTAGATTCCTCATTTATTAAAAATGAAATATGATTAATTCGATATATCTGTTGCAGCTATATTTTGGGAACTATTTCAGGTGAACATCACTTCCTATGGAGACAGCGAAAATCATTCAAAACAGTATATTTTCATTATTATTGTACTATTGTTATTTTTATATTATATTTTGCACATCATTTAAAATCACTTAGCTTTGGAGCCGCTACAAGTTCTCATTTCCTCATTTTTGAGATCATGCTAGTCGCCTACTATCACTCAACATATGTAAGTGTAAGTGTATGCTAAAGTGTTAGCATGGAGCACCAGAGCAAAGACACATATCGGATATTGGTTATTATTTTGCCTCATAATATTACACCCCAAAACCCTGAATCGCCCTCGTGTTAAAGGGGCTGGAGGCTCCTGAACCGGCCGTGGTTACAGCTTCCATATATCCGTGGCGCCGTGCCAACACGCTCTCCTTCTCACGCTGTGTTGCCAATCTGTATCCTCTGCTGGCTTAGGTCTTTCCTGTTCACGTCCCTGTGTGCCAACCAGACCTGGGAAGATATAGTCACGGAATATGAAGCGAGTACTCAAAATAAACGACTAAATGATAAACACGTAGCACCGGATCCAACTCAGTATTGATGAATGAGAAGATAAATGAAGATACCCGAGCCTAACCTTTACGGGGGAACATTCATACACCCCTCAAAAGATTATTTGAAGACCTGCTGTTGCTGATGGCAAACGAGGTGAACACATTTCAGCCCATTATAGAGGCTGGAACACTAAATAGTGTATATTCCTCAGGTTTTAAAAGGAAAAGCCACTTCACCAGTGCCATTGGAGGATACTAGATTACATCAGTACAATGATCCATGGACATGAGGAAATAATTCATACATTATTGTTCAAAAATTATTTTATTCCTTCTTGTGAGAATATAATACCTCAAGCATTTCCAAGGCACCTCGTATCTTGCGATCGTGCGAGAGAGGCGGCAAAAGAGACAAACAACTACTTCGGTTACGTAACTGCTGTTAGCGTACACAAGCATTTTTTTGGGCAAGCGTGCCCACTGCAGAGTGCCCGTTTTAATCCTCGTTTCATTTCAGTTTGGTGTGAATCTACGTGTGAAAACTGCAGCACCAACAGTCATCTGGTGCCTTGGCCGGCGCCAGCTTGGTATGGGCTGGTTTCGTTTCAACACCACAGTGGGAAGAGCGGAGATCATGGCATGGCCCCGAGAGAGAGAGAGGGAGAGAGAGAGAGAGAGAGAGAGAGAGAGAGAGAGAGGAAGGAAGAGAGAGAGATAAACAGACTGAGAGTGAAAAAGGGAGAGAGAGCACAGACTGTTAGTTCGGGTAAGTGGATTATGTGGTGTGGAAGGAAGCAGGGAGGGAAGGCTCTGGTTCATCTGTCTCCTATCTGCTGCTTTGGTAAAATAGTACTTGAAGAAAGGCAAAAAAACAACAACACTTCCTTGCCATACCTTAGTTTTCCTATTCCTAAACGTACATGTTATATTTTTAATTTCACGGGACTAATAGCGCAGTTTTCTCCGCCTTGTTTTTTGCAAATACCTGAACAGTTTATCTTAGCTTGCCTAGGTAACACATAGGACAATGCAATGACTACCAGAACGTTTAAAAAGGAAAAATCCACCCTCACATACTCTTACACTGTTATGCATCACCAATCTGTTATGCTCAGAGTTATTTTGAGATGAAGTGTTGTAATTTACTTTTTTTGGTGTACCCACTTTCCCTCAACATGCCTCTACTTCTACTTCAGTTAGTGATTTTTGTACATTTCCCAGAATGCCTCTCGACAACCCCCAGAGAACGTGCCTGGACTTGTTGTATTCAGATGTGGGTTTTCCATGGAGGTGGAGAGAGTGATAATGAAAGCAATAGAGATAGTAAGAGCAGGACAACGAGATTTTCTTGGTCTTGTCAGTGCATTGCATTCTGGTCTATTGAGGCTTCTGTCAGTGGAGTAATGTGTACGTCTTCCTCTTCTACGATGGATTTCTCCTGTATGATTGATGAACGTCGGTCTAGAAAGAAGCTTTGATTCTGAGCGACGTGTTTTAGAGTGGATTTTTCTTTTAAACATTCACAAGGAAGTTTTCAAAAGTCAATTTTGCAAAATTTTCAGTGATTGAAAAATAAATAAAGAAACTAACCCAATAAAGTACTATGTACAAAGCAAGCAGTGAAACAATGATGAAGAGGTACCATACAGCTATTGTGGATTGAGCCTTTTAACAAATATGAATCACTCTCTCTATGATGGTGGGCTAATCATTGAGAGGCAACTACGAAGTGCAAGGCAAAATGTTTGAGCACCATTTGAGTTCAACACTCAGGCTTTGTGAATCAGCCTGCCCACACACTGCTGTACAATGCCACATCACTCTATGGGTTACTGTATTCCAGGAAGGGGGGGGGGCGCAGGCACTGAAAAATTTGGCTGCATCATGTGAATTAGTTGGCCTACACCCTATTCAGCTAGGATACTGTGTCATGTCATATAAACATTAGGAAGACCAAAAAATCCATCCCTACATCCATACGACTACATGTTGACCATGAGAACTCAATTGCTCAATGAGAATCAGATGTGACCTATCCTATGTTTCTCTGCGTCCCTGTCCACAGGACTACACGCTGACCATGTATTTTCAACAGTACTGGAGGGACAAGCGTCTAGCCTACGTGGGCATCCCCCTCAACCTGACTCTGGATAACAGGGTGGCCGACCAGCTCTGGGTGCCCGACACCTACTTCCTCAACGACAAGAAGTCCTTCGTCCACGGAGTCACCGTCAAGAACCGCATGATCCGGCTGCATCCGGACGGAACGGTTCTGTACGGACTCAGGTGGGTTATTAACTGGTTATCTCTAGTGGGTTTAACGCTGTCTTCGTGAAAACCTTGTATTTCCCAAGATGTCAACTGTTCAACACCCACAGGAAATGGTGCATGCCCCAAAATGTCCCGAACATCATTGAAAAGCTCTAGATCTGGTCCTAGAGTGGTGGTTCAGAAGAACCTGGGTATAAAGTGTTATATAGTGGCTCAGATAGACTGTAGGCTATAAACTAAAGGTGACCAGGTTTTGGGCTTTACAATGACGTGCATGAGGAGTTTAGGCTCGCTGAATCATCATCGTCTTCTTTTTAAAGATTACTTTCATGGCATTTCTGCTTTATTGGATGGTTTACAGTGATGAGGAATCAGGAACGATGGGAGAGGGAGAGGAGAGGGGGATGACATGCAGCGGTGGTCCCGGGCCAGACATCGGCACTATTAATGCTTTGTTCTATTCTTGATGTTCATATGTGATTAAAGCACTGCTGCACCCTGTCACAGTTGTCCAAAATGTTGCGACATGCATGCCAACAAGTGCAACCTGCAGTCTTCTACACATTTGGTGCGGGTGTCCTGAACCATAAGTCCACTTCCCCATTGAGCTAATGATTCTAGGTCCCATACAATGTCTATGTCACACACACTGGACTCTATGTAATGAAGGCTAGTAACCATGTATAATGCTTGTGGGTATTTTTAAGTTAGTTAGTTAACGTGAACATGCAATCAGAGATCACCAGTGAACTGTGTACAGGTTAGGAGGTGAATTAATGCACCGGCAGCTGTTTGATATTTGTTTCAAAAAGCCCTTGTTTTGAATTTCCATTGATCTTTTAGTATAACCCCATGAATATGGATGCATGCTTTGAATTAGTAGCATGCAAAGCAAAAAGTGTGCGTTTACATGCATACTTACAGGCGTGTGTATGTGTGTGTATGTGTGTGTCTGTGCACATACTACGCAGCCATACAGGCATGCTTGTTTATGCAAGTGGATTGCATAGTGCTCAGCATAATGGGCTACTTACACACCTTGGTATAACAAGCAGGTGGGAGTAATGCAATGGAGAGATCAAAAGAGCAGAAGAGAGAGATCTATGACATTGATGGTTATGACGTTATGTAAAGCCAGGTAGGGCTGAATAATACGCTGAATTCATATTTATATCACGGCATCAAAGAATGCAAAAAAAAAGCAACATTTTTAACTGGATTTTGATGATGCACACAATAAATAAGCCAAGTAGTGGGCAGCAGGACGAACCTCCCTTATGTCCACCAATACCAGTGGAAGACGTTCCCACAATCCGACCATTACTACTGAAAGGATTTCAAACCACGTTAAAACGTAATGTAGATTTATCACAAAACAAGACTTTGTGTTAAAATAATCACAATATGTCCATATAGTGCAACCCTAATGTGATAGTTGTATAATGTTAATAGTATAACGTCATCACCTAATGGGTTTCCATAGCGAGTCCAGAAATCCAGTGGCTAACTGCCAAGCTGTGAGAGAGGCGGGCTTTTAATCAGGGCAGCCCGAGCCTGAATCATCTTACATTTTACTTATTTGAAATCGGCTGGTTATCAACCTTGTAATCCATCTAAATCCTAAAAACAAAGTGAAGCCTGCTAGTGGCAGCTCAATTCAGGCGGGTATGCACCAAACTGTCACTGTATTATGATTTTTGTGACCTTTTCTGGAGATTTTGCGCAATTGAGAGATTAGGAGAGTACGCGATTTTGTTTATGGGGACAAAACAAATGTTGGTGATTCGGTGTGAACTACAATAGTACAATTATGTATAGTATTACACAGTCTGCATTGTATCTTGGAGGTGGAGGAGGACTGGTTTTGGATTACAATGGCCTCCAGTAATCGGAGACCAATCAAAGTAGGTGGGAGTAAAGACTAATGGACATTTACTTCCTCCCAAAGACGATAAGAGAAAGTCAAATGGTATCACCATAATAATTGCATTGCTAGACTCTCTTAAGCTTCCCTGTTAAGTACCGACAGTCTGCTCACCTGCTTACCTGATTTTTATCATGGCAAATTTCCAAAGGGGCCAGTAAAATAATCACTCATCCCTTCCTTCCTTCCTTCTTTCCATCCTTTGTTCAAATCCTATATTCTCTCTCACCAATTCTAAAATGTATTCTCTCTCTCTCGCTTCCTCTCCTCCTCCATCTGTGTCTTCTTTTTCAGGATCACTACGACAGCAGCGTGTATGATGGATTTGAGGAGGTACCCTCTGGATGAACAGAACTGTACTCTGGAGATAGAGAGCTGTGAGTAGAGGCCTAATGCCCGCAAGGCCAACACTCAGCACACTGCATAAAAACATCAACACTGTCTCATCAGTGAAATATTTAGTTTGAGCAGTAGAGTATCAGGGTTGGGCAATTCTTCTCTTTTCTTTTCAAGTACATTTGTTTTAAATCTGTTCGGAGTAGCAGAAGGGCGAGGGTTGCCATTTATTGTAATACAAGGAGTGCCAGAAATAGTCAGCCAACCTTGAGGAATACAGTCAAGTACAAGTACAAGTGTTTGGGAGATTGGCCCGCTACCGTATCTCCATAAATGAGAAAATGAGAAAACTTGTAGCACCTCTAAAGCTAAATGGTGAATACTCTTAAAAGATATGCAGCCAAGTCTGGCAGTTTTTGTGTAGGCGCGTGATAAAAGTTACACAAAACATGATATAAAAATAACAGTGTTTTGGACTACCAGGGTCTACTTTCCCTGTTTCCACAGGAAGTAAAAATCACTGTGGATGAATACGTGGCTGCTCACCTTAAGGAGTTCCAAAAACAAACTTGGCTACATCGGCTATGTTGATATTTCATTTTTCAAATTTCTGAATCTGCTGGCCATATAATAACAAACTTTACTAAAAGGTCAATCTTCTTGGATAATGCTAGTGGCCTACTATCACTCAACACAGTGTATGCTAAAGTGCTAAAGTGTTAGCATGAAGCAAACCTACCAGGGACCTTTGGTGTCTATGTATGTCAAATATTTGGAGTCAAATTATTACACTGTCAATAATAATACTTCAAATTTGTTTCTTTTGAAAGAAAATAATCCAAAAACTGAAAGGGGAACTTGCAAGGTGAGGAGACAAGTCAGCTACTTCTGAATTCTTTTGACATTTGAGTGAACTCAAACAAACCAAGTCGCTTTTCAAAGCAACTTCAGGTTTTTGGAAACAACTTCAAACATTTTTTTTTTTTTTTTCTTTCCTTCCCAAATGACAGCCCAGTTGGATGATCAGCAACACTGCATATCTTGGTCTCCGATGATGGTTAGACAGATGGTTACACCTCAGTGTGTGTGTGTGTGTGTGTGTGTGTCTGCTGCTACAGATGGCTACACCACAGACGACATAGAGTTCTACTGGAAGGGAGGAGAGACGGCTGTGACGGGGGTGACGCGCATCGAGTTGCCTCAGTTCTCCATCGTCGATTACAAGTTGGTTTCCAGAAACGTAGTCTTTTCCACAGGTAAACCATGTGACTGTGGTATACGTTGCCCGTTGTTGTGTATTGTGTTGTGTATGGTGTGTAGTGTGTATTCTGGGCCTGGGCCTTCACGGACTGGATTCTCGGGATAACAGATGACAGGACGCCTCATCTCGATCTCACATTTTAGAGGGACATTTCATGTGCAGCATGTCCGTGATATCGTTCAAAAGGTAGCAATTATTAAATCAACTCCTGTAGCAAACAAATCTGTTGCCGAAGCTAGATCTGTTAATCCTAAATCCTCCGAGTTTGTTAGTGCCTCTAATTGGGTTGAAGAGCGGGAGCGCGCTTCCTTTGAAGTATCCCTAAAAAAAAAAAAACAGCGGTCGATGCGATGGCGCTAGAATGCCTCTGCATTACTTAGCAAAAAAAAGGCGTAATGACTGTGATGTACAGAGCAAAATGTGTCCATGCACTTCCTGTCGTCTATGGACCCACGTTTTTCAACAAGAATGACATCTTATTAGTTGCTTATATAAGTTCTGCCAGGTGATTTTCTACAAAATCTATTGCTTTTTCAGTTGATATGCGTGGAAAATCACGCTAGCCACCTAGCAGTCATGTAAACCAGTGCGCAGTCTTGGTGCCCTATAGTCACAAAATATGTGTGTTTAACTGCCACATACTGTCTGTCCTTGTATCAACGTTCAGACAATACAGTCTCAGAGTAAACAACATATAGCAATCCAGTAAATCACAAACAAAGCCAGCAGCGGTGCAGAGTCTCGACAACGCTGGGCCGGCAGCATACCGACCTTAGGTTAATTGGTCAAAGATGAAACGCCAATCGTCAATAAAAAAAACATACCTAGACAAGAGAGAGGCGTGGATGACCTCATGTCGTGATCGCCGTCATTAACTGCTGTTGTGAAACATGTCAATCAAGTGTTATTTATAGGTTTGCGATGGCCACTCCCTTCAGAGGAGTCCAGGGTGACACATTTATGCAATAGAAATGCGGTAATAGTTGCATGAAAGACATTTTGAGTACTCCCATGTAATTCATCCATGTTGCTGACTCTACGTTAGACAAGTGAAGAGAAATAGTTCCACCTGCCCTTGTTGCATGTGACCAAACGAGCGGAGACGCGTTCGGCAAGCTCGAATCGCTTCGTGTTAGCGCGGTAATGTCGAGAGCCTATTGGATTTATTTGTGCATCCACGCGCCGCCGCTTTATTGACGCTCCCCAAACCAGCCGCCATATAATCTGGTCGGTGGAGAGACCGCATTTGCAGAGGCAGCTTCTCTGCTCCACTTTACTGGTTTCAAAAAGCCATAGAGGGTAAATAAAAGCCGCACATCATTGCTTCGTTTTTTTTTTTTTTTTTTTACACGAGAGCAACACCACACCCAGCCAGGAACCGGCCCTGGATGCTGTAAATCTTTTCATTCTTTACAGTGCATGCAGCCATTTGGTTGTTTTAAACAGATCTAATGTGGACATACAGTACAGTATTATTTTCTCCCTCTTCCTCCTCACTGACTTTGAGCTCTGGAGATACCGCATCCTTTTGCTTTTGCCCTCATTTTCGCTCTGTGTGTGTGTGTGTTGATGCATGCACGTCTATGTCTGCATCTTTGTGCTCACATTTATGTTTACCATCGGTGCCGGCTGTGTACGCGAGTGTGCTCTCGTGTCTGAATGTGCTGAGGCTGAACACACCAGAGTGCACTTGTTTGCGAGAAACAGCACGTCCCCCGTGGGTGGCGACTATTAAAGTTTAGTGTCCAGTGGTCTGCTCCCGCGCTCCTGGCAGGATATGTGGAGCACATCAAAGGCTCCCCGCAAGGCTGGCTAATGACCAGGTTTCCACCATTACATGTGCCGCTGGCTTTACTCCCCTCTCTCTCTCTCTCTCTCTCTCTCTGTCATTCTCTCTCTTCCCTTCTCAGCCTTTAATTCCCTCCCCATCTCACGAAATGATCTTTTTTTCCCCCCCCCATCTCTCATTTCTGTCTCTCTTTACACCTCTCTCGCTTTCCCTCTTTGTCTCTCTCCTCCAGTCGTTTGTCTTCCTTCCTTCTTTCCACCTCGCTCAATCTTGTCTTTTCTCTCTTTTTTTTCCATTTCGTCCGTCGCTCTATATCTTGTCCTCCTTCTCTCTCTCTCTCTCTCTCTCTGTAGTGTGAGGGATGGTTGGATGCCAATTACCCTGCTGTTTCTTCCGGCTCTCTAACAGAAAAACAGCCCAGGATTCAGGGCATCATATATTCATGTGGAATGAGACCCACAACATCAATTATTCTCCTCTAAGCACACATACAAACACTGCCTGTTTGAGTGAGTGTGTGTGTGTGTGTGTGCGCGCGCAGATAATCATTGCAGTAATGACTTGCTTGTACAGTTTTCCTTGCGACCTGGCAACCTCACTGTGTCAGCTGAGTGTTAGTCAGTGTCATCGTCATCATGACCTTCTTCGTCCCCTTCATCCTCTGTGTCGTGTTCGTCGTCATCAGGATCATTGAAACGAGGGTTTCTGATAACGTCCGTTCTCATGGTCGTCATGACCTTTATGTTTCAGGCTTTACTGTACCGGGTTCCCACAGAGCTTGAAAATCCTTGACACTATGTGGATTTGAGAAAAATAAAATAAGCCCTTGAAACGTTTTTGCCAATGAATGCATGGCCCTTGAAAGTCTCCATCCTGGGATCACCACTTCCCACCCTGAGAACCCTGGGAGGATGTTTGTGTTCATACAGCAGCAGTTTGAAAATGAATGATGTGACTTGACAAGATTATGAGCAAAACATGCAGTCCAGTTTTGACCAATGTCTTGTCATGTCTTACCCCAAAACATGGCAGTTTGGAGTCTTTGAATTTCACAGAGCAAGACCTTGAAAGTCCTTGAATATGAGTTGGTGTGGTATCCCTGGGTGCTATGAGTCAGCAGGTAGGGGTTCAGTGTCTTGCTCAAGGACACTTCAACAGGACACATTGGCTGTTGCAGGATCAAACCTGCAATCCTATTGTTACGGGACAGCCCCTTAAACCACAGAGCCAGCCTTGCCAGCCCAAACAGACCCTGCTGGACACCACAAAGACAACAAAAACATTAGTGCTGCCCTTAGGTCGACTGCGACTGCCCATCGACCCTTCTCTCCTTTTATTACCATCCTCGATTCCCATCTCCTGTTTCTCCTCATCCTCCTCTTCTCCTCCTCCTCAGCTTCGCACATGGTGTTCCTCCCACTCACTGACTGCTGTTCGGCGTAGCAGTTACAGCCAGTTCTAGACACCCACATACAGCGGACCTCAAACTCCCCTTTTCTAAAAAACAACTTCTTCTGCATCTGTTACTGCACAGATATTCGGTCGCGATTCAAGCTGGAGGAGCTACCATTATGGCAGCATCAAAATGAGTGAATGGGATATTTTAAGACTAGCGACAGTCCTGTACCCACATTCACAATGTCATATAGGTTCAGATTTTCAGTGTTGATCTAGTTCAGGGCTGCCTGAGGTGGGATGAGCCAAATATGACCATCCACAATACTTAAAAAAGGGGTCCAGGGAATGATCACTGAATCATCTACCTGCTTTGTTTACATGATTTTTTAAAGCTCCACTAGGAAAGATTTCTATGTAAAAATACACCTGTCTTATTAACCTATATTACAAAATAAAAGTCCCACCCCCTGTAGATTCGCCCTATTTTCCCGAAGGAAATTCTGGTGTCAGGTTTGGCCACTAGAGGGAAATCTTCTCCGCCCGCAGGAAGTGATGAATCAAAATGTAAGAGCGAAATGTAAACTGCCCCAGAGAAAGTTGGGGTCATTAGGGCTCATCTGCCTCTCTTATCCCTTCGGTGTCATTTGGTATGAAGCATCACGGAGTCATTTTTAAATAATCGATGCCAGTAGCATTTTTTTGGCCCACCACCTACAGTATGTTACGTGACTGTGCCTAGCAGCCCTAATCTAGTTGTCCTGTCTGTGTCGTGATAATTCAAGATTGCCGTCGTGCTCGGGGGCACATTTTATGAATGATATTTTGAGATTGTTATTGCAGTCTAAACATAGGTGGCGCTTAATGAAATTGCGTGGTTTTCCCCAGAGTGGCTATCTATCCATCTCTGCACACCAGTGTGGAGCTGATTTGGACCCACGCTCGCCATGAATAGCCTTGGCTGAAACATGAAACTCCCACCTGTCACCCACGGATTGGAAATTTACAGTTGGAATGGCCTCCTGCTCATCGTCCAATATGGAACGGAAATGACAAATAGCCAAGGATAGCCGGGGTAATGAGCCATACATTCAATCCATAGACACATACTCTGGGAGATTCATGATAAATCACGCGATGCCCTTTTTGTATATCAGATCAGGAGTAAAAAATATGCATTTCTCATACCAGCTCATGGAAAAGTAATGATCTACCGCTTTCTCATATCAGGTCATGGTGAGGAATATAACTTGGAATTGCTACCTGCATTTATAAAGCTATTATACCTGTATTAATGTTGCAACTGTCAGAATCATCGTATGAATTATGTAGGTGGATGGGATGTGGAAAATTGATATGTCATGAAAAAAAACACGGTATGTTGAAATCTTTTATCTCCGCCCTGAATATTGTGTCAAATCATCATGAAATCGGGTTATGGTAGCTTATGTATGTGTGTGAGTGTGTATGTGCACGCTAGTGGGGGGGGGATGCTTGTCACCATGGCAATAAATCCAACCCATGCTGCTGGGTGTAGTCATGGAAACTGAAACAAAAACACAAGGTGTCCCTGCTTGCTCCTTAGAAGAAAAATAAACCAAGATGTCGCTTTTCCCTGTCAACAATTTTTTGACAGATTTTTTAAAATCTCACCATTAGAGCTTGTTTTTTTTATTTTTCATTTTCAATGGCACCTAATCCATCTTTGTGGTTTTATTGCAGTGGTCATGACCCAAGCACTTCAACTTTTCATTTCCTGTTTTTTTTAACAAGTGGCCTCTCCGTCGCTGTGGGACCTTGCTCATGGTTTTTCCTCTTTCCATAGGTGCCTATCCTCGACTGTCTCTGAGCTTCAAACTGAAGAGGAACATTGGCTACTTCATCCTGCAGACGTACATGCCGTCTATCCTGATTACCATCCTCTCCTGGGTCTCCTTCTGGATAAACTATGACGCCTCCGCTGCCAGAGTGGCTCTAGGTAAAAAAAACAACTTTTGTTTAAGGAGCCAATACTCGGCTTCCTAAATGAACGGTCAGAGAGCTCACTTCCGGTCTTTTCCCAGAGGGCAGCAGTCGCAACTTGTGCAAAAGTGAGAAACTAAACTTCTCACAGCGTCTCACAGGACAAGGCTTGGAAATGTAAGTCTGCTGTGCTTCAGACCAATCTAGTCTTTAAGGAAAAGGTTAAAAAAAACGTTGAGGAGGATCATCTTCCCTTTCCTTTAGGGACCTGGCCTAAAGAAACAACGTTACACCTGACACACATCGATATGTACTATGTTTTTAAGTATATATGTTTGAGCATAAAGAGCGCCATACCTCGGTCTCTACTTGTTGTGTGGTCTCCGAGAGGCAGAAAAGAACCAGACCGCAGAAAAGAACCAGACCATTAAGGTAATGAACGTAATGCAATGCAATTAACACAAAGGACTGTGTGTACACATCACAATTAACACCAGCAGACAGGGATTAAATGATGATTAACAAATATACATAAAATGCATAACAGGTGCACACTGTAATGCTGGGAGGAGTAATTATCCAGTTATCTCTCAGCGACGCACACTGGCGTTGCGGATGCTCTCCGAGGCGCTTCGTCAGCGCCAGGAGCCGAGCCGAGCCGAGCGAGGCTAAAAGTGAGCTCCGGTTCGGTAGCGTTTCTCCTCGCTGGAGATAGGACGTCGGGAAAAGGTGACATCAACAGACACGCATACCTGAGGCACTTATTCAGAGTGGTTTGGCAGTGGGGAAAGGATGCTGCCTGTGCAGGGACGAATACTCTTCTTCAGTGCTTTGGCAAAATTTTCATGCCACACATTTGCAAAACAACAAGTCAGATCAAATTATTGATTGCTAAGAATATGGCATCCCCAATTAATGACTGCTTGGAACAAAACAGACTGGATTTTTGATGAAGCTTGCTTGGATGAAAGCACACCAAACATAGAAAAGGTGACGCCAAATTATTTTTTTTACTTGGAACAATCACGTAAATCATCGGTATGATCATAAAAACAGGGAGTCCAAGTATAAGTATAATCGACTGAAAAAGTGATCGGCTCTATAAAACCCGAATTCAAGCTCATGCTGTACCTCGATGTTGGAAATGTTCTGGACTTGACTTTCCTGGACTTGAAACATCTAATAAACCATAGAATCTAAAAATACCATTAAAAGACGACGCCTGGAGCTGCTCCATTCACGTGGTAATATTTTATATTTGTAGGAAACAGTATTCCATTGTGTTGGACAGATTGTAGTAGTTCTTAGATCACCTCTAACTTAGATGTATAGATAATAGAACTGTGATGACCTTCACACAGTATAATGCTTTTTGGAAAACTTGATCCATTACCTTGCTGCAACATCCATCTCCTCCTCCTCCACTCTCTTATCCACCAGTACATACAGCTGGTTAGAGATTGGATATTTGGAGTGTCTGTGTGTGTGTGTGTGTGTGTGTGTGTGTGTGTGTGTGTGTGTGTGTTTGTGTGACCACATCCACCTGCGTTTGCATCGTGGGAGAGCTGGTGGGCTTTCATTCGTTAAGGCATGCTGGCTGCAATATCCGGTCATTACCGTGTGTGTGTGTGTGTGTGTGTGTGTGTGTGTGTGTGTGTCCTGCTAGCTGCAATATCCGGCGCGTGCTTCTTCAGCAAAGAGGCAACCATTCACTACTCCTGATGGATCGTTACGAGCTTTCAGCAGGTACCTAGATGGGGTGTCTGTCTGTGTGTGTGTGTGTGTGTGTGTGTGTGTGTGTGTGTGTGTGCCAACCTGCCAGTAAGAGCAGTGTAATGATCAGAGAGAAATCAATTCGTGGAGGCAGCAGGCAAAACAATTGAATTGTTTGATGGAGAATCTCATTTTCCTGAGCAATTCCAAAGCATTGCAAAGTTACAAACGACCCGCTCGCCCCCGTAATCGGGTTGAAGCCCACTTTCGCCAGGTTGTGCCCTCTGCTCATAATCATGTTATATGAACTGACAAGGTGTGGGCATTTGCTGTAATTGGTTAGGGAGCAGTGTTCGTGTAATTGTAGACACGCGGGTTTGAGCTCACCGTACGTTGCGGTAGACCTTTGATGGACCTCCGAGTACCGCAAATTGTACGCCAGACGGGGGGCTTTTATTTTCTTTACAGAGCCGCGCTATGTCGCTAATGGCCTATTGGTTTGTGATTACAGGAGATTTGATTGCTGTGCACCTTTGGTTGTGGCTGTTAAGATAGGAAGAGACCTGGAAACACATAACAGGAGAAGGGGGGGGGGGGATGGGGAGAGAGGGAAACCACCGGTAAATGATGGCGGGATCTGGGGGGAAAGAGATAAAGGATAAATGAGGAGAGAGAGAGAGAGAGAGAGGGAGAGATAGTGAGAGAGACTCGCAAAAGAGACAAAGAGGGAGGGAGAGAACGATGGGAAGAGACAGAGAGAGAGAGAGGGAGAGAGAGAGGCAGAAAGAGGCACAGAGAGGGAGAGAAAACCCATAAAACTATATTTCTCCCGTGAGAGTCCAGTGGCATGATGAAAAAGGAGCGAGGCCCATGGGCACAGGGCCCTTTGATTAAATTGTCCGGACAGAGGGTGTGAGGGAGGGAGAGGGAGAGCGAGGGAGGGATGGAGGGAAAGGTGGGGGGGGGGGCGGGGGCGGGGGGTGAAGGACAGAGAGTAATGGCACAGCTGAGAGAACACCTATAAAGAACAAGGCTGTCGTTAAGCAAAAAAAAACCCGAGAGATTGCGCCGTCCAATAGAGAGCCAAAGGGGAAGAGACACACGGCGGGCGCACGTGCACACACACGTTCTCATGCACACACACACACACACACACACACCCTTCTTCCCCTATCTATCTCTGATGACACACACACACACGCACACACACACACACACACGAGCGGCGTTGGCCCTGTAATGTGCCAATAAATCACAGTAAGGGCTAGATTGACCTTAGCTCCCCCGCCCCCCTCACTGCCCCATGTCTCCTCACTGTACTTTATGATGCCCCTCGTACACGTACACACACACACACACACACACACTTTAAACCTTGTCTGTGTGTGTTATATGAGCAGCCCGGGCTACTGATAGACTCCATTTATTCTCCAGTACGGGAAGATAAAGCAGCAGGGCATATACCCGCCATATATATCTATTATGAGATAAGATATAGTGTTATTGTGTTGCGGGAGGTCAGGGTTTGCATGTTTACGGGTTGAGTGTTTACGGGTGGCAAACTGACATCATGTGAAATGTATCAAACCCTCTGCTGATTCAATTTCCATCCTCTTTTTGTCTCGGTCTGTATTTCTCTCTCTCTGAAACACACAGTCGCAATGTGCAGAGGTGCCTTTACGGGAATACCGGGAGATAGCGGCTAATCACGCCAAGCCACTCGGTACCCCCGGTGGATAAGGTTACCGAGAGCTGGGGGGCTAGATACATGCAGCACTATTCTAATGAGTTATTTCAGCTTGATGACCAAGGGGCAGTTGGAGGGTTCGAGGCAGACCTTTGAATTTCAATGAAGCAGAGATTATGCACACACACCTAGCGGTGCGCGCATGATGACGCGCGCCTACGCAACATGGTGCGCACAAACGAGAGGACGTAAACACCAATCCAAGCCGGAGATGGGTTTTGCTTGTGCAATTGTATGAGGCGTTTGCTTTTTTTCTTTTCGTCTCTGTGTTACAGACGCACTCCCTCGCCGAGGCAATCCCACAGCAAACATATTTATTCCTTGCGATGGGTCAAGCCTCCTCTTAACCAATAGGAGAAATCTCCACAAACATGTTGTCTTCAGAGAGATGCTAGTTTCTATAGTAACGCCTCAGACAGCTGATAGAAGTTGGTTTTCTCCAACGTGACCCCCAGGTTGCTGACAAGAGAGCAGCATGTGTTCAGAATGGTGAAATGCCCCTTTAGGACAGGCGTACACTACAAGACGGTTTTGAACTAACGCACCGAACGTACCGTCCCAGATACAGTTCCAAGATCGGGAGGGGAGGGAGGCCTTGGAGAAAAAAAGAAAAAAAAAAGCTCTGACGTGTGAGTTTCACCCAAATCTGATCTTCTAAATGAATGTGAGATGCTCTAAACAAGGGCCAAGTCTGCGTCTGTCTAAAAGCCCCGCGGAGAGACCGATGTAAGACTTTGACAGAGGATGCAAGAGTTGGGTTTTTATTTGAGGCTGAGCTCATTTTTAACGAGAGGAGAGGATATATATCAACACCCACCCAAAAGGACCCGGCTAAGGTCCTCAAGAAAGATGAGTAAAACAACTAGGAAGACAAGATGGATACTAATACTGATACTAATACTAACAATAATACGAATAGTAATACTTATACGGATGCTAATGCTAATATGGGTACTAATACTAGTGCTCATACTAATACAGATACAAATACCGATACAGGTATTAATACAGATGCCAATACCAATATTGATACTAATACTAGTACTAACACGGATACTGATGCTATTACTATTACCAATACAGTTATATACTAATACTATTATGGATACTGATACTAGTGCTAATACTAATACTACTAATACCGATATTGATACTAGTACTAATACTAATGTTAATACTAATATAGATGCTGATACTAATAATGATAGATACTAATACTGTTGCTGTCCATCCTGACTGAAGCCAGTTTAATTTTGACATTCTCTAAATATAATCAAAGTAAATCAAACTTCTCTCTCTCCTGCAGTCAGGGGAGACCTGCCTCTTGGCTCTTATCATTATTTTTATATATATACTTATTGATAATGATTCTTAATGATCTTTCCTCCCCAAAGGGATCACCACGGTGCTGACCATGACCACCATCAACACCCACTTGAGAGAGACGCTGCCCAAGATCCCCTACGTCAAGGCCATCGACATGTACCTGATGGGCTGCTTCGTCATGGTCTTCCTGGCCCTGCTGGAATACGCGTTCGTCAACTACATCTTCTTTGGAAGGGGCCCGCAGATGCAGAAGAAGCTGGCGGAGAAGGCCGAGAAGGCCAACAACGAGAGGGCGGCCAAGTACGACTCCGCAAGGGTGAGTGGGGCAATTGCTGGTCAAGTCATACTTCAAATTGTGGACGTGATTAGGATGAGAAGAGCATTTGTTGTACACTGTAATAAATTTCAAGTTGGTTAAACTTAGAAACGAAAGTTCACCTGCTGCCTTAAAAACGTGAGTAAACTCAACTTGAAGATAAGCTTTGTTTCAACTCACAAAGTTAAGTTATACAAGTTGTTTAACTAATGGTCATTTGTTGTTTAAACTTGATACTCTGAGTTAAAACAACTAACTATGTTACATTATCCATTCAAGAAAACTTGCTTTATCTTGTCAAGAGTGAGTGAATGCAGTACTTAAACTAGAAATTTTTGTACGCGTTGATAATGTGGTGAGCTGAGGTTACTTCACTCACAGATGACACACTAGAATCAGCTTTAAGTTAGCCCTAAAGCTGATTCTAGTGTGTCATCTGTGAGTGAAGCAGTCCTCACAACTGCACAGCTAGCTTTAATAGCAGCATGTAGCAATACCAACATCTTCAATGAAATGGTAGGCAGGTCAGCTCCCCCACTATGAACCACACCCATGGTGTCAACCACCACCAACCAACAAGCTTTCCAACTAAAATAAGAACATAAACAAACAAATCCCTGCAAAACATTATCTCCATGAACATGAATTATTTACATGAACAAGAACAACAACAGACAATGGCAAAGTCAACAATCTCCCAACGCATGCTGGGAAACCAAAGGCGGGGCATCCCCAGGACGCCGCCCCCCCTCCCCCCATTCCCGTTTCCCTTTTTTCAACTTATAACTTACAGACATGAGTTAAATGAACGTTGACAACCCGGACAAAACTCACAATTAGTCAAGTCAATGGATAATTTTAAGTTTAACATTTGAAAACTTATAAACTTGAGTTCAATATCCAAAACTTGTCATGACAAGTGGAATTAAAGAGAAGAAATAAGTTCACATAACTTAATGGGGCTATCATATTTTACAGTGTATATGAAACTGACGACGACACACTACAGAGTGTTGTAGTCATATTCACGTTGTTGTATTTTGAGGTTTTAAATCACACAAACTGACTGGTGGATGAACGGATGGATATATGAATGAATGATACACACTAAGATATTCAAGATGAGGGAATTTAATTCCTTGTCACTGATGTTTGTGGCAAAATTTGCAAGTCATTTTGTGTATCGATAGAAGCCAAACGCCAGCGGGACCAACAGCGGTATGAATATTTGGTATCGCTTCTGCAGGAAAATGCCCCAGGACAGTGTTGTGGAAAGGACAGAGTGAAAGGATAAAGATTCAATTTCCCCCCCCCCCCCCCAACGGGGAAAAGGATTATAAAACGGGCTAAACATTGTGATTATTCTAATATGAACTTTTTTTTTGGTGAGCTCATGAGAGAAGAAACAGCAGAAGGAAAATGTATTGCATAATTTAACTGTGTTTCACTATTACATTATTCATGAGCATCTATATCCCCGGTGGAGGCTTCAGGAGCCAAAATGCGTTGGGTTTTTGAGAAAAATCAATTTTCTATTATTGGTTCATCATATGTGGCTGAATATTTTCATCTCCTCAGGAGGCAGGTAGTAGGACTGCGTCCCTAAAACGGTCCAATCAGGTTAAAGGTCTTCGCCACTCACGCTCGGTGAGTTGTTTGTTCAGTGGGACTCCTCAATATTCTTAAGTCAACTCTATCATTGCCATCAGCCGACATGGATGTTTTTCCTCTTTTTTTTGCCATAAACACATAATATTTGTTCATCCATGGAATGAATGAAATGACTACAGACATTTCCATAACATTGCCATGATCTCGGGAGTATTCAGTTTGACTGTCGTTGTGATTCAACATGTTTTTCCACGTTGAATGAAAGCATGAGACATGGTACTCCACGTGCTCTATTCTGCATTGTTAAGTCCCTGTTTTGGATACGATCCCGTTTTCTACTTTCAGAGCTCATCCAGAATGCATGCTGTCTGTGTGCACTACTTTCTTCTGCAGTCTTCATCAGTGAAGTCATTGTTGAAAAGCTACACTGTGAAAAACAAGGACATATTCCACAAGGCGCTCATATAGTGATACAGCCCACGTCAGGATGTGGGAGATCAGTGTAACTTTCAATGGTAGCCACTGTAGAAGTCCCCCTTCATGAGTCGACACTGCATTAGCAGCAGCAGCAGCTCTTTATCAAATCAAGTTTGAAAATGAGATTGCCACCATTTGAAAAATGTGATATCCACGCCGACAAAATGATTGTCAGTAATACTGACTGATGAATAATACTAAAGTTAGTTATTATGAGCCCACTGCATTACTCATTTGTTATAACTGGTTGTCAGATCAATATTTGTTCCTTATGAAAGATGAAAATGATTTTCCAAACAAACCCCCTTGGAGCCGTGGCCACATTGCCACATTAATTTGCTGTCGTATGCACTGCATGCAGGGAAATATGGGACTTCTGCAGTGGCTGCATGTGTGAATAATTGCTACTGTACTTCATTGTTTGTTTGACAGCAGGCATAATCACAAGCATGGAGTATGCTGTATCTCTTACGTGCCGAATTAAAATGTTGAGTAGTGACATATTTCTTATATTTCAATAGAAAAAGGTGGAGAGCTGGCGTTCTTGAATGGTCATTTGGCTACTGTACTAAAGATGGCTGCCATATATAGTGAGACAATGCCGTCATGGAAATTAGTGTTAGATTGGATTGCATTAGACCCATAATGTTGACGTGTTGCCATGGCAATAGCATCATTTCATTGAACATTCATTGGATGCCCACACATGAAACAATGCTCGGTTCCATGACAACCGCATTCCATGGCGCCCATCTTGGCTGAACGAGATGAGATTGCCTTGAAACCTCAGGAAGTGTCCGTTCTAGCCATTCCCTTTATGTGCTCATAATGTTGTTAATTAGCTCTCTCATCTCTCGCTCTCCTCAGGCGGAACCGCACGGCCACGGGAACATTCTGCTAACCACCCTAGAGATCCATAACGAGGTGGCGGGGAATGAGATCACCACCAGCGTGGCGGACATTAGGAACTCTCAGTCCATGGTGCAGTTGGACAGCACGGCCTCATCGCACATCCAGTATCGCAAGCAGAGCGGCGGGATCGGCTCGCGCTCCACCAGCCGGCACTCCCTGGACCGGGCCGCCCAGATGAAACGAAGCCGCCTGAGGAGGCGGTCTTCCCAGCTCAAAATCAAAATACCCGACCTGACGGATGTGAACGCCATCGACCGCTGGTCACGGATCATCTTCCCCTCCGTCTTCTCACTGTTCAATCTCGTCTACTGGCTCTACTATGTCTGATTGGACCGTTTTGTTTAGGTGTTTGTTTGTTTGTTGTTGTTTGTTTGATTTTTTTGTTTATTTTTTTCCTTTTTCCATTGGGTTTTTACGTGATGGGAATATATCAAGAAAACAAAGACTGTAACAACAAAATAAAATAAAAAAAAAACGGACTGAGAAAGACTACCAATGCTTGGACCAACCTCTCGACAAAATTCTTTTTATATATTTGGAGTCTTTGAATCCTTCGTACCAAACTTCTTTTTTTTTTTCAGAAGTATGTACTGTAATTGGGACTTGTTAATGTAATTTCCCAACATTTGCCCTCTCAATAATTTGTAAATAGAGAGATGCAGAGCCAGCAGTTGAACAAACAATACAGTATTTGCAAAAATCAACAATAGACACGAAAAAAAGTCAACGCAAAGATTTTTTTTAAATCGTAAAAGAAAAACTATCTTTAAGAAAAGTGAATAAACTTTATATTACACAGGCGGTCAGATAAGTGCAGGCAATTCCTGATTCCATAAAACAAACTAATGTATGTTTGACTGGTACCCTATGCAGTATTAATGCATGTAATGATCAGCCATAGTGAAAAAAAAAAGATTCCTTTTTGCCTTGGGTTATATTACATTTTCAACGTGCAGATCAGAAGCTTTTTACAAAGAAAAAATCCTGTTGTGTATTTGTGTATAGTATTGATATCATAGTTGTTATGAACTATATTGCATATTGATCTGGTAAACCTTTATCCAAACATGCTCATTTAAAGTTGAGGACTTTGCCCTCTATTCAGGATGATTGTGACTCAGGTTCTGAATTTTGCTGTTTGGCATCTTTTTCTTGACAAAAGAAAAGTGTCATTGAAATATCCTTTGGAAATTTGACAAGCAAAAAGCACAAAAGTGAATGAAACTGCCATTTTTTCACTTTACTCTTTTACCTTCTAGCAACAGCGCTTCAAGTGATAGCATGACAGAATTGCACTCTATTTAAAATTGATCAAATTCCTCTAAAACTGTCTTACTTTCATTTAAAAACAACTGCCAAGGGCCTTGCGGGCGATACAGTTACTCGATTCATGAAATATTATAATATTTTTGTACTCTGTCTTCAGGTATTCATTTTATTTCCTATTTCCTAACCTGTCTTGCTGAAAACATATTTATGCTCACAACACTATCAAAGAGGTCAAACTTTAGAACTCTATTGTGTTGATACAATGGTATACTGGAGTGATGACAGACATTGTTTGTACATAAGTACATAGTTGTGTACATACACATATACTGGGTGTACAACCAAAAATTAAAATGATCACATAGTCAGCATTTTGTGATTGTCATACTGACAATTAATAGTCAGACTACATAGTGCAAAAAAAAGAAAAAAGACATGACTTAAACAAACTAACCGAGAGATCAAGTTAAAAATAATGGATTAGTTTTTAACGTTTGACAGCATCTAAATACATTCCTTTTCAAAACATCAGACCATCTTGGAATTCCACCCTAGATACTGTATGTTCACTCTGCGTTTTAGAGCTACTGTATGCCAAGCCATATAAACGGCATGGGTTTCATTGATTCCATTGTGACGGACCATGACATGGCGGTATACCGGTCTGTTGACTAATAAGCACATACTAGCATTGAATGTATCAGTTCCATTCTTCAGGGAGAGGATAATGAGCCATGGTCATCATTTCTCCATCAGAATCAGAATGTAACATGCCCATTCTCGTTTTGTGAATCACGCTTAATAGAGTAAGAAAGAGAGAGGAGGGTATGGGGAACGGGAGTGTGTGCATGCGTGTGTGTGTGTCAGAGAGAGAGAGAGAGAGCGAGCGAGACAGAGAGAAACACTGGGAGATGGATCAGGAGAGGCTGAGAGAGGAAGGGCGTGGGTAGACCATGTATTTTTTTTTTTGCGCTGCTTGCTCGGCTATGGACAAATGTCAAACTATAATAATTTTGTGATAAAAATAGCTCTCCTCTATGACTCTTATTATGATAAACTGTGCCATTCCACCATAGGTCGCAGAGCAATCAGTTGCAACTCATGGACGACGGTGTAAATTTGAAGCAGTCTCTTGTTCAGTCCAGTGTAACATACATACATCCACTATTCATGCATGTACAACATAAACATCCAAGCAATTTCTTAGTAACATTATACATGTAGAACAAAATATTTTGCTACTTGATAACTGTGTGTTTTGGTGTGACTGTGAGGATGGCAGTGCTTCATAATGTCGGTCTATACAACAGTCACTGATAGTCAGAGTTGGGATCAGTTCACCTTTAGCTCTTTCCATTCAGGAAGTGGATTTTTATTGTAAACTGGAAGTATGCAATTGTAAAGTTCTACGATGAAGAAAGCTTCTTGTATCCAGTCTGACAAATGACTAAGAACTGAATGTATTGTACTTTGACTGTTGTTGCACAGCTGCAATTTACTTTCTGGATCAATTGTATGAAACAGAATTGACCTCAACCCTGATTAATATAGGGCTCTGGTTTATTCCACATTCAAGTGACCACAAGTCCCTTTCTGGTTTCCAGTCCTGTTTTCTACTGTGTAGATGGGGCTGAGTGTAGATTTGGCCTGGGTCCCAAGCGGAAGACATCTCTAGTTACAAGATGAGTGTCAATTACAGACAAAAATAATATCTATTACCGTGAGCGATTTTCTTTCGACTGATCCGTAAATAAGCAGAGACATCTCACTATAAGGGATGTCTTGACGTTGGGACGCAGCCTTGGTTTTGGGCACAAAGCAATGTTTCACAGTCTCATGTATTCAAGGTAGAGGTGCAATGTTATTATCGTGGACAGAGAACCAGTTTGTCCAAATAAATTTAAAGCTGCTCTATGTAGTTTGAGGAAATTTGACCCTATGAAGTGTCAAAACAGTTGATGATATATAAAAAAAACATTCCAATAGGAAAACTGGATCCCTGGAACAGTGAAGATAGGAAATAACTGTTATGCTGCGGTGGTCTTACCCTCCCACCACATTTACAATACAAAGAAGCATTACTGGTTTGCTTTGCTTTAGAAGGTTATTTTTTGGGATATGTGGTGAGATTTGAAATAAGTGCAACGTGTTTGCAAATGTTATTATGAGTCATTTTTTTATTACCAAAACTACATAGTGCAGTTTAAGAGAGAAAGAGAGAGAGAGAGGCAACTGTTGCAAACTCTAGGTACTTGTTTGTCATGCATGCATACAACTACAATTCGTTCCTGAGAAGAAGAAAAAAAAAAGTTTTGCAAACTCATTTATCTAAGAGCTGCCAATTGCTCGTTTTAGAGGTAACATCACACCAAGTGAGCCTACCTTAAAAAGACAAAAAAAACAACAAAAAAACAAAAAAAGAGTCAAAGAGTCATCAAAGACTTCAGGTGTTGTATGGCCTTGGTCCCATAATGGAATGTGAAATGTTCTGTGCTGCCACAAAATGTATTTAGGTTTAGATTTATACTGTATATCTATGTATGTTTCTCTTCCCCTTTTCAATAGATTATCATGTTAAACCATCAAATAAATGATATACATTGTACCTGTGTATTTGGTATTGTAAGCATGCATGCAGCTCCGTACGGCTACCTGCATATACAGTATATGGCAAGACAATAAAATGAGCTACCGTGTAAGACATCCATAGCTGACAGAAATCTGGATTAGAACGCTTTAAAACTGATGAATGTTATTTTGATCAGTTATACGGTGGTGGTGGTAGGCAATGTAGCACAGATTAATGTCTCCACCAGGGCACAGGAGCCGAAAGGTTAGCTGGCTTTAGCGGATTTGTGATTCAAAAGGTCACCCGTTCAAATCCCAAGACTAGCTGAGACAATTTGGTCAGGCTAAGGGAATGAACCACTCTCAGTTTCCTGAAGTATTTCTGCTGAGAGGCCCTTGAGCAAGGCACTTAAGCTCCGTGGCCAACAGCACAGAATTAAAACTCCAATCTGCATTGTACTGCAAATGCCTTATCTCATTGTAGTCAATACTTTTTTGTCACAGTACATTTGTTCAAGAAAAAGTAGGTGTAAATGCTTAAGAAACTTCAATAAGTACAATAAGTAAACTTAGTCTTTTGAAAATGCTCTCAGAAGAGTGGATCAATGAAAGGAAGTTACACTGTGCATTTCCCAGTGTAATGTGTGTTTACAAAGGGAGTTGCTTGCTTTAAAGCTAATGATTATAATTAGGCCAATGGAAGGAGGTCAGAACTGCCAAAGGGACCCACACAGGGTTATTTTTGATTTAGATACACAGGATCTGATAAAATGGGGGTAAGGGTGATCAGGGTCATCATGTGGGCAGCAATTTAGCTTATTATAAATTTAGCTTATAAGTCAAAAAAAGGAAAAGTAGAAAACAGGTAGCAAATACTAATACATCATTACAACAGATGATTCTCAAGATAATCACCTTCAGTCTCAAAATCCATACACTAATCCATATGAAAACTGAGTTACATCTTTTATATGTCAAGTGAGTTCATGACCCTTTGAAACCTGATAAAACCCCATTGTATACATTTTGAAAATGCATGGGTGTAATTTAGGAAATACGCATTATTTTTCTTCATTCCTAAAAAAAAAACAAAAAAACCTTTGATTTCTGATATTATACTGATTTTGTCCAACAATCTCCACCATCAAGTACATCCATAGAATTCAAATAGGACGTCTTAAGCACTGCCTCTAATAGAGGAATCCCTCTAGCAGCGTGATCACCTACCCTCTATTTCAGGTTTATGGATAATGGATATGGATATGGATATGGATATCACCATTTATGGATAATGACATGAAAAATGCTGAGCTTCGGCTGTCTTCCCCCTCCACGCCCCCTCCTTATCATATGAGTCCCTTGGGGTATGTGTGATAGATTTTTAATCTCTCTCTAACTTGGAGCCTTTATCATGTATACAGGAGTTCTAACCCCAAGGTGTACAGCACAGTTTATCATTAAACTAATCATTAAAAAAAATCACTGTTCAGCAATTTGAAGGAGGCATGTTGTTGATAACAAGGCACATTTTTTTTCTTGCCCCATAGAGAAACACATCCGCCTCTTTGGACAGCTGAAAACGGGCTATTTTGAGGCCTCACTTTAGCAAGACTAGCCTAAAGATTAAAGAAGCAGGCCACTTGCAATGGGGAGTCACTGGTTTGAATCACCTCACTGGCTGGGAAAATCTGGGAAAGAAAAAGGCAATGAGAAACGCTCTCTTTTCCCTCAACAACTGTTGCTGAAGTGCTCCCAACTGTTCCAGTGGAGCTGCCAAGACAAAACGACTGGGTTGTACTGGGCAGCTCCCAGATGTCATTGTGTGTAACTATGTGAATGTGTTACCAAACAGGTTTCATGTGGGATATCCAATCTATCAGTACCTGCTCACTGTACATACAGTATTTTGCCTCTGTACTTACCTGCCATCCTATTCATAGAAATGAAATGAAAAAAACAGATTTGTATGAGAGGTTCTTCTGCTGTGAAACTCTTTCCGACACATCAAGTCCCAGATCATCCTGGCATTCACTTTGAGTTGGAAATAGCACTACCTCAGCATCCACATTGTCAATTTCTGTTGCTGTGTTGGAAATAGCCTCACAGGAACGAGGTGGTCGTTGAGAGGGTGACTGAGCTATTGTGATGGATGACCCCTGGCCAACGAGGTGCCAAGTCGCTGATAAAAAGCACTCAAGAGGACCATAAAGCAGAAGTCACACAAAGGTTATCGGGGGTTACCCCTGCTTTTACAACCCGTATGCTCTCTCTTATAGACATCATCATCCTGAAACCTGTAAAATGAGTACGCGATTCCCATATGAAAAACTAAAAAAGGATGGATGGATAAAATGGATAAAGGTGCAGCCTCTAGGTTCGAAGCCATTAACTGCCACAGTAAAAAGGGTCCACATCTCAACAATTACAAGTCACTTATGACTTTCATAAAACAGCCATAGAACGAATGTGAATGTTCAATAAATCTTTTCTTCCTAAATCGATAATTATATTAGCAATTAGATGAAACTTTCATGATCCACATGGGAAAATCAAGTTCCTGCTGCAGCAAATACGAGGATACAGCAAAGAAAACAAATAGAGTATAAAGAATAGAGCAAATGTGGAGCATAATATTTATTATTACCTAGCAACCACCTAGTAACCCCTTAGCAAACACGTGCACACACACAGTACTACTGTTACAACTACTACTTCAAGTACTGCGACTACTTCACGTGTACGTTCATCAGGTATAACAACTTTGAACCTGCCTCTCTTCTCAACACACTTTCCCCATCTTATCTTCAAATGGAAATGTAGCGCACTCGTTCCCAACAGTGTTGAGAGCTTCGCCGTGTTTTTAGCGGTCAGAGCACCAGCTTGCTAAAAGTTTGAAATATTTCAACTTTTAGCCAACGAGTGCCATGCAAACACATCTTCAATAGCCACGTAGAAACAGCAGCAGCCACCACCAGAGATCTCTTCAGCACTGCTCGTTAAAACCGAGGTGCCCCATGGACGTGGAGGCAAGTCGTTACAACGCGAGCGTGAGGGTTAGCAACAGATTTTGACCCGTTTGTGTTGCGCGCTTTTTCGACAAAAGTGTAAAAGTGCTGAACAGAGAAAGCCGAATTCTGGTTCACCCAACCTAATGATTGACCCAGATAACCGGACGAACCGAACCGCTACGACGGATCCAGTCTGAGCGCCTCGTTGAGAAACTCGCTGCATTAATTCTTTCTGATGTCTTCTTCTTTCTCTCTCTCCCCTCCTTGCCTGCCAACTGACATACTTTCTTTTAATTCAACAGCAGCGCAGCAAGCGATGGCGGGAGCGTGGGAGACAGTAGGAGGGAGAGAGAGAGAGAGAGAGACTGTTTCAGCATCAAAAGACTGTCTTGGAGACTAGGGGGAATACATTGACTCTTCAATGTGCTTTTTGATGATGCCTTTCTGTTTTATGTACTCAATGACACACAACAGCAGCAGCCAGTATTAGCCTACTTCTCCCTTCACTACCCCCCCCCTCACTTTCTCTCTCTCTCTCTCTCACTGTCTCTTTCCCTCAGCCTTTCTCATCTCTTAATATACTCTGTCACTCACTATTCTCTCTCTCTCTCTCTCCGTCTCACACACATTCTCTCTTGTCTCTCATTATAACCTGCCTTTTATTTTGGATGACACGTTTTCTTGTATCAGCTGGCAGGCACATTTGCTGCTACAGGATTTACTGTAGACAGACAATATTTTGATGGCTCATCGGATGGCCCCCTCCGGACAACGGGGGGTTGCGTACTTCTCTCGCCATGCGCCTCTTGCCAATAAACTTCTCTTGAAGAAGTAATTGCGTCTCTCCAAATCATTAAATATAAAACAAGTATTCCCCAAGTATCCAATAAGACGGAGAATGACATGCCCTATTATGTATGACCCAGAAACAAGTCACTCATATCTTGAGTCACATCCACTTACTGCAATCATCAAGGAAGAACAGGCACTGTGGAAAGTGATAAAAGAGAATATTGACCACTGTTTTGTTACTACTGTGGAGAGGCTGCACAAAGTAGAAAAAAACAGTAAAGACGTACAGACCTAATTCATGCTGAATTTATCTGAATGTGATCTCAGCTCATTGATCTGCTGCCTTCATCTTTTCTATGGAGAATAACGTTAGGCTACTTAGCTTGCTAGTTGATGTTAGCAGCTGAACCGCTAGCAAACATAGCTTGTAGGATATTGTATACTGACATAGAAGAACTACAACAATATACAGTTCCTGTTTTAGTTATGTAGTGCTCAATAAAGAACAGCTATGCGGCAGAAATGCGGCAAAATTGAGAAAATATAACCTGCTAGCAGGATACACAACTCCCAATTGTATTTTTGTTTGCCTGTCACAATGTTAGCCATGTCAACTTTTATATGGGTGAGTTAGCTGTAGCGCACACTTGGATTGCCAGTATGTATCTTTTTCAAGAAAAGAGATTTTAAAAAAGGGACTATTGTCTGTGTGCATGAGGCTAATATGTCTGACATCTCATGATAAATAGCCAGAGAAATTCATTGCGACGGCTTGTCCAATTAAGAAACTAAATCCCCGAGAGGAAATTGGGGTGTTGTCAGAAGCATAATGAAACAAAGAATGTAGACTAAAGCCACGCATTGAAAGCTTTTAAAAATAATGTTTGCTTGAAGAGTACTTTGGAACACCTTCAAAAACAGAACAACAAATACAAAAAAATGTTTTTGTTTTTGACTGTCTTCTACAATAAAAATCCTGTAGCTGCACATGTACTGTCACGGCTCCTGCCTACAACCTTTGTCTGTGTCTGCATTTTGGGTCCAGAAGACAACCTGACCTTAACATGTACCTTCCATCTGAAAAAGTTAAAAACAAAATGTATGCTGCATGATGGCAACGCAGCTGGTACTGCTGTGCAAAATGCCTTTCTGTTTGGGTATCAAAACACTTCCCTTAGTTTAAACAACTACATACAGTCCAAATGATCAACTCCAGCATTGCACCAACTGAAGCTCTCTATAACAAAACTTAATTAGTGCACTTCCCATTTTACCACGGCTATCTCATCCCAGGGCTCCAATTGCTGTCTACATCTCCATTTCTTGCATTCAGTCATAATTACAGCTCCTTCCACGGCCAAAAAGGTCCATCTTAACAAGTCATTTTATCTTACAGTCAGTCTTTTCTTTTTGACATAAGATAATGTCACATGCTTCATGAAATATTGAAGACAATTTGAAATACGTTGCATTGGAAACTGTTGAAACGATCAAACCTCACTCACAGCTTTATTCCTCCCCACTTGTTATGATTTAAAGATGGAATACAAGATGAAATGACTTGTTACACTGACATTTTTTGCAGTGTGCATTTCCATTTCCTGTGTTCAGACATCATTACAGCTCTTTGGGATTTACCCTGATAGGCCTCAATCACAGAACAGGGTGTTTGCATGACAGAGTGGGAATGAAAGAGAGCAAGAGAGAGAGAGGAAAGTAATCCCAGAGAGCGTTGAGTCTCAGCCTGTCCTCCCATTTGTTCTCCCCATGACAGGAGCAATTCTATTCCCTGGGCTCATTATGATCGGAACAAAGTGAGCTGTGGCTGCCAGAGAGAGAGCGAGAGAGAGAGAGACAGAGAAAAGACGTGAGAAAGAGAGACAGAGAGGTAGGGAGAGAAAAAGTAGGTGGATGAATTTAGACACAGACGTAACTTTGATTTATGCCACCACACACCTCCGAAAGGTTAACTCTGTCTCTTATATCATTCTGGTTCTGTTAAACAGCCCCTCTACACCAGACAAAGGGATCAAATCCAATTTATTTCGAGGTGCATTTCACACAGTCAGTGTTGGAACGGTCTTGAAAGAGACATTGAGAGCAATGTGGAAAGCAGAGAGGTTAACGTAATAATAAGAATCTTAAAACCACAATAGAGCAAAGAGAAAACCTAATACAAGCGCAAACCAGGCCACTAACAAGAACAACCACGTATTTCTATTCAGGGTCACGCAGGGGGCTGTCCAGGGAAATACCCTGGACAGATTGCCAGTCCATCACAGGGTGAACACACAGACAGGCAAACACACCTCTGGGCGATTTAGAGTCTCCAGTCCACCTGACTTGCATGTCTTTGGGATGTGGGAGCGCTGGGAGGAAACCCAATGCTAACAACATGCACACACCACACAGAAAACACCACAGCTGAGATTCAAAACCAGGATCTATTCAGAAAAACTAAATACAGCATAGTGCAGAAGTGTACACATGCATGCTTGTGAACCAGTGAGCATGTATGTATGTGTGTGTGAACATGTAAAGAGGAAGAGAGCAAGATCAAGGAAACTCATTAGCCATATTCCCACAGCATCTCCTGGAAGATCGGTATAAAAACACTATATAACATTACAATAAATATAAATAAACAATAAAAAGTAAGAAGAATTTCTCCCAAAAAATGATTGATATTTTGTGAGAACACAGGTTGGTTCTCAAACCTCTCCTCGGGGCACCCGAGCCATTCCATGTATTTGTTAAATTCCACCACCAGCACACCTGATTCAACTTAATGAGGTATTGATTAGCTGGGGTGCCTCGAGGAAAGGTTTGGAAATGGCTAAGCTAACACAGTTTGACAGACAGATCATAGATCATAGTTTCACATCAACAAGGCAATACCTCAGCGAGCAATAGCCCGCCGAACCGGATTTTCAAGATGTGGTGTTGCTGGAGACAGAAAATGCAGCGGAAGACCCAAAAAGCATCTGCATTTGATGCACAGTACTTAAAGGTCACTTCAATGATTTTATTATTAGTACTTGCTCAGCATCTGGCACCAAAGTACACAAAAGACGATAAAGCATGGATCGACAGCCAGTGGCAGAAAGTCTTATGGAGCAATGAGCGGCAATTTGACATTTTTGGTTCACAAAGACGTCAGTACATCAGAATTAGAAATATATTGATACCTGTCTGCAGCCTTCTGTGAAGCACTCTGCCGTGGTCTGGGGGGCATTTCAGCCACCGGTGTAGGGGATATGGTCAAAAATCGATGGAATTGTTAATGCTGAGAAATATAAACAGATCTTGATTCACCATGTTGTACCTTTGGGAAAATGACTGATTGGCAAAAACTTTATCTTTCATCACGATAATGACCCAAACATGATTAAGACCTACTTGCAGTGGAAATCTGCAGATGGAGCACTCACAGTATTAGATTGGCCACCTCAGAGCCCCGACCTCAACATAACCGAAGCCGTGTGGGATCACTTGGACAGGGAAAGTCGACAAAAAGCAGCCAAAATCAAAAGTCTACCAAAGAGAAAGGCTTCAGTTTTGCATTGTAAGGGAGGCCACACAAAATACTGACTTGTTTTAAAAACACAATAAGTTTTTTTTTTTAACAAATAAACACAAAACAAAAAATCTATCTAATTCTGAAATACGCAACAGCCAATATTATTCTCAAAACTATGTTTAATAATAATGTGTTGAACACGTTTTTGACACTGTACAATCAACCTAAGCAATGAAAACTATGAAAATGCCATTGTAAAAATGACACCAAAAAATGGGCATGTTTGTATTTCTCAAGAGTGAGAAAAAAAATGAATTAGATGATCAATAATTGTATTATCATTTTAAAGGAGAATTGAGATACAATGTTTTGCCAGGATGGTGGGAGAATACATAAAATAACCTTGTGTTTTATGCCCTCTGCTGGATGTTTCGAGTATGTACAGTATGCATACTGTATATTGTCAACCCCCCCCCCCCCCCCCCACACACACACACACACAGGTGTGTATGTGTGGTTAATGTTCTCTGTTTTCACATTTCTTGCTAATTAACTGCTGCTTGTAACTCATGCTGATGGTTACTTGAAAGACATTTTGTTGAGCCTGTCGATCGGGCCATACACACAATAATTACACATTTAATTACTCCATGTTTACTGTACAGGGGCCAATTTCATGCAGACGGTTTCTGCTTATATACTCCATTACCTCTCCATTCCTCCTACCACCAGGGTTGGGGAGGTTGACTGCATGTGTTCAGCTACTAGCTTAACTACATTTTGCAGTATAGCCCAGTTTCATCGTGGCAGCTTTTTATTCAACAACTTTTAGACATGTTGTTACTTCTTATGTATATGCAGTATTTTTGCATGTCTAAACATTTTTTGGCAGCATTTGCATTGTTTGTGAATACTGTAATGAAACCTATGCATCTCTTATACCATATTTTCTTTGTTTTTGAAGGCGTTCCACTCTTCAAGAAAAATAAATGAATCCTTGCTGTGGCCTCGATGAGTTAAGCACCAAACTGAATAAATCACTTTCACATGAAGTTAAGGCCAAACCTTTAATTCCTCGTGCTCTGAAAGAACAATGGGTTTCTCCTTTCCCAAATGGCCCGGGCCAGGGGATCCCACTGGTTTGGCATAACATTTTAATATAAATAGATGGCCATTTGCTACTCTCTATTGACGATTGGTATATTACAATAGTGCTTCAGTTCATGAAAGCTTTTACATTTGCTTTTACATGTCCTCTGGCACACAGGAAGTGATGCATTTTATGTTTCCAGCAGCAGCAACTGCGGTTTGTTTGGAATAAACCGAAGAGGAACTGGGTAGTTAGCATGAGCAGCGATAGCCACCGTGGCTGAACAGACAAAGAAAAAGAGCGCCACCTACAGAAACTCAAACTCAAACAGAAAATCCAAGGAAAATCAAAATCTTACTTTCTGTTTACTTTTCACCACAGCACAGCAGGTGGTACAGCCCATCCTGTGTACTTACGATACTTCCCTATTCCAGCAACGAGAGTTTGGATTCTGTACACTTATTAAATCTTACAATTTCTTTGCATTGTGTCTACTGTAGAACACTTTTTCAAAGCGTTGTTTGGATTTGGATTTGTAGGGTAATTAAATGTACCTGAAGAGGTTCTTTCCAAATTGAGAGATTCACTATTTCAAATAGTAATAAAAAACATCTGATACTTTTTAAAGGTTAGTAGTTAATTCAATTCTTGTTTAGGAACATGATAACACCTTTACAGACTGGATCCTGTATATTTTAGTATTGAATGATGAACGTTGTGTCATTTTTTTCCAGATCGGTATATAGCATTTTGGAAAAGCAAAAGTCTAAGCTGCCTATTTTCCGCATTTGTGTTTAACAAAAAGTGTAGATGGCCAATTACATTCCAGATCGCATCTTTCCACAAGCAACAGATGTCTTTTTTCTGTACATTTCTGTAGTACACGATTGCATCGGCTTCCGAAAACACAACTCATCTTTATGAATTTGGCTGTGGCTTACAGCAGTTCACACATAGCAACGCTCTCGCAGCATAAAAATGAGCCTGTCTCTCTGAAAAGCAGCAGCGTCTGACAGAGACACCCACTGACTCTTTATATAACACCTTTTTTATAACACCTATTTACCTTGAAATGATGTTGCCAAGTAACTACGTCCTGAGTGTTTTTGTGTGTGTGTGTGTGTGTGTGCATATGCGCCTGCGTCCTATGTATTACATGCGTGTGTGTCCTTGCGTGCAGGTGTGTATCCGTGGGTGATGGATGCTCTGAAATGCCTTTAAAAGTGGGTTTATACCAGCAGCAGCGGGGGTGGGGGGTTGGGGGGGTGGATGACATCAAGCCGCCCTTACTCTCATGCAGGTGCTCATAAAAGGCGCACATCTCTATGCGCATCTCTGCTACACATTTAGCCTTAATGACGCTAATGTCCTCTGCCTTGCAAAGGGCAAAGCCCACGCCTCATCATAGCACCACACCCCATGTCTCTCTCTCTTTCCCTCTCTCTCTCTCTCTCTCTCTCTCTCGCTCGCTGTCTGAGCTGCTTAACTGATACATGTAGTGCAATAATCCCTTTTTAGCAAATGGGATTAATATTTAATTCAAGAAGAGCTTTTCATCAATACCTCGCCATGCATTCGCGGTTCACACTTTTTTTAGGGTGGCTTTACCCGGCTTAGCCAGCAATTCGATAGATTTGGCAGATAGGGGTTTTAAGAAGGCGATCTGATCACGAGCTGGACTTCTTTCAAGTCCGTCCAAAGAGCACTTAAACCCGTGCTTTCGTTTTGGGTTTGTTTTTTTTACATTTGAGGATTTGTCAGCACCTTGTTAGAAAAGCGATGGGGTAAGTCAACGGGGCTAAAAATAATCTAGTCTGTGACGAATCACACACACAGCACCTGCCACACAGTTTCCCACCCTAGTTAACTGTACAGAACAGCCCATTAGAATTCCATAGTATTGATTAGCAATGCATCACTGGAGCATTTCCCACCAAAATCTCCAATATCGATTACATTTCCGGAGACAATGACTGATGACTGACAAGATACTATTTGGTTAATAGGTTCGATGTAGGTTACCAAACTATCTTGCACAGAGGCACACAGCTTAGAGGGAGCATCGGTCCTGAATGCTCCCCTGATGTGATTTTCTTTACATATGGCTTCCAAATACGTTTCTGGCAATTTGTGATTGATCTTTGCTCTCCATTATAATAATAAAAACAATGACCAGATCAAATATAAACTCACTTAAGCTAAGGTTTGGTAAGTGTCACCTTCCCAACTGATGCCCATGAACTTCACCTGCCTATATCCTAAAAACAAAAAACACTGCTGCAAGTGCTTTTCGAAAGGAATGAACTGAGTCCAGGTTGGATGGGAATCCTTACAACCTGAATTGCCCCTTTAATGTGAATCTGTTATGGTGTCTGAACACTTTTGTCCTTTGTCCTTAAAACTCCAGGGCCTGCATTCATAAAGGTACCAAGAGCCTATTATGCTCTGATCTGCTGCAGCGCTGATCCCGGATTAGCCTACTGGCGAGACCACATGATCGCGTAAACTTGGGTATGAGGTGAGACGCTTACTGTGTTCATTTGCATTCATTGCTGATGATGTCACTGTGGCAGAATGGGGGGGAGGGAGTGGGTGAGGCGTAGGCTGGGTCCAGGTGAGAGTCGAGTCAGTGATAAAGTTTGTGGATGTCCTTAATCGTGCTTCTATTAAAGATGGGGATTGTTTGAAAGTAATTCAGAGATTTTTACCGAGAATGCACCACAATGAACCTATAGGTGACTCTAAGTCGATATTTCTCTCAAATGGTACAGTAATAAAGTTTCATATTTGATGTGAGTATAGATAGGGATGTCCTGAGTAGGAATACATTGGAACTGTAAAGAACTTATGGCGAATTATGATTTTATGAAAGGTTAAAGATTGGAAATATTACTGAGAGAATGCACCAAAATGAACCAAAATAGGTGACTTTAAGTCGATATTTCCGTCAAATGGTACAGTAATAAAGTTTCATATTTGATGTGAATATAGATAGGGATGTGCTGAGTAGGAATACATTGGAACTGTAAAGAACTTATGGCGCATTATGATTTTATTACAGGTTAAAGATTGGAAATATTACCGAGAATGCACCACAATGAACCTATAGGTGATTCTAAGTCGATATTTCTCTCAAATGGTACAGTAATAACGTTTCATATTTGATGTGAATATAGATAGGGATGTGCTGAGTAGGAATACATTGGAACTGTAAAGAACTTATGGCGCATTATGATTTTATTACAGGTTAAAGATTGGAAATATTACCGAGAATGCACCACAATGAACCTATAGGTGATTCTAAGTCGATATTTATCTCAAATGGTACAGTAATAAAGTTTCATATTTGATGTGAGTATAGATAGGGATGTCCTGAGTAGGAATACAGTGGAACTGTAAAGAACGTATGGCGAATTATGATTTTATTAAAGTTTAAAGATTGGAAATATTACCGAGAGAATGCACCACAATGAACCTATAGGTGACTTTAAGTCGATATTTCTCTCAAATGGTATAGTAATAAAGTTTCATATTTGATGTGAGTATAGATAGGGATGTCCTGAGTAGGAATACATTGGAACTGTAAATAACTTATGGCGAATTATGATTTTATTAAAGGTTAAAGATTGGAAATATTACCGATAGAATGCACCACAATGAACCTATGGGTGACTTTAAGTCGATATTTCTCTCAAATGGTAAAGTAAAAATATTACATATTTCATTTGAGTATAGATGTGGATGTCCTTAGTAGGAATACAGTGGAACTGTAAAGAAATTATTGTGAATCGTGCTTCTATTAAAGATGGGGATTGTTTGAAAGTAAGTCAGAGATTTCAGTGTTTTCATTTTTTCCAGGCATGTTCTTGTTCACATTTTCGTGCTTTTCAGACAAACACACCTTCTGTCAATATGTTTTATTATATTAAGTACAATAATAAATAATTTTAGATTGACTTTGGCTCTATTTTTCCCCTAGACTGCATCGCTTCACCGTCTTTGTGCCGACACGGCGTCTTTACCGTAATTACACCTAGTAGACGCGCAACACAAAGGTTCGGCTCACGTCGGCGTTGCGAGTGACAGTGCGGTTTAAAGGAGAATTCCGGGATTTTTAAACCTGGCCTCTATAGCCACAAAATCGCCTATTATACCGCAAAATAGGTCCAAAAAGTTTCGGAATTGCTCCGGTAGATCGGATCAGTCGGCAGTCGCGAAACGGGCTCAATGGCTGCAACGTAATCTGTAGGGGCATAGGCGCGCGGTCAAAGTACGTCCACTAAAAGTGCTTGATTTTGCCACTGACAGGCTCAGATTGTTATTCGTGTGTCTGACAAGTGTCTGACAACATTACTGAAAGGATCGCTACAGAAATAGACCTATTTTTAACCAGAAAAATAAAGTCTAGCTCAAGGAGAAGTCCCGCTCTGAAATGGACGGTGGACAAAGGTAGTCTATAGCGAGAGGGTTCACTTGTTGCAGGAAGAGGACGGTAGAAACCTGACAAAGGTATTCTATGAAAGCTGCGCAAAGTCTTCCTCAACATTTTGTTGGCACAGTTCAGAAATGTGCAAAAACGAACCATTGTTGTTGTTTTTTATCTTTGGGAAAAACAAATACTCTAAACTACGCTTTCTATACTCCAACACACGTCTCCAATGCTGATTTACGTTTCCACCATCCTCTTCCTGCAACAAGTCAACCCTCTTGCTTTCATAGACCACCTTTGTCACATTTTCACGTCCTCTTCCTGCAACAACTCTCGCGAGATTTCAGAGTTGAGAGTTGAGAGTTCAGAGTTGTTGGAAATGTGACAAAGGTGGTCTATGAAAGCAAGAGATTTCCCAAAGATAAAAAACAACAACAATGGTTCGTTTTTGCGCATTTCCGAACTGTGCCAACAAAATGTTGAGGAAGACTTTGCGCAGCTTTCATAGAATACCTTTGTCAGGTTTCTACCGCCCTCTTCCTGCAACAAGTGAACCCTCTCGCTATAGACTACCTTTGTCCACCGTCCATTTCAGAGCGGGACTTCTCCTTGAGCTAGACTTTAGTTTTCTGGTTAAAAAAAGGTATATTTCTGTAGCGATCCTTTCAGTAATGTTGTCAGACACTTGTCAGACACACGAATAACAATCTGTGCCTGTCAGTGGCAAAATCAAGCACTTTTAGTGGACGTACTTTGACCGCGCGCCTATGCCCCTACAGATTACGTTGCAGCCATTGAGCCCGTTTCACGAGTGCCGACTGAACCGATCTACCGGAGCAATTCCGAAAGTTTTTGGACCTATTTTGCGGTATAATAGGCGATTTTGTGGATATAGAGACCAGGTTTAAAAATCCTGGAATTCTCCTTTAAAGACAAACATTTTTGTTGCATCACTCCATACACCAATAGTCAACAGTTATTATGGACCATTGGGCATTGATTACATCATAAACTGCATTACCAGGGTACAAGAATGCTGGGAGCCACACAATAAAATGACAAACCATTCAAAAACAATATCAGATGAAACGCCAAAATACTAATAGACAAGGTGACAGTGGGAATGGTGTGAAAGCAATGCCTCCTTAAGGTAAATTAGGCCTTAAGGTGAGATACAATGCTCATTAGAAAAGAAAATTCATAAAAGGGCAGGGTCTATTTAAACGATCCTCCATTACAAGCATCACAAACTGTATGGAACCAGGTCAAACAATGGAAAAACCCAACAAATCCAACCACCGACCACCACAGCATCACATCACATTTATATGAGATATATAAATGGTTCTTACTTTTAGAAGAGCTTCTTTCTTGACTTTGTCTGTGTGAACTGATGTAGTGTGTGATTAAGTCCTCAAAGTCAGTCAGGCTCAGACTTGGGCTGCTGTTCATTAGTCTCCTGGACCTGGACAGCTGTGTGACTCACATTCCCTCCCGCCTCCTCGGGGCTAACGTCAGCCGCCACACCAAGCTAAAGTTAGCTTTGTTTCACACCCGCTAAACTGACGCCTCTCCATTTTCATTCGTGACTTATGTTAAAACATAATCTAACTGATAGGGGATCCGGACTTGTTTAATGTCGGTATGTATGAATTTGTCTTGGAGGTTGAGAAGCCTAATAAGCAGGGCGGCTGTGGCTCAGGAGGTAGAGCGGATTGGTTTCCAATCAGAAGATCGTAGGTTCGATCCCCTGGCTCCTCCAGTCCACATGTCAAAGTGTCCTTGGGCACTGAACCCCAAATTACTCCCGCTGGTCAGGCCAGCACCTTGCATGGTAGCTCACTGCCATGTGAGTGTGAATGGTTGAATGAGAAAGCAGAAAAGAAACTAAAACGATCTCGGTCCCACACAAGCCGTTTCAGAAATGATCTCCGTCCATAAAAACACATATCAAGTTACCATTCACCTACACTGGGCATGCGTGCCGATGTAAACAAGAAGCAGATGGTCTGCTTATACAGAAAATATTGTTATGAAGAACAGCAATGGCGAAAAGTAAGAGCAGAGGTGTCTTTGTTTGGACGGACGATGAGGTGGAACGGTTACTGAAAGTAACAAACGAGTATAAGCTGGTAAACGCGGCGGAGAGTATAGATTGGGAGTCGTGGCAGAGCAAATACAGCGACATATTACAGTGGTACCAGGAGCACTGTCCATTGCCAGGGAAGGATACGTCTGACTGATAAGACACAATCAGAAAGTGAACGTGGCTCTCCCACAGCAGCCAGCTAGGGCAGAAGCAACATGTGAGATTGACAGCAAACACATGTAGAGCTGTAGAAGCAGGGCAGAGAAGCCTCATTTCTATTCTAATGTGCCTGTATATATTTTGTTATATGTTTGACACAACGTGAAGCAATGGAGCTGTATATGTTGTTATTTGTCACAAAGTACTTGGCAATTAAATATTTACAGTGGAGCACCTTATATATAGTATTATTTAATAATTAATTTAAGAAAGTGTGGGTGCCCCCCAACCGGTCAGCTACCACCACAAATGTAATCTAATTCTGTGGGAAACACTGTGTACACTATGTGTTGTTGAAGTTATGTGGTTCATCAAATGTCTTAAATAAATAATAAATAAATTATTATGAGGTGAGTCATTTTTCCCTGCTGCACCGCTACACCAGATCTTAGGGTTCCCCCACCTGCCAAATCCCACTTTAACCCCTGGGTATGTGTGATATGATTAGATTACCAGGCTATAGGCTGCTGTGTTGTTCTTTATGCAGGGACAACAGCACGTTAGGGAGGCTAAACGTAGGGAGAGCACTTAGGACATCGGTCAATTCTTTGATACTGGACGGGATAGTACGTGGGACCGCGTTACTAAGGCAGGTTGGTTTAGAGTTCAGTCAAGCTTCAGTTAAGTTAATAGACATAAGGGGAAATAATAATTATTCATTATAGAATTAATGATTAGAATCAGTGGCAGCCGGTGATTGGCTGACTAAGTGGGGCGGGTCATGACAGACAAGGAGATCATAGAGTAACATTGTAGCCGACTCCAGTGCACAAACGAATGTGACATTGGCGTGTGCTCTCTTGTGCCATCTACTGACATGTTCGTTTGATTGGGGTTAAATGAGAATGGCCAAGGCGTTCTGCCCAGCGCCCCAAATGCTATCATAGACCTCAAGCTAAAGTGCAGTCCTTCCAACAACCGCTAGGTAGCAATGCATGTCAATGTAGTGTGTGAGGGACGTACGACTCTGCGCCCCAGAGCAACAGAGACGGTAATGAAGTCCGCAAACCAACCAAAGCCAATTATTCAACATACATGTATTGACTAGAACACATTTATATGAATTATAAATACAATCTATGAAATGTGTTCAGATATATATATATATATTATTATTATTATTATTATTATTGTTATTTTTTTATTTTTTTTATTTTTTTCTCCATCCAATCAAGTGGGGCACCGCCCCTAGCGTCCCTATGGACGAGCCACCACTGATTAGTGGTGTAGTTTTCTTGTGATTGCAGTATTGACGGTGGAAGATGGTGAAAAGAAGAGGATGATGCACTAAAAACACAGTAGGCTAAGTGAGAGACCAGAAAGCCAGGGTAACCAGAAGAAGAAAACGTGAGTATTAGGCCTGGTTGGTTTAAAGTTCAGTCAAGGTTCTTTTAAGTTAATAGGCATAAAGGGGAAACAATAGCCATTATGGATTATAAAATTAAAGTGCACTGACAACAAAATGGCTGCTAACATGGATGGTAGGCATATAATATATTAGTTATAAGTCATTCTTATTTTTGTAGTGTCATCAGGATCAAACATCAGGAACAGAGAGATTTCATCAGTCACACAGAGAATGAGTAAGTGATTTGTGTATTATGATCCCCTAATCAGGAGTAATTGAGGTGAAACCTTGCCCAAATCTCCCTGAAATCAGTTCTGTCAACTTGGGATGTCTGGATAAGAGACCTGTAACAAGTTTGTGCCCAACTACCACATCAATAAACTAATAATAATTCTACATTTTTTCTAGGAAACCTTTATTTTATTCTAATTGGTTATAATCGTTGTGCCCCTGCCAGTTAGGTTAGTTTTTATTTCATTAAATAACATTGATAAATTGGATGCTTTGCTGCCGCTCTCAGGTGGACCAGTGGACGGGTGCCCGTGGCGCTCACCCCATGCCGTATATCGAACAGAGACGCAGTTTAACACCAGAATTAAGGAGCAAAAACTTCTTTCTGGAATACTTCAAAATAAAAGCCAACAAACATACTTCTTACAAAATTAGAGTTTTGGAATAGAAATGCTCCAGAACTAAGGCTACAAAAGTAATAGAGTTACATAGCCCACTACCAAAATTCGATTTTAAATTCTAGGAAATACGACTTCTGTGCTGTGAAAATCTTGTGACAGTAGGAACACTACAAGATAAGTTGAAAGGTGAATGCATGCCCCCTGACCTAAGGTCAGGTGAGGTTTACAAGCTTGAGATTTACACTAAAAACTTTTAGATACCCACACTATGTGCTGTGAAAATCCTGTGACAGTAGGACCACTACAAGAGAAATTGAAAGGTGCATGCATTATTCGGCAGGGCTTGTGTTGTACCTGCCGGGAAATGCATGCCCCCCGATTTAAGGCCAGGTGAGGTTTACAAGCTTGAAATTTACACTGTAAACTCTTAGATACCCTGGAGCATTTCTATTCTAAAACTCTAATTTTGTAAGAAGTATATTTGGTCGTTTGTTGGCTTTTATTTTGAAGTATTCACGGAAAACGTTTTTGCTCCTTAACTCTGGTGTTAAACTGCGTCTCTGATTCGAGATTAAACCCCGTGTTTTATTGTACACTACACTTATTTGTATACTGCATTTGGATCCAGGTTAACGGAATGATTATAGAAACTACACAATAAACAAGGGTCACACTTGATGAGAGAGTTTAAACCGTGTATCGGCAAAACCAAACACTGAATTTATCCAGAAATAATCTATAACAACCTCGATTTAGCAGCCAGCACACACGTAATAACAATACAGATTAAATAGCGTGGTTTATGAATTGTTGAAAGTGTAAATTTCATGCATGTGACCCTGTATATTTCCACAGAACGCAATCGATGTGATGTTGTATGATAGATTTTTATTATTTTTTTGTTTCATATTGACGGTATATCGTCATTGATGAATAACTGTGAAAGTTATTAATAGTATAAAAATAAGAATTCTCTTCACAAAACATTATAGCGTCCACTGACCGCTGGCTTGTAGTTAAACCAATGTTCCGCGGTGTGCATGCACATCCCGGGGTGCATGCAGAACTCGGCATAACACCGGCCTAGGTATTTCCGTTTGGTACAAATTCCTCTTTAAATATTTCTGTGTAGTACTCTGGTACTTTGTTATTCACAGTATTGGTACTTACTAATCGTGGCCACATACTGTCGGCTATAGAGCCTTTATTTTGAAATTCTCGATCGGAAGTCTTATTTTTCAGGCTATCGTCACATTGGTGCTCAACGTTACCGTCAACGGGATTTGCTTTGCGGATGAACTGTGGATTGCAGCCATTTCTTTCACAAGTCTAAGTCTCCTTTTCAACATTGTTTAAGAGAATTATCTGTTGTAAGTGACTATAACGTCGGAGTAAACACAAGTTAGATTTTTTTCTCGTTTTCTCGGCTGGCTTGCTCGCCAGCTCAATCTCATCGAGATGGATCCAGCGAGCCGATACCAAGTGGTGAGTGTGGCTGGATCAAAACATTATTTGATACCTTGGCCTGTCTGTCAATGGAAACAAGGCCTAACGACGACAGAGATATTGCTATCATGCTGATCAGTCGGAAAGGCATATGTCATTTAGACTCCAGCGAAAAACTTGGTAACTTGAAATGTCACTTGCCTCTGAAAGATGACGTTAGCCAGTTAGTTGTTTATATCGACTCGAATTGTTTTGACAGCTTGTCACACTTCCGCATTGGTTAGGCTAACGTTAGCTAGCTAGCCAATCTTAGTCAAATAAACCTTGGAAGTTAAACTTCAAAGAAATTGTGTAATATTGGTATAAACCACGGCCTAACTAATAGCAGTATGCTAACCTGAAAGCTAAAGTTACATGATTGTTGATTTTAGAAAACATTTGAAATGCGTTAGCAAGCTGTAGCGTTAGCAAGCAAACTAACGTTAGTTAGCTTAATCCCTAATATGGCTAAACGGATGAAATTTCCAAATTGGCTACATATTATAGCTACCGAGATAACAGTTAAGGTATAAAAAATGTGAAGGGCACCAGCTACGTGTAGAAGCTAACACATTGTCACCAAGTTGCTAACTATAACTTCTAGCAGCCTCTGAAAAAGTCATTATAGTTGTATGATTCAAAAGCATTGACATTTGCGTTCCCAGTACATGGAGCTGCCTTTTCACTCTTCACTTCACAAGATTTCCTGAAAAGTAGAGTGTGGCTGCCGAGTTGGGAAATCACCAAAAGCCCAATTCTGTGAAGTCTTAGGCAGTCTTGATAAATCAATTAATTACTAATTAATAAACCAGCGTCTGGAGGTTCTTTTCTATTCTAAAAAATAATATTTGGCAAATAAAATGGTGAACCTGGCTGATGAATTTTGGAAACTATCAGTGAATGAAAAGGTTTGCTTTTGTGCTGTTATACCTGTGGTTCTCAGCATAGGGGTGGTAATGCTGCAGGATTTGATATAACCCAAAATGTAGTAATGCTGTGCTCCGTGTCCTTGATTCTAGGCCAGTCATCAGCCACTCATTCACTCACTGCGTTGTACCTTGACCCCACGCTGGTAGAGGTTTGCAGGGTGGTTGGGGGTGGAGGTTTGATGTTCCAGGACATTGAGAGCCTATCTGTATGTTCGCTAACTAAGTTTCCTAAGTTCGTCCAGCTGCTGGATGCACATATAGTGACTTAAGTTGTATCTTCTTAGATAGCAGTTGTACATCAAATGTCATTACCAAGGATTTTTCCTCTCTGCCACAGAAAGAGAAATGAAAATAACAGCATGACAAACCTGAATTTCCCTCTTAGACACATAAGTGTAGTGCTGACATTGAGCATTCATGTTTTTATTAGGATAAAATATCCTCAGGAATGTGTTTCTGGCCCTGCAACCTACCCTGGAACCATAAAGGGGGCCAAATCAGAGGACGCATGTGGAACCAAAACCATAATTACCCTAAGCACCAATTTTACATGAAATTACAGAGGATGCAATAATTACCACACCACATCTGACGTTTCAAATACTATCTTTATCATTTTTTTGTCCTCTTCTTACGATCAGCGACCTCGATAAAGGCATTGGCCGAAAGCGTTGCCTCTAGCACGGCAGGCACCAGTTTCTCTTGTTTTGGTCGAGCTCCATCAGCTTAAACTCTAATCTGCTCTTTCAACAGGTTTCACAAGTTCAACTTGCTCGGCCACATTGTTCATGACCTGCCTTGGTTGTCTAATTTATGCCAGCACTTTAACTCATGACTGGTCAGTGGCTGTTCTCAACACTGTCAGGAGTTTGAATGGAGAATTGGTGGGCAATCGACAAGAACCACTGGGCTAGTACTCAACATCCTAAAGCTAAATCCTAGTATAAGGATTTAAAAAAACAAACAAAAAAAAACAGTCTTCTACTGTTGGCCACTGAGCAGCTCTTGTGGAGTAGTCAGGGTTTAAGTTAACTTTCCCAAAGGCACCTTGACAGGAGTCGAAACCCCTCTGTTGACATACTCATGTTGTCTTGTCCGCCATGTAGTTTCAAACATGTTAAGGGAAAACCGTACAGCTTTTCCAGTGCAAGAGTCACAACCTTGACTTGATGATGTCCATGTTTGCAACAAATTATTAAAAATGCAATCCTGATTATCATATATTGATGGTAGCTTTTGTGTGTTACCTGTAGGATAAAAGGCTGATTTACTTTTTGTCTTATAGCATATTGGGGCACCTTGACACTATACCACTTTTTTGTAGAAAAAAAGTGGTACCTCCAAAAAAAAAAAAAGTGTCAGTGATGCTCATTTCGTTTCCATAATGACAAGCTGCATTAGCGACCACTATCAGCAAATGGTACTCATCTACAGCTCTCAGAAACTCCCACAACACAGCCACACTGAGTCTTTATGATCAGGGTTAAAAAGTCATAAGATTTCTACTGCTACTTTCTCCATTTCCATCCTGGTTGTTGTAGTAAACCATCAGCTGTCCATGCAGTGTGGTACCGCACCTCTTCTTCCTTGTGATTGGTCGGCTCACAATACACGCATTCCACGTCATGTCTCCAATACAAAGTAGAACTTCTCTCAACTTTAGAAAGTGCACTGCGCCTTTTTAAAAAAAAGAGTCTGCTTTCTGTTTGCCTCACAGCCGCTTTCCATTAGCGATCGTGTTCAAAAGGCAATGCCAGTTTGAAAAAACAAGAGTGTGTCCTGAGGCAGGCACACTATGGATGACTGATCAACCGACTGATTCCTGTAATCTCCTTTCCTCTCCCAGTTGCACAATGAGGACGACTCCTCGGAGGCCTCCACTAGTGAACAGCAACCCTCTACTTCTGCAACAGCTCAGGCTGGTACGTCATTGGCCCAGGCCGGCCCGGCCCCTGCTCCAGCCCCAGCCTCAGAGCAGGCATCAGGATCGGGGACCCAGGGGGAGGCAGAGGCACCTCCACCCCCCTATGCCACCATTGACCTTGGAGCAACCGCCTCTGCACCTGGTAGGCAAATAAATATCCTTACAGAACCCAAGGGATTATTTGCTATCTTCCCAGAGCCTGTGTATATGCCCACAGTTGTTTTCCTCCAAAAAAAAAATACTTGATTGGATCTTTAAACCTTGCAAGGTGACATGAGAGGAAAACCAAACAAAAGCAGATTTTTGTTTTCCGATGTGCAAATCCAGGTTTAGGGCTGAGATGAAATGCAATCTCTCTTTGGCACTAAAGTTGTAAGAGACCCTGTAGACACAAACAGGTTTCTTTTGTTGTGTAGATCTTACAATCTCACCATCACCTCCACACCTTTTCAGAAAATCAGCCACGGCCTACATTGAGCTCTCCAGTGGGGAGCTGTCCTGATTTCCCTCCCCGACATAGCCAAATTCTCATTGCTAGGGGTCACCCCTATGTCCTGCTAGGGTATATTTTGGGGGTAAACTAAATCAACACCCTCACTCACTATTACCACTATTGTCGCTCCTCTCCGAGTCTGTGTTTTGTTCCCGGCGGTTTCATGTACTTGGGTTAAGCCTAATTGAGACTAAATACTGTTCCTTTCAATGGAAATCCTCATTGAAAGAAAGTTTAGTCTAGCCTACACTCATTTGTCTTTGTAAACTGGTTTCTTAACGGACATATCCAGGTTTCATCCATCATTGATGTGCAGAGTTTGGTGCCCACACTAGCAACTGCTCAGCGACTTTCTAGCGCGGTTGCATGCTTGCTAAAGCAGAACCGGGGTTGACTTTTGTGTTAACTTTTTCAGTGCCGTGCCCCGTCTACCCATGAGTCAGCGTTCTTTTCCATGACCGCACGGAACACCAAAAACCTTGGCTGCCGTCTTAAGATACACCGAGCTAGATATGTAGTGCCATTTTTTTTTTTTACCTGTTCTGATTTTGCGTCTTCTCCGATTGGTCCGCAGAGACGAGTTACCGCAGTGACTTCCCGGTGCCTCCGCCCTACAGCGTCGCCACCTCGCTGCCCACGTACGATGAAGCAGAGAAGGCCAAAGCTGCCGCCATTGCTGCCTCCACTGTGGAGGTGATGCCGAGGGTGAGGAGAACACACACACACACAAACAGTATCACATGCCCCCTGCCTGATTTGGAAATTATAAATCTGTTCATTTTAGTTTCTTTACCTTTCTACTTCCTTGATTTTTATCTTAGCGTGTGAAAGCCCTTCCCTTGAAGTTGAACCTCAGCATAATGTTAGCATATGCAACTCAGATCCAGGTGAAATAATATTTGCAAATATGTTTTTTTCTTTCATTTTTTTATGGCTGTGTCCTACTTAGGCACCAGATGGGTGGGATTTGTCTCGTAACACAGTACAATGAGCTCCAGAAAATGGAGACAAGCACATCTGAATTACCCCACCCATCTGGCAGTGCACGCAGGTTAAAAACAAACGCTCAAGAACTATTCAGGGTTGGCGTTTGACCCAGGTCAGATGGGAGGTTTTCTAAGGCCTTCCTCCTTCATGTTCTGTTCTGTGTGGTTAGGATGATGACTTCCCTCCCAGGGATGATTTCAGCGATGCCGATCAGCTTCGAGTCGGGAATGACGGAATCTTCATGCTGGCCTTCTTCAGTAAGTCGACCTGATGTTACGTGTTACCTGGCAAGGTAGCACACAGTAGTCATTGTTTAATTCTGGCCCCTCCCAGTCTGCACAGGAGTAAACTAACTAGTAAGTTGGAAGGATCTCCATGCAACAGGCCTTTCTCAGTACATAGGTCCAATACTGATTAGCAGTTTATTTTCCTAGGTCATTACACACTCAACACCTTACTGTATCTGTTTTTAAATGCAGTCTGTGAATGAGTTGAGTAGATGCAATAATTCTGTACTCTTCACCAAATGTACCTCGTAGCGTGGTGCCTGCCTTGGATAGAAGTGTGTCCTCTGTAGTTTTACCACAAGGTGGCAGCCATGAGGCGTTCCAGTTCAGCAGGTCTCAACAGTTTTCCAATATGGTGAAGTTAGTTAGTTAGTGGTAATATTGACATGTTCTTGACAATTTGTAGATGGAAAATAAACCTCCAGCATTTACAATACAAATTTCTAATGTAAAAATCCTTGTGTGGGGGGAAAAAAGGCCTTTTAATCAAATAAATCACTGTGTAAACAAAGCCAATGGTGGGGTAACAGTGTTTCAGAAGTGGACACCTTGCTGTTGATACAGATTGACACACTAGATATACGATATATATATCTACGTACAGAACTGAAAGAGTGTTCATGAATGTGTGTGTGTTCACGTCTCCCCCCTCCAGTGGCCTTCCTGTTCAACTGGATCGGGTTCTGCTTGTCCTTCTGTCTGACCAATACCATCGCGGGACGCTACGGAGCCATCTGCGGCTTTGGCCTTTCCCTCATCAAGTGGATTCTCATCGTGCGGGTACGTGTAGCTGTGGGTTGCTATCGGTTGAGCTCTCGTCGTATGTAGCCGAAAATGCAACGGTGCAACAATGAAAAATGCATGATTACCCCTCTCTCTGTTTCCAGTTCTCCGACTACTTCACTGGCTACTTCAACGGCCAGTACTGGCTCTGGTGGATCTTCCTGTTGCTCGGTAAGTACAAAGCCTTTTATCTAAGACTTGCAATAGTGAAAGGATTTTCAAGTGAATTATATGCTATTTTGCTCGGACTCGACGGTGGAAATCTCTCTCGTGGTCTGAGTAAATTTACTCTACCTTTGCCCTCCCCAGGTCTGCTGCTGTTCTTCAGAGGCTTTGTCAACTATCTGAAAGTCCGCAACATGTCAGAGAACATGGCCACCTCTCATAGAACACGCCTTTTCTTCCTCTACTAAAAAGGTAGAGGGCCTCTCTTTTTTGCCATAAGATTTAAATGTGGATGATGCTGTAGCCTGATCAGCTCGTTGGCATCACCGCCTCACTTTCTCTTTCGCCCCCGATGTCGCTCTCCGCAGGTCGCCCTACGCCATCGCCATTCCTCCCTAATGTGAAGTTCCTTGCCACCCCCTCGAATGACCTGACCGAAAAGCCTTGCAGCGAAGAGAGGAGGTGGAGAGGGAATGAAGGAAAGTAGTGGAGGAGAGTGTGTCACTAGTCTCATTAAACCCATAACATGACTCACTCTGAATTCTTCACTTCTGAACCAAGGCGAACCATCTCTTTGATGATCAGATCTCTTCCTGGCTTTTGTTTTTATTCCCCCCTTCCTCCCTCCTTTGATTCAAAGCTCTTTTTTTTTCCCACTGAGCTCACATTTTTTTGGTTATCTTTACCTAGTCGGCTCTGAGACACCAGACTCCCCCCACCCCCATATGCGCCATGTACCGACGGACTACCGATCTGAACCCAGTGCTCAACAATGACGTTTTCATATGAAGAGGGTCGTTCCAAAATGATATTCAGCATTTGAAAAAACGCAACATTTAAACGGTTATGGCACCTGATAAGTTTTCGGTTGACAAAATGATACGAAACAGATCGGATTCTATATTTTGTAGATACTGAATGATATTTTTTCCCCCCAAAATGGATATAGCATCTTGGAAATTAACTCTTCATATTCACACGACTGAAATGATGACAGTCCAGGTATTTAAAAGTATGGGAAAGGGGAAAAAAAACATGAGAGTTTGTAAAACGTCAGTGAATTCTTCACCAAATTACTTAATAGTGTGTACATCACTACAGTATGTGTCTAATATTATCAGCCTATAGTTGAACAGTGAATCTCCACTGTAAAAGGACTTTAAAATGACAAACGTGTAGGAACTAATTCTTTCAGATCCCATTTTCCCCTCTAACTTTGCCTGGTTTCTCTTATATACTGTTAGCGAGATCATATAAAGGATTTTTCTAGCTCAGAGTTGCAGTAGGAGTACTAGACTTGCTATTCCGGTTGCCTTTTCGGGTCAGGGTGTTTTATGAAGAAATCCTGGGGGAAAACTGGATCGTAGCATCGTCACACCCTTATTATATTAACGTGCGGCTTGGCTTAATTAGGCCTAAACCTAGATCACGGTCTGAAGAGCGGGCATCCTCCCGCCACTCTGAAAAAGCTGGAAATTAGAAGCCAAAATGGCAAGAGGGAAGATTTCTGAAACTAGATCTCCTGCTTTTCTCTATATAACTACTTTGTATGGGGATGAGTGACATAGGTAGAACAAATGTGCATGAAGGATGGGGGAAATCAGAAATATTCATTGATCACTTTACATATGTACTCTGATGCATTCAGTCTTTCAAAGTCTCAGAAGACTCGAAGGCGCCTAATTGAGTGTCTTGATTATCTGTTGTTGCATTCTCTTTCGCTTTACCACGGCTCAAAATATTACCAACACAGGATTGAAACGGTAACCCTGCTGTCCTTCTGGCTGCCCCGTTTTTGTTTTGGAGAAACCGAATGAATGTGTTGGGGTCCCGACTTTGTCCCAGGACTTGTGGCCATCTAGCTGGAACAGGAAGATATACAAATTGCCCCTTTTTCAAATATCTCTGAGCTGCTGCAACAAATTCCTGGACTGATAAACAGGAAGCTGGCATAGAAAGAGTTTCAAGGAAGCGGCCTGCCAGTCAGTGAAAGTCCAGGATGGGAACCCTGATCTGGAATGCCTGAACTCCAAAGCTTCACATTAAAAGTTGATTCTCCACCTTAATCTTACCTGAACCCTCATGCCTAACTCTAACCTTGAACAGACACAAACTTGCATAAAAAAAAAGAATATAGAGATAGCAATTTTTTACTTTTTTGGTTTTTTTTTGCCTTTCAATGATGACCTTGTCAGGGGTCATACCTATGCAGTATAAATCTTGATCCACAGAGGTGGGTAAAATATGCAGTCATTGTACATCTAATGACAGACTTCCTATGATGACAGTGACTGTGCCCTCCCTGTTTCTAGGTTTGCAGTCTCTCTTGATTGAATCAGGGGCAAATGAAGAGAAGCCAACTTTGAAATACACTTTGCCTAACCAGTGGCTGCTGAGTGAAACCAAAGCGGTCCATCTTTTCTTGGCCATATTTTACAACATGGGGGGAAAAAATTCCACTTCTCAGCTTTTTTGACACAATACCAATTTATCTCACCAGCCCTTCACAGCAAGCTGTGAAACATGATATGCAGCTATGAAAAGTGGTCTACGGGTCAGCTGAACTCTAGCCTATAATATCACAGCGGTAGAGAAGAGCCTGCGTCGTTTCATTGGCTGACAAGGCGTTATCATATTTCATAGCTGTGTTGTTTTCATAGCTCCCAACTCTCAAACTGATCTGAACAGCATCTAAGCCACCGAGTAACACAGCTTGGCAACGGTGACTAACAAATGTTTTTAGGCCACAGTGCAGAGTAGCACACATAGGCAGGACCCTGGCTAAGATAGGGGTTTTGCCAGGCTTGAGTAAAACTATCTTTGAGAAAATGGTCTTATGCAATTTAGTCCCTTCGTAATTACCTAATTTGTGGATGTCAATTCCTGTGATAGTGAATTAGCTATAGGTGGATAGTCGAGTGCATCAGAGGTTGAGTTCAATCCCAATGCAAGATCCAATTATGGCATCGGGTCCGGCCCGCAGTGAAATGGTTTTGAATTCCTTGGGCAAGGTTGAGGTGCTATCGATTGAACAAGCAGCCCCATCCGAGTCTTTGTTGACATTGCAGGATCAGAGGAAAGAAATGTCTGGGTTTGATAATTACCTACTCAGTGGACCACACAGTCTTGCCAACAAGCTTGACTTCAGAGGTCCACAGAATAGAATCAGAGGGAAATGCAATCCAAGCAATGGAAAAACCGCAACTCAACAGTTCCCAAATGTTCTAAACCATTTTCAATATGACGGAGTCTGCATGGTATGCATGATTGAGAGACATCCTGTCCCACAATACTTCTTACATGTGGATCTCTTAGATTTAAGTTTCCTTCTGTTCTACTGAGTTCCTTCTGTCTTTTCATGGAGCTTTAGTTCACGGATGTGTCCCAGCTCCCAGTGGGAAGGTGGCGGTTGGGGATTGTACGGAGAATACGGCCACCTTTTTTCTTTATCACGTGATAAACCTTGAGCTTGCAAGATCAGAATGATGTCGCGAGATGTCGTATTCGCTCACGAGTGTTAACAGTGATAAATGTGAACTTGCGGGTGCTATCCATTGTGAATGCGTCATCAGGTCTACGATCATATGCACCGTGAACATGGGCCCTACTGGACAAGAAAAAAATGCCCGTTGATTTCATTTTGTCATGTTTTTCATCCAGAAAATGAAATGTATATACCAGCTTATGCCAATTCATGATATTTGCACTTTGAAGAACTTCTGTATATGATTTGTGAATCTGCTTAACTTGATGTGGTGGGTAGACAAAATTATCTTTAGCCATCCAAGTTTTTCAACTGGAATTCTTAATCATCCCAAATGGATATTTTGCCTTTTGCACTTTTTTTTTCCCCAAAAAAGATGTTATTGTGTGTCTTGTTTCATCGCTTTTAGCCTAAACTGTGCCAGTTTAAGTACTGCCAAACGTTTTTTTAATGCTAGAATATGTTTTTCAACTCATGAGTCATATCCCACTAAAGCCTCTTTCAGCAATATCAAGATCTTTCAATGAATTAAAGCTCCGATTGCATGATTTCTCTACCCGAACGAGTGGGTTTAATACTAGGACTAAAAGGTTAGTAGTACAATTACGTTTGTTTGTAAATAAATGAAGAAGAATAAAACAGCCAAACTATTTTTGTCCAAGATAATCCTTGTAACATCCTCTGGAGCAGATTAGGGTTGTTATGCATTCATGTAACTGGAATAAAACTGAAAGATGATGTGTTGCAAAAAAAAACAAAAAAAAATGTCAATAAAGTTCAAAAGCTTGCCATTCAAGTTTTATATTTGATTCAGGATTTATGCACCATCTTGGCTCTAGTGGACTGAATTATGTCAATGTTGAATAAATAACCATACCAATTAATGACTTTTTGCCGTCATTTGTGTACGATTAACAGTCTGACAAACCTGAGGAAATCAGTAACTAAACTGACTTTAGACTGACAAGTGAATGGATTCATTTTTATGATGATGATGGCAGGGTGGTGGTGAAAGTACTGGTGGTAGTACAGGTGGTGGTGAAAGTACTGGTGGTAGTACAGGTGGTGGTGAAAGTATTGGTGGTAGTACAGGTGGTGGTGAAAGTACTGGTGGTAGTGAAAGTACTGGTGGTAGTACAGGTGGTGGTGAAAGTATTGGTGGTAGTACAGGTGGTGGTGAAAGTACTGGTGGTAGTACAGGTGGTGGTGAAAGTATTGGTGGTAGTACAGGTGGTGGTGAAAGTACTGGTGGTAGTACAGGTGGTGGTGATGCTGGTGGTGGTAGTGGTAGTCTGGGTATGGGTGGTGATGGTGTGATTTCCTCCCTCTCCACCTCCTCTTCCTCCCTCTCTTCCTCCTCTCTTCTCCTTTTCCTCTGTGCCCCCCCCCCCCCCCTCCTTTTGTCCCTCAATCTCCTCCTGTGCCCCCTTCTACTCCTCCTCTTTCTCCTCCTCCTCTACCCTTTGTCCTTCTTCCGTCCTCTCCTCTTCCTCCTCTGAGTTTTCTCCTCATTCAGCACATCGGCAGTGTTGTTTACTGAATGCCAATACATTGAAGTGCTGAAAATATGTGAACGATATAAAGTATCAAAAATGTATTAATATGAACATCGTAATACCTTAAGATATCAAATATGGTATTGGAGCCAAAAATATTACATCAGTCAGGCCCTATTTAGGATCTGTTGGGGCCTCAAATAGAGAGAGGGTGAGAGAAAGAACAAGGGCAGGAGTGAGCCTCTGACTACCATGATTGTTGCAAAGTTTGTCTCCATGGTTTATCACCAATTTTTTTTTTATTACTCAAGATTTTGTATTATTTCCTATATTATGACCCCAAATCTTGATGATGATGATGATGCTGATGATGTTTAGCTGCTTTGCTGCAGCAAGAGGCAATTCTGTTCTGTTGTGCAGAAGAAGCCTTTAGATTCAGGTTCTGCCTGAAAGTAAGCATGCTGTTTGTCCAACAATGGTGATGGTGATACACACTCACACATCACTGCAGTACAGTATTTATATTATATAGTAGATTCCATAATCATTCATTTAATAGATTTTTTTATTGTAAAAAAAGGAAAAGGGAGGGGGAAATGAGTTGGAGGTAGGTAAGGAAGGGTAGGGGTAGAGAGGATAGGATATGAAGGGAAGGGAGTCTAAATTAAGGTTAATCCATTAAGTAACAAGGGAGGGTTAAGGTGAGGATAAGGGGTAGGGATAGGTTAAGGTAAGGGTTAGATTATGGGGTTGGGGAATCATCTACAGGACAGCTGGTGTAGATATCAGAAAATTGTCAAAGCTGAAAAGACTAAACATTTCTCTGCTATTATTTTAAATAATTGTCACAAAACTCGTGTTCTTTTTAGTACCATTAATGCTATTTTTAATACCCCCCAATCTGTTTGTCTTGAAGCTTCTACAGAAACCTGTAACAAATTCCTTCACTTTTTTGCTGACAAGATTGCGAGCATTAGATCACACATCTCACCCCCTTCTCATGACCCATCCATCACTGTCACTTGCTCTGCTGTTTTTAACCAGTTTGAGCCTGTGTCTCTTTCTCTATTAAAGAAAATTATTGCTCATATGAAACCGTCAGGTTGTCCCACAGATGTTGTCCCCCCTCGCCTTTTCAAAGAGATTTGTGAGACTATTGGACCAAACATTCATATAATTATGAATAGTAGTCTCGCTTCAGGTGTTGTACCAGCTAATTTTAAGCATGCAGTAGTGCAACCATTGATCAAAAAACCCAATCTGGACACCTCAGTCTTCTCCAATTTTAGACCAATTTCCAAACTCCCGTTTCTGTCAAAAAATTTGGAGAAAGTTGTTCTTATACAATTGCAGTCCTTTTTAGACATGCATGGCATTCTAGAGGTGTTCCAGTCTGGTTTTAAAGCCCTTCACAGCACAGAGTCTGCACTTTTAAAAGTTTTGAACGATCTTTTATTAGCTATTGACTCCGGGGACTCCGCCCTTCTTATGCTTTTAGATCTCACAGCTGCATTCGACACAGTAGACCATAGTATCCTGATCTCTCGCCTGGAGCATTGTGTTGGCATTAAAGGCACTGCTCTGGAGTGGTTCAGGTCTTACCTGTCTGAAAGAAGTTTTTCTGTCAGCATTGGTGACTCTGTATCCTCCTCAGCGCCTCTCTCCTGTGGAGTCCCTCAGGGTTCCATTCTTGGGCCAATCCTTTTTTCCCTTTATTTGCTCCCCTTAGGGTCTATTCTTAGAAAGCATGGCATCTCGTTCCACTGTTACGCAGATGATACACAGATTTACTTGCCTTTAAAACGGAAAGATGCTAACTCTTTAAAACCTTTGATGGACTGTCTCAAGGACATCAAAGCTTGGATGGCCTTAAACTTTTTAAATTTTAATGACAGTAAAACTGAAATCCTGATGTTTGGACCCAGTAGTGCCTGTGACGCTTTTCATATGGACCTGGGTTCCCTGGAATCATATGTAAAACCCACTGTAAAAAATTTGGGTGTGATAATGGACTGTGATTTTAAATTGGACAAACAGATAAATTCTGTGGTAAAATCTAGCTTTTTCCAGCTGAGGCTCTTATCGAAGGTCAAGTCTTTTTTATCGTTTGCCGATTTTTAAAGGGTTATACATGCTTTTATCACGACCCAACTTGACTACTGCAATGCCCTGTATGTTGGTGTTAGCCAGGCCTCTCTCTCACGCCTGCAGTTGGTCCAGAATGCTGCAGCTCGTCTTTTAACAGGAACGCGCAAGCGAGAGCACATTTCCCCCGTACTGGCCTCCCTCCACTGGCTCCCTGTACGTTTTAGGATTAATTTTAAGATTTTATTGTTTGCTTACAAATCATTAAATGGGCTAGCTCCACCTTATCTCTCTGATGTTTTACAGCGATATGTTCCATTAAGGTCACTCAGGTCCGCTGATCAGTTGCTCCTGGTTGTACCTAAGGCAAAGCTTAAGCTCAGGGGAGATCGCGCTTTTGCAGTTGTGGAATGAGCTGCCTCTACATGTTAGGCTGGCCCCTACATTGTCTGCTTTTAAATCTCGCCTCAAAACACATTTGTACTCCTTGGCTTTTAACTCAGTATGAGAGTTGCATTTTTCTTTTTGTTTGGTCTTGTTGCTTTTATATTACTGTCATTCTGTCTCTTAAACTGGTCCTTGTGTTTTATTGTGTTTTTAAGTTTTTACGATTGATTGATTGTACAGCACTTTGGTCAACTGTGTTGTTTTAAATGTGCTTTATAAATAAAGTTGGATTGGATTGGATTGGATCTAAAGGTAGGAGTTGGGTTTAGGTAAGGGAAGGTTAACAGGGATTAAGCTAAAAAAAAATACTTAGGTTTAAAGTTGGGAGGGGAAAAAAGAAAATCTAGGGTTAGGGTTATGGGTTAGGTTTGTTATGGGTTAGGTGTTATGGGTCTGGTCGGTGATGGATCTTCATTCCTCAACACTGGCACAACAGCAACACAGACCCTTCATCAGTTTGGAGAACATTTCCCAGAACCTTTTCATTGGTTTCTCTGAAAATGACATAAAATGATCACCCTCACTCAATAGTAGGAACAATTATGATATGAAGCAGAAATAATACACTTGTACAGATAAAGTCTGGCTTTGTTCCTTACTTTTCTCTTTTTTTTGAGCCGCTGGGACGGCGGTGGACAAGGCTCTGTCATCAGACGCCTCGGAAGACGAGGCTCCATCTTCAGACGGCGCAGTAAAGGAGGCTCTAATGTCAGACAAGGTAGTGGACGGAGCTCCAACGTCACACCAGGCAGTAGACGGAGCTCTACCGTCAGACCAGGCAGTAGACGTAGCTCCAACGTCAGACCAGGCAGAAGACGGAGCTCCAACGTCAGACCAGGCAGTAGACGGAGCTCTACCGTCAGACCAGGCAGTAGACGTAGCTCCAACGTCAGACCAGGCAGTAGTAGACGGAGCTCTAACGTCATACCATGCAGTAGACGGAGCTCCAACGTCATACCAGGCAGTAGACGGAGCTCCAACGTCAGACCAGGCAGTAGACGGAGCTCTAACGTCAGACCAGGCAGTAGACGGAGCTTCAACGTCATACCAGGCAGTAGACGGAGCTCCAACGTCAGACCAGGCAGTAGACGGAGCTCTAACGTCCTCCAGTGTACAGGTGTACAGGAATGAGGCGTTCTCCCTGGATAAAGTAATGAAGCAATTAATCAAGCTATCTATCAATTAAAAATGTAAACAATCTATCAATCAATTAATACAATCAATTAATAATGAAATCAATCTATCAATTCATTAATGATTAATTCAGCCAATCAATCGTCCATCCAGCCATCAAGCATCCACACACACACACACACACACACACACACACACACACACACACACACACACACACACACACACACACACACACACACACACACACACACACACACACACACACACACCTGTCACTGAGGTGGCTCATGGTGATGAAAGGATGGGCGAGGACTTCTCCAGGAGTAATTCGCTCGCCAGCATCCATTTGAAGCAGTCGCTTCATCAGCTCTACAAACCTGAGCCTGTCCTCAACCTCTGCCCGGTTCATCACATTCAGGGCGAACTAAATTTGGAAATAACAAGCAATGTCCAACAGGAAACCAGACAAACAACTTGATTATGGAGAAGGCGCCAACAAAGGTGAATTTAATCAATTTAGTCTGGACTTTTACAACAGACCACCTACCTCTTTCAGGTCATCCAGAGAATTCAAGTTGTAGTGTCTGTTTTCTCTGGACTGGACACCTGTCACTGCTGTGTACTCCTCTGGTGTCTAAAATGACATAGAACATACCCGAGACACCTCTTGGTCACATTCACTCATTTACTGTTTTAGATTTCTATAAATCCACAGGCAAACAAGATGTTGTTTGGTCAGCAGGGCCAAAGCAGGGGAGTTGAGGTACCTTGAGCCTCCAGAGTTTGTGGCGTGCATACAGGTGGTTTCTGGTGAAATACCACTCTGTTTTCAGCCCAGCGTTGAGGAGCTCGTCCCCTGGTTCACCCTGGGTGTGGATGATGAATCGCAACTGGAAAGACGACACATGACCACATTAGTCTAGAATATCCATCAAGACCCCAAGAGGTTTTGGAGATTTGCTGTGATACTCTTTGAGGAAGAGTATATATATGGAAGTAGCGGGACTAGATCTAGTTGGAATAGTGTAGAAAGGAAGCAGAGAGACCACGGGTAGCAGGTGACTGACCGCTTCGTATTCACACTCGTCAGGGCAGAATGAACAGTCCAGAAACAGGTCCGCCATAACGCAGCCCAGGGACCACATATCTATAGCCTCACAGAATGGGAGGCCCAAGATGATTTCTGGAGCCCTGAGGGGAGAAGAACAGCAAACCACGTGGGAAATATTAGGACTAAGAATACAACATGGGGCACGGCAGCAATAACATCTGTGTCAAGATGTGGCACCGACTGACAACAAGTATGAAAATGCAAACAGACATAGTGGAGTAGCAATCCAGGGCTGTACAGAACTCACCTGTAGGCAATGGCCTGAAAAGTGGAGCCCATCTGAGCTCTCGACCTGGGGATGGCTAAACCAAAATCTATGAGCTTTACCCTGAAGGGTTGTCGGATGTGATCCACAAGCATGATATTATCAAGCTTCAGGTCAGTGTGGATCACTCCGACAGCCTTCAGGGTATGGAACGCTGTGGCCAGCTGCAAGTAGTGTGGGAATAGAGAGTTTATACCATAGTTGACCAACATTGACAGGTTTGTATTTTATTTGGCATCAGGCATATTTGCTTCCATTATTTCAATTGGTCTGTAGTATAGTTGTGAAAACCACATGGTCTGTACCTGTTGAACGATGTGTCTTACATCCTTCAGAGGCAGAGGGCTGAAGTACCTCTGCTCCATATAATCCCACAGGCTGATGTCCAACAGTTCAAACACCAGACAAGTGCGGCTTCGCAACATGAAGCTGCTGTGCCACTTCACAAGGTTGCACTTGTCTGGGTCCAAATGTCTCAGGTGTTTGAGCATGGACACCTGAGGGTACAGAGATGGTTGGAGATGGTTATATTATCAATATTTAGTTCACATATAACATAATCAACTTCATCATTTAAATAGCCCACCTCCTGTTTTGCCTCATTGGTCATGTTATTTTTCATGACCTTGACAGCCACGGTCTCGTTTGTGTCTATTTTTAGATACTGGATAACTTCCCCAAAACACCCCTCTCCCAGGATGGCCACCATGTCATAGTTGTCGGGGCTAGATGCTGGGTCGTCTGCCCCGTTGACAAAGAGGGGCTGTGGGGTCTGCCCCTGTACTTCCATCCTGAAGACGAGATCCTGAAGAGATGTGGGCTAACGGAGGGAACAGAGTCGGTTACTTTCAACCCTAAATAGGCTCCAATCCATTTAACACAGATAACCCCTTGATGTTAACTTGTCATTCTTTGGTCATGTTAAAATAGGGGTTTTGATAATACTGTTGATAAATGTTAGTAAATAAACTATGCACCTAATTCAACTATAAATATACATTGTCACTGACTCTCAAAACGTCAGTCTATTTCATGCCAAACCTGATCAAATATTGCACTAGAAAACCTCACCAGCATCTCTGAATTTACTTACTTGGTCTCTACCTGTTGATAAATAACATATGGTTGCCAACCATTTTATGTCAACCTAAAACCCCACAACTTGTCAACACTTGGTCAATGAATATGATTGAAACCTTTTAGATGCATTAAAAAGAGGCAATAATCATGTTAGTATCAAACTTTTCTTCAGTTCCAAACTGCTATAAGTGTTACTACTCTTCCAGTTTACATTCACATTTAATATACCACTGTCAGGTTATTGGTCTGTTCGTCAAGCAGTGTTCCTCCAGATTAACTGTAGTCCTTGGTTAAAAGTCCTACAGGCCTACAGTCAGATATTGGAAGTGGAAGTTGAAGTGAAAATTCTAGTCGTGTCTGACATTAGAGCTTGTGTCTTGTCGAGTGGAAATTGGAAATAAGTGGAAATTCAAATTGATAGAATGTAAACATATAAATGATGTGTTGGCAAGTCAAATAAAAACATTTGTTACATGTACATCATTCTGATACACCACTATATACCCCTCTATCTATATGAACTACATTAGAAACTAAAATGTGAAGTAGTATCAGTAGTCTGCCAGTCGTAACTAGGAAATATTTCAGCACTCTTTCCAACATTATCGCCAAACCTTTGCCACATAAAAGAGAAATTAGCTTACCTGAATCTTGTCTTCCCTTCGTCTCCTTTCAAAAAAATCACCAACCAAAACAAATATCCAAAACTATGCACGTTTTATGGCAAAACTAGTTGCATAGCTTGAGTAATTTTGTGGATAAATAAAATCTCACTCGATTACTCACTTGAATAAATGTTGTAAAGTAACAAAAGTACAATATTTCTCTTCAGTATCGCTTTTCAATATCAAACAGTCTTTCTCTCTCTAATATCAACCACGAACTGACAAACCTCTTGATCTGTCACAGTGTGAGTGTTCTATAGACCCATTATGATGTCATAATGTAATTCATTACTTCTCATTGAATAATAAAAATTGGTTTTAACCAATAAAAAATGATTTATACAATGGTATAATTATGAAGATTTATGGGTTAGTGAGGCCGACCCATCACCGGAGGGTCGTTGGTTCGATCCCCGGCACCACCAGAAGGGTGTATTCCAGCTGTGAGCTGGTGATTGAAAAAATGACTGGTGTCACAGCTATGGTGCCCACCAACACTGCCGAAGTGCCCTTGAGCAAGGCACCTAACCCCAAAAACTGCTCCAGGCGCACCGTTCAATGGCTGCGCTCTGCCCTCTGACCTGAAAAATGCATGTGCATGTGTGTGGGGTGATATGTTGTGTGTATATCTAGTCAGGGGTGTGCAAAAAAACAATTTCACTGCATGTATGTGTATGTGACGAATAAAAGTTAATTCATTCAAGACAAGGTCTAGGCCAGTGGGACCCAAACATTAGTTAAATTATATTATTTCATTTACCAGATGTTAGCCCAATGAGAACAATCTACCAATGACTAATACTGACCTCTGATCAGACCCTATTTTATGAATCTTGACTAAATGATACAATACTTAAAAGTCAGATTGGAGTCCCTGGGACAAAATATGATCAAACAGGGGTCCTTTGTTTAATAAATATCTAGTTAAAAATGAAATTAAAATCTGAGTCCACCCTCCACAATAAAATGATGTATTTAATAACGTTCTGCAAACGCTTCAATACAGTCAAGTACTTTGTGCACAATGCATAAATGTGTTTTGACATAATCATGAACAAGAAAAATGAGTGAGGAAGGGACACTTTGTAACCCGTTGATATAGACTAAATATCAAACTCATTCTGAATGTTTCAAATATTGAACTATAACGACCACACAGGACGTCCAGATTGATATGGCTTCTAGAGTTGAACTATGAAGGCTCTTTGCTTTGAGCACACCAACTTGCGTCCACATCACCATCTGTGGTGAGCTGACCTGTTGCTGACAAAGCAACAGAGGAATCAATCCACAGGGAATAACTGTGTTGAGCTACACGCCTTAGTCGTTTAGATAACTTTAGATTGAAGTGCCATACTATTACTACAGTGTGTCCTGGTGCTTGGGGATATTTATCATTTTGCTTGCAGTTATACTTCTGCAGGAGAAAGACAGGTTACATGGCAAAACAGCATTGTGATAACATGATAAACTGTAAAAGGGAGAATTCAGCCTAAAACAAAATTCACATATTACATGAATGATCTTGGAAACAATAGTTGTGATTTGTGCTACCAAAAGAAACTAAATCATGTTTGATATCTTACAACATAGAAAGCAAAAGTCTTTAAAATGATATGTATCGTATTGATCATTGTACAGCACCAGAATATTGTATGTGTCTCATTTACACTACCCAAAAAAGGCAAAAGGCAGTAACTTCCAGTTTTCGCCATTTGAGAAAACATCTTGTCACTGTGGTGCTGCGTTTCAGAGAAAATAACAAGTTAGAAATACAGTAACTGCAACCCAAAGCAAATCTGAGGACCTTCACTTTCTGTACTTTGCATTTGTTGCCAATTAACACTACAAAATTGATTATTTGGTTGTAGCAATGACAGAATAATTGACTCCAAAAACCAAGTCAAAAAAAAAAGTCAAAGGTACACTTATTTGTTGTTATCAGAATTAACTTGGTAGCTAGACATGTAATTTGCTATGTTATATAATTGTATTTTTTTATATTCACTACGGCATGATAACGACATGATTAGTACGACTCATGTAGTTTCATGTAGACTCATGTTAGCTAATGTCAGCTACCTAACTAGCCAGCCTGCAAAACTCACCACAACCCTGTATGTCTTGTCTTTCATACTGGCCCTGACAGAACCCACAAACTGGCCCCCACAAACACTACACTCTAGTACATGGCCTGACTTGTAGTGATTTTCACCCCTTTGGACACTCTTGTCCTAATCCAGGATGTCAGAAAGGGAAATCATGGTTGCACTGTGGTAAAGACGTCGCTGTTACACTTTGGATTGTGGGTAGTGTAGTACTTCTCCATGCCATCGCGAATGTTTTTCTTAAAACAAGGTTATCATACGACTTGTGGCTTCTACAGGAGCATATACCATTGTTTCACAATCTCATAGCTCATGGTAAGTCTACATTGGATGGTTACGACATTATGGATAATAATCAAAATCCTCGATTCAGAATATGAATGGGATTTTCACTTCCGGAACCTCACTGTTGAGCTCTATGTGTTTTTATATGTAACTTACTTTAGGTTTATGTAGAGATTCACAGCTTGTTGGAGCCATTTGTAGTCATTACGGCCACTAGATGGAGCCAAAGATAGCTTGGCAGAGCCTCACTAGCAACTCAACACACACACTTTATCTGTGCCAAAGCTTCAGAAAGCCTCGTTCTCCTCCCCCTCTTTTAGTATACAGGGCATCATTTTGAAAGTTTTTAAAGTTGAACTCCTTTTGGTGCAATATATGTTTGATAAAATTGGAGCCTAAATGTTCAATTTTGACAATCACAGAATAAAACTGTTCTTATGTCCTTATGTCTTTGATGAGCAGATATCTGATTATTATCTAGTAAAACTAAAAGTCAAAGTATAGATTGCTGATCTGAGACCACTTTTCCTCTTTTATTCATTGAAGTTAATGACTTCTGCGTCATTGATGATATCTATTATTTGTATCATCCACTGCCTCTAAAAGTCAATTAGTTAGAGTGCTGATGTGAAACCCCTTTTGCCAGTGTAGTCAGAGTGAAGTTCAGGTGGTGGTGTGACCTAACCACTGATCCCAGATAAGTGGCCCTACTCAGAGAGGCTTGATAAATACAAGCCAAAGGCTCTTTAGCGCTGCTCCGGGAGTGGTTTTCCTCTAGTTCTCTGCTAGATCAATGTTTCTTCACACCCCTAAAGCCCGGGGCTATTAACTAGCTCCCTTTCTCCTTACAACAGCTGGCTCAATACGTGTTAACATCAAAAGGCTTTGTTTTACGTGAAAAGATAGAATTGGTCAAAAGGAAGGGAATTCGATGGATCACCGCTAAAGCTACCTTCATCTTGCTGTCCGTCAAGCACAAAGCTTTGACAAAAGTTGTAATTATGTGTACTATATTTCAAACCGCACACCGGCTTCTCGCATCGAGGAAGATTGCTTAAGATGAAACCCGATTGTAAAAGAGCCTCATTTATTCTCCTCAAGCTGCTGGCTGAAGGTTTGTATTTATCACCCTTCACAGAGTGGAAGTGATAATCTAGGATCAATGAGCTAGCACCCTCGGTTTCTCATCAGTGAGCTTGAATCCCAGGGCCACGGTGCATTCAGTCAGTTTGGGGAAGCCACTGAAGGCCGTAGACAGCACTTAGCGTAACCATACAGCTGCACACACACACACACAGTCGTGTCCTTCCTGTCTAAGCTATTGTTGTGAGTGCAAACACTGCACCTGGTCCACACATTACACTTTCAACAGTTTCCCACGGTTTGATGGTTTAGGGTGGTGAAGAGTGACATCGCTGTGGTCTTATCTTCTGTTGCATGGAAATGTAAAGTAAATGTATAAATAATAAACATTAACACCTTTCACAACAGAGACACAAAGTGTTTTGTGTTTTGCAGACTATAAAAAAAAATAATAAGCTTTGTGGACTTTGTGGAAACTTTGTGGAAATGAAAAAAATACAAAGACCATGGATCTCTGGTCCAGCTGCCCCCCTTGGCCCTGTGGACCTCGGAGTATTGAACAACAGTGACATCTTGTGGCGGTTTGATCCAAGTGGGGCCCCTAGTTCTTCAGTTTTAATATTGTGACACACAGTTTGATACTTGGCTGGTCAGTCGGCAACATTCCAGGATGGACTTTCAAGTACAAAATATTCCGGAGAAGTACAAAATTCGAGAAGTACTCCTACTCCGGGCTAGAGTCCAAATGGCTTTCGTTGAGCCCCAGACGACACCAGGACTGGCTCTTGTCTAGTGAGTTCAGACAAGAACAGTTTCTTTCTCAAGGCCAAACCATGTAAGGCAGGATATACTAAATATTGTGTAACTGAATTCCTATCATACTATGCTGGATGATAGCCTATGGACTAGATGGTAAAAACATGTTATTTTTGTAAATAAACTACGTGAATTTTGTGTAAACTAAGAAGAAAAACCACACAGCAGTTGATGACTGGGATGAAACTTCCAAACTTCCAACTTCCACTAAGTCCAAGACAAGTCAGAGATCTGGACTCAAGACCGAGACTAGACTCCTGTACTACTAACCAGCTCCTACTACTGTGCCCTGCCTCTGTGTGCCAGATTACATTTGGCCATTCAGACTGAAAGGCTTGAAGCTACAAGCTGTCTCCCGCCTCCTGACAGACGAGGCTCAGGTGCTGCTCTTCCTCCCTTTCTGTGTAAATTATACACCGGGCTTTGATAGGTGTCGCATTAGACCAGAGATCCTGCGCAGATCTGTGACAGCAAGCTATGTGAGCTACAACTGCCAGAACTGGCTCTATGGCATTGAGTTGTTTGGTGCTCAGTGCTCATCGCTGTGGTGTCTCTCACTGCACTTCCCAGAGATCACCTGTCAATCAAACAGTGTGTCCAGTACAGTGACGTCTTTCTCCTTGGATTTTCTGTTGATGTAGTTTCTGTAGGTGGCGCTCTTTTCTTTGTCTGTTCAGCCATGGTGGCCATCGCTGCTCATAGCTAACTACCCAGTTCTTCTCTGTTTATTCCAAACAAACAGGAAAGATAAAACACATCATTGAGATTGACCCAAATTTGGTTTTGTTGATCTGATGTTTTCTAATCAGTGTGAAACAGCAAAAATCATGATGGAGTCTCATTTTTTTCAATTCCGATCTGGACCACGTGGATATGTGGTACAAAATCTGATCCCGAGGCATGTGACCTTGAAGTGGAACACTCAAATCAAAATGTGTCAGCGTTGCCATGACAATAATGAAACCTTTCATTCACCTGAGACAATTTTTGCCACCGTGGCTGAGCCAGCGTTAGCATGGAGGACAACGAGACACGGCGATGGAAAGAAAGCAAAATCGCCTGACTTGATTGACGTTTTAAAAGAGACACCTGAGTTCAGTTGAAGGCACATACTGTACCTAAAATGTGTTCGAAAAAACAAGCAGGAGAGGTCAAACACCTAAAACGCGCAGTGAATAACGGTAAGTGTCTACCAGGAAGCCGTGCTGAAAGGATGAGTCAGGTACAAAGCCCCATTGCTCTCCAAACAAACGGCTGCTTTCTGCAGACATTCTGGGAAGTGTAAACCTATTACTGATATAGGCCCTTTAGTCGGGCCTATATCCCCCTGAAAACAAATCCCAGCTAAAAAAAAAAAAAAAAAGAAATAAAGGAGAGCTTACTTTGAACAGAGAAGCCTATTCACATAATGGGTTTATGTTCCCCTGCTTGCCTACCCGCCTGCCCCTGGCCCCAATCCGGCCCCCTCTCTTTTAGAAGGCCTTAATGACTAACCCATTTACATAACTCCCTTCCGGTTTGCAAATGTTTCCCTTTATGAGGCCCTCTCCTCCCCCCCCCCCGAACTCATTCTCTCTTTCGCACTCCTCCTTTTTCGTCCTCATCCTTTCTTTCTTTCTCTCTCTCTCTCTGCGTGTCTGTCCGTCTGTCTCTCGCCCCTCGCTCTAACTAGGGGGAGCTGAAAGAGCCCAAAGTAAACTCTGTCACATGCAGAGAGGCAGTGAGGGAGAGGGAGAGAACAGTGCTGACAATCTCTGTCAACAGCATATCTGAGGTCCTCAGCCGCCTGGCTACTGCCAAGTGTATGTATATGTGTGTGTGAGTGTGCGTGTTTGTTCAAACCACCTGGTGAAGCGTGCATCTACCGCGCTCGTTCGGATGCTTTCTGGTGTGTTCAAAGCCAGCAGCAGCATTGGGTCAGATAGTGTTTGCCAATACTTCTTATAGTGTTGTTTATTTTATCCTACTTGAGTGCTAAATTCGATGGGACGATACAGTGAGTACCAGAAAGATCAGCAGGAAAAGCCATGTTAAATACTTTTCTGTGACTAATAACTTACTTGCAGAGGACCTTTACACACAAATACTCAAGTTTACATGGTTTGAAGTAAAGCGATTTCTCTAATAACCATTAAATAATCGGTCTAAAAGGTCTAAAAGAAGCAACGGAAGAGCCAGCTTTCCTAGCACTTGAACATTTTTCTGCCTCTCTTTGTATTTCCTTGTTCTTTTCCTATTATTGCAAAATAAACAGGAATGTTCTTATTTGTCATCCTGTGCGAAAAGAGATGATGCTGTCATGCACTTGCTTGTAAATACAACATCCAGATCATTGCGTCTGGTGACCTTTATGAGATTCACAATTTATTTTTAAAAAAAGAAAAGAAATCTGACTAAAGTATTTACGTGCCCCAATTAAATGAAAGATTGAGCAGAAATGTAGGCGTGTTAATGGTGTTACTCTGATTATGACCTTAAGATAATCAGATGAAGAACATTTCATGATGGTTTCTATGGAGTATTTCCTTAATGTGGTTAACTCTTGTGTGCATGTGAATTATCCCACTCATCAGGTAACCAGTAGACAGAAACAAGAACATGGCCCGTTAGCTAGGACGCACATTCAACAATCTAGCAAGCAACACTGGGAGACTGACTGGTATATATACTGCTAGGGACTAATGAGTAATGGGGCGCAGCTGGTGCTGGGAGGCGTGAGGTTGACTTGATTGCAGGTGGGTAGTGGCAGAACACACTGGGAAACCTGGTGGACATGACTGGGATGACAGGACCTGAAACAGAACACAACACACACAGAACAGAGAGGAGACTAGAGGGACTGGGGGTGGATGGAGAGAAGGAAAAAGAGAGAGTGGATGAGGAACTTTATGGGTCAAGGAGGGATGGCAGGTGAGGTGACAGTCCTCATGACAGTCATTGGCGGCCCCAAGTGGCAGCGAGAGGTAACTGTTTGTATTTTTGAGGACTTCACTACCCTTAGCTTTCTGTAGTGATAGCCGAGGCACTAGCTAGCTCTCTGCTGTTTCAGAGCTATATGCTTTCGGCTTGTAAATATAGATTTGTCACTTCCTGTGCTCTGAGAAATCTTTCCCTCCAGTGTACCTACCGACTCTGAAACTTCATTGGGGTGAATGGAGCGAATCTACAGCTTGAAAGACGCTGCTTCAATTCCTGGGGTGGGGGTAGCTGTGTAAACAAGAGGGGGTTAAAACTTGTATAGCTTGCAGAGTCCTAACGTTGGTGTGGATTGTCACACCTCTTCATTTTGTGGCTTTAGGAATTCTTGGTATTGACCTCGTGGTCATCCGGTGTGGGCTAAAGACCAAAGGTGACCAGTGTGCTACTGGGGCCTCTAGGCTACCATCTTCTAAATAGCTTGCGAAAACACACGTTACAGATTATTTATTTGCCTGTTTTATTATTTTGTTTTGCATCCATGTCTGACATGTATCAGCAGCTACAAAGTCTTGAACAGGGAAATTATGTATTTAGGTAGCATTAATCAAAAATGAACAGAAAAAACTCAATAACATTGATGGATGCAACGTTTCTCCAAGCATCATTTTTGAGACGCTTATTCCTGCAAGTCTTCCAATTTTGGCTGTTTTGATGACAGGTGGTCAGCCATGGTGGCTATCGCTACTCATGCTAACAACTCAGTTCTTCTATTTATTCCAAACAAATCGTAAAACGCATCACTTCCTTCGGGCCAGAGGATTTCTCCCAGGAAAGACCTACCGGACACCGGGTGTTTAGAAGAGCAAATGGAAAAGATGAACTGGCTAGAGGTGAATCACTGTTGTGCTATAAATAACATCTTCAATTCATCGTTCTGGTCACAGTGAGATTGGTCCAGTTTACCTTTTGAGACACCAGCCATAGTGTTGCTGACTGCCCTGCACGAAATGCTTTCAAAGTTACCCAGTGGGTTTGTGTGGTCGGTTTAGCCCAACAGGCTCCTCGTGAAAGACCGTCCATGCTGCCAGGAACTGGAATAATACGGAGGCCATGTGTTCCTAGGGCAAAACTTGCACTGTGTCATTTCTAAATGTATGTTATGTGTGCGTGTGTGTTACTGTTACTCAACCATTCATTCAGACACAAGCACACCCACCCACACACACGCAGCAAGCTTTTTAACCTTGTGGCACTAGGTGAGGAAATGTGTAATCTCTTTGGCACAAGGCAGCGCGGCTTTCAAGTGGGCATGAAACATGGTGTCGAGGAAGAAGAGAATCGCTGGTGTTGCTCTCGTTTTGGCATTTACACGTACACACACGCCTCTTTCATTGAAAAGCCACCACAAACAGTAGGGCCTCGGGGCTTTTTCTTTTCATCCACGGAGTAAAAAATCGGTTTGGAGCAGTTTCCAAGTAACACATACCTGTCTGTTGTCAAGTGTCAAACACAGGACTGCGACATTTCACAATGCACACACACATGCATCACACGTAGGGTTATTGAGGTCATTTCTCATGAATGTGAGATCTGGAAAGATTCTGCACAACCTGACCTAAAGGTTAAATACTTTATGTACTTTAAAGGAAAGAGGAATTTGTCACTGGGTTGTAGAAACCACCCCAAAGCCTTTGGCCAAATTTTAGAATGAACATTTTGTGGCATAATGCTTAGTGTTTCATGGCTGCTTTTCCTGCAGTGGTACCATTCTGTCGGGTGGGAAAGTTTCCTTCATTGACTTTCAAATCCTTTCCTGTAATTGTCTAAACTTTCTGGCACTCGCTGTATTATCCTATGTGGCAAACCCTACCCATCTGTTACCTAAGTAGGCTGAAGCAAATCAAATAAAAACAATTCTGTGGATAGCAGGAAGATTTACATGTAGCACTAGTGGCACTTTAAAATAAACTACAGAGGTGGTTTCATTGTGCGTGAGGTCTTGTGTGTGTAATTAATGTATGTTAGTGCCATTATAGCCATTCATTGTAAAAATATTAATTGGCTGAAAAACACAACACAGCAGTCAACATTATCTATCCATGTGAAAGGTCCACCTGAAAGTACTTTGAAGAAGCTTTTCAGTTGTGATAAAAAGGATTCTCTGTGGGTGGCAATCAAACAACACTGGCCTGTTTGCAAGCTAACGCTGCTGAGTGAAGTGCAACACAAATAAAACACTCATTCAATAGCACCGATGTAATCACCCCCCCCCCCACCCCCTTACTTCCTGCTTTAATTTTGTTGCCCATGTCACATCTCGCTGCTCAAAGACAGTCGTTATACACAGACCCCGATGAAACAACCTGCTTGTTTTTTTGTTGCATTGTTTGTCTTCTGCACCATTTATCCCTTGTTCCCAGCGCCGTGTGTCTGGAACAACACTCACATGTTTGCATGCTCATATACGCACAAACACGCAGACACCGGTACAAGCTCAACGTCGGCAAATATTGACATTCATCAGCAGATGCCACCTGGTCTGCCAGTTAAGAATAATATAGGAACACACAGCGTCCCATTAATCCCTAGAAATCGCACAACACACATGAAACACGATGGATTTACTTATGGGAGGCGAATGGATGGACTGTTGATATAAATGATCAAATTGACTAGTGTTCTTTAAAAAAAAGCTTTTAAAAAATCTACTTAAAGTAATAATATGTAATATTTTCAAGTAAATACATTTTGCTACACTCTATTGCTGATTGATAAAACTCAATTGTGATCCAACCTATAGCCAGTTGATGCAACATTTTCCATTTGCTGGTATTTCCTGGGAGTAATCCTCTGGCGCACAGGAAGTGATGGGTTTGCTGTTTGTTTGTAATCAATAAAAGAAGAACTAGGTAGTTAGCATGAGCAGCGATAGCCACCGTGGCTGAACAGACAAAGAAAAGAGCGCCACCTACAGAAAGTCAATCATGAAAATCCAAGGAGTATGATATACAGCTGGAGGAGCGTATGCCATGCTATGTTTCCTTCATTGAATGGTTTGCTTCCTTAGTTGCTTTCTTCATGAAAACAGAAGCAGTCAACTGTGTCCAAGCATGTAATTAGTTTCCACAACAGGAACTCTAGAGAGTGACATGACATTGACAGGGTATATTATCAACCCACTCTATGGTGCTCAGGATGCCCCAGCCTTTCACTTTTGCCTCTATCTCTATTGCTTGTTGTAAGGCACTTTCTCTGTGTGTTGACCTTTGCAGCGTCCCTCCTGTGTTGATGTTGTGTTGTCCTGGCAACGGAACGGGACATCTTCCAGGATGTGCCGGCCATTTTGGTTCAAGTGACCTAAAGGCGGATTCACACCTCCCAGCAAAGTCAATGGAAAAATAGCATGGATGGTATTCATTTTCTTTTTTGTCTTCGTGGTGGGGTTCCTACAGTCATGGAAAACCTGGAAAAGTCATGGAATTTAAAAAAAAAAAGTGTTAGAAAAGTTATGGAAAAAGTGCATATTGTTTTGGAAATGTCATGGAAATTTGTTGATACTGTTTTTTTTCCAACCAGTGAAATGTTTAATGTGAAGCTTGACTTCCCTTTGAGAAATAAAAACCCAAATCAGAAATGTCCTGATAGTATTGGTGATAATTGTAGCCAGGACCCGGGACATTCACGTCACATATTCAACGTAAAACCTTGACAAATATTGGTCATGGGAATTGTGCTATATATATCATGGAATAGTCTTGGAAAAATCATGGAGTTTGATTATCTTGAAGGTGTAAGAGCCCTGTTGTGTGGCGATACAAATGTTTATCCTATGGAGGGGCGACATTCGCACATTTTGACCGATAACTAGGAAACGGACAAAGGTCATGAATCAAGATCCCTCCCCCCACACAGCTTGACGGACGGGCTGTGTGAATGGGATGGTGCGAAGTGGCCAATTAGGACAAAACAATGGGCATTGTGTTCAACGGGAGAAGGGGGTGGGGTTAGAGACAGAGGTGGTAAAGAGAGTGTGTGTGTCGGAGAAGAAAGAGACCTTACATATACAGTAGAATTCCTTTGTGAATGAGCCAAAAGAACACAGGACTAAAGATTCAAGCGGGTGGTGGTAAACCTGTCAGGTATCAAGTCCCAGAGCTGCTTTGAGGAGAATCACTTACAGCGGGTGCAAGAGTACAAACAGCTTTGATTTCTTGATCGGCCAAAAGAAGGAGTGAGCGAGGCGCGAGGAAAAGAGAGAGAATAAGAGGAGAGCGATAGAAAGGGATAACTTGATCACTATTATAGAATAAAGCTCATTCTTAAAAAAAAAAAAGTCAAACAGCCCCAACTCTGTGGGTCCACAAAATCAGCCTCCCGTTCATTGTCTGAGGAGCGCCTCCACACCTCATACCCGATGACATTACGAGCTCGAGTCTGAGCTCTCTGGTTTCCTACTTTCCCTTTAACTCCTTCAAGTGTGGAGAGCCTTGACACGTGGAGCGGTGAACTCCTGGAGAGCGACCCCCCTTCGTATTTTCACAGTAAACAGCCCCCGCCGCCCCCCGACGTGCTCGCTCGCTCTCCTCCGTCTCCCGAACAGTGGCCTCCTTTCAGGGCCATCACTTAAGGGCCTATTAATAATTTGACAAGTTTTCTCAAAGATTAATTACGGCCAGCACCGAGGCTGCAATTATGCAGGGTGGAGAAACTCCGTAAACCGTCTCGGGGCTTCATTTCCAGGCCCAATTTTCCACTTATCGTGATGCCGATGGGGAGGAGAGGTTGTCTAACAGTCCCTGCGATGCACAGATCCCCATTAGTTTGGAGGAATAAACAGCACTTACTGGCAAGCGCCCTCCCTCTCACCCAGCAGGCGTTTTTGAGTTCGACCATTGGGGGAAAATAACTTTAACCCCCAAGACGGGACTGTAGTCGGGACCACCTCTTTCTAGTTGAGTCGAGACAGGGACAAACCTTTCAAATTTCGAAGTCGTCACTCGGCTTTTTCTAAATTGATTCAAGCTCAATCCCTCCGTAAAGGACAACCCCCTTCACCGGTCGCGCACTCAAAGCCATAAAAGCACTCGAAGGCATTCTAAGTAATTGCCGTTGGAGTTTGACCCCGTTGTGGCGCTTTATGATGAAGTGTTGAACTTGTGACTGCGGGGTGAGGTGGCAAGTAGCAGCCAGACACCATACATCACCACCGAAGAGTATGGCTCCTGTCCTCCACAGCAGATGGTTGGTACTGAGCCAGCGTGTGTGTGTGTGTGTGTGTGTGTGTGTTTGACAGCGAGAGAGAGGGAATACAATGCAGTGAGTGTCCCCATGCTGCGGTCTGCCAGAGATAAGAGCCACCTGCCCGTCCCATTCTCCCCTCTGCTGAGTTCAGACAGAGCCGTCAGTTTCGCTGCAGCTCACAAAACACATCATACTGGAGAAACGCTGCCTGCAGATGAAGAGCCACACACAGCCGTTATTCATTTCATTTTATATCTTTTGGAGCAAACCAACTTGTGCAGTTGCATAGCCGATCCAAATCATTTGAGGGGTGTGGATTTCACTTAGCACGCAACTTCCACTGTCTTTAACTCTAAAAAGAGCACAGAGCACTGCAATTTACAGCCTTTTAGATAATGAGATTTGCACTCATCCGAAACTGAAAATGGGCTCGTGTGTGTCTGGAAGCGACGGTGGAGTAATCAAAGTTTATTATCTTTAGGACACACAATAAAAGTCCTCAATAGAAGTCCAGTACTGCAGGTCATACAGTCTCACATATTGCAGTTTCCCCAATCATAGTTTCACTTGTTTCAGAGATTTTTAAAGTGTCAATATCTTGGAACATGGCAGAATAAGGCAGATCACTCCACTAGTATCTGGAAAATGACACTTGATTTAAGAAAATACTTTATTGACTTGAGTAAACTTGACTTGTATTTTGAGTTATGAAGGGTTTAAAAAGTGCAAGGAGTGTATCAATATACTCAAAATGCAGCCTGTCAAATCATTTCCAGATCGTATCTTTAAGATCATTTGCAAAAAGTCTCTAAATGTGTGTAAGAGTGGTTTTCATGCTCTATTGGGACTCATTCACTGCGTGTTTCAACCACATTTTTTTCCGGTGGAAATCTTTTATTTAGGTTCAGCTATGGAAAAAAAAACAAGCAGAAAAAAAACGATTCATCTTTTAATAGCACAACACAGTTTAGCACAGAAAAATTCAGTCCCGCTGTGTCATCCGTGCAGGCGGCGTTGCGTATTTCACAAAAAATAAACACTGACCCCACACGCTGAGGTTTTTCTTCACTCCAAAAAGCATGCAACCCGCCGAGATTAACTCTGCGCCACCGACTTGAATCATGAAGCTGGTGGTTTCCTCTACGATTTCCATGCGTGTAGCATTAGCGGTGTCTCTAGCTTCTGCTCATGTTTGTGTGGCGATTAGACCTGACCCTAAAAACCAAGCAAAGCATAACGAGACTTTTAGACTACTCTCAAGCAAAAAGAAACATTTGAGTATCACATGAAAAAAAAGGAACTGCTACTTGTCGGTATTTATTCCATTTCTGACCTCTCTGTCCTTTTATCCCTCCATCCCTCCTTCCATTGATTCCACAAAACACCAAGAGGAAAGGCATGCTTTCTTTTGTGTCCATAAATGTTGCTACTTCACTCACAAAGGCACGTGGGCTTGTTAAATCTTGTTAAAACCTAAAGAAATTCCCTTTTAATAAGCTCGTGAAACGTTTACGGGTCCGACACGTCCATCATTAACGTTAACAAGCTGCTTACTAAGGAAAGGAAATACGCTGGACGTCGGCGCGGTCTGCACTGTGTCAAGATCACATCGACTGTATAGTGGACATTGTTTGCGCCATGTAAATACCAATACAAATTCCCACTTTGTACGTTATCGTCCACGCCGGTATTTGCATTGCATATGGAAATGTGAACGCAACGAACCGGTGTCACCGATGACACACAGATTTTTATCGCCTCTGCGCACTCGGAGGGAGCGAGAGAGGGAGCGAGAGAGGGAGCGAGGTGAACCGCGAGCACAAAGCCCAGATTGTTTCCACCTCTCTGTCTGTCCACGATAACAATGAGCCATTCATTTGCTCTGCAACGGGGCCTAATTCATTCCAACTTTACATTCTGACCTACAATCTCCCCCCCTCCCGCTCATCCCCCCCCCCGGATCCATCAATTAATCCATCCATCCATCCACCCAGCTGACTTCCCCCTCTCTCTTTACCCCCTCTCTCCTTGTTTGATTCTGGGTTTTTTTGGACAAGGACGATGCACATTAAGAAACATAGATAGATAGATAGATAGATAGATAGATAGATAGAAACATAGATAGATAGATAGATAGATAGATAGATAGATAGAACATAGATAGATAGATAGATAGATAGGCTGCAAACAAACAGTTAGCAAAGACACGTTCAGAGACAAGAGTGTTAAGAAGACACGCTACACTTTAGCTGATCAGACTGCGGGTCACTCCGCACACTTTTGCTGTCCTCCCTCGCTCTTTCCCCCTGCCAGCAAACATTTTTGACCTTGACTCGATGTTGATACAACCGGCCTGCACCAACACCGACAAACCTGTGTAAATACGGCGCCCGGAATGAAAGTTGAGATTTGTAGTCCATCCGTCGCCCCCGCTACCCGCATCGTTCAGGGAAATCGGGATCTAAATAACTTTGCTGATAACGGGTGTAAAGCAGTTCCCAAAGCTGGTTTTCAAAAAGTTTCGCCGCGCCATAGCATCTTATCGTGGAAAGTGTTGTGCCCGCCCCCCTTCCTTTCCTCGCCTCCTTCTCTCTAGGGACTCACAAAGGAGGTAAGGATTAAAAAAAGCTACCTAGTTGTGGATACACTTGTCTGCTACTTCTAGATTCCCCATAGAAGCCACACCAGTCCTGATGTCAGCCATGTTGACCTTTATATACACTACAAGAAAGGCCATGCAGTCTTCATTTTCTTGATACTAGTGGTCAAACTGGATTGGTCAAGTGAAATGATCTCACCCCATTGGAGGACGATTTTAAGACTGAATGTGAGACTACATCACTTGTTTAGATGGGTATTTCTGCAGCGCTAGCCGATTGAGCATTTTGAGTGATGGGTGATGTTTGCAAATCATGTGATGTCAGTTATTCTGCCTCGTTTCAAGATGCTGACTGTTTGTTCCCTGTTTGTTTCTAGAAAAAGTCCTGGAAGAAGTGAAACTGCTTTGGAAATCGGTGGAATTGTCTCAACCCAAGAGCAGGTTTTTGACAGTATGAATCCGAGACTCAACGACTCGAGATGGATTTTTTTTGTTGCAGCGTGTCAAGCCGTCTCCGCCGTCGACGGACTGCAACGTGGTGAGAAGTGATAACCTTTGCAAAGAAAGATTGGCAGCGTCTCGAGCAAATTAGCTGAACCCTGCAGGAACCTGGAAGGCCCGCGTTGCCCTACAAGCCCGATCGCCCTTATTTCTGTCCTACTCGGGTGAACTTCCCCCTCCCTCCGTCCCCCGCAACACCTCGCTCTCCTCGCCATGCAGCCACACACACACACACACACACACACACACTTCAAAATGGTCCCTTGCCGCAGTCTCAGCCTCTGCTCTCCCCCTGTCAAACAGAGCTCGGCGCTGTTTCCTTTTCCTGCCCTACATCCGAAAAGACAAGGAGAGCGAGAGGAGAGGAGTGAGTTGAATGAAGAGGAGTGGAAGGAGAGAGCAAAGAGTAGAGGTTGACAGGCGAGAGAGAGAGAGAGAGAGAGAGAGGGAGAGGCTGGGAGGAATAAGGAATATAGGAGAGAGAAGGCATGAAATGGGGGGGAGGGGCCCCCAGTTGAGGGGATTGGAGGGCATGGAGTGGGAGGGGGGGGGGGTAGGGGGGGCAAAAACGAAGAACAGAGGCTGCTTTGTCGATAGCAACGGCAAACTTTACGGCAATCATTTGCTGCTCTCACTCCCCCGGCCTCAAAGAGCAGCAGTCTGTGTGTTTCGGTGTGTGTGTGTTGTGTGCGAGTGTGTCTCTGTGTGTGTGTGTGTGTGTGTGTGTGTGTGTTTGAGTCAATAGTGTGCCATACTAATTCTAAACATGAAGGACCTGTAGTCTGCCTCATTCCAAGAAACACATGGAAAACACACACACACACAGACACACACACACACAGGATATTGGGTTGGTTAAAGAGGCAGTAACGTGAATGCTTGGCTTGGCACAGGTAGAGTAGATTCCCTGATAAGTAACTTCCTCTTTTGCAGGAGGAGGATTATGGGTAAACCAGCAATCAGATTATATATAGTATTTGTGGCGCTGTGGAGAACAGGCCATGAAATGGGTCTCTGGCTGAAGGCCATTATACACAGGCAACATTTTGAAGCAAGAAATCAGCAATTTTCCCCCGACATTTACAACCGACAGTATTTTGGCGAGGCGCCGCCGGCTGTCCAAATGCATCTTGCACCATTTGCCCAATATGCAATGTCGATACGTCACCCACATATTTGCGTGGCGCTCTTTTCAAAGCGTTAAAAAAAAAATCTCATTTCTCACATTTGCTCAGAGGTGGCAGAGAATGGATTCTTTTTTGTTGTTGTACTTTTTTCCAGCAAGTGTGATAATGAAACGTCAACGGTGTCTTCCGCTGTGACGAGTGTCATTATATCTCATGCACTATATTTTGCCTCAGGTTTGGGGCCCCTACGTGCAGAACAGGCCTCACGATGGTTTGGGTGTCAAAGTGAAAATCTTTTTTTTTCCAAATTTCTTAGAAGTTCACCTCACTTCACATGTACTCGTCTACCCGAGATCCCTGACCTCATAGAATTACTCCAGCTCTACGGCTCCGCGTCTGATCTTTGTTTTTTTTCGTGTAGAGCAGCGCTGCTCAGTCTTTTGTGGTTTCTGTTTGTTTAGCAGAGGGTTGTCTTTTCTTGTCTTGCTGGCCAGAAAATGACGTTGCCGTTCCCTCGAGGGACTGCAAAACACGTAACGCTTCACTGCTTTCGTGTCAGGGGGCATTCCAGGGAGCAGAGTGTGAATGTTTTAGTAAAATGCTTGCTCTTCACCAACATCAAGGTGAGAGACGCGCTCGCTTCCTCCGAGCAACAGGAAGTCCTGTATGAGGTTTCGCCTCCATTTCTAACGGCACCTTCAGCACTCGCTTTGTTCTTCTCTTACAAAGTGATTGAATGTTTCTGAAGATTGATGTTCTGTTAATTCCCAAGCTAACTGAACATGGAAGGTGCTCCAAGACGGCTCTTTATTTATTGGAGTTTGATGATACAGGCAAGAAAGAGCTATAACAGTTGAGTCTAGAGTTATGTGTAAATGCGACTGGTAACCATGGTAACGCTAAAATCCGATTTGAACGTCCACATACAAGTTGCATGCCTGAAATGATCAATGTGGTCTGGATTTGACACTATCTGACAAATAATCAGATTTCAGATCAATCAGATTTTAATCAGACACTTTCATCTGCAGCGTGAACGCCAACGGGTTTGATGATGATGATGATGATGATGATGAGAATGACAGTTATGATCAGACGTGATCAGTGGTGACATGATTAACCACAGAAATCAAGCATTTCTTTTCACTTTGGTTGAGACATTCGGTTGTGCGTTTAGAAATGCAACCATAACCGTGCTGTTCACAACCGCTGTTTCCCACCTCCACTCTGGCTATGTGTCACCTAAGATACCCTGATGACGGCCGTGGGCCCAAAACGAGTTGAGCAGTTTTGAACTTACAATTACGACGTGTCAAATAGAATAAAGGCTTTTTTTGTCATGGAACTCTTTTTTCCCCATATAACCATCAGATAAGCCCTTTTTATCCAACCACACAATCTTCAACATTAGAAGCTGAAAAGCATTCCAGCTGCCAATCTGTTTTCCATTATTTTGTGTATATTGTTTGCTCTGCTTGTTTACTTCATCATATCAAAGCCCACACCCTAAAATCTTATCTGCTTTGTTGTCAGTCAGCTATATTCCTCCTCTACCCACTCCAATAAAAAATCCCTCTCTCTCTCCTAGTTCTTCTTTCTCTTATTTCATTCCCAAGTTCTTCTCTATTACATGATTATTCTCGGGTGATAGGAAAGTGTTAGAAGCTTATTCTACGGTTGCACTCTGGACAGCAGTGTCAGCTAAATGCTTAAAATGTAAATGCAAGTCAGAGAGTCTCCCCCCTGTCAAAGTCAAAATGGGGCTGCTGGGCGTTTCGTTTTTTTTTTTTCATGTGCCATTCTGGAAATTGCGGAAGGACACGACAACAGAGCTCGTTTAAACTCTGACAGAAAGCTTTGCTGTTAGTATGCATGCTCACCTCTGCCCAGGCCCCTTAGATGTCAGTCTTTATATTGTAACCATCTACTCTAGACGCCACAGTGACAAGACCACCCCCCACCCACCAACACACACACACACACACACACACACACACACACACACACACACACACACCTATACACTCAATATGCCTGCCAAGTGCTGCCCACGGCTGACCCACACTTGGCAGGCATATTGCTTGGCAGTATCCCCCCCCCTCCCCTCCCCCGATAAACCTCCCCACCCTCCGCTCTGTCTCTCTCTTGCTCCTTTAGGCCATCAACAATCCTTGTCATTGTTGACAGTGTGACAGCTGAACTGTTTGTGCTCCTGAATCTGTTTGACCCCTTTTCACATCTTGTACTGTAACAGGCCAATAGCACATCGAATGAATAGCGTTTGATTGTTTTTGCGTCCAGTGAAAAGAGTTTTAATTATCCAAACACTTGTATAACAGAGAGCTGCTCTAATCTTATTGGTTGAGTTAAGCCTCAGTGGGCGGAGCCAAAGAACCACAGTTTTTACGGATAAGTAATGCTAGACTAAAGCAGTGAAAGGGCAGGGGGTAAGAGAGGAGCTAGCTAATGTTATGAAGACTAGCGCTCTCGCTACTAACTGACAAAAAGCAACCTAGCCAAGTTACCTAGGTTAGCTAGTTAGCCTAGCTGACCTTCCAACCTCAGACCTAGCCACACTAGCCTATAGCTGTCTAGGTCAGCTAGTTAGCTAGCCTGCTGGCCTTGCAAGCTCATGAATGCCATGGTCATGAATGAGTGAAAAAAGACATAATTGCTTTTATATTTTTCATTTATCCTTTGACCAAACTTTCGTCTTTGCAATGTATTTCCACTCCAAAAAACTGTAGTTCTTTGGCTCCACTTTCAACTAAACTCAACAAATAAGATTATTTCTGCTTCCAGAGCAGCTCTGCCTGAGAAATGTTATCATAACTAAAACTCCTATCTGCAGAAAGATGCAACCATCCAATCCAAGACCCAATTTATCTTCAACTCCTGTTTGAGTTGATTAATATGAAAGCAAAAAAATATATATACTACAAATATTGTCATCATTTTCTCTAGGAACATCAACATTTCCCACCACTTAAAATACAGAATTCATCAAATGGGAACTGTGGCTTTCTGTCTTGAACGCAGCGACTGGACTTGCATACAGACATGGACACCCGATAGTGCACGTGTTAAATAAGCAAACCTCAAGTGAGCGTGATCGTTTCCTTGGCTGTCCCCTGACTCGACAATCGCAGTGCTTTTATGCAGGTTTTGCACGATGGATTGCTACTTGAAGAGGAAGTGAATTTATCTAATCACTCTGGCAGATTTTTTAGTTTTTAGTTTTAAGAAAAATAAGCACTTGTTTTAAGATTGTACACGAGATTAAAGTATTGCCCGGGATGAATAATTGTTGTAGTGTTCCCTCCCTCCCTCGCCTGTCTCACTGGAGGTTTCTCTGAGTGCCCTATTCATCCTCCTTGCCCTGTGTGTCAGAGCCAAGGCCTGGCTACTTATTCACTTCCCTAACCAGGTCTGCCTCCTCCAAAGGCAGCAGCCTGTAAAATGTGTGTGTGTGTGTGTGTGTGTGTGTGTGTGTGTGTGTGTGTGTGTGCGAGCAAGTGCGAGACAGTGAGTTCTAGTTTGTAAGGGACTCTTTCTTCAGGGTCATGGAGCGCAGGTGACCACGGGAAGTTGTTGAGAGCTTTTCCAGAGGTGTGTGTGTGTGTGTGTGTGTGTGTGTGTGTGTGTGTTCAGCTTGGGACTGTCTCACCACAGGAACTTCCTCTTTGGGCTGGGACTGTTCCAGTAGGAATAGCAACAAACACACACACACACAGGCACACACACTGAGAGTCACACACACACACACTCACATGCACAGAGCTCACACAAGATTCACAAGGACAGGCACTCCCATGTGTATCATTCATGTAGTGTTAGCATCAGCATGGGCTGAAGAAAGTCAATGTCAATTGCCCTTGGAGACTTTAGCATCGATTTGGACTTTTGCTTTGAATATTCTGTGACACAAAGTCAATTTAGTGTGATTCTGGTTCAGACATCACAGCTTGTGCCTTGCTTTTGCTTTGCACAGAAATTTCAGGCCCATCCCCCCAAGTTGTTTTTTTACACCCCAACAGATGGATTAACGATGAACGACCAACTCTACCTCTGATATCGCTTTTTTTTCTCTCAGGCGTTTCTCAAAGCACTCCAATATTGACGAATGTACTGAAACGTCTATTCGGTAATTCCAATAGTTTATAGAGCTCCTCCACTGTGCATCCGGCATTAAACGGCCAATCCCCCGCCTCCATCAAGGCAGACACGCCTGGATATTTTGATAGGCAACTTAACTTAGCGGGGCCAGCGCCACACTAACACACCAGATGGGCTCAAACGAGACTCTGTTTTCAGGTATTAATCAAGCAGACATTCCGAGCTGAAGGAATTCCGTTTCTTTTGGCGCCGGTCCAGCCGTGCCACTTCTTAGACTGCACTCAGTGAAATGACATGTTAAGTGTGCGGCTTGTTTTTTGTTTTTTTTTCCTCCTCAAAGATCGGGGGTCCCGTTTTCCAAAAAAGGCATCGCAAGCACTGAGACAATCTCTGTGCCCGGCGGGTCTCACAGTGAACGTGGAACTTAGATGGGAATGACTTTTGGAAGACCCCCCTCCCCATGCATCTGATGCTATACTATCGACCTGTTTTAAACTCTCATTGCCCCTTTATGCACAAAGCAGAACAAAATCCACATCTCGTTTCATTTTTGACATTTTTGAAATTTTACTTTGTTTTTTCCAAATTTCCAGTAACTCTACACACTCCCAAGGTGCAAAAACCACCGAACACTAAACCACACACTGCAGCCACAGCAATATCATCAAACTAAGACTTGCTCTGAATTCGGTTTGAGTCGTCCCTCAGCTGCCAGTCGAGTTGGAACGTTTACATACACACACTTCACATTTCCTTCAAGCTAGCAGAGTGATTTGATAGCATTCCTAAATAAACTATCCCAGATTACTTTGCCCTTTCCTACAGTGTGCACGATGTTGCACGACCTTATAGAGATGTGATGTAAGGCAACATACAGTAGATCAGTTATAATCAACTGTGTTTTTTCATTACAGCTTTGTTCCCAATAGCCCCCAATGTTTTCCACAATTTTGTCCCTTTTGCACACCCTTATCCTTGTGTGTCCCCATTGCCTCAAAATATTCTCCACGTATAACCGCTCTAAAGCAGCATGTTTCTCCACACAGAGGAGCCTTTATCTTGTGAAATATTGCACCTGTGTTCGTCGCAATGTGGATACCTTTGGCAGAAAGCCTCTCGCTCTCTTGCGCTCTAGTTCTTGCCCTTGCTCTCTCGCTCTCTCTCTCCTGTCTTGTCACTGGTTGTTTGGGATCTTGAGGAATCCCAGGTATGCTGACAATCTCTCCAGCCATTGACAAATTTCTGTCTTCGGGCCGGGTAAAACACACACATGCTCCTAGGTGCACACACAGACGCACACACACACACACACACACACCTCGGCTTGGCTTGGCTGTCATCATCGGCCTGTCAGCGCGCCGCACCTGTGAACGGTAACGAGACCCTGTGGCTCGCAGCGCTCTCATAGCTGCCTGACAGACTCAAGAGATCAATTTCCTCCGGCAGAGAGAGAGAGAGAGAGAGAGAGAGAGAGAGAAGCTAGAGATTTGCCTCATTGTTAACCAATTCAATTTTAAAGATTTTCACAATAAGGGTGCTCCAAATATTCTTTTTCTTCTAATTTAGGTTGAATTTAGAAGGTGCTGTGTGTAGCATTTTAAAATGTCATACCTTGGTATAATTATTGTACACAAATGAGACCATGGTCGAGATCTCACATGGCGGTAGTGTTAGTGCTGGCGTTTCTCCAAATTAACATCACATTTCCCATAACCCCCCTTTGCTTCCTGTTGCAAAGAGGATGTTTGCCTCTTCGCTCAAAGCTTTTCTCTTTCCTGAAGAGAATGAACATGTTGCATTTGATCTGGAAGAGCAGCGCCTCCCCTCCTGTTTCTCCCTCCTCTTTGCACCATAAAGCTTGACTCTCATAAAAGGAGAAATCTGTTTTTAATGGAGCTCGATGGCACACAGGTTGATTCCATCTATTTCTCCAAGAGGCGTCTTGTTCCACATGAGCTCTCTCTCTCGTTCCGTCTCTACTCCTCTCTCGCCCGACCAAATCTCCCGAGAGATCAACGCAGGATCTTGGCCATGGAGATTTATATTGTAATTCCTCTGTACCCTTCACTGGCACAGTCTCTCTCTTGCTCTCTCTCTCTCACACACACACACACACACACACACACACACACACACACACAAAAAACGGTCCATTCCATCACCTGAGGGGGAAGTTTTATGTCTTCCTCTTCTTGCGTTGTTAGAACTCGGTAAATTTCCAGAGGACATGCAGGGGATGTGTGTGTGTGTGTGTGTGTGTGTGTGTGTGTGTGTGTTCTAGTCTGTTACAGCTCATATTCTTCACAACACCAGTTATGTCTGTGTAGATTTGACTTGCAAATGTCCTCCCCCTCGTCCCCTGTGCTGTCGTTTGAATAATACACACCGGATCTGAATGAGGCTATGCAGGTAGAGGGTCACATGACATCACCGACGCCTGAAAAAAGAAGACGCCGGCTTCCAAAAGCTTAACTGCGTTCGGTTAAAATGAGAAAAAAAAACTCAATTATGAAAATACATTTGCCTTGTCTGTTGCATGTCACTGTTCCTAGCTCCTCTAGCAACTACATCCTTTCACCCGATGCGTTGACGGGTCGTCGAAGCGTTCGTGAAAAGCGCCTCCTCGTAGCTATCGGAACGTGTTTGAATAGTTCGGCATGAGATTTGATTGGAAACTTCAATGAGGCGAGTCGCCCAGTCAACTCTTACTTCAGCAGTCGTTCCCACTTTACTTTATACTTCTTATCTGGAGCAACTTACAGTGAAGGCCACAGTAGAATAAGCTTCATTTCTTAGAGCATCAGCATTACTAAGCTCAGTGATGGCTGAAGGGATGAATGAGTTCTCAGCCTTCTCTGTTGAAATGGGTTAGAGGATGGAAGCTGGCAGTGGCGATAGTTAGTTTGGCCTAATGTCTAATGTCTTAACCTTACAGATTGCCACTGATCCCATATGCACGCTACATAAAGCATATCATATTTGCGTTGTACTGTAAAACATCACCTTGTATTAACGCTCCCCCCGCAAGCATTTAGCAGACGGCGACAGATGCAGGAGGTGGCCAAGTTCAGCATTAACCCGATCAAGCACCAGATTTTCACCATATGGCGTTACGGCGCAGTAAGAACTCACATTAAAAACAGCTTTGAACTGATATCAGAACGATAGTTGGGTTTCAATTTTATGAAACGATGCAGGTAGCAGCTCTGGACGACCATGGACTTTGTCTCAATTTTCACTTTGGCATTGTATTTCAGGGTGTCTACAGGTTTCTCTTAAAAAACAATGAACTGTAGACCTGCAGACCTGTCAGAATACGATCTGCATGACTGGACTCATTTCTCAATGGAAGAACAGCGCACCATGAAACCACATTTTTAAGACTTAAAATGCTATATTTAACTGCTATAATATCATTTAAGACATTTTAAGACTTTTTCAGTACCTGCAGGCACCCTGTATTTACACGGGGTTTTGTCGTGCCAACGGGTATTCAATGTCAAAATGTTTGCCGGGGCGGCGTTTCGCCACCGAAGATAAATGTATTTACAGTAGATTACGCGGCAGGAAACTTGTTGCTGTTTCCTGGGAAGCTAAAATTTGCTCGGCAATAATATTTCAAAAGGAGAAGAAGAAGAGAGATGTGCACCCTTTGGAAAAAAAGAGACGCCTCCTCGTGCAAAATGACTGACGGCACCAAATTAAAACACATCGTGGCACGTCTTGAAGAATAGTAGGGAACGTACGTCCTTGGTTGATGCTTTTACAGACTGGATCCTTGATATTTTAGCTTCAGGGCAAGATTTTATTCTTCCCAAGTGCATACAGTGTTTGGAATTTCTTGCCGGTAAAATATTATCTTACTGAACATTTGAGATAACAATTTGGTTTCCCAGTGATTCGAGTGACCTTGCTCTTTTGTGTGTCTGGAGGCTTGTGAGGTATTCAGAAACTCTTATATATAATATATATAATACACACACACTTGACACAGACCCACTTACACACATAATTGCCCCCCTTCAATGCACACACACACACACACACACTAAATTCAATGTGGTGTAGTGAGCTCTCAGACCGCACTAATTCCTCTTTTAATGTCTGTCTGTCCTACTGTGTAGCAGAGGGATCAGCATTGCCTTTCAGGATAACAACTGAAGCTCTAAGCTCTTGGGAGTGTGTGTGTGTGTGTTCGTGTGTGTGTGTGTGTGTGTATCTGGGTGTACAACAATTGGCCCCTAAGCTGTAAAGAGCCTTGCAGCCATGGTGTCGCCAACAAATATCCACTAGCTGTCAGCAACACACCAACTTCATGTGTGTCCGTGCACGTGCGTGCGTGTGCACGTGTGCAGATGAGCCAACTTCCTGTGGTGGATTGAAGTTAAGTGCTGTTATTAGACTTAGGCCTCCAGTCAGGTTTCATTGTCTGAGTGAAAGACACAAAAGATACACGCACACACACACATGTGCAAGCAGACATCCAAGAATACGCATGCATGCATGCAACAGCAGGGCCCTCACACACACATGCACACACACACACTCTCACACAACCAGATGTCCAGTTTTCGACATCTTTGATGACTTTCTGCAGAGTCTCCTGTGTCTGCCTCGCTCTCAAGCTCTCTCACACTAATTAGAGCCTTTCCACTGCAATCCATCTCTTTTTGCACAAACACACACACACACACACACACACCCTCAATCTTCCTTCCTAAACTTTTATGATAGATACACTCTCTAGTCTCTTTCTCTCTGCCTCTATCTTCATCTCTCTCTGTGCTGTAATCTTCCTCCTCAAGGCATAACAGTAGTTCAGCTGCCACTGAGATAGAACCGGCTTGCATGAGATTTAGCTTTTAACCGCAAGGCAACCCCGTAATTCACCTCCCGAAGTCGTACGCTCTCGCCGAGCCGCAGAGGTGAACATGTCTCCGTTCTGGAAAACGTGAACCGGAAACTGCAAAAGAACAAATGTTTGTTCATAATCAAATAAAATATTGGTTTTGTTGCAAAGTGTTATTTATACATATTTACCAGAATAAGATGGTACTCAAGACTCGTCACTCAACGGTGTAAAATTCCATCCTTGAAAATTGTTATTTTGTACCCAAAAATATTTAATGCTCACATCAGCAAGCTTTTTGCAACTGGGTTTAAGTTGGGTTATCCTTTATTTTGAAAAGAAAAACTGTACTGTACTCTGTATACACTTTGCTACTGTCATACCCAGCCATATATTCAATCAAACACAATGGAAAGTAAACCCACAGTCAGGTGGGGAGGGGGGAGATGCAACTCTCTGCCACCCACATAGGAAAAAAAAAAAAATGCTTTTTCGGAGAAAGCATATTCACTGGTAAAGAAAAGAAGAAAAGAGGTGTGGTGACGTTTTTTTTTTTTCCATCTATGCGACGTGGGCTTTGAGAACCATATCCTGTGTTTGCGGCCACGCTGAATTTGTAGAACTTTTCTGCATCAGCTGGGGAACAATTTGAATTAGTAATTTATATGTGCGTTCACACAAGAAGAGAGTTTTGATTTTAATCAGACTTTTAAACCAGACGTTTCAATGTCATGGTTTAAGAAATCAGATTTTTTTTGTGTGCGCCTGTAATCCAGCCTTTATCTAGCACCAGCATCAGGCCAACTCTCCCCATCAAATGCACCATTCTGGAAACTTGATGCATCAGTTTCATTGTCGGTGGAGAAGGCATCTGAGTGGATTCTTCTCTCAGCGTTGCACGAGGAACCAATGGTGGCAACCTCCAAGTCTCTTTCAGGAAGTCGACATGCCACGTTAGAGTTTGTGCACTAGATCATCATTTGTGTCCCTTTTTTCTCTTCAGTCTTCAGTCTACACTTTTATGGCGATGCAATACATGATTTTCATCTTTTGCAGCTCTGCCTCTTATGTCATTTTTTTAAAGCGACTAAAAAATGCTGTTTGTGAAGCAAATTGTATGATCAAATAATAATAAATAACTGATGCTACTCAACATCTATAAGTAACTGTAACATAATCCATACATCTAACTAAACCAAACTCCCATATTTCCCACAAATAGCCATTATTTCTAGTGATTTTATATTGTATTTTCGTTCTTATACTCCTGTATCCTATTACATTTGATGCTGCAAAAACCTACCCATCAATAAAGTTCAATCTTAACTTAATATTATTTGAAGTTCTAGTATAATATAGAGGTTTAATAACCAAAGATCAGTTTTGCAGCAAACAACACATTTTTATACATTTTTTTAATATCTTATTTCTAAACAATTGTGCTGTACCGGCTTTCACAGGGTGGCGCCCTTCTCCCTCACTGCCCCACAATGCCTCTCTCTCTCTCTCTCTTTCCCCTCTCTGTCTCTCTCACAGTGCTGTTTGATTGCTTAAGCCCGGCCGTCAGACAGACAGACAATGCGTCCATGAAGAATAGCCTCGCTTCCTTCCTGTCTTCCTGTGCTGCGTTCTGCCTTGGTGAGCAGGGTGAATAGGCCGCTCTGCCCCACAGCCGCCATGAACCGCAGGGGCCACGGCAGCTAAAACCAACAAAGAGAGCCGTTCTGGGGCCTTTTTTTTTTTTTTTTCTCAACTCACATCCCATCCTCCTCCTCCTCCTCCTCCTCCTCCTCCTCCTCCTCCTCCTCCACTCGCTGCTGCCAAGTCACCGGGACTGCCGGTTGGATAAACAATCTCCCTCCGTTCTTGTGTGCCTTGTTCTCATCCTCTCTCTTTATTCTATCAGAATCAGTTTATTGGCTTGCGCGTACAAGGAATTCAGCTGGGAGGGTTGCTCACACAGGTCAGGTTGAAATAAAGTTAAACTAAGATAAAGATAAACATACTATATTAAAACTACGAGAGACCCATCACTGTCTGTATCTCCACATCTTCCTGGTTTTAGAGGAGCTAGCATCTGTAGAATGTAGTAGTAGTACAAGCTAGAATGGTCACTTTACTTATAAAATAGTGCATTTTACACAGGAGCCCTAAACAAAGTATAGTGAAAATACAATTCCAGATGTAACAGTTGGAATAGGAACATAGAATAGATCCTGATTGGTTACTATTCATTTTAAAATATTGCTCCCTTTGCTTTTGGGCTGCAGAACGCAGCAGACAGGACTACTGTTTGCTTGCACGCAGACAGAAAGAAGTCTTCGGCACATCTATCTGACCGCCCTCCCCAACCCCCCAACCCCCCCAACAAGACAAACCGTCTCCCTATGGGAATACCAAGTAGGAGCAGGTAGTTGAGAGGAGCTTTGGGGGGAGCCAAAATACCGCCCCCGCCCGCCCTCCCCTCCCCTCCCCGACCATTGAAAACAGGATGAATGCATGCCGGGCTGAATACGGGGGTAAACTGTTAGGTCTTTGTCATTCAAAGTGATGCTTTTAACCCTTTGCGGTCCCCTCTTCCTAACAACCCGCCCCCCCACCCGCCTTCCCCTCTTTATTCACAGCTGAGACAATGGGAGTGCGAGAGGAGGCCTGCAACTAGAAAGATTAAAAAAAATAAAAAATAAATAAACACAAGATCAACTCTTTTCTCCCTCTAATGGGATCCTTATTTTCCCGGTTATGTTTCCATCTCCTCCGCCGCTATAAAACAGGTCAAAGTTGACAATTATGTAAGGCAAACCCTGTCACTCACAGTCTGGGGATGAATAACAAACAAGTGAGTGCAGGTTGGGCCTCGACGCGTCAATCACCGGCTCTGAATGCATACCGTGCCGCAAACACGTCCGTATGCTGTCAACAAGTGTCAGGGGCTTATGTTTCAGGCTTGTGTTTCGCCTGCAGCGACATTCGAAACCCAGGAATTCCTACACAAACCTTTGATTAAAAAAAATATATAAAAAAAACATGGGAAAAGGGCCTAGTAGCTGCAGGATCCCAATGAACACGTATGCAATGAAGTTGAAGCCAGGCCAGGGTTTAATACGAACGCCTTTAAGATATTTGCAGCAAATATCTACCGAGGAGCGCTGGATTTATAGATGTGAGTAAGCGATCGCTTTTGGAGGTATTCCAGCACTTGAAGTAAATCAAGAGAGAAAAGATGACAAGCAATTTTAGTAGGGCATGCAAACAGATGTGCACATGGACACACTCTGGCTTCTACCAGAGCCAGATGTTTCCCTCGGAGGGCCGGAGGTGAACATTAATGCTTCCTTGTTTGATCTCTGTAAACATCATGGAGCGATTGTCTCGCGCAGAGACAAAATGGCAGGACGGGCTCGCCGATAGCTCTCGGCTTGACAGAAGAGGGCTTTTTCCCTTCCTGCTCGCAAATTAAGACAACTCTGAGATCACAGCAATAACAGAATGATAGTATAAAATAACTATGCCAGGTTTGGACGAGTGTCTCCCATACAATGATTCATGCAATGTAAGCGTTGTGAGAAAAGTGGAGCAACACATTTCAATTTGAGGAAGGACACACACACACACACAACTGAAGCTACAAACAAACAAACAAACAAACAGGAAGCTAAGACGCCCACTTATATAAGTGTAAACTGCAGCTTTCCACATATGGCTTGTAACAGAACTACAGCTGAAGCGGGGGTGTAAACATGGAGGTTTTTGAGAGACATGTTCACCTCTAACCATGCAAGTTGACTACGAAAACATTCTGTATATTGGGTGAATCCTGGTGCCCTTTGTAAAATGACTGTATCCCCAACAATGAAAAGTACACCACGGTGGACAGGTGTATGCAGAAATAAAACAGGGTCAAAAATAAACGGTCAGACTTCAAGGTGGTTTAATTTCAAACGTTAATATATTTGTCTTCTAATTCAGAGTGAACTATCCATCCAGCTGTGACTCTCCTACGGGTCACCTCCGCTTCGCAGCGAGACACTACAGAATAGCCCCCAAAGGGTGACACACTGACAATGCTTTCTCAAAATAAATATTTCATTATAAAATAATAAACCTTCAAATAAATATATATATTTTTTAAACTTTACACTAAACAAACGCTGAAATTAGAAAATAAAGTTTTCTTATAAGGTCACTGTACAATTTACAAGTAGAAGGGATAAGATTTTTTCCTTTGTAAATAACATAAAATGATTGATAATACATTCCAGTGAATGTACAACATTGTAAGAATGAAGTATACTGATTCATATATATGTGGATTCATCAAGGTGCCTCTGGTGCGGCAGAAAACCTTTTCACAGTTGAAGTATTATTATATATACAAAAATAAAACATCTCTGAGAAAGTCATTTTCTAATGTACATTTTTTTGCAATTGCTATTTTACATACAGTTAGTAACAAGAGTCTTAGCATATAAGTTGTTTTAAAGGTTAAAAAAAGAGGCTATCCATTTGGACTCTCGTGGCAAGAATACAATACCGGGGCACTTGAGTGAAGAAGACCTGGACAAAAAACAGTAGTTGAATAGTTTTCATATACTTGAAGAAACGTGTGGAGCGCTTAATTTGGTTTACCTTTCAAGTGATGCTTCCAATTCCCGGGGGCTAGTGAACGCACCATAAATAGTGCCGAATTCTGACAGCCAACGTGAGGCTACTCTTTGCCCAGACCTGGTACACATGAACCATAGATGGAAACAGGAATGTAAAGAAACAGCTTCACCAGTCTTCTAATAACTTCTCAACTACCGAACTACGGGGGCCGAAACGATTCAATTCAGTCAACAGGGAGTCATTATCTTCCTATCCTTCTACATTTCAACACAAACCCCAAAAATACACCCGACCCCCCCTATCCCTTCTTCTCTATGTTGGCTTGTCGACGGCCTCACGGTGGACTGGGTTTGTGTTCTTGCACCGACACCCGGGTCGTTGGACTCGGTCATAGCAGCACTGGCACGCGGCGAGGCATCCTTTAGCCGGGAGGTAGCAGAGGATACAGGGGAGGAAGAGGGAGAGGAGCGACACGGTGGTCCAGCGCACGCAGCAGTGCGACTGCGCGCACGAGAAGGGCTTGTCGGTGCAAGTGTCCTCGTCGTCGCTGGAGCAGTGGTAGAAGAGCCCCCTGACGCAGCAGACGCACGTGCCGTACTCCACCGCGCTCTGCGCCGAGCACATGCACCGGCGGCCGCACGTCCAGCAGGAGGGGAGCACCCGCGGGCGGCCGCACTCCTCGCACCGGCACCGGCCGCACTCCTCGCACCGGCGGGAGTGTTTCCCCGCGGGGCCGTCCCGTGCACTGCCCGGCACGGCCACGACCGTCCCGGAAACGTCATTCAGAGGTTTTAACTCGTCCGGGTGGAGGCTCGGCGCGTTTCGGCTGGGTTCTGATTATCGGTTCGTCGACCGCCGGGCTGCCCAGGAGCCTCTGGGCCGAGGAGGTGCTGCCCACGCTGGTCCTGATGCTGCTCTGGGAGTCCTCGGCGCTGGAGGACCGATGCACGCCGTCCCTGAAGGAGACGGGAGGGTGCGCGTTGCCGTGCTGCGTCAAGGGAAGCAGGTTCCGGAGATTATTGGGCCTCTCTTCCCGAGTCTCCTGCTGCTCGTTGGTCCTCGGACCCGGTGACGTGACCAGGTCGTTCTTCTGTTGCATGCGCTGGGATGCAGGAGACCTTTGGGCAACCGTGGGCCCTTCCGTGTACTCATTACCAGTACTGCTTACCCTAATCTGATCCAGGGATAGCACTAATGGAGTAGGGGGAGGCTGCCCATCAGTCGACCCAGGATCCAGTGAGCCATCCTGGGCTCGGGGAGGCTGCGGCCTCCCGTCGTCACGCGGCGTGCCCAGCAAGCCGGTCAATGACGGCCACCCAGGGCGTCCTCCTCCCCCATCGCTGTCGCTCTGACTTCTGGACTCCATCGTGGGACTGAAGGGCCACTCTGGCTGGCATGGGACACATCTGAAGTCCTGCCAAAGAAACAGACACATTTGTATGAGTCTAGGTGTGACGGGCCAATGCAAAAGGACTCCATGCAAATCATAACTGATCGGCGAACTAGCGCCACTATGTAAAGTAGCCATAACCAAAACACCCCAGTCCGGTAAGAAAGGCCTTTTCATCAGTCAGCGAGGCAATAGTATCCACAGTTCCTGCATACTACAATATTGCTTTAAGCCAAGAGTGGGATTTGAATATGGACCAAATCCATTTCAGAGACACGCTTGGTCACACAAAATGTTGTGTTGTTGTTTGGGGGGGGCTTCATGTAAATAACTGATATGACTGACGATAGCGCTAGCCCTGCCAGCTGCATGAGCAAACTTCCTGTTGGCCTGCGATAACCGCAGTACAAGCTATGAAGTACACCGAAAGGAAGTTGGGAAACTCGACAAAAGCGCTCGTATTTATAGCATATTTAAAAAAAAAAAAAAGTGTCTCAAGAGTCTTACAAAAGGACAGCAAATAAGGAGTCAGTTTACATTGGTGTGCTTTACAGAATATGGGTCAAACAGATACAATTCATAAACACATGTCTAGGCTTAGAACGGTAAGAAAAAGTAGGAACCAGTTGCAACGGCACGACAACTCTCGGGTGTGAGGGTTTCCGTTCATATGTATACATTTTTGAAGATCTACAGAATGAAAACGTTCTTACCTCTAGTCAATAAGACAGGCATGCCCCTTAATTACACACAATCCCACTGATTTGTGATATGAACCCTATGCGATATCACCTACATATCACACTTGAGTTGATGGAGAGCAACTGACAGTGGTGACCTTAATTCTTTCCGCCCCCCTCCAGTACTAATTAGCTTTCAAATACCATTTCGGGGTGTGTGTGAGGCGTTCCCGTTTCAATGACAATACAGGAAGGGGTGCTTTTGTCTGTTGCATGACAAAAGGACCCCCAGCAACCTTCCCCAAATGCAACATGTTATATTGTGACACTTGAGAGAAAAAGGGGAACATCTACGAGATGAAAGAGTTAAGGTGTGAGTGATGTGTTCAAGGTCAGTGAGGGTGGGGGGCACGGGTGGAAATGAAGCACCAGTCTATGTGAGCATGCAATTGAAGGAGTTGCAGGGCCACTCAAGAAGTTTTAACCTACAGGCGGGGTAGGGGGGGGGGTATATGATCCTCATTAACTCTTTGCACGGCCAACTGTATGCAAGCAATGTGGCCACGGCGGGTGGGTGGGGTGTTGGGGTCGAGGGAAGTCTCAACTTTGAGAGACTTAATGTTGGGAGTATGGAGCTCAAGCATGGCATCAACTTTTTGGTAATAAAAAGGTTAAAGATTGTAACAAAAGTAAAAGCATGCAAGTGACAAGGTGATAACCATTGGAAAGCCTTTTAATCTTGCTTTAATATTGCTTCTGATAAAAAAACTTTAGATTTTCCTCTCCCTGTGTGTGTGTATATATCAGGGTTATGACTGGGTCAAGCTTGCATGCGTGTGTGAGAGAGAAAGGAGTCCATGCCATAAAAGTTAAGTGGATGTGGAAAGGAGATGGGAGCGCGTGAGTGTGTAAAAAGACAGTGTGCAGGGGGAAGAGAGAGAAGGGTGTGCGCACATAATCTCTGACCAAGGTTAGACACAATGACTTCCTAAGATTGTGGACACCAGTACTACGACCAGTTAAATGGATGGACAATAGGAGATGGATTAGATTTACTCAAGAATTGTGAATTAACGGAATGAAAAGCACCTGCCTTCAACACAACAATAAGGGCTTTTAATTAGAAAAGCCCGAGGCTAAAAAGTTAAAAGTCTGTCCAAATCAAGGCAGCTTTTTTTTCTGTCAAAACCACGGGACATTTTTATGAATGCAACAGGCCCACAGCACACCTAAATGGGGGAAATTGCTCAAGTCTACTAAACGTGAAAAGTCTGGAAAAGCAAGAGGGGGACAAGCTTAGCGTCTCTTTGTCGGTGTAAGACTGAACACAGCTGCACGAAATAAGGAACTTAATTGATATTCTGCTCGTGAAGCGACTGTTTACTACAGGAAAGCTGCAAAACACGGAGCTCATTATCAAGTTTGTCGGTTTTACAAAAGGCTACACTTACCGTGCTCTCAACACTTCAGCCCTCCTTTAGGTAAAATAAATCCAAATTGAGAAAGTTTATTCCCTATTCAAAAAAAAAAAAAAAAAAAAACTCAATCAGGAAACCCATCGGTAAAATCCATTGATAAAGTTTCCAAACGGGGGGCAGTTTCATCCAAGGAAACACCAAGAAATAGATCCCATGTTTCGCGCAAGAACACGAGGCGTTAAAACAGGCGAAAAGCCCCAATCAATCATATAACTTCAGCTTGGCTCCACTTTTCGTGCAACCTGGAGAGGAAGAAACGGAAAGTGAATGACAAAACTCCCAAACACTGAAGTTTTTTCTTTTCTTTTTTTTTTTTTTATTTGGTATAGTTTGTCCGAAGGCTCTACGGGCTTGTAAATACTTTTTCTCGGGTTGTTTTTTTCCTCTTTCCGGAGAGGAGGTCGGGATTTGGGCTGTAAATGGCGTCAAGCTGAAGGGGGGAACAGAGTGCTTGTTGTTGCAGCGGATATCTCGCATCCGGTGCTCAACCATTGGCTGTTAGAGAGCAGCCATTCACACCCAGTCTGATCAATTACACCGCAGGACCCAAATACTGACGGCAACTAGTGGGGAAATAATACTTATTCCTGCTCATTACATTAAAAAAGTAACCATGTTGCTGTAATACTACTAGTGCTTCACAGGGGGTGAGGTAGTTTGGGACGATTCATCTTCAAAAGGGGGTGCTAACGATGACTATTTAATTGGAAACTGGGAAATTGAAATAAAGATTTATGAGCAAATTATCATTTTTTCATTTGTGGAATAGAATTTACCTTTTTTTTTTTAGGGTGACATAAATCTTTCTGATGGAAACTCATTGCACACACTATATTAAGTAGTATCAAACTGATGTAAGTTATTATATCTCCACATATAATAATGCTCTGAAAATATAATGGATTTCTATATATATTTGTGGTTGTTTGCCTCATGCTGATTACAGACTGGACCCATTTTCTTTTTTTATATACATCTTAATCACTGATTACATTTGAGTTACCTGCTATTCAATGTGCAAAATAAACGGTTTCTACTCTGAAGCGAGAGTGGAATGCAGTGATACTACAAACTAGGTGAAAAGCGAAAAGCTGATGCAATACTTTTGACGATATGTGTGTTGGCAGAGACATGAAAGAATATAATCTCATAGCTAGGTTGAAGCAGACATGAGCACAAGGAGTGATTGCTGTTCACGTCGAGGTCCTGGTGGGAAGTTATCAATGGAGAGCCTTCAAGTAGAAACAAGTTCCTCCTGGAAAAAAAAATGCTATTCTATTCTCATTCATTGCCTTTACCTGCGTATTCAGGGTGACAGGGGGCTGCAGGCTATCCCAGCATGCATTGGGCAGAAGGCAGGAAAGAAAACCCTGGACAGGTTTCCAGTCCATCAGGGCAAAACACAGATACACTCACATTGACAGCTATGGGTGATTTAGAGTCTCCAGTCCTCCTCTACATGGAGGCCTGCAGTCTTAAAACAGTGGAGCGGTATCAGATTATCAACAGAGACAGTTCTTTGTTGTTCATCTTTCATTTGACAGCACACTTTTTGAAATTTGATACCAGTATCTGAGAATAAGATAAGCCGAAGACCGAGAAGAGACAAGAGAAACTAAGTCCTTGATCAAGACAAAACAGCAGCAGTGTATTTTTAGTACAAAGTGAGGCAGTGTGAGATAAATGAGGAGACGATTCTTGCTGATAGCAAATGGTCAGGTTTTCCCGTATGTGTCTCATGTTACCTTTTCCTGTGATAATGATTGCTCGCAGCGCCAACAAGCTTTTGTAAAAACCCATCACAGAACTCATTCCACACTTTTAATCCTGATAGACAGCAATAGATCTGAGGTTAAAAGATCCGGGAGAAATGCAGGGAAATGGAGACAAGCAAATAGCAATTTAATATTGTTGTGACAAATTGTGGAGCAGCGCCCTCTTGTGGAAATACACCCGACACTGCAGGCAACAATTAAAAGGGGATTAGATTGACACCTCTTGAAATTGAAACTTTCTTTCAGTGGTATCGCTCATGAAATCTTAACAAAAGACACAAAAAAACAAATTATCAGAAGATCAGTGTTTGTTTCCAAGTCAAACTGCTTGACAAGGCTCTTGATATGAGTCAGAGACAGACAAAATGAGTGTATAAGTGTATGAGTGCGAAACATTTCCAATATTTGAGGGTGTGTGAACTACAGTATGTTTTGTGTCGAGCTTTGAAACTAACTGAACAGCTTTCCCCGACTCGCAATCTGTTTTCTACCAACAGTGCACGGCCACAGTCAACCAACAAACACAACTACACACACAAACTTGTGCGTGCGTGTCTTAATGAGTGTGATAAAAAAGGAAGCAGGAGACCAGAAGTAGAGTGAGGCAGGGAGATAAAAAATGAGATGAGAAGCAAACTTAATTTAAAAAAAAAAAACAAGAGTATCTTATTAGGTCCTCAGCAGTGTGCTCTGTTTAAAAGTCAAGATACACACACACACACACACACACACACACACACACACCTCTTTAAAAGTCAGGCTCTACACACACAATGTTACCCATACTTGGATGATGCAGCTAGGCCATTGAGACCTTTAACCAAACAAAAGCTAAGAAGACCAATTAGCCTATGTCCAGGTGTTAGTCTGGAACAAAAAGAACAGGCCTTTGAAAAAAAAACCCTGTCTGAGAGCTTATATCTCTGTCTCTACCCTCCCTCCCTCTTTTTTTCCTCTATTTCAGTAATAGAGTGTCTGATCAATTCCAGACAGAATAATTATGAAGTCTGCCCACTGAGTTGTTAGTAGAACTAGGAGAGGTCACTTTAATCAACTCAGAGTATGACTTGGCAAATGAACTTGGATCCCAGTCAGGAAGCTTTCAGAACCGTCCTCTCTTTCTTTAAACAATTTGTTCTTCCTTTGTTTTCTTCCTGTCTCCCGCCGGGCCGGCGTCCATTTACCTTTTTTGAGTTCTTCCTCTCGCCCTATGGTGTCAGAATGATGAAAGCGTCGCACGTTTATGGGAGACTTCTTCTGTAACATATCAATCTTTCAGGCTGTGGAATCCCACATAATTAATGTCCGCCGAACGTAGAGCCAGCAAACTCTGAAAGAGCCGAGTATTAAATGACACTTAGAGCAATTTGTGAAGATTTCCCTCGCTCCTCCACGTCAAACAATGGCTTCATTTCTTTCTTTCTTTTTTACCTTGCACCTGAGATAAAGGTCTAGTAGAGGTGAACATAAATTGTTGGCCCATTGGTCAGTTTACCACTTACCAACTTAACTGATGAGAACACAGACGCCAAAATCATCCACGTGTCCCCGGTAGATCGTTGGCTCTGGTGCGCCATGCTAACACTTTAGCATCCACTGTGTTGAGTGATAGGAGACTAGCATTATCCTTATATAAGTAAGAAGATAGATAGATAGATAGATAGATAGATAGATAGATAGATAGATAGATAGATAGATAGATAGATAGATATTATTTTCTCGCTTCTGAGATCATGCTAGTAATTTACTATCACCTAACATAGTGTATGCTAAAGTGTTAGCATGGAGCCAATGATGTACCGAGGACACAGATTATTTTGCAGACCCTGATATCTACATTGTGTTTTTAAATTCTAGCATTTGCTGGAGATTTTTTATGTCAAACAGTACCACAAATTCATACAGCGCTATGAAGTTGCTGGTGGCCCCGGTGGGAATGGAATAAAATAAAGAGAATATAAGAGTACCATCAGCGAGAGCGCACAGAACAGTCCCCTTTGTTTTTTTTGGAGTTTTCTGATATTCAACTTGTTTTCGACTCAAGGATTTCTCTGCCTCGGACCCACATGGATTGCCGTGTAAACAACAAGTTTCGTTCACAGAAGTTTAGCAGCTGCAGTGCAATGATGCAACGGCAACAACTGCTCTTACTTGGAAGGAATCCTCTGCAGATATGCTGTTGCTGATGAGCTATGCAGTCAAGTGAAAGTATGGGTTTAAGATTTTAGGCTGACGGCTGATTTTCTTTTCATAGAACGCCCCACACACACACACACACACACACACACACACACACACACACACACACGGGAGGCTATGTAAACACCTTGACAAGTTTTCACTGGGAAACTTCCACTCAAATGGACAGACACCCCTCATTTCCCTTCCTACTTAGGGCACGCCATGCAACCTCAATCAAAGCCATTTCCGTAACAGAATTGGATGCAATCAAGTGTGGATTCCTAACACTAAGGCCCTTTATAGGCTGCACCCCCCACCCTACCCTCCGAAAAAAAGTTAGTAATACATCAAGACAGGCCTGCATCTGCTTTTGAGGTTTGTTCAGTCAGTTAAATGCTGCTTTGGAGAAAGGTGTAAATGGTGATGTGTGGGGGGAGATGGGGAGAAGTACTCATCGTACTTCAGCCCAAAGTCAGTCCAAGTTTGAGCTTGTGGTTTTGATCATTATGAAGGAGAGCAAAACATCATCAGGAATACAAATGGAAGCCCTACATACATTTGTAGAGGAGCCTAGGCCAGATGAAGTAAAGAAGTAAATCGTCCCTGTCCCCTGTCAGGAACTAACTAAAAAAAATTCACAGATATTTTTTATTTTGGTTATTTTTACAAATAGACAGGATAGTTTTAGTTCTGTTTTTTCCCCCACAAAGTCTTATTTGGGGAATTTTTTATTCCAGTTTATAACAATGTTCTTTAACACCTATTTTTTGTCTTAGTTTTCATCGTTCGTCTTACGATAATAACCTTGCTACCTACTCAGACACATCTGATTGGCCGATGGGTCGGAGGACGGGCTGGAGATGCTGACGGACACCTCAGGCTCAGGTCCTCTGTCTGTCTCACTCTGGTTTATATCGTTCAGTGATTTCAGGACAGTCTTGGTTTTTAACAGCCACCAGGTCCTAACAGAACCACTTCGATGCACACACAGAGAGAATTGACCTACAGTGACCTACAGCCTCTGTAAAATTGAGGCGGCAAGGGACAATGTCTACCTTGGTTAGAATGACATCATACATGTCAATGAAGTCCCAGCTCTCTGATTGGCTGAAATAAAGATGGGGTGATATGTCTATCTGCTTGTCCTCAGGACCAGCAGGGGGGGACTAACTCTAGTGACTGACTTTTTTTTACATTGACCATATAATAATTTCACGTCTGTCGTCAGTATTGCACCACAATTTAGTTTATATAAGCAGGTTTGGTATTAGATGAAGAGATTTTGCGACACCTCTGGGTTTAGTGAACTGATGCCGCCGATGACTCACCCACCCAGACCGACATCATGTTTTCAGGCTGTTACATGATGAATGTCCGCTTACTCTGGAGCCAGAAAACTAAGCAAAATTGAGTATTTAACGATGGTGGAGTTAAAGCAGTTTGGAAAGGTTTTATTTTCTCCTCTGCCTTTTCCTCTCCTAGAATACCTGCACACCTGATCCTGCACCCGCCGAAACCCTTTAGAATGCCCTGCACATAAAAAAAAGAGAAAGAAAGAAATGAAACCTAAACCCCTGCCACTTTGGGAGATGAACTGTGGCTGGACTGTGAAGCAGACACAGTACAAACTGTTTGAAATAGCTTTGTAAAAGGACACAGTCTCAAAGTTCATTACTTCTCCCTCGCTGGCACATATGCAGAGAGTTTTAATATAATACTGTGCAGCTTGATGGGTGGAGTATTATTGCAGCACCACATTTTGACAGTGTGCTTTAATCTAAAAGTAACACAAAGTAATCTGATTACTTTAAAGGTGCTATGTGCTAACATTTTAACATCAGCAAATCCTAACCAGATTTATTTTGAGATATTATAATAATTACCATGAGCAAACAAGCCCATCTCGGATATGACTGGCAGCCTCTACTGGCCTCTACTGGCCTCTACACTGCATTTTACATTGTGAGCCACTGGGTTGAATTTGATGGGAAATTTGCTGGATTGCTTTACAGCATAAAGATAGAGGGCGCTGTTCTTCCAAATGCAAAGCTAAAGCTTTTTTGTTGCTAACATCCTCTTCGAGACAGGAAGCAACAGGGTTTATGGGAAATGTGGTCTTAATGTACCACTAACAATACCTCTAACTGTCTCCACCATAGTCTTATTTGTTTATCACAATTCATTTGACGATGATACATTGATGCAACATAGCATGTAGCACCTTTAATTTACCCACTGAGCAATGTTTAGTGATTAGCCGTTTAAAAGAAGTCTAAATGGTTTATAGCATCTAGGCTAACTTTAGGCTGGTTTAAAAGTTTAGTAGACGTTTACAGCAATTAAAGCATTATCTTATGGGCTTCTCTGGTGCATATTTCTGATATTTACAGCTGTTTATGCATTGTTTCAATATGTAAGAATGTGTTTACTGCTCGGTCCAAAACTGGGAAATACACAGACAAAACCATCCTGGGCGATATGAGAGATAAAGCATAGACGTTGAAAGAGCTCAGTGGGAAGTTGATTATATCAACAATTGCAATTTGGAGCGGGAGATTAATAGTCTATGATCAAGTTTATTTTGAAATAACTTCTGTTGATACATCCTCACGTCAACTCGCCACAATCAGCATCTTCTACTCATCTATTAAACATTTAGCTCCGTGTTCTCATATGCACAACACGTCCCCCGCGGATAACATGGCTTTGAATACTGGTTCTGCTCTATCTCTTTCTTCACGCCTCTGCCCCTCCCTTTTCAGTGTCATGAATAAATACAGCAAAGCAATGCAAGTCACAGAGACCGTACTGGCCTTCCCCCGGGGGGGGACGACACCATACAGCATGTCTAGTCGGGGCAAAGTTGGAAGGGGAGAAAAGGGAATAACAGAATAGCTGCCGTTGGTGGTCAGTGTCGTGATATGTGTACTGAACGAGCCCTGACTAGCCCTGCTTTTTGAAAACCTCGCCACACAAATGTCCATCTTGACTTAGATCATTTTGTTTCCAGTGTAAATCGATTTTGTCTCAAACGAGGTGGCATTATCTCGACACTAGTGGAGCGATGCGCCATATTTCAGGATATTGTTACTTGATTCATTATCAGTTTTGAAACAAATTAAAACTCTCTCAACCCACTGGAAGATGTTTTAGTTGTTTTAATAAAAAGAAGATTCAAAACCTGAACAAATGACTTGTTAAGATCGCCATTTTTTGCAGTGCAGTCCATGAGTGATGTACTTTCCCTCCCACAAAACCCGTAATTATACCTCTTCTCTCCGACTGAAGCCTTCCTTCCTTCCTTCTGGGTCGGAATAAGAATATGGCTGTGGTTTTGAATAGAAGTGGTATTGTTGCACAGCCCACACAGTGAGTGGGCTGCGGGCCGCCGAATACTACACACAACTCACTTTTCTTCCATTTGTCGGGTCACTTTTCACAAAGTCGGGTGACTTTTGCGCCCCTTGCTACTGGTTGCTTTTACTGTTGGGCGCTCCAGGATTTGAAGCGTATTCCACGGCTGCTGTGGATGAGAGGGGCGGCTAAAACGCAAAATGTGAAATCTTGTTTTGTCCTACAGGAAAGCCTAGTCTGCTTTGGAAAGAGAGGTTTGTATTAGCAGGGAGGATGTGGACTGCTGCAGCTGCATTCAATGCATGCACATCACGATTGCGGGTATCTATGTATAATTTAATATGGATTCTTAATGTCATTCTCTAACTTTAACTTAAGATCTTTGCTCGCAAAACAGAACGTATTTAAGCTTATAACTTATAGCGTTTTACAATGAAACCCTTGTGAAGGGATTGGGAGTTTGATGGAACTCGCTACCACCGCGGCCCGACTATTATCTATGGATGAGAGCGATTATGAACTGCTGCTGGGCAAGAAGTCGCCTCGCTATTTCGGGTCCCGCTATTGGACTCGCGCGAGGACGGGCCGGTATCCGGAGGAATCGCATCCGGCAGAAACCTGGCTCAAAAAGTTGAATTAACACCATGCTGGAGTTGCAAGTATTTCACACGATGGCTGCTATTTCCCCCTTGCAGACAACACCTTTTTTTTTTTATTACATAAATTGCAGCTAGCTATAATTTCGTCTGCTTTAGTGAACTTGGCCCACTCTTTCAAACATTTTAACCTCTCCGCCATGATTGAAATGCCCAGAAGATCTAGGGACAACGTTGATTGCTATGCCGTTGCTAGGGGCCTGCTAGAAAGCACGATTACAGCTCATGAAGATGCTCTACATGCCTTCGGTGGGAATACTAACCTAAAATACAAATGGGTTCTTGAGTTAGCTTGGCGATCAGGGGGGGAGTCATGTTGGCAGGCACAAGACAGGAAGCTTAAACTTGTGTTTGCCTGAATGATGGTACCATTCAGTATAAAACAAGACACGTTTTATGGAGGTAAGAGAAACCCCAGCCGGACGCAGTCAGCAAACTTTCTCTGACGTGTGATTTCTCTCGTCTTGTGATTCTGCTGTCCGGCGCCGGAGCGAACGCCTGTGGGAACAGCCAACCCAAACGGACGCAGGTGTAGAATCAGATCTCCTGAGTGATTTGACATTGTCACTTGTTTGAGTCTGGCTCTCCAGCTGGGGTCACTGTTGTGTGATATGTGGTATGAGTTGGGTGGGGTAGGGAGGTGGGTGTGGGGGGGGTGGCGGCTGGTTGATAGGGTACAAAGTCATTTATCACAATATGACTCGCGGGGGTTGAAGAATAGGGGGTGGGGGGTAACTCACCTCGAGAGGAAGCTGTATTGCTCGGAACCATTAATGACACCTTTAACCTGTGTGTGTGTATGTGTGTGTGTGCTTATCAGTGTGTGTTTTCCTCACATAAGCAGCAAGTCATAAGCCAGTTCGTCATTTTGCACCATTTTCAGAGCACAGTTAAAAAAAAACACTTGCTGGCTTAGCGTGAACTAATAGCGTTGAGCAGAAGCCTTAGGCATGTTATGTTGCTCATCAGACAAATGTGATTGTTAATTAGCTTTTTACTGTGTTATGTGGGTACACTCTTTTCACAGTCTCGTTGATTTGCTTTTGGTAAGTGCCTATGGTCCTGTTACATTCAAATACGTGACCCGAGTGATTCTGTCCTATCACGTAGCACTACAACACACATTTTGCCATACTTCCTGCTTACTTCTCCCCGTGCTTTAGCCTCTTTCTGCTCACCACGATGTGTGAATGTTTGGCGGCTTCGCTAAAAATGGATATCTGTCCCTGATGGTGAGCAGAAGACAATCACACAGTCAATTTGCTGTGGGAAACGAGGCTCCCGGCGAGTAGCTCAGAGGTGGGGAGGTTGCACGCCTTCTCAAATCCATTTTCTAAACTGGGCAAGGAACGTTTCTCAGCTAAACAATCATGTACTATTAGATAATAGCGGCTGAAATTACATCCTCAGGAAAAATGTGACAGTTGTTATATATCAGTATTTTAGTAATTGTACATAAGGAAGGATGTTAAGATGTTGGAAACTCCATATAACTAGTGGGGGAAAGTGAAATCTTATTGTCATGGCAACCTGTTAGGTAGAATGAGCTTTGCAACGGCATATTTTCTTTGCTCTCCGGGGAGTTGGGTAAACTGTGAATATAATGATGTGATAATACATGACAAATACCGGAGGTGTGATATACGATGGCGCGCGTTGTGGATTCTCGCAGCTGCGCCGATAGTAGCGCGTGTTTCCCGTTTCCGATTTCTTTCAGAGTGGCACTCCACACACACTCAGTTACCAGCTATAATTACGCCTTGCTTTATAACTGTGATGCATATAATGCTTACATGCTGTAGGTTCCTACTGCCGAGAGAGAAGTGCTAAATAGCTTTGAAGTGTTTTTAAAACAAATTCATCTCATACTTACTCACAGAAAATAACAATAAAAGTGCACTAAAAGGGTATTATGACTTTTATACAAAGGTTACCAAGAAATATGTACTGATTGAAGTTTTCTTCAAAGTAGTATACAAAGACAAAACAAGAGAAAGCAAGAAAGATGACTAACTAGCTCTCTGATTATCGTAATGGTTGGCATGGCAACCAGTAACGCACAGGACTTATCAGCGTGATTCAACATGTCTTTGACCAATCAGATTGTCTGAATCTACCCATTGTGTAAAATTTCATCGGTCTGCATTGATATGAAGCAATTTCGTAAAAAGGCTTTCAAATAAAGTGGAATTGCTGGTTCTAGATTCCTGTGAGGAAGACCGTATAGAATAACGCACACGTGCACACAAGCATGCGTGACATACACATACACACACACATATTTATACCATATCATTACAGTGCAGTCTCAAGCACTCCTCCTCCTCCTCTTCTCAGAGTCACTGGGAGCAAAATTTGATTTCCGCCTCATAACTCTCTCCATAATGCGATATCGCCGGCACTAAATTGCCAAGATAACCTTTATCAGAGTAGAGGTGAATGCCCTGAATCGTTGAGCAGTTATTCCTTTGCCAGGCTAGAAAAACAAGGATGGGGGGGGGATAATAGATATTTTCCCTCGGGCGAAGCCGCGGACACCTCGGCAGCGTCACTGGGCTATTTGGATCGGCGCCAGACGGTGAAGAATTGTTTGGAGGAGAGAGAGTCGGACGGATAGAGAATCAGAATGATCCTTCTGCTAGATGCCTGTCACAGACTTTTTTCTTTTTTGCCACAATTGAGCAGAGTGCAGTCTGTGTGTGTGTGTGTGCGAATGCATGTCTGTGCAAATTATACTCTTTCAACTTTGTTTACTCACCCTTAGAGAAGGTATCAAAGACGCAGGCCTTGTGGCGCTAGCTGTGTTGGTCCTGCTGTGTCTTTGAATGTCTCCAAAGGACTCGTTTTCTCGCCTATAGCTTTGCTTTTCACCCTTGAAACAATGTCCAAATGACTCGGTGGCTGATATGTGTGCTTTTAAAATCTCTTTGTTTTATAGATGCTCATGGTCATGTGGAAAGGATGATGCTGAAAAAAATCATAAAGTAATGTGTTTGATTTCTGTATTTGATGCTCCAAATGGCCAATGCAATGACTCAAAACACAAAGGTAACACAGTACTAGACCATACGTATGTACGTCCCAGGTTCCATGTCCATCAGTAAAGCCTTCATTGAAAAACAATAAATATACCTACAAATCATGTAGTGAATTGATCCTATTCCTGCTGTAATCCATACAGAATAAATGTATCTCTTAACATCAGTAGAATAAGATAGAGGATCTTGCAGACTACCACTTTAATCAAGCAAGTTTAGTAGGAGCAAATTCTTTTTTTGGGCAATAGTTGCAGAGGAGCCATGGTTATAGACATACTCACACCCAGGAGCTGACCAGTATGACCGAGGATCTACTGGAGATGTTGGATGTTTCAGTGCCTTGCTTTGAAGGCGAGGGAGGCAAGCGTTGCTCATTTCCCATGGTCCGGGGATTCGACCCAGTAAAGTCACACCCTAAAAAGCTAAAAAGGCTTCAAGGAACCTTTTCAAGTCATTCAGATCACCCTCACGGTGCTTCCAGGAGCCTAGACCTTTTGGGAGTTCTTCAAGAAAGGGCTCTTGCTTTATTTCTTCTTTTGATCTTAGAGAACCCCTGATGAACCCCTAGTTCTTTAGGCTACCACCGTCCTCCACATCGTCTCCATAATCGTCCATCTGCATTGCCTCAAAAGGCTTTTAGATAGTTGAGGTAGGACACGATGGTGTGCTTTGTATGTTCCTATTGTGAGATTAATTGTTGTGGACTCGATATTCCAGGCCTTAAGGCACTATTGGATTTTATGTTCACACCTATAGAAGTTTCAAGATCAAACACGCAATGAAATAATATTCCCGGCTAAGTAAGTGCTGCTGACTCCAGGCCTCTCAGATTGGCCCTCAGTTTTGGTGGTTGAACATTGGTGAACTCCCAAAGAGAGGTGTGTGCTAATGAATGAAAATTGAAATGAAAAATAACAGAAAGTGAAATGTCCCTTTAGGATCTGAACAGTCACTCCACTACTCCACTACTACTATGTCACGGTAACACTTTAGCTTCATTAACGTTGCTCATATTCTGAGTGGGGTGAAACAAATTCAGTCTAGCAATGGAGTCCAGCACTCTGCTTAGTATGTCTCTCTCACACACACACACACACATACACACTCCTGCCGCTTCCAAATCCCCAACGAACCTTTACGCTGCCAATTCACCGTTACAAATTATCAATAATGTCTCTATCTGCTGCGATTTGAAATGACATAATTACTTTGAGCGGCACTTCAACATTGGTTCCAGTGGCTAATTATGAAAAAAGCTTTTAGATCTGCATGATTGAAATAGGAAATTCCTTCTACACGTAAAAAAAGAAAGAGGTGTTTCAAAAGCGGCGTTCTAAGGCTGAGATAATAAGCATTTCGATTATCCAGACAACAAAACAAAAAAAAGGAACTCGGTGTGAAGTACAAAGGGTTGATGAAAACGGGCGAAAGGAAAAGAGAAAATGCTGTTATCCTCTTCATTTTGTCAAAATTGTTAATTGTGTTTCAACCGTATCAATGATGGATGAGTTGGATGAAACGTCTCGCAGCTCTGAGCCAACATGATGATTTTGGCAGCACGGCGTAATAACATGCAAGGTACCGTCGACTCTGCCAAGCAACGACAACAACGGTTCTCGTTAATTCAGAGTCATCAGCATAGAAGACAAAGATTTCTCTTCACAGTTGTAATTGCTAAAGCTTACACCATCTTCGTCAGGTTTCGTTTTAGGCAAAGATCGGCAGTCCTTGGTTGTTTCGCAACTGATTTTGGATCAGAAAATACTTTAAAAATACCGGAATGGGCGTCCCAGCAGTTTTGGAACGCTGCGCCATTGTTGAACACAACCACGACATGTCCAGTGTTAGAAAAGATTAAGAATAGGAGTGCAGTGGAACAGGATTTTAGGTCACAGTGAAAACAAGATGCATGTATAGAGGGGAGGGGAAAAAAGCAGATTTGTTTTTGGTGTAATGCATCCAAGATCTGTTCTTTGTCTTGGGAATAAACTATTAGTCCTGGGTCATGCAGGGTTAAAACACGATTTTCTGTTCCTGGGTGTGAATAAAGCTTAAGACGCTCGGTGAATATAAATCCTAGAGTCCTAGAAAAAAAACCTCACTGTATGTCACGAAAGATTATATGAGTAGTGGTCCATTTCTTCCTCTTTCTATCTGTCTCGCTTTGTCTCTCTCTCTCTCTCTCCTTCCTCTTGCCTTTAGTTTCCCCCTCTGTCTCTCTCTTTCTCCGTGTCACAAAGAGGGCTATTGCCGGGCCGCCCGACCATCATTAGAAGAGACCCTAATGCTTTCAGGAAACCAATGATGCCTCGGCCATACCCAATGTGCCATGAGCCAATAGGGGTGCTGCCTTAGAGCAGGCAAGGCAATCTGCTGTAGGGTGCGGGCTGTTGGGCCCCAACGTGAGTAGACTGGTGAGTACTGAGCCAGAAGTGTTTAATGGCTTCAGTGTCCAGGGTGGCAGGGACAGTGAGGCCAGTTCCTCCGGTCACTGATTCATATTGTATTAGTCCATTCTGGCGGATAACAACAGCATCCTTTAGACAGAGAGCAATAATTATCACTCTGATTAAAATGACAAGGCAATTTGCAGTGTTGATCAAACTGACAAAGTGTTGGAGAGTGGTTTAAAGGTGCACTATGTATCATTTTGACGTAAATAAATCATTACCACATGAATTTCGGGGAATTGGTATAATTGCCGCAAACAAACAAGACCATTGCTAAGAAGATTGGCGGGATCTACAGGCCTCCACACTGATGAGTGCAACAGTAGAATAAGCTTAAATTCTTGGAGTCATACTACCTAGACTTTTGATGGCACCAATAGAAGGATTTGTGTGTGTTTATGTTTGGTTTCCGGGGCGGTGTAAGTGAACGATAATAGCGCTATGTTAGGGAGTGTTGGGGTTTATGTAACAGAGTTATGCCCGGTGGTGTGGTTCTGACGAAGTTAGCGCAAATAAATCTGGGACCGCCGCTTTAACATCCGAAATCATTTTAATGGCGTAAACAAGACGAGAATTTTTAAAGATCCGGGAGTTTTCGCAGAGGTGTAGGACGACGCTCTCCGCTGCAGAAGTCTGTATTTTATAAACTGTTCAGTGCCCTGCAAATACATCACGCCGAGAAAAACTCTAAACTTTTCTTTCAAGGACAACACATATCTTTTTTTTTGACATTTTTCCAATGCATTTCCAATGGTTGGACAGGGTCACGAAACCCTCTACATGTGAGAGGAAGCTTACAGCCTTAGATCTCTGGCAGTAGGTGTGACAAAATATTTCTGCATGAAAAATAGACAGCTGAAGGTGGAGGAAGTGACCTGGAATCCATTTAAATGCTATTTTTAAAACATGAGCACGTGACTTTGGTTTCATAGAAAATTTGAAAACACATTGAAGTGCTAACAGCTGAGAACAGACAGGCTTTTGTGTCACACAACCCCACCTCCGAAGACAAAACACCTCCGATCACAGGTGCCGCAGGCTAATGGGAGTCAAAGGCCATAGGGAGACATAGGGTGCTTGACCATGGAGGCAAGGCCTCCTTTCACCAGGACCAGTAAATCTCCTTCACAATATCTCTGAGGATCTTTGTGCGACCCCCTTGTGCAAAGAAAAGAGGCGATATTAAATTCAGCTCTATTCTGGGGTGTGAATCGTTCGAGGACTTTCTATGAAGCAAACTCATTAAATTGCTGTGTTTCTCTGATCCCATAATACTGATTTGTCTGCCAGTCCCTCGAGCTGCACTGGGACAGACTCTTAAAAAGGTGGCTCATATTGTGGTGCATGCATAGATGTAGGTAGGAGAGGCCAGGCAGACATCCACCTACCGTCTCCACTTGCACGTTTAAGTTTCATTTCATCACAGACTTATATTAGGCAGCAATTTGGGCCAGGACCTTCATCAGACTGTGTGGGTACCTTTTAAATGTGCTATGTCTCTGTGAAAGTAAAATATGACCTTGTTTTCTCTTGAGGTCTGCCCTTATTATTTCAGTTCTCAAAGAGAGATTGCTCAAAACATTGTTTCAAGAAGGATGTGTAGGTGCGGGGAAGATGACTCACTCGATTGATTGCTCGCTATTTATTTCACCTGCCGTGGTCATAACATTGTGCTACCACAGTTTAGTGTAAGGAAGCATGCCACCTTGATTCGACCTCTATAGGTTGACCTAAAAGGCGTCAGTGGACCTGTTGTGCTTGTTTCTATCGCTTCCTCTGAACGTTGACTTGCTCAGCAACTGCGTGAAGTGCAGCTCTTACAGATGTAGGTTGGCCTGGATTGAGAAAGTCTAACCAATAACCAGAAGGTTGTCGGGTTTGATCATCCACAGGAGGTTTGTGTTCCAGTTGTAATCTGTATGACCGTGGGGTGGCTGCAATTGTGCACCAACACAGCTGAAATGCCCTTGAGCAAGGCACTGAATCCCAAACTGCTCTATGGCTGCTGCGCTGTGGCTAACCCTGCACGCTCTCCCCCACAAAAATGCACAAGTAAGCGTGAGTGTATCCAGGAAGCACATGCAAAAATAGAAATTCCAGTGACTTAATTGCTTTGCACGGCTGCCAATCAGTGTTGAGTGTTATTAACCGACAGCAGAGGGAGCCACTGCATGACTGTCAAGCGTGTAGCACATCCAAGGCTAATGTGTGTCCACCCACGCCGAAAGAGAGGAGGAGAGAGGGAACAATTAAAAAAACAAAAAACAAATATGATAGATTACCCTTTTGTTACTTCCTGTTATTCACGGCTTAAAAATAGAACAATGGCATCCATTCTGTCCTCGTTTTTCCTCTCACTCTTCGTCTCAGGTTGTTATTGACCCAGTTTGAGACGGCGGTGTGAAGTCTTGCCGCCTGTCATCTTCTGTCGGGAGATGAGGAAGGGAAAGAGAATGAGAAAGGAGGTGGGGGTGTAAGATGGGGGGGGGAGGAGGAGGAGGAGGGGGTAGTGACGCTGTGGAAAGAAACCTCTGCTCGACACCGAGACTGGGGGCGGAGATTTCAACGGCGGCGGCGAACTCTGTTCAATAGACTCTTTTGATTCAATCGCCAATGAGCTCAGAGCCAAAGGCTGCATTGCTGTTCCAGAAAAGGTTACCCCCCCCACCCCTCCGACTCCCCCCGCCACCATTCCTCATCCACTGCCATTTACAGAGCTGAAATGTTTGAGAATGTCAGCACCTGCCAGCCTCGTCCTCATCCTCCGCACTTATCTTGTCATTTTACATCTGTAAACAAGGAGGGGTGAAGGGGTGCATGGAAAAGGGGATGCATATTTGGGAGGGAACCGAGCTAAAAGGTGAAGTCTGTAGAGAGCAAGAGACCAGAGAGATAGAGGTAGAGAGAGAGAAAGAGCAAGATAGTGCAGCATTTGAAGGAGAAAAAAAAGGATGTGTATCATAGCAACTAGTGTCACCACCCAGCTTCAGGCTAGATGCAACGCTTTGACTGGAAAGTTGCTGCTAAATACAGGATCATAGACCCTGTTATTATTTATAAAAGCGGAGGAAGGAACAAAAACAAGCCACTCCATGTTCAGTCCAATGTCGCCATTAGAAGCACAGCAAAAACCGGAATCCAAAACAGCAGGCAAGTACAAAGCTCCCATGGCGTATGGATTTATTAACACCAATACATACGTGACGATCACGCCGCACTGGTAGGAAGTGGTGTTAATAAAAGCTGTACACCTCGGGAGCAGGCTTTTACTTTTTAAAATACCATTATTCTCCGACTGCACGTGTTTCTCAAATGTTCTGGCCAGAAAGAAGATCTCTTGCTTCGGTGACGATATATGTAGAGTGCACGCGATAAGTGAATGCATCAATTGGCATTTGTGCACGCCAAGAGGACTTCATGCTTAATGTATAACGCCGAGCTGTTCCATCCAGTATGGGATTTTGATGGGACAGTGCTTTTAAAAGTCCTTTATATACAAAACAGACTAGAACCTCTATATTTTTAACTGTAAATGGTGATGTTTTTTTTTTTGCCCCCCACATTTATTTCCATGTTGGAATTGAACTCTTCATATTGTCCCCCCCCAACACAGCAGTGTGCCGCAGACATCCGAAATAGGTGCATTATTATTCATCGTACCTCGGGAGAAGTTATATTGTGTGAACTCGGGGGAAGAAAAGGCTTTTTTTTTCTTTTTCTGGGTCACATGCCGGTGGCCTGTGGACTAAAACAGCGTATGACTAATTCCTCTTGGAAATAGAACTGATTGCAATTTTGAAACCGCACAATTTTTTTTTTTCCGGGGGAGCATTTATTATTATCTTATGACTCTCCCCTTCCAGAAGCGTAGCGGTTTCACAGCAGTGGTTTTTTTTCAAAGAGCAAAAGCAATCCGGCCCCAACATAATTTACTTAATGACAATCCTCCGCTTTCAGTTGATGCCGAAGTGCCCCCCCCTCCCCCCCGCTGTCATTTTGAGGTGTTGACCGTTTCGCCTCGCTCTCCCAGCAAGTATCCATTGATTCAACTGGAGTGTGTCACAATAATGGAAACAACACAGTAAACAACTTTTGCTTCTATCTATCTATCTATCTATCTATCTATCTATCTATCTATCTATCCATCCATCTATCCATCCTTCTACCCCTTAAAACCAGTTTTTGTGCAAAATATTCCACACTGCCTTTCATAGCGCTCAATTAAATACAATTCATGTCATTTTTATGTCTTCAAGGAACGATGGGTGACAGGTCCGATCCGTGACAAGAAAAGAAAGTCGCGTGAAGTTCAACCTGACTTCTTGCGAAACCCGCGAAGAACGACTCGTTTCGTGTTCGCAGACGTGTGTGCGTACACGTCTGACTCTCAACTGTCATTTACCATGTAGCTGTAGGGAGCTGATCAGCGGCGGCGAATTAGCTATCACACTCTGCAGCAAACACCGCTCTGTGTCAACCCCATCCTCTCTGAAAGTTTATCTCGGGCTGTCAAAGGCGTTCTGTTGTTTAATCATAACTGTCTCCCCCCCCTGTCCACAGTAATTGTCTCCACCCAGAGGGGGGGGAGGAGGGAGGGTTTCAGAGGTTTAGGAAATTGGCTTTTTATGCCGCATTAGTTCTCTTGCTGTTTATTTGTCTCCCTCCATTTCCCTTTCTTTCTTTCTCGATTTTGATACGGTTATCCCTCTCAATTCATTCTCCTCCCCTTCCCTCCCCCTCTCTTTTCACTTGGCCTCTGTCTTCTCTCATTTCTCTCTCACACTCCGCTGTCTAATCAGCGACACATATTTCACAAACAGCTTGTCTCTGTATTTGTGCTAATGAACACGATCCCTCAGCTAAATTTCCTCTTTTCCCAAACGCAATAGGGGCTCTATTAGAGGGTAACAGCCCAAAACCAGCGCCGTCCCAGACGCGGAGATGATCGTCCTCCGTCGTGGCGGGGGGAAAGACGATGAAGATATTTGTATAATAACGGACATTTCGATCAACGGAAACTAGCGAACCAAGACCCTTCTTCTATGTGACGAGAAATAAAACCCGGGCCCTGCGTCACCGACAGAGCTGGAGCTAATACTGTGTCTGCTTGACCTTTTACACACAAATTAAGTTCATTTAACAGCTGCACTCTGCCGAAAAACCAAAACTCTCATTCTTCTTTGGGTTTTTTTGAAAGGCTCACAGATTACAGATCTCATTTGTCTTCGTGGTGACACTGATCAAATTCTCTGAGATCTTACGCGAGAGTTCATTTTCTCTTCCATCTATTCCTGGATATTTCAACATATTTCAACTGAGATTCTGTCTGAGCCGCCGACGTATTCCCTACACGCTGTCACAACAATGTTTTTTAACTGTGCTGCCACAGAATTGGTAGAAAAATCTGCTCGGGATCCTATTATGTGTCAACAGAACTCAACGCTGACCCGCTGAAAGCCGTCTGGATAGCAGGTGAAGCAGGTTCAAGTAAAATGCTTCTCTACTGTGAATAAGCAAAGTCCTTCTGACTTCGTGTTTTAAAGAATGAGTTTCTTTTTGATGTGTGCCTACATTTCACCAGAGGAAACCTTCAGCACTGCTTTTTCTTTACAATGCACACATTTATTTGAACACCCAAGCCTCACAATACGAGACATCTCACACCAGTGTTGGCGTAAAGGGTATATACTATATATATATATACTGATATACTGATATTGGGACCATGCAGTCTGTTTCCTATCGCCATAAACTGCATTGAAAGAGAAACAAAATGAGGTCAGTAGACACGACTGCAGCTCACCTGCTCCTTCTCTCTTTCCGGCTTCCGGTTTTTTGGCCAAGGATCAGTGAACAGGCCCCACTTCACCATCTCATTTATAATGACCTGAAAGTTAAAGCTGGATTAAGATTAACATTCCTCAGAGATGATTGACAGATGCCACGGTCTATTTACGTGGTCATTTAATACCCAGGAAGGAAACCAAAATCTGCCGCAGCCTCACAGTTCTCCCCGCGGTGTTGCGAATCAAGTAACGACCGAACCAAAAAGTAAAAAAATCAGGAACATTCAGTGGATAATTAAAGAGGAAATGTTCATTATGAAATCAATGTGATGAAGACTTTTATGTCGCTTTTATAATTAACACTTCTTTGTTTATTGTTCACCAAAATGCAGTTACATAACGTCCAGGCAGCCAACTGGGTGCTATTTTTTGTTTATCTGCCTACACATACAATTATATATAAAAGCTTGGACAAAAACTGGTTGAGGGAGGCTTGATTTCTTTCATTCAACGAGTGATGTGTCTGCTTTTGAAGCCGTTTAACTGTCTGGCAAAGATCTCAAACCAGCCTCTATCTTAGAAGAAAAGAAGAAGAAAGAAGAAAAGTACAAGTACGAGGCCTGCAGGACTTTAAATTATTGCAGAGTGCTGTGCACCTTGGAGTGGGGTGGGCACCTTTAACCTCGTGGTGATGTCTGTCCCGCAGCCTGAGGCAAATTAACCCTCTAGAGTTCAGGGTATAGGAAGCTTCTGTCTATGACTGTGTGTGTATGTATACTAACTGTAGCCATCCCTTTTCTCTTCCTTATTCACACTGGATTCTGCTGCTGTCTGATTATTCTGCCCGTCATAAATGGTGCAGGTCCTCCTTTGGGACAATTAGTGATAACAATTACAATTTCCATTATGTGAAAGAAAAGGCTTAACTCCTAGAAAATCTAAGGAGAGAAATTAATTATGTCTGGACTGGCTTTGTTTTTTTCTTCAGTGTCTAAATTGAGCAAATTTAGTCTTGCGAGGGAGCTAGGCTAGCAGGATCATAGACCTAGGCTAGGCTAGCAGCAACCGGGACCCAACAGAAACAAGCCCCATCACTGTCTTGTTGTAAACACATCTGGTTTGCACACTGACACATCTAGTAGAGGCTAGTAGTCGTATGTCAATATTGACATTGGTCATCGGTTAGCTAAATTAGCCTGCTGGCTAACAGTGCCAAAACTTCTGACTCTCAAGCTACAAGCTTGTAGTGCTTTGGAGGAGGAGCTAAGACCAAATTGCCTGAAGACAAGACAGTTTCATACATTTGGAAACAAATTTCACCTTTTCAGAATATTGATGTCTACTTATAACACTACTAAATTCATCTGCACCCACATCACAGCAATCTTTTTCAGCTGTTTATATTGCCTTGTGATGTAGTTAGCACACAGCTAATTGATGGACCTCCATGATGGCGCCAGCCGTGGTTGCTAGGAGAGTCAGTGTTGCCAACTGTTTTCTAAGGTTGGTTGCTCAAAAAGTCAGTACAAGTCACCAGAAGATGTCATATGCTACTTGGCATATCAATATATGTTGCTACAGTACCCGCTCTTATAGCGGAGGGAGGGGGCCACACTGTGTAGCAGACATCTTTGTGTCAACTGCAAAGCCTCTATTGCTGCACACAAATATAGACAGATAAATAGTGACACGTACATACAGTACTTATATTGTTTACACACACACACACACACACACACACACACACACACACACACACACACACACACACAAGGGCCAACCTCCTATCGATCCTCCCAGCTCCTCTCTCATTATCACTTCTTCTTTTTCAATAAACATTTCAAAGGCCATGAGTCGGTGGCTAAACACACTTTAGGGCCCTTACCCCACCGCCGCCCTCAGGCCTACACCTGCTGGTCCGTTTAACAGTGTAATAGCGTAGTTTGCAGCATAGGTCGCCGTCAGGGTATAGGAATCCTTGTCCTTTGTCTAGCCTCCCTATAATTGGGACTTGATTCTAAGTCTGTGCTGCTGTCCTAACAAACATTAACATCTCTTGTGCTTTTCGGTGGTTTGAATGATGATGATTTCATAGGAAGCTGCGTTCAAGAGGTTACTGCCTTGTTCAGTAACCTACCTGTGACCTGCAGATTGCCGGGGGTTAAGTTCGCGGGTAGAGAACTGCGTTGAAAATAAGGTGCATGATTCAGACTGCGATTTCCATAGTCCATCATCTCGGTAAGAAGGCTATTAAAGAGTCGAATCGCTCTTACATGCTGTAGAGCGGTGCTCCATGACTCCATAAATGCATGTGCAGCAGCAGCAGGCACGTCCCCTCCCACTTCTAGCTCCATCACGTGTCTCTGAAGATTATTAGATTTGAGAAAAACAGGGTAAGAGAAAGACAAATGGAGGCTGAGCATGTAAAATATTAATGTTCAATATGTCCAGGGCCCCTGTTTCTCCCTCGTCTCCCCCCCCCCTCCCTCTGCGATGAGCTTTTCTCCCTTCCGTCTCACTGTAGAGCGATTGTGCCGACGCCACCCCCTTAGGCCCTTTAATGCCTGTTAGTGGGGGAAATTAGTCACCAAGGTACATCAAACTCCTATAATTGCTTTGTAAGGGCAAAAATAAGGCTCTGGCTGGCATTGTTAGGGCTTTCTTGACACTTTTGCAACGGTCCCTGGTGCTTCCTTTTTTATGTGGCGGAATCAAACAGCACTCCGTCCACCGAGACAGAATGCTTTCTTTCTTTAGCGGGGATACAATAGACCCCCACCCCCACCCCTCCTTCCTCAGAGGACGTTTTCTATTTATATATCAGAGGAAAAAGGAGCAGTCACACGCAGTCACAAAAATGCATTTCTATCGCCTGGCATCCCTTGAGTGTTTCAGTGGTGATAAGGCACATTTTTGTTATGCTGCTACACCACCACTGTAGCCGGTTGAAGAAGAAAAAAACAAACAAACATGAAAGCTGTCCATGCGCTGTGGTGGGTTAACGTCTAAAAAAGGCGACTGTTGATTATAAAAACAGGATCTGATGTACATGTGTGTTGTGTGATTAGGTTGGGGAGGGGTTTGATGGTGGAGGTACACGAATTCTTAGAGAAGTTGGCTCAGGTCACTGCTTTGAATCCAGCTATAAAGGCTATGGGAGGCGGGGGGGGGGCGTGAGCCAGATGCGCTCTCCCTTCCCTTTAGCAACGCTATTTAGCAAACCACAGCGAAATGAACGGTACAAAAAGCACCCGGCAAATACCTGGTATGTGTCCATGCATGCACATCCCTCCCCTGTAACTACGCCAGGTTGTTTTCAGTCAACTTGTTAAATAAGAAATAAGAAAAAAAAAAATCTTAATCAACTCATTCATCCTCCCACGATCTACAAACACGCTCACACCGAACTCTCCATCTGTCTGTTCATTCTTGCCTCCATCCCTCCTCTCCTTCCTTACTCGATCCCACCAGCCACATTGTGGGCTTTGATCATGGGATGCAGCAGAAAGTATGAGCCCGGAGGCATGGGAAGCATGTGTTCTGCCTTCAGATGTGATGTTGTGCCTGTAAACATTCCACGTTTGTGAGTTCAACATTAATGTGGCAGGCATCTTCAATCCCCGAGCACAACACGAATCCTGCAAGCCTCCTCCAAACATCCTGCTGAGATGATAATATTTTTATTTCTTCTTTTTTTTTTCCCCCCTTTATTTAATCAGGGTAGTCACGTTGAGATTGACGTCTCTTTTATAAGTGAGCCCAGGCGAAGAAAGCGGCGTTCAAAGAGTTTCACATAAAAACAACAACACATAAAAGTACAGTCAAAAGATAAAAGCACGTAAGAAAATAAAAATGAGGGGGGACAAAAAGCCCTGATACACTTTGGATGATTAAAAACTTTTCAAAAACAGCATTTCATAGTAAGTAATTGTACATTTTTCTTTAAAATGATCTGGAAAAAAAACTAATTTACTAGCTGGGATAAGATATACTGATATTAATCGGTATATTCTGGCAGAGAAACACCACATCCCATTTATTGTTGGGTTTGGGGAACAGCTTTTTCCCCATTAAGTCACATCCATTTCTGTGGAGTCACGAGCATCAAAATAACATGACACTATTGAACACAGCCTCAGCAAAGCTCCACGTAAACAGGTATATGAAAAAAATTGCTTACTGATCACTCCATGTAAATGTCATGTCCCGACTAAGACCTTAGCCGGGGATCAGGCTAATATTGAATATTGACATGCATGCAAACACGTCACAAAAGTGTAGAGAAGCAAATATAGGGGATATATACTGTATAGGGGGGATGTAGGGCTTAGTTCAAAGTCTTGAGGCAGGGAGTTCAGGAGTAAAGCAGGCTTTACTGGTGAGTTCAGGTACAGGCAGGCAAAATCACTAGACACTATGAGACTGGTACTAGGCAAAGAAGCTAGGTAGCAGTTGTAGCAGCAGTTGACAAAAAGACAAACTAGCACTGAAACATGGTGAGGGAAGAGCATAAATACACAGTGGTGATTAGACAATAGGGATCAGCTGTGCAGCAGAATGGTGACACGCCCACGAGAGAGAGAGCGAGAAGAGAGGGGGGAGGAAGAGGCCAGGGTATGTACTGTATACCCAGCTCTTTTGATGAATCAAATGTGCTGCTTGCCATGAATCTATGTCCCATAGGTGATAGGCCAGTCCCTGTCTGTCTCAATTTGTGCTGCATGGTGCCGTTTTCTCAACTTGTCTTTTAAGCTGTGGCTATCAATGGCCTATTATACCGTTAGTGTCCTACAGAGACCTTATTAATCCAATTTTGTCTTCTTTTTTTTTTTTACAGCATCTGACAGCTGACATGCCTACCCACATGATGAAAATATTTCATGATCCCGGGATCAAGCTACACCGCACATAATAAATCTAAAAATGTCATCAATGCATGAGCATCAATAAGACATCAAGTTTTTTCCCCGATCCCTGAAAAAGTATTTCTCGGAGGTTTCAACAGACTGCCGATGATATGGATTCGACCGCTGATTAAGCCAAGGTGCAATCGCTGCTGCAACTTGAAATTTCACACACAAAGTGTGGCACAGGTCTTCATAGCTGTCTAATGAGAGTAAAACCAGTGTGTGTGTGTGTGTGATATTGCTCCTTCATTTTCAAGATCAGAGAGCGATGAAATTATAGCATCTGGATTACAGGCATGCGATTTGCCGCGTGGGTGAATACGAGAAGAAACCGCTCAGAAGCTGAAGTGCATCAATCACCGAGAGGTTCTGGGGTGACACGACGGACGAACGTGGGTAAGAGGCGAGCGCTGACCTCAGCACAGCCATGACCCCATAGAGGCTTTCATCTTGGAGGCCCGAGAGAAGGGAGGATGCCGGCCAGACGTGCCTCACGTCGATAAGCTTTCCCAACCGCCTCCACCTGATCACATCTTTATCCTCCTCCTTTGTCTGCCTCTTCTCACTCCTTCCGCTGCCTTTCTCCAGGTCCAGGTATGAGCCCAGATGGGAGGGAATGATATGAGCTGAATAAACCCCTGGAATTACATTTTTCTCAAACATTATTTTTTTCCCCGTCCCTGCTTGCTCGCTATCTCCCCATTTTCTCTCTTTCTCCTTGAGCAATTCGATTGGGGAGGCTAAAAAAAAAAAAAAAAGATTTCTATAATAGAATATTTAATCCACCAAGCAAAACATTGTGAAATTAGAAGCCTGGTCTCACACATGGAACGGTAGAGCGATCTCGAGTCGGCCTCTCTCTTTAATTTTCTATCACTTTCTCTCTCCCTACGAAAGGGGAGCGCTTATATGCTTATATGCTTTTAACCAGGCTGTATTGTCGGCTGCAAAATCCAATATACTTTAGGCTCTACAAATCCCAACCTATGAGGAACCAGAATGCGTCGACGGGTTCGGAAACCTGGTGGCGGTGCCGACAATGGGTCGCGAATGCGGGGGCGGGATTTCTTTCTATCAAAGGCTGTTCAGAAGTTTGGCTTCAAAAGGAAATTGCGTAAGAACTAACATGAGACTTCCCTCGATTGCTTCCTCGCCAGGTGCCTTCTGAGGGACGTGACGTGAAGCGCCATCCAGCGAATCCCGCGGGAAAATTAAGTCCCGTTGATTTTGCGGGGGCGTTCCAAACTGACAGGTAGAAATAATCTGGAAGAATTATGAGTCATCCTTTGAATCCAGGTGGGGGACTGGGGGTTACGTGATGATTGAGACCCTGGATATTGCCTTTTGTGGATACCTATGATTTGTACACACTGCATTGTGTTTAGGATCAAGACCGATGATTTTCCCCCTGGCGACGAAACACCCGTTATATTATATTTGACAAGGGAAAAGAAGAACAGACCACTGAATCTTAAGTGGGGGGGGGGGGAAAAAGCACAAGGCCTTGTTATTTTGGGATGTCAGCTGTGATTTGTAGGCATAGTATGGCACCAGTGAAGACATAACTAGGTGCAGAGATGCAGGCGGCAATATACAGGGAGAGGGGAAACGTCAAATATTGGATCCACAAACACAAAGTTATGTAACACTCAAAACCGCAGTAACAATTCCTGTAAGAGTCAAGTAGAAAAGATCTCAAGTGGAACAAAAAAAACATGAATTTCAAAACTTCACAATTCTCATTCATAACTCATAACAACGACAAATCGGTGTACAACAATTACAACTCTTCCAAATCTTGGACGCACAATGAAGATTCACTTCTCAAAATTGCATTAATCATCAACCGCTCAATCGTCTTGGCTGGTTCTTGGATGTTTTAGCCTTTATTTTCCCAAGCAAGGTTCCTGAGCATGCCTCCTCTTGTTCACATCGATACAGTCACACGCATTCACATTTACGACCGCGGTCTTCTCCTGTTGACCCCTGAGCAGCTCCACCGGAGCAGTTGGGTGTTAAGTGCCTTGCTAAAGGGCACGTCAATGAAGCTGCTGAGGGAGGCGAGAGCATTGAGGTGACGGTGCACGTACAAACAAAGTCGAACTTGCCCAAAATAGAAGCACAGTCGAACACGCCAACGCGTACAAATATGTTTTTTCATGTATTTGCAGTCCGCGCCAGAAGGGGAAGATGAAGATTAAAGCGGTAAGTGTAACCCAGGGGAAACAAAAATCAGACAACGGCTGCGGTGAAAGAGTGACAAAGGGAATCTGAGGATTTAGAAGTTGTTTGATCGGTCAGAAAGATGTCGATATCTAACTAGCTCAGCATGCCGAGCCTCCGAACCATTCATGTTGAAGAGTTGACCATGAGATGGAGATGGAAGCCGGCAAAGGAAGTGGAGATGCTTTCCCACGAGGCAACACGACCAACCACGTGATGTTTTAGACCAATTGCAGACGATCTGAAGCCAAAGTGGGGCATCGTTCCTGTTTGGTAAGTGGTATGTTGTCATGCAAACGTTCATTTTCATTTACTCTATGTGGCTTGGAGACGCATTGCACTTACACTTTGTTGTTAACGTGGCCAAACGAGTCTCGGACCACCTCCCCGAAGTGGTTTGGATGATGAACTTGGGTGCATTTACACCTGGATTTTATGCTGATTACAATCCAATCACGCAGGATGCATGTCGATGCCAGGTGGCCGCCATCTGGCCGGCGCTCACGCGAGTCCTGGGTGCAGTGCAAGTAGGAGAAAGGCAACTTTTGTACCTATTACTGTGGGTCTATACTTGTCCTGTTGTCCCGGTTGTCCTCACTCCAATGTCCCATCAGTGGGACATCAACGCCCTCCTACTGAGACGGGAGGCCTTTAGGATTTATACACTGGGACACACTGGCACCTAAGGCACTCTTTCTCTAATTGTTGTGGGTACTTGGATATAACCTTTTTCTGCTTGTCTGTGGAGTTTGTACTGTACATTGTATATTTTCTGCGCTGGCACAAGTCAAGTTCATTGATATAGCCCTTAATCAAAGCTACAGTCTCAACGGGCTATTTAGTGGGGCTATTTAGTAGCATTGCTTTTCCCAACTTCCCAAGGAGGAGGTGCAAGAAAAGCCCGTCAGGCAGTAACAGGCTTATATCACATATAATACAATGATGTTTTAATAAGGGCCTGCTTCACCAGTGATTTATAGCGAGAGAGCAATATGTGATATGAACCTGACACCTACCACACAGAACATTTACTAGTAGCTGTTATTCATCAAATCAGCAGCTTCTCAGCATCAGCGCGACCCCCTGGGCCTGCTTCACGGAGACGAGTCGGTGGTAACGCGGGGTAAATTGATGTCAGTGTTTGATACATCCATTCTGCTCCGAAGCCTCGTCTCTGTGGCGGCCGGGGCCAAGTTAGAGAAGCCAGCCTCACTCAAATATGTAGACGGAGAAAGGCGAAGGCCAGAAGGAAGGGGACGGCATCGGACCTGTAGCAGACACAGCGGGTTTGTTGGCATCGCTGCTTCCTGAACCCAAGTGTTAACGTTGTACCACCTTGTTGAAAGACGCCTTTTTCTTTTTTTGGCATCGTCACAATCCTCTTCACCCTCATTGAGCCTTTTGTTTGGGTTGGTCTCGGTGAAAAAAAAAGAAAAGGTATGGATCACTTTTCAGATGTCAATTCACTGAAGGAAGCAAGACTGGGCACCCGTCAATGTGACTGTTAAAGCAGAGGTGTGAATTAAATACTACTTTCTAATTTCTTGGCTTCGGACTTGGATCGGTTTCCAGTATTGAATCTGGTTGATGTCAGACTTATTTTGGGTAAGTTGGAGGAAATATTTGGCCTTTTTATATTTGAAAGGCAATCCTTGAGGGTAGTGATGGTGCAGGAGTCCAAAAAAAACGTTAGAAAAATGGCTTGGAGACCAGACTCAAGTACCACAGCCCCGCTAACATGTGTGTATGCACTGCCATTGTTGCCATCTTGGCTGTGGGCGACGTCCCCGAGACAACAAGACAAATCCCTGTCCATGTATTGTGGCCTTGGCAAATAAAGTGATTCCGATTCGGGAAAAGAAAGACAAATTCCCATGTGCCTCACACAAACAATTCGCCCGTTGGCCACTCCGAGCGGGAACCAGACGTGATGAAGCCTGGCACCAGACGTAACACATACATCACGCAACACGGGCACTTAGACCAAAAACACACACTGAGCGGCGCGCTCGTTAACCTTTGGACGGGCATCTGTATGTGTGTGTTTGTCGGCTGTCCTGCGGTGACAGTAGCTGAGGATGATGGAGTGTGCCTGTCTGGCTCACGTGCACGCAATGCATGCACACGCACACGCACAAATATACACACGGAAGCTGGCAGGCAGGCAGAGATGTACACACACATACATGCACAGAAAAACACCTGCATGCCTGCACACAAACCATTGTTTTTGGACCTCAGACATGAGCACACAATACACACAAAGACACACCAAGACACACCAACACACAGATGTGCAGAGGCACATACATATGCACGCACGCACGCATGCACACACACTAACACAAACACACACACACACACAGCTGGACAACAGATCAATGGTAGGAAACAGATTCTTCTGCTCCATCTGTTTACAAATGGATTTGCCAACAACATTTACTATCAAGCAGCTTGTGTGTACAATCCATCGCATATAAAGAATCTTGTGTGTGTGCGTGTGTGTGTGTGTGTGTGTGTGTGTAAAATGTATTCGTAAAGAACCTTTTACTTTGTTTATCACAAAGAGCACCAAAGAGCAACAAAGGACACAACTACAATTAAAACATCAGAGAAACAAACAGAACACAGTTCTGAAGTCAAAGTTTGCGTGTGTGTGTGTGTGTGTGTGTGTGTGTGTGGATATGTGGGCGGTTGTGTGTACCCTCTTTACTCTTGTTCCTGACCGATTGCAAATTCATACTAGCCTGTTATTTTTTTTCCCACTCCTTTTCTCTCAGACTCTCTATAAGACTAATGTGCATAAACAACACAAGGAACTCACTAGAGAGACCTGAAAGAAAATGGAAGCAGCGGTTCTTTACCCGGTAATGTTGCCTGGCAACCAGACCAGAGGAGGCTGGTCCATGGAGGATACGGAGGATGATCCTTCCAAATTTGTATGAGGAAAAAAATGAAAAAATTACATTTCTATCAACAAAAAACATTTGTGTCAAATCTCTTCATTATTCAAGTATTCCCATGTATAAGAAATCACAAAACAACTACTGCAGCATAGAAGTCTCAACAGCGCCTCCAGTGGACTGGTAAGGTAGTGGCGAGGGAGAATACGTGCCTAATTACTCCCATTCATTCTCAATTTTAAAAAACGTTTGGCTTCCCTCGTGTCAAACACATATAAAAAAACATGTATATATATAAAAACATTTATATATATGATCCATATGTGCAAAGGGATCCATATGCACAGTTGCAGAGTGTTGAGAGTATTGATCAGAGAAAGACAGAGAGAGAGATCTGGTATTTTTTTTATTGAAATAACAGAAAATTGTCTGTTTTAGATGGTTTGGAGAGGGAGAAATTGTGGGCTGGTACGTACGTTTTATTTTTATTTTTTTTCAACACTTCGTGGTATGACAAGTATAGGTGGCTCACAGTTGTTTGTATTGTTTACGTTGTTTTCTTGTGGGAAAATCAGTCACTTGGACTATCCAGGGATTTGGGGACATCGACAATTTGGACCGAGCAACAAGAGGTCATAACCAACGCAAGGAACATATTCACGCTAATGTGTGCTAGGAAGTGTTTGGAACGTTTGTCTTGTCAGTCCACGGTTGAGGCAGGTAATGTCTGACACCATGTGTCAAGCACGAGCCGATTTACACATTTTTGGTTCAGTGGAAGCTTAAAAGGTGAGAAAAGCAGGCTTGTGGGCGGAGGGTCGCCAGTTCAAATCCTGCAAACCGGGCAAATCTTGGCAGGCAAAGTGAATGAGTAATGCACTCTCTCTCCCTTAACAGCCACTGTGTGGGTGCCCTTTAGCAAGACAATTAACCCTCAACTCCTCCAGTGGAGCTGCCCGGTGGTCAACAGCAGGCATCCGTGTAAACTATGAATGAGAACCGGGGGGGGGGGTTGCTGACAAAGAGCATGCATCTTTATCAAATCTTCCCTGAGTAAGTAAAATATTTCAAAAAAAAGTTCTCTTGAAAGTGTCTGACAAGATGTATCAGGCCCAAGCAGCTTCATTAATGATTGAAACCATTTTCAAGTATATTTTAACCATGACTGCAGGAAAGGAAGGAAGAGAGAATCTAAATGGGAAGAGGAGTTGGCAGTATCATTACTGCACGGCAGAGAATGCCCCTCTTAACAAGTTCTTCAATCTGATATTCTGTCTTAAAATCTGCTAGTGTGGCGGAATAATTTATTTAATAAAAAACACATTTTGGGAGCCGCAGCAAAGCAGTAAGTGGACATTCCTTCCCTTTTGATTAGCTGAGGCACGCCGCTATGCCTGTTTTACACTGGAATGTCTTGCTCGCTGAGATGAGACTGTCCACCCTGGTAGGGGGGGGGGGGGGATGGAAGGCAAATCCATTACGCTTTTAATGAGTTGTTGTCTGTTGCACTGCTTTTCTAAGCCAATTATAACCAATTAAAATCCAGGCAGTGTTTATGAGCGTCACCAATATAAACAATCACCTCAGAATGAATGGAAAACTCATTTTTAGCATCATGTAACAAATAAGGTCAGGCATTTTATCAAAAACTCAAACAATTGCATTTCAGATTGAAAAGAATAATATGTAAACAAAGCCAGTAGTGTGGTGACTGTGTTTCAGCAAATGACTCCATCCTGCGATCATGAATGGGGCTTTTAACTCTCTCCTAGTCTCTTTCTCTAATAAGTATTTCTCCGATAATTGCATTTTGCATCCTTTTGTTCTTATACGTTCTTACAGGACTAGGAAGAAATCAGCCAGACAGTGGGGGAATGATTCATCATACTGTGTGTGTGTGAACGTGTGCGTGCACATTTTCACGTACTTCTATCCTTTTGAGAAGCAGTTTGAGTTTTAGACTTTTAGAGTCAGGACAAGTGAGGTCCTTTTGGTTGCTCCTCACCTAGTTTGGTGTTAGGTTAGGGGAAGGCTTAAGGGGGTGAGAGTTAAAGGTGCATGTAGCATCAATAAATCATTACCACTTTAATTTAGAGAGTATAATTCCTTCAGTGTAATTACCGTAAACAAATAAGACCATCGTTGAGAAAACTGGCAGTTTCTACACTGCATTTTCCGTCTTCCGGATTAGTTGGATTTGGTGGGAATCTGCTGTATTGATTTACGGCACAAAGGGAGATTGCTTTATGGCGCAAAATAGGAAGAGGGCGCTGTTCTTCCAGAGCAAATGGCACTAAAGCGCTGAAGTAGCAACACCTGTTTGCAACAGGAAGCAATGGGGTTTATGGGAAATATTGAGAAACACTAGCAATAACAGTAGCACTGTAGTCCCATGCCGATGAGTTAACAATACAGTACTGATTTAAAAATGCTACACGTAGCACCTTTAAGGTTGGGGTTAGGGACTGTGTGACCTATATACAGAAACAGAATGATAGATAAAGACTGAAAGACATACATTGACCGTGATGACTCTATGCGCAGTGTCGCGTGTCACCACCAGGTGCCACTGTTAACTCGTAGCAGCCCTTCCCCCCAGCCCGGTGGATCCCTCCCCTTCCTCCTGCTTCTGTCTCTCTCTGCCTGCCCTCCCCTCTATGCCTCCTGTTCTCTCTCTCTCTCTCTCTCTCTCTCTCTCTCTCTCTCTCTCTCTCTCTCTCTCTCTCTCTCTCTCTCTCTCTCTCTAAAACAAAGTAATTGCCTGCAGCACAGTTCAGAGTCTCCTACTCCGTCTGACGCAGATCAAGCTCTAGCCAGTCAATCATTATTCTTCACCACAACAGTGAATACCCCGTTTCTCCTCGTGTGGCTCGAGAAGTCAATGAGACCTGCTGGTGACACCATATGTGTGTGTGTGTATACATTTGTGGATGGTGTGGGAATGGGGTTAGAGGTGTTTCATCAGAGCGTGTACTTGTGCTTGAGCTACAGTATAGGGGATAAAGTTGAAATGGGTTGGAATCATACTTATATATATATATATATATATATATGTGTGTGTGTGTGCAAGAATAGTGACACACATTATTCCCCTCCCAATATTCACCCGCCACTCAACCATCTATAATTCAATAGCAGTTAGTCAGAGGTCTTGGTGAGGTCTACTTGCAAAGCCAGTTGAATTTTTATTTTCATAGATTCATTTTGTCATCTGCTGTGTGTGTGTGTGTGTGTGTGTGTGTGTGTCCTCTATGAGTGTGTAAGTGTCCCTTTACCAAAGTGCAGCATGTATTTGAGAGTGTGCATGTGTCCGTGTCTATACTATATAAAAGGCGTGTTGCGCACCGACTAGTTCCCGGCCTCTTGATTTCCTAATAACCGCGACCAAGGTGCTACAGGGATGTTACTGCTCTGCAATTTGATACCCGCATCACTTTCTGCTGACGAGAGACAAAGAAAGATGAGAGGGTGTTAAAGGGACAGAGTGAGAGGCCTATTTAGCCATTTATTTAACCAGCCCTGTTGGGGTGAAGAGAGTCTCTTTTCCCAGCCAGACCTGGCCAAGAAGACAGCAGCTCACACAGCCAAATAATAACCAAGGCACTAAATCCTCTAAGTATCCTAAAGGGAGCGCTTCCTTCGGTGAAATAGACTGACAAGCGTAAATCCCAGTGAAAGCTATGATCTTTTATGGATTCCACCCATTTTATCTCACTCCGGCCGTGCAGAGAAAGGGGGGAGACGTAAAGAGGGAAGCTCTCCTAATGTATCAGTAGAAAAAAACACTGGCCACTCGAACGGCGTGCGATAATGAGCGACGGCTTCACGCGTTGAAACAAACCTCAAAGTGCTACGAGTGTAATCTGAAACGTGGCGGCAATATCGTAGACCGCTGCGATCCGGAGCAGGTGAAGAGGAAGAGATAGCAGAGTTATGGAGGGAGATAAATGGAGGTGGAGAGCGAGAGAAAGAGAGAGAGAGAGAGAGAGAGAGGGAGACAGAGAGAGAGATGTTTTCAGATTTACAGCCCTTGGTGTTGAATGGTGCTGTCAGACAGAGCGAGAGAGAGAGAGAGAGAGAGAGGCCTAATTAACACAGAAAGCACCAGCAAACAGAGTGAGCGGTTCTGATCCAGCGGCATTATCACCCTGCCATACCGCTGCCAATCCAACCCTGAATGCAACCCCCCCCCCCACACCCCCCCTGAGCCGACACGCCTTTTCCCACATCATCTGAGGTCATGACTTACTGAATGCACAACGCTGTCTTCTGCAAACAAGCCACAGGATACTGCATCGGAGTTATATTGCAAAATGCATCGTATCCATAGGGGATCAACCACAGACTGTAGTTTACTCACCATACACACCATAACTAGTTTGACTTCTGCGCTCATTTTGTTCATATTGGATCACAGGTTATGCTTCAACAGCAGCAGGGAAGAGACACAGCTGAGAGTTGTCCAGGGCACAGAAACATTCATCGACATTTGACAAAAAGGTGCTTCATATTTACAGTAAATCCTGGAAATCCATTGAAATATTCTGACTGAGTTCTGAAATTCAAACCGTTGAGTTATTTGTCGCTTTTGCTCCAACGCGCAATTCAACGATGTGCTATAAGCGTGAGGAAATATGAAAGAAAGCCCTTAAAAGGGGCTAATGATGCCTTGAAAGGACCTGGGGAGTTGGACAATGTAGGGCTTTTCACACACACACGCACACACACACACACACACACACACGCTGAGTATTTTAGCGCATTGAAAAAGGTCACAACTCAAACCAACACTCAACACTTTCAGAGGAAGGAAAATGGCTACAGTCCATTAATGCAACAGGGGAAAAAAAGGATTCAAATGCGGAGCTGACCACGGGGGGCGAGGCGAGAGAGCTGCAAAAAGACTGTGACTAAAAAAATGTCACAGGAAAAGAGAAGTTGTTAAGTGTGCCATTTGGCGGGTCTTGTTCGGAAGTGGCTGACGGTAGCATGCCGCGAGTTTATTTTAGCTTTTTGCCTGGCAGGGGGGATGACGTGGCGTGCTACGCAAGCGCCGCGACACCCGTTGCCTGTCTCTTTTTCCCGGCTGTTACGAAAAGCAGAGAGGCAATTTCACTCTTCTTCTACTACGCTGTACTCCCAAGGTCACGCGACGCCGCCACACCTCGGCGTTCCCAGAAGAAACGTTGAATGACATCTTTTTTTCCTCCGCTCCTCCGGTAACGTGCACTCGACTGTCCTTGCTGTACACCCCCCCCCCCATATCAAAAAAAATGAGCGGCAGCAAATTGGCAACAGTGACATTTTCTCTCACCAGACTGAGAGCACTGGCACTAAAATACTGCTGTGGCATTTTGGTGGTGTAATTGGCCTTCAAAAGGGAACAAGCTACAATGTGGAGATGCTAATGCTAACACAAAGTAGGCTAGGATTTAGCGATGGAAGCAACCAGCCAGCAGTTGGCCAGCAGGCAAAGACCAAAAACTCATACGTTTTCCTATCCTTCTCATTAGTGCACCATTTCTGGGCAATCACCATCTTTTATATTGTCACGTGGGAAAAGATGTGTGCCCATTTTCCCAGTTTTTCTGTGTTTTTTTTCCCCCCCCCAGTGAATGTTAGTTCTCTCTCCGGTTTCATATTTTGCCACAACATGTAGCTCGCAGTGAATCTGCCTGCAGAGTTTGCGAAGACAGATGTTATTAATGATATTGAATCCCTCGATTTGGCACACACACACACACACACACACAATATTGCACAGTGAGCTTAACTTTCATGTCAGCGATCATTTTGTAAAGAGTAAGTGTCAATATTTTTAAACTGGTGGGTTATCTCATTTTGGATGGGAACTCTTTATGGACTTTCTCATATAAACTTCACTGCATAGGAGCTACTGGCAGCGCTGGGTTACGGCTCAGGTGCAGCCACTTTTATGGGCCCCTTGACTATAAATTTTAATAGCTAATGGCATAGTTGGAGAGAGAAGGGGGGGTCGTGTGGAAGACGGAGATTTGGAGAAAGTAGAGGGGCTGGAGTGCAGGGGGGCGGCCGAGAAGGACGGTGCCTGCTGGAACATGGAGGGGTTGGGTGTTTGGCCGCTGTGTGGACTCAATCCTGTGACCCTTACTCCCCCATGCGCACACACACACACACACACACACACACACAAACGTCATCAATCCCGCCGCGATTGCTCTACCCGCCAACTCTCGCTTACCGCATCACAATGTTGACTGTCTAGCAGATAATCGGAGGCGTAAGCGGGGGAAGAATGGAATGAATTCTATAATACCTCACCAATTACTGCTTTTCAATAATGTGTCCTGTGGATACCCACGCCCCCCCCCCTCCCAATGCAAGGGGGACTCTTCCTGTATAGGAACAATGACTGGAAATCAATGGTTGGCTTCTATCGTCCGGCATTGTCCTTAGACCGTCTGCTTGTGTGTGTGTGTGTGTGTCATTGCACACTTCCCCTGCAAAGAGAAGCAGAATGATTCGGTGTATGAAGCAACACGGAGAGGGAAAAACACAAGGTTCAATTCTTATTCCTCTACGTTTCATTTATTTCTTTTTGATGAAGTCTTTATCCTGGTGTGTCGCGTTGAGGAGGATCTGGCTATTCATGCTGTGGAAGAAACCACAATAAAAACGTATATAAGCTGTTATTCTTGGTCATTTGTTACGTTTTGCTTCCCACTGAGCACTTCTTAGCTCTCGTATCGGATCTTTTTGGCCTTTTTGGCTCAGTTTGGCTGCAACTATCAGAAATATGCACCAGAAATGATGAGGACATAACACTTTAACTTTCATAGACGTCCTCTAAACTTTCACTTTTAAACCCTCGTTTTGACCTAGCTGCTATAAACCATTTAAACGTCTTTTATGTCTTTAATGTATAATCTCTCAGTGATATTTTTTCTGCTGTTATGTGGAACACACTCATCACGCTGTCATTACTGTGTAGTGCGTTTCACTCATACCTTTCTATTTACGACGCCCTCGACACACTGAGACTGTCGGTTGCGTTACGTTTAATACTTTCCGTTGCCGTATTCTTAAATTCTATTTTTCTTTGCTGTCCTATTACTATTTGCTGCTCCAACGACCTGATTTCCCCACAGGGATCGTTAAAGTCTCATCTTATTTTATCTTTATTAGAATTATGCACTAATTTCTGGATCGTTTCACAATGGTAGGTTGATCAGTCTACTTGCCATAAAGTCTTTGTATTCATAGCAGAAGTGTCCCGCCCTCCACCCCCCCGCCCCTCATTTACTGGCATCTACCCAGCATCATTACTGAAGTATTCTTCAAACAATTTTTCAACCTGCTGATTTGCAGCCATTTTTTGTGGGGGAAATCACACCAAGAGCAGCGCAGCCTGGTTTCATAAACCATGCCTGGGAAATTTAACAATCAGTCCCACATTAATCTGAGGTTGTCAACCCAAAGTTAGCTAGTTTAACTCTCACATGGCGGATATTACTTTAACAAAAAAATTGACAAAAATCATCTAAACCTTAAAGTTGATTTCATCCTCACCCTAAAATAACACTAGGAAACTGTATGTACAATAAATACATCAAGTACACACAGACATCCACAGCCCCCATTCCACCTACCAAACACACACACACACACACACACACACACACACACACACATACTTATGCCCACACACACACAGTCGTCATCCCACTGCTCATCTCTATTCCCCTGGCTGTCCGGTCCAGTCCAGGTTGGTCGTCTGGAGAGTGGAGGCAGGCTGAACCTGTCCACTCTCCTTACTATCATCCTCTGGCAGCAAACCTACAGGGTCAAACACAACTTCACTTCCTCTCAAATGTCTCAGCAGGGCTTGATTGATCTCGCCTGGCACCGTAGAAGCCGATGGAATGGAGAAGGGGGGGGGGAAACTGCAATAGCCCTGCAGATCTGACACCAGATTGGGGTCAGGCCGCTATCAGGAGTGGATTCAGTCGGTGTGATGGATGGATGGACAGGACATGTGGAATTCAAGAATTATGAGCACCTGATGCCTCTTGCAGGCCTGGTGCACGGTTAGCGCAAGGCACACATATAAGTTGGCGATTCATTCAAGCTTTCTGGTTACAAATTACAGAATAAAAGTCCTGTGCGACTAGAGCTATAGACAGGCATTCACAGCTACATGCAATTGAGAGTCTCCATTCACCTTTACCTTGCATGTGTTGGGACTGTGAGAGGAAATTCAGGCAAATACGAGGATCCAAATTCCCCACTGAAATTGAACAGGGGTCCTTCTTGCTGTGAGGTGACACATGCTAAAACCTAGCCGCCTCGCCAAACCCTTTCCACCTCAATATAGTAGATAAAATATACTGCTGTCTAGTATGCACAGCAGCCGTCACAGAAGCATGTGAATCGGCACTGTGTCCTATATCGGCAGTGTTTCAACTGATAAAACAGGACTGGAATAGGCACAGACCTGCAGCAGCAAAACGTGTGTCTTGTGAGTGTACTGACTGATTCTTCACAGTTTCGGAAAGGCTGTAAAGAGCCCTCAGTGACAATCCCCTGCACTGTGAATTTGGAGGTGGGGGGTGGGGGGGGTGGAGCAACAGTGCATCATGAGTGCACTGTTGCCATGGAGCCCATGCAGTTAAAAGTGGGACATCTACAAAGGTTACATCTGTAGCTGCCAGTAGAATAATGAAGTATTACATTTTTGCACCCATCTGGCACTCCCAAAAGCAAACACTCGAGAGAAACTTGGTTCAGTATGAAATGGACTCGGATAGATGTACAGCATATGCACGTCTTACAGTCCTGCTGACACCGCTGCTGTCGCTCATTTTTGCTCCGTGCACGGCGCTTGATGCCCGCCCGCGCGCTGGAACGGCCGCCGGCAGACCCACGAGTTATGAAATTGGAATCACCGCGTGGTCGATGAGTGATGAGCTCAAACCCCAACAGGAGAAACCCCTCAGTGTTAAGACACGCAGGGTTGACACAGGGTACAGTATGGGCAATATTAGGTCATTAACATTAAAACATCTAAACATTTAGCCCACTTGAATAACACTGTTAGTGTCACTTGTGTGTCTTATTTTATGTTTAAAATATAGTTATTACAGTGTTATTACATTATTGTTACCAAGTGAGCAATGTAATAAACCAGTTAATAATATTATTGGTAGAAATGCTGTTATGTTATCATTTCAGTGTGTCACAATGGCTTGTTATTACATTATAGGCTTTATTACATTTCATTTTAATACATTATTGGCTTTTCTAACGTTATAGGCAGTTATTACATTATAACTGACCATCCATTACTCATGGGCGTGGATTATATTTTACACACAGTCTGTTACCTTTGATAACAACCACTGACAATCATTTATTGTCACTAATCAGATGTGGAAAGTACAGGATGTCTTCTTTTCTTTAGAAGATAGCGCTTCTGCTATATAACCTTTTGAATGTGGAAAATTGGAAAATGGTGCCTATATTGATAACGCTGTTGTCTCCTGAATCTCCGACGACTTGTTGGCTTATCCGCCATCTGCCATCGTCATAAATAAGAATATTAGGTTGATTTTTTTGATGAAAGTCTTTGTGCTGCACACCGACTCGGCCTTCAACTTTGTTCACATACACCCACATGCTTTGAAAAGGAATTTCAGCTCTATGGCACCACTGTGGACAGACGGGGTGAAATTTCTTTCATTTCTTTTATTTTATTTTTTTAAAAAAAACCTTATTTGACAGAGCCATTCTCACTGAAAATAACAAAAGCTGAGAGTCATATCGGCAGGGCAAATTTGCTTTGACAGTACTATTTAAAGCATCCCGGGAATGAGTCATTACTCAGCTGTGATTGCACTTAATGCTATAGTCCTCAATAATGATAATGCCAGCCTGAGAGAGGAATGCCATAAAAAGAAACAAGAGTACAGTTACACACGCCGCATTTACTTTTATTGCTCCATGTGCATCTTCCCGATTTCCCCCCACTGTATTAACTCCGAGTCGAAGGCATAACCTAATAGGAACGGGTTGCAGAAAAAAAAAAAGCGAATGGTAGCTTTTTTTTTTTTGCATCACACACACATGACTTGAATATTTTGCTTCTATCAGAAAGACGTCTGTTCTGTTGAGTTGTACCCTCCTTTCCTCGAGGCTAAAAACTCTTAAACTCGTTTTCTCCCTTTCATCTGCACCCCCCCCCCCCACCCCAACCCTTCATGATTGAAGTGGATTTAATTGGTGAAATTAAATCATATGGGATCAAAGCGTTAACCTGGTTTCACCGTGTCAGTCTTTCATGGCAAGCCAAAAGGAGGCTGTAATATTTTGTACACCGTGTAATTACTACATGATAACACATTTTGTATTTGTTAATATTTATGACTCAAACATGTGACTCAAACTTTTCGGTGAGAACGACGTATCCACATGATTCAAAAGTCTTTGTACAGAACCGAGCGCCGCTGTGAGTCACTGTGCCTTGTTGCCTTTACGGAAGCGGCACGGGATAAACTGACATATTTACACACATCACACTGAGAGTCTTGTTTTCTAACAGAACACAAGAGGGTTTTGTCAGCTTTCTAGGCATTGTGCGGCGCGGTGATGTCAGGATGTTGTACGCGTTTTAAGGTTATGGATGAGAAAGCGGAGGAAGTCGTCGAATGCGTCTTTTCCTCTTGTGTGTGTGGCTTGTTTGTGCCTGCAAGTGTTTGCGTATGTATGCACACGTGTGTCATCTACCTGTACCTGTGTGCGTGCAAAGGGTTATTGGTGTGAATGTGTGTGTGTGTGTGTGTTTGTGTGTGTGTGTGCGTGGGGGCCTGTTGCTGACCATCCAAGCAGACAGGTGTCAGGTCGTATCAGCGCATCGCTCCAGTGACCAGGTGGAAACCTGGAGGAGAAGGATGAATCACCGGGGCCACACCGGGGCAACAAAACTGCTCGACTTAGTCTGTCATTACATAAAAACACACATGCACTGACTGGAGACACACACACACACACACACACACACACACACACACACACAGAAATAAAAAAAGTACAAGGAAGAAAGAGAGAGATGTTGCATGCAGATTGAGAGAGAGGAACGAGGTACAGACTGAGGGAGACTGGGCCTGGCACCACACACACACACACACACACTCACACACACCCCTACAGTATGTGATAAAAGAGTCACAGAAAGAGTCACATACAAACTGAGAAACACACCCACGCACACATATGATTGCGTGACTGAGTCCAGCATGAGGCGTGACACGATAGAGAAACCCACACAGAGACTGACAGCACACACACACACACACCAACACACACACACATGCAGAGGTAGAGAAACCCACACAGAGACTAATAGATACACACACACAAAGACACAGACATAATTACACACATCAAATACACACATTAACACCTTGATTGGGTTTAACACAAAATACATATACCCACAAGTGGAGAAAGACACACATCTACTTACACACACACACACACACACACACACACACGATCTCCTGAGGGACTGTGTGTCGCCTGTGTTTCCTCAGTGCTTGATGAGCAGAATGATCACTTTTTCTTTTTTTCCTTCCTTCACTCCATCTCTCATTTTCTCACTCCTAATTAATTCACACACACACACACACACACACACACACACACACACACACACACAGTTGTGAAGATAATTGCAGCAGTGTTGCCGGCTAATGACAGGAGAGTGGAGCAGAAATAACAGTGGATGGGGCACCAGCTCTGATGTTCTCTTCGATGTATCTCCGCTCTGTCAAACACACCCCTCCGCTAACACACACACTCCTCCGATCCCTGTTTACCTTCCCTTTTTCTCTTCTCTCTTCAGTTCCACTCCCCCCCCTGCCCCCCCCCCCCACCCCACCCGTTCTTCTCCTTCTTTCTTCACCCTCCGCCGCCGCCACTTTCTGGTTCTTCTCCCAACTCCATCCTCTCCTCGTTTCCTTCTTCTTCTCCCATCTCCTACTCTCCACCACCTCCCTTCCTCATCGCTTCCCCTCCCATGTTTTCCCCCCCTCCCCCTATACCCCACCCGACCCTACCTCTCCCACTCCTCATCTACTCCCCTCCTTCGCCTTTGGGTGCCAGAGCAACAGAGCAGTGTCAGGGAGCCTCTGATCACGGCGCCGTTAACCACAATTGATGGTGACATGTGGCGGGATGAGACCCGTGTACCGGAAAACCTCGGCTGGCCTGCCTGCATTCCGCCTGCCGCTTCGCCTCGCCTTTTCTTTTCTGCCTTTGTGTGTGTGTGTGTGTGTGTGTGTGTGTGTGTGTGTGTGTGTGTGTGCATAGCTAGCCGTCCTAATGGGCAGGAAATGTTACCAGCCCGTTGGGCTGTGAAGGGCTGAACTCACCTTGAGCACAAGAGAAAAAGACAGACAGGCAGACAAACGCATGGAGAAACATAATATGTGTAGATATATATTTCTATAAATTAGAGAGTGAGAGAGGATAGATAGATAGATAGATAGATAGATAGATAGATAGATAGATAGATAGAGGAGATGCAAGGGGGAGGCAGTAACATTGGGTGGAGGCAGAGAAGGAGAAATACAATGGTACCTCTGGTGAAAGGTTGCCAGAGCTAGTTAAACACCACACACACACACACACACACACACACACACACACACACACGACTCTCAAAGGCACCAAAATCGACTTGACGCCTTTTGCTCGATTAGCTTTACATTTTTAGCGTTTTCCTTTTTTTGTTTTTTAGCTTTGTTTCAGGCGACAGCAGGCCATTGATTTCTGGCTGTGCGGTTGCCGCGTTAATTGGTTGCTTTTTTGCCCGACTGCCGCCGCGATTCGGCGTATTTGAAGCACGCTGCGAAGCATCGCACCCCCAAATAGGTTTGAAGTGGAGCGCCCCGGTTCATCCTTATTTCATTATTATTTTCTCTTAGTGAGTCGGGAGTCACGTTTGGACGGGATTGAATGAGTCTTTAGGAGAGTTGTCAACAGTGTCACGGTTGAGCAGCGCTCGAGGCAAACATCAAGTCAATCACTGCTTGAAACTTGACATCAAGTCACTTCCAATGAGCGCCAAGCGGAGCCAACTATCCTTTGATTTTTGTCCAAGTGCCAGTGTAAGCCTGCCCCGTCCCATCTGTGTATTAGAGACAAGCGGACACAATAGTTTTGTCCTATAAAGAGATACCCACCATTCTTTTTGACAAAATTACCGAAATTGTGACACTTTTTTTAAAGGCTAATTCTAAGATGTCACTTAAATCCTTGTTTGACAAAAAAATGACTTAAACAGTCTGGATCTTTTTCATTTCAAAGATATTGAGTGATGCACTGCAGGTTATGTTTTTCCCCCCAACTTGACAGCGTTTTGGAAATATTTTTTTTCGTGGTCTAAAAGAGCAGACTGCAGAGAAAGACTTTCCATCACTAGGTTGGTGTATGTATTAAAGCTCAGACATTCTTTGACACTGTAAATACCCCTTAAGACAGCGCCACGTCGTGCACTTATAGCTGTGAGCATCCATTTATGGAAATGGAAGACTTTGCGGGGCTGTGGCGGTATTGACGTTTTGTCTGAGACTTCATTCTGTTCTTTTTGTTTGAACATTTCATTTGCAGCCGTTTTTTTTTTTTTGAAGAGAAAGGTATTAATCTGTCACAAAGTGCGGCGCTGACACTTTCAGAAGGCATAATGACAACCTTTTGTGCAATACAAAGTCTTTTATTCCCTTTGTTCTGTCATTTGGTGAGAGCTTTCGCCCGGGGGAATATTGAACACGATTCAAGTGCAGTTTAATTACATGTTCTCGCAGAGTTCAATCTAGATCGAGTCGCTATCTAAACAAATAGTAATTTCATTATTGATCGCAAAATGTGCAGATGCAACCGATATGCTTAGCAAAAGAATGGCCGACAAAGCCGCCTGATTGCAATGCAAAGTTTAAGGCCCTGGAAGTAATCTCTCGGTTTGGTTAATGCCACCCCGCAATCAGAGCTGACCCCGAATCAATAGCAAATTTCATTTAAAGTTTATTGAGAACTGAACATCGGGTTAAGTCAAGCATTCAGGGAGACAAAAACAGGTACAGAAAAGTGATAATATTTGATGACATCTTTTAATACTAACTTTTTCTACTACTTTAGATACATTTTTTGTGTTGGAACTACCAGTTTCGACCAAAAAAAGTCGCACAGCTGAGCTTGCTGTAGTGTCTGGGTCCCCCCCTGGGCCTGATTCATAGCAGAGGCGTCCTGTTTGCCTCTCCTTGACAGCAGTCTGGGAACTGAGAGCAGATTTTGTAACTCTGGTCTTAGTAGCACATGACAAGGACACTAAATTGTCAGGTTGGGAGAAAACAGGGGCCTCTTTTGGCCTCTTCGTGATAACAACGCATCATTATTTACCTGTCAGAGGATACAACCCTATGTTTGAGATAAACTCTTTTTTTTTCTTTCCAGCAGCAAATTTATCTTTAGACAGACTGTCTGGCTCTCCGAGTGCTGCTGTGCATTCCAAGAAGCGGCCCCCGACCGGTTTAAGATTTTTCTTTTTCTTATTTATATATTTACTTCTTTTTTTTTGTGTGTGTGTTTTGCGGAGGCAGTGTCAGGTTGCGATACTCCTGACACTGTAGCAGTTGACACGAAGTGGAGCTTCAAAGGCATGTCTTTCACGAGGCGGAAGAGGTAAGCTGCAATGGTGTCTCTCCCGCTCCGTGTCAAGGAGGTTATGTATTATGCAGTAGCGGCGCAGTGGGTCATGTTGTGTAAAGCAGCAGTATGTGCCCTCGACGGGGTATATGGCGCAACCTTGGGGGGGGGGTAGGGGGGTGTTGAAGATATCACTGACTGCTTAAATTCCTCTCCACACTGTTCTCTGGAACTGAACTGTTCTGCAAGCACATGATGACTTGATACACAAATGCAACGATGTCTATGGGCTAATAAGTGATGAGTGACCAAAATGTAGATGACGTGACGTTGCATCGAGATATTTCCATCACAGCTACAAATGGAGTTTAATAGCAGAAAAAAAACTTTCAACGAGCTGAAACTTTGCCAGTAAACGCTTCGTCTCGTCTTGGTGTCAGTCCCTCAGAATTAAAGAGTGAGGGCTTCTTTCTACATCCACCGTTTTGCGCCGACATTCAACAATCATACAGGGAGAGATCCATCGTAGAAGAGGGAGAGACACCAATTTTATCCGCTGACAGTAGCCAAGATAGACCAGAATGCAATGCAGGCACAAGACATTTTGTTTTTTTGAGTAAGTGGGGCTCACTTTTGTCTTGACTGGAAAAACCTTTGCTCTCTTGCAGTCTCTGCTATCACTATTGCTATTGCTTCCCCTACCTACCCACACTGCATCCAGGGAATGTTCTCCTGGGTTTTGTCGAAAGGCATTCTGGGAAATGTAGGCAATCACTAACTGAAGTAGAGGTAGAAAAGGCAGGTTGAGGGAATGTGGATACACCAAAAAAGTAAATTTTGTACAACACACTTGACGATCTATAACAGTGTAAATACCCGAGGGTGAACTATCCCTTTAATTCACATTGGATTGTGCGAGTTCCTGTGAGATTACAGGTCCTGATGTCAGTGACGTAGAGCCAGCGGGATAATCTCGGTTATATCACTAAGTGTGTGATGCCCCATCTTTGCCTAATCGTCTAGTGTGCAACTAAAGCCCTCTCCGAACAGCTTTAGTATTACCAGGGGAGGTTGGTAATTTGATTTTGCCCATGCACATTGGTAATTTCAGTGAGTCATCTGGACGGAGAAATATTTTACTGGGGGACCGTGATAATCCAGGAGTTTTGAATGTGCCACACAACATTACCCACAGTACAGTAAATCTGGCAAAACTCTAGTAGCTCCATATCATTGTAACACCAGATGCAGCAGCATTTTTCCACTATTTTCCTCTATTTTCTTGGCACCAAAATAAATGCACTATATATATATATTATTTTTTCCCCCTGCTGAATCCTCTTCATTTTGCCGCTGCATCAACCTAATTTCCCCACAGGGATCATTAAAGTTTTATCTAATGTAATGTAATGTTATACTGCTCTACCGTGACACTGGTTATGTAATCTAGATGCTGGGTGTGCAAGTCGGATATTGATGAAACACCAGACGTCGATCCCGGACAGGATTAAAATTACCCCCGGGGTGTCAGAGTTGACTCAAAATACGGTAGATTCATTTCAGCCGGGTAGCCGCAGAAAATCACTGACACGTTTGTTCTGGGTCGGGATGAAAATTGCCGTGGTCCTGAGGTAACAATCACCAAATTACCTGCTAATGCTGTCCGGAGAGGGGTTGAGACACAAAAAACCTGTGAAATGATGTGTGTGATGTAATGTGTTTTCAAAATGGTTTAGTCTCCCACTATGTCCCACTTTTTGATTGACAGCAATGACCTGGTGGAGTAGTTGCAGGGGGTAGGGAGGATTACACACATACACACACACACATCTGAAAGTTGCCTAGTACAGCTAATGCCTTGCTCAATGGCACCTTGATAGTAACTGTTGATTTTTCAACCTCGAGCTTATTTCTTTAACTGTTAGGCCTCTGCTGCAATAATGTCTGAAACAGGAATAGACTGCTGAGGGATGATGAAAAAAAAAAAAAAAAGATGTAACATTGGAAAGCAGGAATTTAAGGCGGGAGTTCAACCAGGCCGCTGAGTCAAGTTATCTCAACAATATTTCGGTGCCACGAGAGCGCACAACATCATCGCGCTTCTCCATCTGCAGTGGGACTATTTGGATGATAATGTCAGCCATTGTGATTCTAATTCCAACCATCTGCAGTTTCCATGGTGAAAGTGTAAGATGCCGAGCCCACACACAAGGACTTGTCAGTAGTCATGAATATTTTTTCATTGAACTCAGCCTGAAATAACACAGTGGAACAATACATCCCGGGTACACTAGTTGTCCATCAATCCTTCATAAACATCCCTAACTTAATATTAAAAGTGCTGCTCAGTACAAATACCATGATTGTTAGTACGTTAGTAGTTTTTGATTGACATGATTACATAGCGCCTGCTTCGGTGATGTGTGTAAAAAGGATTTTTTAATTTGAATGCAAATTCTTTAATAAAAAAATAAATAATTTCAAGCGCTATTTGTAACGTGACAGCAGGGCCTTGAAAAATGCAGAAGAAAGAAGCGACACCGCAGACGCTCTGAATGAAAACACTTTTGTCTGTGTGCAGTGAGAATTTCCAGAAGCCTGGTAAATCTGATCAATCATGCAAAGTGGCAAAATCACGGCACTGCAAATGCAACATTATGTTCACTCCAATTACCTCTTTACAAATACTCATTGGATGAATTGTTGAATTAATTCAGCTCAGACCATTGGTCCCCAGAAAGAAGACAACTGTAAAAAAAAATCTGATTTAATCGCTCGTGATAGACAACCATTTTCACATCACGGACCCCCAAATAGACACACATTAGACCCCAGGGACCCAAATGGGAACTTTTTTTGTTCATTTAGTATTGAATTGTAGAGCTGTCTACACTGTACGTGAGGAGATAATAATGGCGAGAGTGAATGCTGTGATGGTTAGAAGAGTCATTATTCTACATTCTGTTACTGGGATAATTTCTAGAGAGGTAAATTATAGTGAAATTAAACTATTCCTAATTTTGCTGGAACCCTGGAACCCCCTCACGGACTCCTAGAGGTTCCCATCATGTTCTGCCATCATTTCGCAAACAAAAATCACATTCTACGATTGTTACAGGCAAAGCTGATGCATATGGCTGCATTCCCTTTTTCCCCCATTCCCCCAAGTCTGCAACTTGCTTCCATCAGCATATTAAGGATCGTGATGAAAAGTGAGACAGCAGCAAAATTCCAACGGAAGATGGCGATAAGGCCGTAAATGAAGCTCAGCATGACGGCAGACAAACCATGACCTATGCAGTTTCATCTCAACTGTAAGATGCACAGATATCCATTAGGATACGGCTCTTCTCCATCACCCGGACTTGCATCCTTGCATCCTTCACGCAAGTGATCCTCAAATCCAGTCCCCTTTGGTCCAGAGTACTGCTGGTTTTCTGTCCAACCAGGTAATTAATTGCATTTACCTGGCGTCCAAAGTCTAAATCAGTCCCTGAGTAGACAACTAGAATGAAAACTATACCTGACAGAAGAGGAAACCAGCAGTACTCTGGGCTTAGAGGACCATATTTAAGGACCACTTCAATAGCAGCTCAGGTTCCATGTGGAAAGACTTCTATATCCATTAAATCTGTTCTGTTGAGTTACAGCATGCTTGCTTGAAATTTTCCATCCAAGTAGGCTTTATATTATGATGCTGCCATCATTTCCAAATCAGTACCCTCATTATTATCAGTACTAGAATCACCAGACAATTCTCCTTAGATAGTGCGAGAGACACATTTTCCATCTTACAATACATCCAATTTATTCTCTATGGGACATGTTCAACACTGTAACATTATTGATTAAAGCATAGAATATATTCTCCCTTATTTCTAGCCATGGTAGAGTAGTGAATGTACATCAAAACATACATAGGCGTAACCTATTTCCAAGCTGAAATAAGCTTTTTGTTAGCATTGTTGCAAAATTGCTAATTCTGCTGCACCACCTGGCATCTCTTTGCACTAACCAGCAAGTCAACATCCGGAGCTAGGAATTGCGCTGTGGCAACCTTAATTATTTCGTTCAGGTGAGATGAGAGCGCAGTTTTGATTTGTTAATGTTCATGAATACAAGTAGTCCCGAACATGCATAGGATGTTTGAGGCAAAAGCTGTCATCTTCGGGTAACTCTATCCCAGATACTGATAAAAGCAGCTGACACCCGCAGTGGAACTCCTTCAACAGCGTGTCACGTCACCGCTCAAATATTTCCATTTGGAGTTCCTCTGTCACCTCAGATGGGTTAACTGAAAACGGTGTGCGAAAAAGTGTGAATTCCCTTTCAAGTTGTCTGAACGTGGAACTCGTTTTTTTCAGTCCTGATCTCTTCCCTGTACCGTTCCATGTTGACATCCTCCGTATGCACCGCGTGCAGATGTCAATGAGGGAAAATGTGTCCTCGGAAAATTCGGGTGCTCAGTAATATCCGCCATAAATGCAACGTCTTGAAGCCACTTTTCATCTAACTGACTCACAGGTTTTGCTTTCTGATTCAGGAATTGTCCAATGTGTCCAAATGTTTAAGGACGTCTAACTTCAGTAAGGTATGGCAGGCCACGATCAATCTTCTTGTCACTTAGTAGACTGTCAAATTGACGGTGGATGAAATTCCAGTCTTGAGAAACTACTTCCATGACGTTTTAAGTGACTTTCTACACAATGCCTCTTGGTGTTGGTACAATGAAAACTCCAGAATTCTTGCCCTGGTCTTGCTATGTGAATCTTTTCTTCTTGAATTTTGCTGCGCCAACTGTCGCCAGGCTGACAGCGCTAAGCCCAGTCCACTCCAAAAATATCATCGGCGGTGGTGGTGTCAAAACTCCTCTGTGACACAGTCAAAGCATCATCAACTTCGCGAATAATAGCTGAGCCACATCAGTCACATCGGTGCTCTCATAAATTGCAACTGAAAAAGCAATGAACGACCTTGTTCAAATGAGCTGCCAGCTCACCGATTCTCTCTGCCACATTCTCGACATTTTTGCCATATTTCTCAACAAACTAATGCCGGCAAAGGCCTGTTGCTTGTCAGGACACACCAATTCCGGTGCCTTTAACGTGCAATTCTTCATGAACTCCCCAGAATAGGGCTTCGATGCTAATGCAGTTTAGCTAGCAATGCCTAGCAAGCCTTCACAGCTGCATCATTTATTTCACGATTGCAAGTGTCTTTTGAGAGCTCATTTACCTTCTCTTCGTGTAGTTGACCCCTGTACTTGCCTGCACTCTGAGTGACGTGTTTTGCCATGTCTTTGAGAGTGACACGTTTTTAAGTTATGTTTCTAATAGCTTACTGGTACAGCTGCGGTTTACAAGGCAAAGCGATCAGTTATTTTGGTGATTAAAATGGCGTGATGCTTTATTTATGATTGGTATATGCTGAGCTAGCTGCAGGCTGCAAAAGCAGAACACTCACAACAGTGACACAAGGTGTACCTCTAGTGGTCAGAGAAGGAACTACATAGACATCCAGAATTTTTGCTGGGATGTGCTTTGGTTGCAAAATTTGAGCCATTTGAATTTACGTGAAGACATTCCTATGATTTATCATATACAGCTCGGGGACAGTATCTTTGATGCCCCTGGTCTGGAGAATACCTAAGTATTATTGTATCAAATGTAATTTCCTTTGTGCTGGGAGAGTCAGGTTAATTCGCTTCTACTGGGGCTTAAAAAAGGCTAAAAATACAATCGCTTCTGCAGCCGCTGCATGTGCAACATTTGTTCTAAGCACATCAATGTAAATGGAGCGTCGGACAGAGAAGGCAGTGCCTCCTGTAATTCACAGAGACAAGTGTAAAGTGAAGACAGGCCCAGGGAGAAAACAGGGATTACTAGTTAATTCAGCTTTGTCTGAGTCAAATTGGCTGGAAGCGAGTGGATGCGTGCGCATGTGTGTGTGTGTGTGTGTGTGTGTGTATACATGCTTGTGGGCAAATATACGGGTGTGAGTGCATGTATGTGAGCATGTGGGCATGTTTGTGACTGAGCAGAACAATTATTAACATTGGACACACTGTTCCTCTGTTGCAGCTGTGTCAGGCAAAGCCAAGCTCAGGAATTCTGACATGTTCATTTCCATGCTACTTAATGCTTCTCCATCACAAAGGAGGTGGACAGTAATGGAAAGCATAGTCACCCATACTAATGCCCCAAGTCCTGTGTTTATGACAGTTGATATCACACAGTACTGAAGGCAAATATAGAGGGTATAGGCACCTCTTTCTTAAGGTATGATGAGTGTAGATACATACACACTTGCAGGGTACCCCCCCCTCCCTTTGCATACTTGTATTTGTAGAGCACAGAGAAACCAAATCTAAACATCAACGATCTAAACATCGTTGGTCTGTCATGGTGTTAGGTAGGACTGCCACCAGCATCTATCATTTTCTTGTCTGCTGCTGAAAGTGACGCACGGCCAGGGAGATTACACAGCAGCAATGCATTATGGGTGATCTCATCTGAAATTATTGGCAGTGTAGTATAATGTTCGGGCACTTTTTGTGTACACAAAATCAACGCAGTACGCAATAGAAACACACTGAATACTCGTTTGAAACACGGGGTTGGGCTTTGTAAAGGAAGTGTCATTTTCCCAACAATGGGAAGGACTGATTGGAAGACTACTTAATAGGCAGGGAGGGAGAAAGAGAGAGTATACTACCCGTCATATACAGTGTATTCAACATTTTTCCCTCTTTGTGGTCATTTTGCCATAAAACACATTAAATGCACAACACTTCATGCCGCATTTACTTACAAAGATAATGTAAATTGCTGCCTCGAGTTTTTTTTCATAACAAAGTCAGCAATTTTCTTGCATCGCTTCCCTCAGTATAGAAGGGATGCGACGAGTAGTGAGACAGCCGCAAAGTCCCAACAGAAGACGGGAGCTTATAGGCTCTAAATGAAGCTCGGCACGACAGCAGACAAAGCCTAGCCTATGGAGTTTCACCTCTGCCGCAAGATGCACAGATAACCCTGAGGACACGACACCTTCTCTGTCTGTCACCCAGCGACCAACTAGACAGCTGAAACTTGAGTTGATCTGTGACTGAGAGGGTGACAGAGCTTGTCTCCTCTTTTTGCTTTTTTTAGAAGAGTTTTATGTAAAAAAATACACCTGCCTAAATCACGAAGTGGGGCTTCAGCAGAGAAGAGCCTCCCACCCCCCCTAACTGAGACCCTGTATTTGTGGAAATGAACAAGGTATTAAGCAAATGCAAACTCAAAGCTATAATGTAACCTTCTCATGATAAAATATTGCCTTATTTTCAATCTAAGTAATGTGTTGGGACTATGGAGTCCTATGATAATTAGGATAAATAGTGAAAATGATACTGCAAACACTATGTTGTTGTTTCTTTGTGTGAAGAGATATGTACCCGCAGTACCACTCGTGGCCACAGGTGCCGCCAAAATGCGAAAGTTACATATTGTAGCTTTAAGGGAGAAATACAAACTCTCTCCGAGAAAGCTAGACTAACCAACAACCTTTTGCCTCTCGCCTTTGATATAAATCGATCACAGAAAAGGAATACAAAGAGAATTGATTGGTTTTGTTGGCAACTGACCGTAGGCTACTGGCTGACTGGTAAACCAACTGATTGATTGACTGATTGACTTACTGGCAAGCTGCTCAGTTGATTTATTTTAATGAATGTGTGGCAGACTGGGGGGGGGGGGGGGGTGAAGGCGTAGGATGGAATGGAATGGATGAACGGGAAAACCGGACCTCTAGCTCAATTCCCCCCTCAGTCTGCCGCAGAATAATTGGGCAATTGATTTGCTAATTGACCTACAATCAATCCCGTAATCGTTAGCAGTGAGTTAAGTTCCTGTATCTGTATTTCCAACTTTTGACTCTAAGAAATTGCTTCCAGCGTGACTTAAGGGTGCCTGATGTGAGAATAAACATTTTTCAGGTATTGTCTCATCCTTAATGCACCCCGATCCCCTCATGCGAACGAGAACTGTTTTTGAAGTTTTCATGACTTTCACACTGGTTTTTTTTTTTACAAGCTCCTAAAAACCCCAGAGCAGATGTGCCCATCTGTGGTTTGTTTTCATTTCATACAGGATGAGAGAGGGGAAAACAGCTTGCTAAAGTTAAAAATATACCTACAATCCACACAGTACGGTAATACAGTTGTATTTGGGGATTTGTGTAAACTCACAACAGTCTCATACTTTTAAAACTTGTGTAAGAAGATTTTTTTTTCTGTTGGAAGTACATCCTGTGAGAAAAATCCAAGTGTACATTATTGTATATTTTCCCTTAAAGAATTTTTAAAGAATATGAACACGTCTCCCTTCGCTAACATTTCTGTTTTATTAATATTGAATTTAGTCTCAGTGTTCAAATGTTTTGGATTCATTTAACGATTAAAGTTAGATTTGTTTTTCTGTTAGTAAGAGCAAAAGTCTGACTATAGGATTCATTGCAGTTGAGAGTTTGCTATTCTGGCTTTCCTACCGCACCACATGCTCATGAACGCAACACCATCTTATTGTTTAGAATGCCAAACTTGCCATCCTGCCCAAGTTGTCGATATCAAGACACTTACAGAAATCCTCAGAGAAACGCTGCGATGTGGACGTTTCCCACCCCAATCTTGTAAGGGGATGGTGACCTTACATTTAATATCGAGTGGCGTAAGTTGGTCAAAGTCATACAATTTACTGTATGCATAAGATAATGGTAAGGCAACCGACACGTTCCCTTAGACACTTTATGGATTTCTATTCCAGGTCAGAGGAAGTGTTTTTGAAGCCCCTGCAGCTTCGCAGGCTTACACCGCACAGTGGAATAACAAGCCTCTGTGAATGCTTGGCTGAGTTGGCAGGAGCAAGAGACAGGGGAATCATCTAAGAGGAAGAGAGCCCTGGGGTATTGAGGAGAAAGAGGCGAGCGAATACGTTTCCTCTGCAAAACCAATTAGCAAATGACTCCCCGCACCCTGCTCTTGGAAGCTGAAAAGAGAGAACAGAGAGATATAAAGGGAACGAGCAGTGGTAACAACAGCAACACTCTGTGTGTGTAGGTGGATGGTGATAGGCAGATTTTAAGTGTGCTGTGCATGCTGTCTGGTGGATAAGTGTGTGTGTGCGTGCATGTGTGTATGTTTCATCCCTTCCTTTTTCCATTACCCACAGGACAATGATGGTGACAGGCCCATGCCAATTGTATCGTGCCCTAGCTTTGACAGTTGCAGTATTGGTTATTTGTTACTTAAAATGTTGGAAATGGAGGAGTTCAAACTTTTTCATACTCGCCGCTTGTTGTTCTGGACAAGCGCACCAGCACAAAGTGTAAACGTAGTTAAGACCGTCCAGATAAGATAAGGCAAGGCACTTTATTGTCTGTAGTTTCTCGCACACATTCATTTGTTTGCTGTTGTTCACTTGCTGCCAGTGTCACACAGTTACAAACATAAAGAGACAAAGCATAGGTGAAGCCACACAGTTGAATTCATAAAGGCCACGTGATGCTATTTCCCCCCCCAAGACCCATCAGGCAGCGTCACTCCACTAGTCTTTACCTGACACACTCGTGATGCCACTGATTCGGCGAGCTTAGCTGCTCCTGCGGGCTTTCAGAGAGAGAGAGAGTCTGTCAAGTCTTACTATCTCCTGAACGGATTGGTGTGAGGTTTTTCCCTCTGAATCAAATGACTGACAGGCACAGCGGCAATCAAAAATGGATAGGGAGCGACTTTGAGTCTGTACCTAGACAAAGAACAGAGGCTGTATCCCGCGGTATAGTTGGGGTTTAGACACGAGAGGTGCAGGTAGTGAGAATTCCTACGCCTGGATTCAGAGCCCCACCGGAGAGTTTGGGGTGCAGGCAAATATATGGACTGTACTCCATATAATTCAGCCATCTGATTGGTTAAAGATTAAAGATTGGTTCCCAACCATGCTGCTAATTCCCATAAAGCAGAGCTAACCATGCTTTATTGATACCTACCCCAACTTGGTTACAAGGGACCCAGTTAGCAAGATTTCTATGTTCTTATGTATGAATACTTCTTTCGAGAAAACTTTTTAGACACTACACGTGTTAATAACCATTGTACAAAGAATAACTTTCAATTGGACTTTATATCCACTGTGCTCACAGTACAGATACACAGATAACTGTTACCAGCCTCTTTATGTCGTTAGTTTTTTAGTGTTTGTGTTCCTGTTTTAACTTGAGTTGAATGGATCCATGCTCCTCTATTGGTTGAGAAACATTCTACCATTCTTATCTTATGAAACCTTTTCAAAACCCCCTTGGATAAACTCAAAAATACCATGGTGGTCAAGCTGACAAATAGGCTGTTTTTCTTAGTTCTGAGTGTTGACATTTTGTAGATACAAGCTTTCCACCAGCCAGTGGCAATCTGTAAAGTCGATAAGCCCAACCTTACAATAGGCTAACAAAAATACAAAATGCTTAACCCTGCTTAACCCTGCCTCTCCATGTGTGGAGCCACCTCTGCAGCTAGCACTGATTGTATCCAACGCCCTTTTGCAGCAGACATACCCAGCGGGCTTAAAATCTCAGTGGGTATAATTCTTGTGTTACCATACAAGTGGTGCAGGCGCCAACATAACACTTTGAGTCATTTGGAGCCCTGCCTATTATTAGAGGCTATAGCTCTCAAACTGAACACTGTTGGTATCAAAACCCGTTAAAGCAAACAAGGTTCACTGGATGACATTCTGCCTCAATGCTCTTGCCAAACACCTATTTAGTGTTTTTTTTTTTTAAAGATACACAGATGAAAGTCCAACAGTTAGATTTACAAATTAATCTTCCTCGCCAAGAGCTGGTAGGGGGTCGGTCTGCCTAATGGGGTTGCTGGTTCATTCCCGAAACGTCGCTGCCAAAGTGCCGCCGAGTGAGGGGGATACATGGCAGACCATTTTACCAACAAGCTCCGAGGATTAGTGAAAACTAGGCCACGTTAGGTAACTCTTGCACAATGGAATGCTGTGCGAGTTCTTATACGTAGTGTAGAATATACAGGCGCTGTCCAGAGCCGGAGACGTTGTGACTGGAAGGTTGCCATTTTGAATTGGGGTTCGACCAAATATAATTGAGCAATTGAATAAATAAATGAAATGTGCGAGTAAATAAAATTTCATTGCCTCTTTTACAGACTGTGCTGTGGTCAGAGGGATGATCCCATGAAGATTGAACAAGAATCCGTCAACGAACACCGTCGGTACGAGGCTGCACTCGCCCCGTTCCCAAGCGAGAATCTGCGTAAGTCAACGAGTGCAAAGCAGAAATAGAGCAACGATGTCTTTGCAAACATGTGTTGGGATGCACTTTTAGAACAAATCTAATTTGATTTTGCTTTTTTTTTATGGATCATTTCAATAAAAGTAATGTGTATGAAAACTGGGTTACGTATGTAAATTAAAAACATGGACGGAAGCCAAATAATTTCCCTTTGTCTGATTTAAGCTTTGATAGCATCATCTATGCTATGGCCTATATTCCCAGCTGTGCTACATCATCCTTTCTCTTTTTTTATTTATTTATTTATTTTTCCAGAGGACACCGATGATTCATACTCTAATTCACCAGTTTTCGGTTATTTGTGTGCAAAATGCAGAGGGGGGGGGGGCGGGGGGCATAGCAAGAGACGATGAAATAGAGAAACAGAAGCAGAGAGGAAAGAGATGAGAAGGGGAGATTGGGAGCCAGAGAGAGAGAGAGGGGAGAGAGAGAGCCTGCAAGCCAAGGAAGGAGATTTACGCTATTTTTAGTCTCCAGCTGTGAGTCATTCTGAACAGTGTTGAGGAGACCCAGCGGTAGACTTTGGAAGGGGGGGAGTTGCAACACATCGTCTGTGACACACATCCTGCTTTGAAGATCATCTCTCCTATAGATGAGCATGTATTAAATATGTACACCAGTCTGGCTCGTGAGGCAGCGATGGCTGCTGGATTAACAGAAAGCTCCATGGAAAATTATTGTTAATTGAGCGAGCCTTGATCTCATGTTCTAAATTGCGTCGAGCGGGACACGCTTTGCGCAGTAACGTTCCCCCTTCCTTGTGTTCATTTCCCATGCGCTCAACGAACACCAATATCGGATACATGTGAGGAGTCCTAAAACAGAATCTAGATGTTGGATTTAATTCCATTTACTCTATTTCAGATGTAAACATTGGCTTTGTGCGTCATCTGTAGGTGCTAAGCAGCAATTTAACATCAATGGCATCAATGGCGTACGTAACTCAACACCAAGTTCAACTAAGCACACATGAAGTATCAGCGGGAGGGAAAAGACGAACTGAGTTGAGCAGTCTATAAAGCGCACGCACCATAACAAGTGAAGTACTCTTTGCACATGCAAACACTGTGTGAAAGCCTCTTGGCAGATAAGAACTGTACTGGGAGAGAAAAAACTCAGAACTGTAACGTTTTGCCGCTGGGGAGAAGATGGTATTGTCAAGAGAGTCTAAACTGGGGATACAATACATGAGGCAGAAGCAATTTTCAGTGCTTAAAAGGACTACACTGACTTTTGGGGAAATTAACCCATTGGTCAATTTATCCTTTATGTGACAAGAGGATTGGTAGAAAAAAAAAAAGGTGTACCTCAGTGGTGCTCCAGAGTACTGCTGGGTTTCTATTCTGCCAGGTAGTTTTCATTCTAGCTATCTAATCAGGGACTGATTTAGACCTGGGACTGCAGGTGAATGCAATTTACTTGCTGGTAGAGAACCAGCAGGACCCCCGAGGACCGGATTACTGCTCTATCTTTTTACATTATATAATGGTAGTTGCCTACGGGCACTTAACGTATTGTATGCTAATGTGTTAGCTTGCGCACAGGACAGGGATATCCAGAGACACAAGAGACTCCTACTGCAACATGTAAAAGGCAAATTGACCAATGAGAGCACTCCTCAAAAAGTCCTTTAAGTTTTGGCCTCCGTGATTTCTTATTTTAGATTTTTAGCTTGTAGGTCAGAAACGTCTTAGTTCCAGTGTATCTTGAATGTGGCATCTAAGACTACACCTGGTATTAAAGTTGAATCTGTATCTGGATATCCTATCTGCAAGGTGTAAATGCACACACAGCACGCATTGTGATCAGAATGTGATCAGTGATCTGGGGTGGGTTTCCTGATAGCGATTGATCTTGAAAATTCACGTCATACTTCGGGCAGTTTCACGACAATTCTGGAAAATTTCCAAAGGATATCATGAAGCGATAATTTCAGGAGATACTTGAAGAGATACTTGGTGAACCCCGCCCACAAAGCAATAAAGCAATCCAACAGATTTCCCGCCTGTATATAATGTAATGTATATAATATAACGTGCATTGTAGAGGCTACCAATCTTGACGTTAAAATGCTACACAGAGCCCCTTTAATTAATTTAGATTTACCGATTAAATGTCACCAGTTACAGTCATATTATTACTTTTCTCAGTAACGAGTACTGTAATAATATTAGAGTTACCAATCAAATATTTATTTTTACATCTTTACTTTTGTTATCACCTCTTCATATTACATTATTAGGTTTAATCTCCATCCCCAGATTTGTTTTTGTCATAAATAAAGGACATGTCACACACCGCACACTCCGCTAGCTAGCTAGCTAGCTTGATTAAAAATGGATATTTTTACATTCAGCCACTGGAACAAATTACATCTCCCAGGGAGTAATAAGTAATCCAATATTACTTTTGAAACGAGTAACGATATTACATTTTTTGAGTAATGAGCCAAACACTGTTAGTCACCCAGTGTGGTGAATTCAGTGCTTGGTCTCAAAAAGTTTCACATTTTCATGAGCGACAGATTTGCAAAATGATGTTGCATGCAATTAAAAGATAAAAAGCGCTGCGTTTTTAATGCTGTCTAACTTGACATCCCGGAGGATGCCTTCGATGTTTTTAGACTGACTGGATTTGTTAATAACTTATAATAGCTGAGCTTCATTTACCCAGTGCAATTGACCACCTGCGCAGAACTCAGTATTCAGATTTAATGTTGCATCTTTAATGTTCAGCCAATCAAAATGAAGCTTTCACAGAAATCAAGATGTGTGATGTAAGGACAACCAGTTAAGTGTTGCTTTTGCTGCTGTTAAAAAAAAAGTAGTGTGAATGCACCTAGTACACATTGTGGTCATAGACTCAAAATGTTGTTTTCCAAGGGAAGTAGATGGAGCCTATACAGTGCACTCCCTTTCTGTCCAAAATGTTGTATGATCACGTCTGTATGATGCATTTCTGCAGCGATATAACTTTATTAGGACCTCTCTTCCCCAGTTTTATATGCAGGAATCATCCTCTCCTGCTGCAGAGGTTTTGGCAAACCATAAGAGGCTATACACTGTGCCAATGATTAAGGTGCTGTTTGAAAGCTCAGCCCATTTGAACTCTGTTCCCTACCCTTTCTTTTTCTGAATCATCATCTCATGAGCACAGCTAACATTCCTTATCTCCCTTACACCTGCCCTCTTCTGTTCTCGCTCCTTTTCCCCCTCCACCACCACCAACCTCTCTCTCGCTCCCTTTCATTTTTCTTTACAGTTCCAGATTATATTTCAGCGGGAGATGAGGTAATTGTGTTTCTGACCCCATTGAAGTTAACACCGCACAGGGGAAGAGGCAATGTCTTCGGATAGGTGATTTATGCAAGATCGTGTGGGTTTTTGTGTTTTTTCGTAAATTGTGTGGGGGCGTGCAGCCAAAAATGATGCAAAAGCTTTCTGTTGTGGTTAAAATCTCCTCCTAAAACAACGAGATGCATGCTTTTGATCTGCTGAAGAAGTAACTGATCGTTTTTTCTACTCGTAGTAATGTTTTTCGTGTTGCGCCCCCCTACTGTACAAGAGGAGCCCTTCAATTGACATTGAAAACCCACCAAAAACCCTCAAGAAAACTAATTACAGTCATATTTCCCCAAATTAACTTCCTTTGCTCTCATCATCACATCAGGCATTGCAAGAAAAGAGGAACTCCGCTGAAAATGTGCAATTTAAAACCACTCCACAGCCAGTTTGCTGCAACTAGCGAAGCCATCGAAGAGGAATATTTGTCTGGCTCCCTTTGGAGGTTGTACAGTGTGAAGCTGCTCGATACGTAGCATTAGGAAGGAATTTTGAACCTCACAAATATGAAAAAAAAAGTTTAGTGCTGGAAAAAAATGTCCAACTGTTTTGTTTCTTGCCATGTACGGGTAAACTGAATAAAGAAAGAAAGAACGAAAGATAGTTCACATCAGGTAGTTGAGATTTTTTTTTTTTAATCACTAGATGTGAGGCATGTGCTCAAAACTAAAAAACTCAAGTACCACGACTACCACTATCATCCAGATTACTCAGAGGCCCCCATTTCACTTAGACCTCAACATGAATAATTCACAAATTCATTAACCTAAGCAATTTGCCCACAGCCCTCTCCTCCAGCCGAGGCAAAAAAAAAAAAGCTCTATTTGTGGAGCTCTACCCAGAATGTGTTTGACTTCATTTCAGAGGTTTCAAAAGTTGTTCTCTGGGGCAGCAACAGCCTGCCACGATGATGATGATAACAAAGATGTGTTCTATAATGAGTGACAGGTATATCCTTTTGGTGATGTTACATACAGCATGCATGCCTCTGAGTGTGCTGTATATAATCTGGGGTTTTAAAGGTTGTAATTTACTCTTTGGTCAAATTCTTGTCTTATTAGCCCAGTGCTGTTTTGTGAGTTTGAGTGTTTGGACTACTTAATGAAACCAATGTGGATTTCCATGAAGGCCGGCCTTAACTTTAACCTTGACTCATCACGATTCCACACACGATTCTCAAAAGCAAACCACTAACCTCTGTATTCATGAATATTTGACACGTGAAATATGACACCATTTAAGATGCATGGTATCACTCTTACACGGGGCTCAATTAAGACAATATACAGTTACACACAATATATGACATTTTGCTGTCAAAATGTAGTCAAACAGCTTCAAGAGTTGCATGTACATGACGCTGGGTCTTTAAAAAAAAGAAACTTCTGACATGAATTTTTCATCTTCATCATCATCATGTATTTCGTGTCTTACAGAACTCTGCATGCACAACATATTGATAAATGTTCCTATACTATACTGACAGAAATGACACGCAATCAATCAAGATATGTCTGAAACAGATAGGAATCGATGTGGCATGTCTGAAATTATACTTTAGCCAACCTTGACACATGCTTAATGTGCAGATTCAAGATAACATCTCCAAGGACGCCCATGTGATTGAGTGGACCGGTACATTTGCATGAATAGCTGTCCACATTAAATTGCTCTGGGGTTCTGGAGCCAGCGCATAGTATGCTGTACATTCACATTTACATTTTAGGCGTTGAGCTAATGCTCTTATCCAGAGCATCTTTTTTTAACCTTGAAATGAAAACCTTTATTTACCCAAGTGAGGGTGTTTTACTGAGCATGCTATCAGTGCACCATCCTGTTTCGGATTCATGCAGAGCTCCATAGTGAAGAACCGGAGCAAACTGAATGAATGAAACCTCAAATGTGTGAGGAAAAGCGGATCAAAACAACGCCCAGGGATCCTTTTAGATTTCTGAGACAGTCCACTACAGCGCAGGTATGAAGGCAGTCTCACAGTCTGAGAGCATTTATGAGTTTTGACTGGAAACAAGCCATGAGGCGCTGGTCCGCATGTTCCTCAGCTGTGCACCTTTGTGACCAGTCAGATAGTGTTTTGTTACCATGGTTCACCAGGACAAGGGAGACAAGAGCGTTACGGGCTCTATCCAAAACCATTAAATAATTCAAATCGACAAATAAATAATCAAGCAAAGAAATAAAAACAATAAATAAATCAACCCCGCAGAGAGATGTGGAAATATCATCAGTCAGAAAATGTAGTATGGTTAAAAATGATGGTGTTTTTTTTTTTTGTCCCTATCTTGCCCAAACCTTTTCTTTTCAGTAGCAAAACTGTATTCAGCAGATGAGAGAAAGGGAGTGGGGCAACTACACCCTAGTCATGAACCCATCAAAAGCACATGACCTTTGTAGTGTATGCAGGAGACATCAGCCTCCCCCCCCTCTTCGGACCACAGTAACACCCAAAGACTAACACATTCCTCTCCCAGGGTCTTCCTATGAGGTCAAGACCCCTGCTGTGCTCCCAGGGACCCAAGGAACCCCCTTTGCAGCAAAAGGTGGATTTCCCCCATAAAGCTGCCAAAAGTAACACATTGCAGGTTCGACTAGGCCGCTCTGGTGCCATTAGGAGATGGGACCGATGATAAGGGCCGGGGAAATGAACCTAATCTACCTTCCAAGGGAGACACAGAATAAGAGAACAAAGAAACTCTGGAATGTGTTGCAAAAATGTGCTTTCTTTATATGTTTTATTAGATTTAAACTTCACATCCTGTGGCAGATGGTGTGCCCTACTCCCCAATGTAGTATCTTGGTTATTCAAGGCACACAGAATGTGTTATCAGGACTTTTGGTTTACTCGCCAGTATTTTGTGGTAAGACAGTGATGTTTGGTGTCATTCAAACCCATTTGTTGTTAGGTGATTAAATATGTCACTTGCATCCCCAAAGGATCAAGAAAAACAATGTTTTCCAAACCTGAGCTGGAAATGCAGTTTTAGGAAAATGGGAATCACCGAGCATCCGGTTGTAAATCTGGTGCATGCAAATGAGGGAAACACCTACTTCCTGACTTGCCATAAACCCCTCTGACCCCTTTTGGTTTGCTCTCTTTACGAAAGAACACTCACAAAATCCCCGAACTGAACGAAAAAAGGGGGAAAACCCCTGAAACGGGGGGGGGAACGGGCAAAAACTCAGGGGGAAAAGGGACTCAAGAAACATCAAAAAAAAAACCCAAAAAAACTAACAACCGCCCTGAAAGCCTCCTGCAGCCCTTTCCTGAAAATTAATTTTAAACCCGGGTAAACTTTTCTTAGTAAGTCCCAGACCACCCCAGAGTGAATTTTTGGGCCCGAGCGGGTTTTGAGGGCACTCCCCCTAAACCAAGAAGACTCAAAACCCCGGTAAAAGAACCCCTATTATTCCCCTTCCCTAAACGACGTGGGGGTAAACACATGCCCTACCCCCTTTATCCACGGGGGGGTGAACTGTTGGCACGCCCGACGCCGACGAAAACGGCCCCCGGACCCCCACCCCAAAAAGGGGCCCCCCTTTGACGTCAAAGGCCCAGCCAACACGTGCGTGTTTTTTAACCTGTCCACTGCGATTTTGCGCGACGGTTCCAATGGAGAGAGGCCCCCGCTGACCCCCGAAAACCAGAGGAAAACCAACTTTCTTTTTGATGAGGGGGATGCAAAGGCGTGTTAAACTGTAAAAGTGGGGTTAGAAACTCTTCTTTTCCCCTCCTCCACTTTTTCTCTGCCCTTTGCCCCAAGTCCCCCGGAAATGTCAGGGGTCCCCCAGCCATCTTTCGCTTTTTTGCCACTTTTGCCGAAATTTTAAGCTTTTACACTCGGGTTTCTTTTTTGTGGTTTGAAACCCTTCCCTTCCCATCTTTGATCCAATATCATTTCCCACTCTTATTTAAAATATACCCTTTTGGCCATTTTTAAACTTTTCCCTTTTTTTATATATCTCTGCCAGTTTATTTTTTGTATCTTGTTGGCCAGTTTTATTGATTTTTTTGTTTTGGGTTTAGTATACATGAAATTCATTTTTTTGGGGGTTTTTTAAATTTAAAATTTTTAAAAAAATTTTTCATTTATGAAAAGGTTTTTGGGGGTGTCATTTTATATACCCTGACAAAAAGGTGGGAAAATCACTGAAATCTAGAGCCACCCTTTGATTATTAAACGATTTATTTTTTAAAGAACTTTTTCCAGTGAAAAACTGGGGGGGCCCCCGCAAGTTTTTAATTAATAAGATTTTAAATTACTAAAATTTTTTTAATAATTGCCCAATTTTTCAAAATTTGACCAATGCCCTCATGTTCAAACGAAGCTCAACACATTAATCTTTGGGTCCCTCCGTGGAGGAGAATTCAAATTGTTCCCTTAAATTTTCATGCCCAATATATATCAATGCATTTTAAAACTTGAAATAGGGGGTTTTATTAACAGTAGGGGTTTTAAAGTACCGAAGTTTAGAAAAAGGGCATTTGGTGAGCGAGTAACAAAAAATTAATAAAATTGGGGAAAAAGGGTTTTCCCAGTAAAGAGTTTAAAATAGTGAGTGATAAGTTTTTACGTCCCCGACGTTAAAAAGCCAGTTTAAAGGAAAGTGTGAGTGCATTTTGGACGTTTTGGGGTAACTAGTTTAAAAAAGTTTACCAATAGAATGGGGGTTTTTAAGCCTTGTCTTTTTTTGCTTTTAAAAACCAAAAGTCCCGCGGGCCCGGGACAAATTTTGTTAAAAGGGCCCCTTCAGAATAATTCGAAAACACTCCCCCCGATGCCCCTGGGGTGTTTTGTGAATTTTTGGGGGGGGGGGGAAACTCTCCGTTTCAATCTATACTCAATTAGAAACCTGATTAGGAGAAAATTGTGTGGAAACGTAGGAAAAGGTGCAAGGGGGATGTTTTTAGACGATGTTCTTAAAAAACCCCTTAAAGCAGTGTTATAAGATTTTGTTTAATGATTTGGTGTATGAAAGACAAAAAAATCTCTGCTTTTTTAAAAAGGCAAAATGTTTTCCGGAAAAATGGAGGGTTTTAGAATTTTTCTCTAAAAACACCCCCCTGAGTGAAAAAAAAACCCGTGTGAACGAAATACATGTCGGTTTTGCGAAGAATCTGCCCTTGGTGAAACCAAGGGAAAAATAATTTAGAGGGATGTTTTCTAAAAAACCCCTCTATGGCAGGGGAATGAGTGTTTATGCAGATGAAAAAAACCCTTGTTATAAAAAGGGGAAAAAATGTTTTGGGGAAAGGATAGTCTAACGATGTTCCCCTAAAAACCCCCTATGCAGGAATATATATGTGAATGTAAAAGTGTTGCTTTGGGCAACAGGGGGGAATCTTTTTCCCACGGGGAAAATAATTTTTTTTTTGAAAGAAAGTCCCCATTTTGCTGGGTGTAACTTTAAACCCTTTTTGGGGGTCTGTGAGTTTATTACTAGTCCCGTATTCCGGGTTTACGGAGCACGGGTTTTTTTAAAAACCGGGGTGGATGTTGGTATCTGCAGCCCGCAGTGTAGGCAAGTCCCCAAAAAAGTTATTTTAAGCTTTTAAAATCCACTGACCTTTAGACGGCCCCGCTTTGGTTTTTTAGCCTGAGGTATTTATTGATTAAATTTTGTTCCTGTTCAACACACACTATTAGCCTTTTATTTGGGGTGTGTTTTTGTAAGAGTTCGCTTGGGGTTTAAAGTGTTGGGGGTTGATTTTCATTTAAAACTCAGCTTTCACGCGACATTTGCTTTTAAACGGGGACATAAAGGCCCTATTATTTTTAGTCAGGGGATTCCTGTCGGTTAATTGGGGAAGCCCCCTTTAGTGACAAAAGTTGCTAAACGAGTTTTAACCCAAACCCAAAACCCAGGCTTGCCCATAGTTTTTAAAAGGTTTGGACACGGTTTATTATTTGGTTTTACTAATAATATTTCAAAATCAAACGCTATTTTAAAAATTTTGGGATTCCCCTTCCCTACCAGTGACCATTTTTAAAGCTTTTAGGTTTTGGTTTAGGGGATTTTTGGGGAATTTTAAAATAAAATATTTGTTTGGAAAGTTTGGGGGATTTACAATTGTTTGGGCTTTTTTCATGAAAAATTCGCTTATTTTAAATTTTGGGGTTTAGCTTATCATCCTTATTAAATTTTGTTTCTTAAATTTAAAAATTTTTGCATTCCAATTAAAAATTTGGGAAAAATTTCTATTTTTTTTCCAGTTTTTAAAATTATTTCCCTTTGGTGAAAACATTTTTCAATTTCATTCATTTGGATTTTTGAATTTCAAATTAATTTCCCTTTTTTGAATCTCAATTTAATTTGGTTTTTTAATTTCAATTTAGTGTATAAAAATCTTTTGGAAATTTAAATTTAAATACATTTTAATGCAATGAAAATTTTTTGGGCCTTTTGGGAATTTGAATTATTTACAATTTTGGTTTTTTAAAGGGACTAATTAAAATTTTTGTTTTTTCATTTTAAATTTTTAGTTTAAAACCCTCCTAACCTATTAGTAAATTTTCAAAGTATTCTGGTCACTGAGAAATTTCAGCATTAACTGTAAATACCTTTTACATGGTAAACACGAAGGCATAGTCAAGCTATCAAAAAACTATTTACCCCATTGTGGAACCCCACATAAGATTTTTCTGATCCTGATCAATAGTTGACTCTGAAAAGGGAAGTAGCCCCGTTCGGTATAAAATTTTTGCTTCCAATCTTTAATTTCAAATTTGAATTTTATCCCGATTAGACGCCCCCCATCCCCCCCTTGGGAACCCTTTTTAGTCAAAATGTTAAGGGGCCCCGCTGCAGTTGTTTAACAACCCTTTACACTTTTGAGCTTTAAACCCGATGATGTCACAGCTCAAAATCCAAAGGGGTGAGTAAAACGGTCAAAGGTAGCCCGCAGTGAATCTTCGGTACCCTTTGGTTTTTTAAATTTGGGTAGCTCAATCAACTAATTGACCCAAAAAGGGCTGATCAAAAAAACAGGAACCCAAAAGGGAAGGGAATCCTAGTGAGAACAGGGAGGTTGAAGCGGGGCAATCCCCCCTTTGAAACTTTAAAAAAGCACGCGGGAAAAATTAGACCAAGAGAAGGAAAAACTCTAAAGCACTACGAAAAAAAATTTAAAAGAAAGAATTCAATGCCAAAAGGGGGCGAGATGAAAGTAAAAAAGAGTGGTAGCGGGCCCCACGGTAATAATGGGGGTAGGAAACAGAAGATTTCCCCCCCAAAACAGAGGTTGCAGTGAAGCTTTCCCAAAATGCAGGGGTGGTAGAAAGTCAAGCAATGCCAAAAGGTATCAAGAAAGGTTTTGGAAACAGGGTGAAGAGGTTTCCCGGGGGAGATAAATGAAGGTCAAAGTGAACTAAAATCTCGGCTGGTGGTGAACCCCGTCACAACAAGTTAGTTCCCTTAAAATACCTAAGCAAATGACCCAGATGGGGGATAAAGGGCCCCCCCAGAGGACACGGTCCCCCTAGCACACCCCCCTGGGGTGATACCTTTTCCCTCCGATTTCCCCTGCCCCCTCAGGGTCCCAAACCCAAAATTTAGGGTCCCACCTTTACATTTAAACGCGGCCCTTTACCCCAAGGGGTGCTGCAGGGAATTATTTAAAATTGGGTGTAACATTTCCAGGTTCGAGCCAGGTCCCAAAGGGGGCCCAAAGGGCACCTATACCTACCTAAAAAAACATTGACTTCCCAACCCCCGTAAATTCCACAGGGCCCCAGAAGATGACAGAAACTATCTGATGAAGGAACGTCCCGCCCTGAGGTTTAAATACTTCCTTTAAAGACAAAACCCCCACACATCCTGGGGCGATATGAGCGGGTATTTTCAATCCCTTTATGCAGGAGTTCCTATCACCGTTTTGGGGGATGGGCTGACAGCGCCCGGGGGCCCTCAAAAAAGGGAAGACCAAAAGCCCCCACAACAGTACTATCATCGCTTTCGAAAAGCTTACTTTGGTTTAGAAAGAAAACCAAAAAATGGAGGAAAAAACCTTTAAAATTTAAATTTCCCTTTTCATTTCAAAAACCCCCACCCAAACCAGTCACCCTCTTGGGGTGTCCTTTTCCTCGTCTTTTTAAGCCACCCAAATACTTAGTTGGCTCTCCCGGGTTCATTAAACCCAAAAAAAAGTTGGGGGAAGAATCCGGGGTCCAACTCAGTTCCCCAATTGACCCCAAAAGTGACAATGGGGAATTTTTAAGATGCTCACAACCCTGGGGGTGAACCCGCCCTCTATTTTAAACCCCGAAAGAAGCCAAAGGGCCCCTTTGGGCCCAAGTCCAATAAAATCCCCAAAAAATAGGAGCTATAGTCGCAACCCAAACCGAAAGGGGAAAACAACGCTATTTTAACGACTATAGGGGAAAAACCCCCAAAAGGTCCCAAAACGGTCCCCTGTTGTGAAACCCTGCCCGGGGGGGCCCTCTAACCCAACCGGGTTAGGAGACAAATTCTTGTCGACTCTTTTGCAAATTGAATTTCAAAATACTTTATGCCCACCACTCCCCCCACCTTTGGTCTAGTTTTCGCCCGCATCCCCGTAAATTTGGGGCACTGCTTTACATGATGGGTGGCGCTGTCTCCGTCAGGTTTTTGCCCACACTGGGCTCTGACCCCCGTTTTTTCCCCCCTTCGCAGGATCCTTCATTTAGACGATGGTCCTTTGCTTGATGGATGCCCATCCACCAGCAACACTCGCCACCGGCCTTAATCTTTTGGGAGTTTACAAAATTTTTTATGGCAAAGCCCGGTGAGGTTTTGGAACCGGGGGCTTTTGTTTCATGTCTCGACGCCGCACTTTACCTCGGTTTGTAGGGCTCAAGCCAAAGGGGGGGTGAGGATCATGGTTGGCCCCCGGACACACCCGTGCATTTAAATAACAGCGATTTAAATCGGGGTAGCCCGTTGGGCCCCAAGGGAGCTGATGCAAACGGAATACATCCCCGGCTGTAGTTGCCAATTTAGGGCCCTTTAACCCCAAAACACAGGGCCCCTTACAATGCAGGGGAACCAAATTTCCCCTGGTTTAGACCAAAATTTGAAATCCATGTTTTTCCCTTTGAACCCGAAAAATAAACAAAACAGCTGAGGGGAGAAAACATACTAGACCAAAAATCTTCCCAAATGGGGTTTCCAAATGGGGGACAAGGGTGGGGATTACTTTTTTTTCTACCAAAAAAATTTCTCCGTAGCCCCCAGGATAGGGGGGTTTCCAAAGGGCCAAAAAATCCAAATTTTTTAAAAGGATCCCCCCTAAATCAATTAAAACATTTCAAAAAACCCTTTACTTGTAGGGGACAACCAGGTAAACCCCCTAAGTCAAATGAAAAAACCCAAACCAAGGGGACAAAGCCGGGAAACGTTGTTTTTTGGTTTTTTTTTTATTTAAAAGTTGTGTTTCTTTTAGTTTCTCAACACGTGAAGGAAACAAATTTATTGCAAATGGGGGTTTCAGTAATAATTTCCCTTTTGAGTACTGGGTGTTTGGTATATTCCTTATGTTTGTGAATCCCAAGCTGGGAGTTTATTTTGTTTTTCATCTTTTTTTGCAATAGCACTCAACCCGAAATCAGTCACCCGGGCCCCAGTTCATGCATTGTTTTTAAAGAAACAACCCCGGGTACGGAAACCCCCTAAATGCCGGGAAAACCCCCAAAAAGGGGTTCATGAGGGCTCAGCACCTACGGGAATGTTCCCCGAAATGTTACTACTATGGCCTCTGTAACCCCTTGGGGAGGTATGTTGGACCCAAGAAACACTGATGAAAGCTGAAAGTTTACATTACCCCCATGTACAACAGCTCCCTTTTGGTTTAAAGGTTCCCCCAAACGACCCAAAGCAATTTGTAGGTGGTTTTATTACAGCAGGGAACCCCAGTTAGCTCACTTTTAGGGCCCCTGTCCAAAACTTTTTTTAAGAACCCAACGACAGTCAGGAAAAAAGGGAGGAGAATTTCCCAGGGAAAATTCCCAAGGTTTTGAAGGCAGAAACTTGACAAGCTGTGTAGTTACAGACCATTTGGGAAATTGTACAAGAACAATCTAAGCTTCCCCCTCACAGCATAGCCCTAACCAAACTTTTCCAGGACCTCAAAACAAACCCTGTCTGTTTTTTTCAGACCGGATCATTTCTTTAACCAAAAATTTTTCTCCTTTTGATACTAACCTGCTGGGATGAGGCCATTCTTCTGTTTTACAGCCTTCCATAGGCCCCATTCCAACCCATGTTTTTATCTCTGCAAAAGCATTGACAAAAAAGATATTTTACTACCCCTGTCCCAGTAAGCCTTCATCAGAGATAAAACCCGGGTGGGGCCAGGCACAAACCAAAAACTTTTGGTTTAATGTCCCCCGCGATTTCAAAACCTGTATTTTGGGAAATTTTGGGGATTTCCCCCCCAACTATAAGAGTTTTAAAATGAAGTTCCCATTCATCGACAAACCACCTTGGTTAGGGGCCCCCAAATTTTAAGGGACAAATTTAATTTGAGGGGGCCCCCAAAAAAAATTTATTAAATCCCTAAAAACGGTACTTAAATATTGAAACCCCAAATTTGAGAACCCAAACTCCTTTACTAGGCTTGGGGCCCTTAGCTTTAAAGTATTTTAGGTGCCAGGGTTCCAGGTTTTTTATTGACGTTTGTTAAATTTCTTCTTTTATAGATGCAAGCGAAGGGATGCACAATTTAAAAGTTGCCCCCAAAACTTTAGAGTTTGAAATTAGGAAACCTCCAAACCCCTTTTTAGCGTCTTTGCCAATCTAACTGTTAAAGGGGAAACCCCCCCAGTCCAAATAAAGGGAAAAGGGCATAAACCCGCCCCCAGATGAAATTAGTCAGCAAAATACCCCGGACAATACCTTTTGATTAGTATTAGTTTACCCAAATTTTGTTGGATTAGAATTTTTTCCCCTAAAATAGTGTAAAAGCTTATGTTTTCTTTCCCCCCTTTTCTATCATTCTACCCTTTTGGGGAGGGATGCATCAATTCCCCTGCAGAAGAGGATTGGTTTTTGTTTTTAACCCCGGTATCGTGGGTGTACCTGTTGTTTTGTCGTCCCCAAAGGGTTTTAGGAGGTTTTCCATTGCCTTTCGAAGTGGGGGGTAAAGTAGTGTATGCAGGAGACATCAGCCTCCCCCCCCCTTTTTGGGCCACAGTAAAAACCCCAAAAAAACACATTCCCCCCTCCCAGGGGCTTCCCATGAGGTCAAGAACCCCCGCTGTGCTCCCAGGGGCCCAAGGGAAACCCCCTTTTCAGAAAAAGGGGGGATTTCCCCCTAAAGTGCCAAAAGGGAACCCAAAAATTTCAGGTTCGAAAAAGGGGCTCTGGTTTCCATTAAGGGGATGGGGGAACCCATGATAAGGGCCGGGGGGGAAAAAAAACCCAATCTACCTTTCCCAAAGGGGGGACAAAAGAAAAGAGAACAAAGAAATTGGAATGGGTTGCAAAAATGTGCTTTCTTTTTTTTTTTTTATTGATTTAAATTTTACATCCTGTGGCAGATGGTGTGCCCTTTCTCCCCCAATTTTAGATTTTTGGGTTTTTTAAAGGGACACAGAAAAGTTTTATTTTAAACTTTTGTTTTTCTGCCGTATTTTGTGGTAAGACAGTGATGTTTTGGGGTCATTAAACCCCCTTTTTTGTTAGGTGATTAAAAAATTCACTTGCATCCCCAAAAGGGTCAAGAAAAAAAAATGTTTTTTCCCAAAACCCGGCGGAAATTTCAGTTTTAGGGAAAAAGGGAATCACCCAGCATCCCCGGTTTAAATCTGGGGGATGCAAATGGGGGGGGGGAAACACCTACTCTCCCCGGGCTTGCCATTTAAAACCCCCTAGCCCTTTTGGGTCCTTTTCTTTAAAAAAACCCTCACAAAACTAAAGAACTGAACGAAAAAAAGGGGGCAAATCCCGCAACGGGCGGAGGCAAAAACTAGGGGGGAAAGACAAACAAAAAACATCAAGAAACATTTAAAAAACCCCCCCCAACTAAACCCTCTGCAAAACCCTCCCCGCAGCCCGTCCGGAGCCCCCCCTGTAAAAAAAGTTTGGGAAAGGGTCAAAAATCCTTTCTCAGCTCAAGACCAGACCAGCCCAATTTAATCCCTTTCCGGGAAAGGCCGATTTGGGGGTCATCCACCTGATCCAAAAAACTACGAAAACCCCTAGAAGCCCGCCGCTATCTATCTTTTTCCTGAACACGTGAGTCAACACATCGGCCCCCATCCCCCTAATCCCCTGAGGGAATGTTGGCACGCCCCGCCGACGGAAAAAACGGCCCCCGGAACCCCACTCCACAAGGCCCCCCTTCGTCGATGGTCCAAACCCCACGTGGTTTGGGGTTTCTGTCCACTGCGAACTGCCACGGTTACCCCGGAGACCCCGGGGCGCCCCTTTACACCCGGAAAACCCGCGGGGAACCAACTTTTTTGTTGATGACGGGTGATGCAAAAAACATGTTGAAACTGTGAAAGTAGGTTTTGAATATCTCCTCTCTCCACATTCTTGTCCTTCTTTCCCCGTCTCCCGGGGGAAAATGTAACTGTCCCCCAAGCCATCTTTCCCCTGTTGCCAATTGCCCCCAATTTTTGACGCATTTTCAGTCAGGTCGTTTTGTCGGGGCAATTTTCCCTTTCCATCTTTTTATCCCCAAAATCATTTGCCCCTTTATTTTTATATAAACCTCTTGGGCCCCGTTTTTTCTTTCTACCCCTTTTTTGAAAAATATCCTTGCCATGTTTATCTTGCTTCTTTTTGGAAATTTTTATTGCCAATTTTTTTTTAGTTTGTATACATGTAAAACATTTTAAATTTTTTTTTTATTTTTCATTGTTTAAAATCTTTGCATTTATGAAGAAAATGGCTTTTTTTTGTGTCATTTTATAAATCCCGGACATGGGAAAGGGAGAAAAACACTGAATCTAGAGGTCATTCTTCCGATTATTAGACTGATATCATTTTAAAGAGATATTTCCCGTTAAACGGTGGTGCCCCCCAAGTGTTAATTTAAAAAGATATTAATTACTAAGAATAATTTCAATAATTGTCAATTTTCAGAATTGACCAAATAGTCTCATCGTTCATAACGAAGCTCAACACACTACACCTTTTAGCTTCTCTATAAATAAATGACATCACCTCAGATATCGCTGTAGCCAATCCCCCCCCTTAGTCGGGAGGAGGCCGCACACCGGTGATGTTTCAATTTGCGGCGTCTGAGAAATGTCACGATCATTTTTGTGTGATGGAATTGTAGAAAATGCCGGCATGGTCGTGCCATCTGTCTACAACTTTGTTCTGTCTACAACTCTTTTTCTTTTTCTCTCTCTCTCTCTCTCTCTCTCTCTCTCTCTCTCTCTCTCTCTCTCTCTCTCTCTCTCTCTCTCTCTCTCTCTCTCTCTCTCTCTCTCTCTCTCTCTCTCTCTCTCTCTCTCCTCCACCCTCTATTTCTCCTACGCTTTGTTCCCACATTGCTATGCGATGATAATGGATTATTATGGAGTTATGTTTGCTTTGTCCTATTACAATGGAAAATATTCAGCACAGACAAAGGTTTTAAACACAATAGCTACACAGAAGATGGAATATTCAATATTTCCTTTTTCTGACGTCGGGTGTTTTATTGGTTGTGTCGTAGATTTACCAAGGCGCTAAATGCGATGTGGTTACCCCGAATGATGAGGTTGCCGGTTCAAATCCCATGACCGGCTCTGAAAAACCTGAGAAGGAGACAAACAAAAAAGAGCTTGCTCATCCCATAAATTAATACTTGGGTAGGAAATTGTAATGATGCTATTTGGTGCACACCGCCCCTCCCATAGGATTGCATTAAAGGAATCATCGATCTTGACTGCTGTGAGCATTACTTTCTTCCTTTCATTTTGCAAATCTCATCTAAATATGGCACGCACACATTTACAAACAATACAAATTAGACCCAGGCGATATTATATCATTATGTGTGCTGCTTCCAACTTTTCAGCAGGACATTTTTGTTTTGTTTGTACTTTGTTTGCAGTTATCAATCCAACTTGGGAGAAGAAATCCTGAATTACGTCAGTGGCGGCCGGCGAATCCACAAGCCAGAGGTGGACCGCTGCTGAAGATGAAGATGTGCAAAAATGAAAACGCTCCACCGAAGCGAAATACCACTTTTTTTTTTTTCCTTTCCCCATCAACGTGCAGCTGAACAAGGCAAACGCTCGAGTGGAGCGGCTCACTCGCCGAAAAGGACAAAACTGGTCGTACTGGGCGGCTCCAAGTGGAGTGTGTATTTTATCCGCTCTCGTATCAAACTACTCCCTCAGGCCATAGTGGTAAGTAATGTGGAGCATGGAATCATTAGCATTTTTTGACATATCTTTTTCTAATGGCACTTTATTAGAACCCCAGCCAAGGTTGAGGCTAATTTATTGTCGGTTCAGCTCATTCAGAGGGTGGATCTTTCTGAAAGTTTTGAGCTTCACTGCCGAAAAGGTTCTTTCATCTAATAAAGAAATAATCCAATTTATTATTGCTCTATCATCAATACGTATGTCGTCGTTTTGATTCATGTCTTGAATCGATTCAATTGAAAGGGCCCCAACCGTGACCCCTTGCATTACTTATATTGAAGCTCGAATGAAACAGTTCCGGCCTCAAACTCCCCCGAGCTCTTTTCATTTTTGTTACACATACCTAAGTGAATGTAATAATAACTGTGCCCGTCCAAGGTTATCATATTAACATGGAGAAATCTGCTCGTGGTGAGGTGAAGCCGATCCTTTAAGCCCACAGACAAACGGTATCGGCGTCCTATTTACATGCTAAATGCGTCTGTTATCCGGAACGTATTAATAAGCTAAATATATCTGCACGCCATGGCATGACAGAGAGACGGAGCTCTGCAGGCAATGTAGCTCATTATAGCTGGCTGCGACATGGCGCACTCGCTAATACCTCGCTAATGTTTGCTCATCAAGATGACCTGCAGGGCATGCCCGCTGTTAAGGAGCTCTTAGATCCACAGTGGGAGGCTCAGCGGTAGAAATTGCCATCTCCATTGGTGCCATTTGTTGAGTCTTCATTGTAAGGGCGCTGAGGTATAGGCTATGTAGCGATCATGCTAGCATGGCATAATTGAGCCACACACACAAACGCGAACATACAGCAGGTGTGCAAACATACACACATGCTTGTATACATATGAAGGCGTGAAACTGACCTTACACTGCTCTACCGATATGGATGTAGCCTCCTTGCTTCTCATCGAGCTGTCTATGTGTCTTTTGCTTGCAGTAGTTCAGCAAACATGCAGTGAAAGTGGGAAGATTCTGTAACTGTGACTATTTGGGGTGCTGGTTACAGGCAGTTGTCAGAACGATCGCATTATTTTCATTACGTCCAATTGTCTCGCCCATTAAAGTAACTCTGATATTTTGTTCCCGCAATTCTGGATATCACGGACGGCACTTAGCCAACGTGATCCTCAGTATTTCCCCATCATAATAAATCATATGAGCAAAGTTCAGAGTAATCAAAATAATTCATTTTTCTGCTTCATAATTGATAGTTGCAAAGTATTGCATGCATGCACGGGGTGTATATACCAGAGCCGCGACCGTGATCCAATTTCTGCTCAGTAATAGTCGCGAGTTCCATAAATAAAAATGCAATTATAAAAGGTTTAGCAAAGCAAAGGCACATCTGCAGTGCAGCTGAGCATGACAGCTTACATCGGTAATCCTTGGGTACAATGACTCGCTTACAATCATGTTGACTTGTGATATGGAAACCAGGCTATTGAATAACACAACAACAAAAGTAAACCAAAAAAAAAAAAAGACAAAATGAGAAAAATAAAAAATAAAAATAAAAGAACTAACCATCACTGAAGATGTCTCTTCTCATTGCAAAACTGACCTTTTAATGTTAGTTGCAAACTAGCAAGACTTCTCAGGGAAGTATCAGGATCAATGCTAAAATCTCACATGTAATGATCGTTAACACCTGAAGGACGTGGTGAGGCATCACGAGCACATCATAATCCCAATATAAGAATATGTGCACCGCTCTGGCATAATAATGCATCACATCAGGAAAATTGCCATTACCAATTGCCAGTCATTTGCTTTGTAATTCGCTCTGACTCATACGTTGCCTGCAGAAAGCATTCAGACCTTTTTTTTTTCCATAATCGCAATCCGTGATCGTGAGTCAACTGTGATCTGCTCATGGGATTGGTGCTTGCAGACAACAACAACCTGGTGAAGACGGTGAAAACGTGTAATCACTGCCCCCATCCTCTCTCGCTGATGATTCCCCGTCTCTTCACCTTTGTCCCGACTCTCCTCGTCTGCACTCTCACTTTCTCCTTTCTCGATTTGCTTCCACCTCATTGTCTCTTCCCTCGCCACTAAAATCCTATTCTTATTCGATCCTATTCTTCAGCGGGAAGTGCAGACACTGCCTTTTTCCTCCTTCCACGTTGCGGCATTCATTCTCTCAATGAAAGATTAGCTGATGTAAATACATGCAAGCTTTATCTTCATAGAGACCGTGCAAAGTATGTGTGCATGTAATATATAACTTGATAACCTGAACCTCAATTATAGAAATGATGCAGAAATGTTTCAATTACGTCGACTATTTCTAACTATTATACTTCAATACAAAAATAGCATTGTGGTTGAGATTCCATTGTACGTTGTTGCTTTGAGGCAACATGCACATTTTAACATTTCTCCATTTTATGTGTATGTATAAAAATGATGAAATGTTTCACAATGCATCTCCACTAACCTACAGTTGTGAGTGTATTTTTTTACAGTTGATCAAATGTGACAGAAAAATGCCTTTTCTGGACAATATTTGAAGAGTTGCAACCTGTTGAAGGCAGCAGAAAAGACGATTCAAAATAGGAGCCAGAGAGTCCTTATAAAACATTACATCATGGTTCAAGATGGCCTGTGTGTGTGTGTACCAGACCCAAAATTGATATGTGACCTAGAGGCAGGAGCGCGCCATATGGGTGAAGACGTACTCGGCAGTGCAACGGAAATTGAGCAACAAATGACACAGACATAATCTTTTTGGTAAGAAATAGATGCAGACAAAACCATACACGTTATTGAGAGAGGGAAGAGCATATTCGTTCTCTTTCCCCCCCGCCCAGATTAAATTTGTTCTACTTTCTTGCGTCGGAAGAAATCAACTGCTCCCCTCCGCAATGTTCCAGAAAACACATCAGATACAGAAACCGCAGTGTCAAAAAGCTGGTTCTTCTAATGGGAGTAACTCAAGTTTCTTGTCGCAGGTCTCCGTATCAATAAGGGTGCTAACAAGGTGTTAACAGCAGCGTCGTGGCCCTAATGCAAAGACGCACATGGCCAACACACATCACGTCAAATTAGATCAGAATTAGATCCAATCAAATGGAGCCATTGTGCTTTAATGACACATCTATTCCTGCAAATACATCTGTCCTAATTTGCGCGGATACAGACAGCAGTCTCTGCTCACACATCAAAACAGCTACCACTGCTAGCGTCAAATCAAAAGAAGCTAACACAAAGCCCCATACCGCAACTATTTATAGGATATATCCACTGCCCTATTTTCTGATATATTCCGATTTCCTGCGGGGATTTTTGGCACAAAAGGCAGAAATGTTTAAGTGAATGAATGTGAAAAATGTTTCAGGCAGTTCTGACGACTGCGACGAATCCAATGCCTCGCACATATAAGAGGTGACCTCCAGCTTTACAGGGTGGTTAAGGTGTTGAGTTGGCTGGAGGTAAGGCAGTTTGCAGTGTAATCTAGGCAATAATGCCTCCTGGTCGGGTTTTGTTAAAGTTATTATACTACTTCATTATCAAATATAAAAAAAAAAAAACTGTAAATAACACACAGTATCCATCCTAGATTATAGATAATCAATGGTTTATCAAATAGAAAGTAGCATCGGTCTGCTCTAGCCCATATAAACACATACATGTGGTTATCTACCCGATGATTTAAATGCTCCAAAGTGGCTTAACAATTCCCCACGACACCGCTGAGACACTGTTACAGTTAATTAGCACTGGAAGAGATCTCCCAAAAGGCTTTTAAGGAACAATTACACCAAAAAGGTGCACAAATACCGGGCCAGGAAGGTGAGAGGGAAATCTCCCCATCACTTTAAAAAGGAATCACTTCTGTGGCACAGATTCCTATTGGCTTGCCTTCAAAGAGACTGAGCTGTTTTAGACTCCAAAGAGTCCCCAGAGCGGGACTGCAGTTTTCCTGTCTCCCTCTCAATCCCACTTTGGTTGCTTCACTCTCTAACTCTCTTTTTTTTTTTCTCTCTCTCTCTGTCTCTCTCTCTCCTCTCTCTCTCTCGTTGAGACTGAATAGTCATGTTAACGCCGTAAAAGGTGAGAGAATAATATGCAGCTGCCGAGATCTCATACCTTTAAGTTTAATTTTTAATTTTTCTTCCTTTTTGTTTTGAGATTGCGTACGATTCTTCAGAGTGCCAGCAACAATTAAAAGGTGCTAGGTGTAAAATATTAGCATTAATAAATAATTACCATTAATTTTGGGACATTAGTGCAATTACCGTAAACAAACAAGACCATCATCGAGGGTGGCAGCCTCTATCGGCCCTCGCATTGCATCCACTACTGGATCGCTTCACAGCACAAAGGGAGGTTGAAAATTAATGTGCTGTGCTCGAGAGCCTTGTGGTCAAGGGCATTCCACTTATGTAGGTTTGGAGCAGTCACCCTGATATACAACATACACACAATTTGAAAAAACAAAAGGAAATGCACCAAAGAACCACCACCACCCTGATTCTGAAAGACACTGGCCGGGTGAATCTAGGTGAAAGCTGTAATCCCTAATTCATTACACTGCCTATTAGATTAAATTATGAATGGGAGATTTTGACGAGGGGGATGGGGAAGGTTAACAAGGGACTTGCAGGCCTTGTTGTAATTGAAACACAGACTGTGCAAAGCAAGGTGGAACTCAGTATTGGGAAATTGCAGATTATTCTCTGGGTTAATAACATCAGGGAGACTGGACACTTTTGCATTAGAGGAGTTAAACACACTGCAGTGCTTAGAAACTGTAGGGTCACCAGTATCCACAGGGTGTTTTTGGAATACAGGGACATAGAGGATGATAGAGATTTGGCAACAGCTGCCTTCTTAAATTAACACAAATAGTGAAAGAAAAGGGGAGATCCAGGGGCTATTATCCAACAAACACTGTGCCACTGTGTTTTTCATCTCGGAAAGTTTTACTTTAGTGGTTGTCGGATAATGGGGGCAACTTTTCACTGCTTGTATAATTAGATTTCTCATTTCGGGGTCAGGAGCCGTCTCATCCGTGAGTCATTGTTATACCTGAGTCTGCAGCAGCTTTCCCAGACAAACCATTCCTACAGTCAAAACACCCCGAGCCAATTTAAATTGGTAATCCTCGACATTCTCCTTTTCTTATTTAGTCTCCATCTTGGGTGCTCGGCACTCATCGCTGTGGCGTTTCTGCACTGCACTTCACAGAGATCACCTGTCAGTCAAACGGTGTGTCCAGTACCGTGACGTCTTTCTCCTTGGATTTTCTGTTGAAGGAGTTTTTGGTTTCTGTAGGTGGCGCTGTTTTCTTTATCTGTTCAGCCACGGTGGCTATCACTGCTCATGCTAACTATCCAGTTCTTCTTCTATTTCCTATTTCCTGTGTGCAAGACCTACCAGACAGTGGGTACAACAGCAAATGGAAAAGCTTTCATGCACTGGCTGGAAGGTTGAATCACTATTGTGTTATACCAATCAGCGATAGAGTAGCAAAATAGACATGAAAATATATCAATATATTATTATTTCTTCAATGCCATCCATCCTTCCATCACTACCATTTATCAGATTAAAAGCCTGGGAATTGATCGGTGAGGATCTTCTCATCAATGGAAACCCTCCTGCACAGCAGGCTTGCTGCTGCTCATCTCAACCCAAGGGTTAATCTGAAAAGGAAACTAAACGGGCAAATAAATCACTGGCGAACCAAAAAAGAGCATCCATTAGTGATTACTTTCAACAGGCTGAAAGAAGGTGTGGGGGGGGGGGGGTCGCATGTCACAGAAGAGCCACTTCTTACCTCACGGGTCGTCAGTGGAGAGTGATTGAGAAACTACGATCGATTTCACTTCACTTCAGCTTTTCTTTTGAACCTGTGTGAAAAACAATGCAGTGAGAGGAGTACACCCAAAATGAAATGAAAGCGGCTATAGTTTATTTTCATGTCATTTGGCCAAGACTGAGTTCATCCTTTGTTCCATCACCATAACGAGAGCAAATAATGATATTTTCCAGTGTACTGAGTTAAAGATAATAATCATCTTTCCAAAATGCTATGCAGTATAGGAAAAAACAACCATAACAACCATTTTTCAATATCAATAAAATATCGATATGGTTCATTATATTGTTACATTGTTATCTATTTCATTATCTGCTTTCCTTCAAAAGTGGCATCATTTGTTTCACTAATTTGAGTCACTACTGGTGAATACGGCTTCTGATTACATTCTAGCGATAGAGACACAAAAGTTGCGTTCCTTAAATGTGTTTTTTTTATGTTTTATCTGAGATGCACAGCTCCTTCAGTGTGGCATACCGTGACTCCCAGGCAACACGAAACAGGGAAACTCTGAAAGCTGACACAGCCGCTGAGTTAATTGCGTCAATGAGCCATTTGTATCGGCTGCATATTAGCGTTGACTGCTGATACACTTATGAAGCTAATTTGTTTCAACAGGCTCCCCACAGACTCTCCTCCGATTTAACACCTGTGTCTGTAACTGTGCGTTTGTGTGTTGGACTTAAATGTGTGTGTGTAAGTTCATGTGCATGCATGCTTGTTACCAGAGACACGATCGTCTCCTCTTACCTCCACTCCCACTGATGCTTTATTCACATTCCATTGCTTGCATCCTATTCCACAATCAGTCATAATCTCATTTAAAACTTCATTTCAATGCAAAGCGTGACGCAGTTTTTTTTTTCCCCCCATCTGTAAAATTGAAGCACCGAGGCACCGACCTGATCTCAGGATCAGCATTCCTACTCTGATACATACGGGGGGTATGTATCAGAGTAGGAATGCTGATCCTGAGATTAGTCAGCAAGTCCCTTCAAGGTATAATTGATAACTGGAGGCAGTGGTGGCATAGGAAGGATGGAGAGGAGACCAGCTGGGAGAATCTGGACGAGGAGGGTGACCGAGCACTCGCACTTGAGAAAGGACACTCAACCCCCTGACTGTGCCGGTGGAACTGTTTCGGTACAAGACTGCGGTTGTGCTGGGCAGCTCCCAGGGGTGAGTTTGTGTTTGTCCCCTCCCAGTCCTCCCTCCTCCCTCCCCGCAACTGTCGCTGCAAATACATGTCTTCACGGTCACATGTCCTAGTCTAAGGATTCTATATAGTCACATACATACAGCTCTTCCTAGGTACGTATGGGGCATTCACTGGTTATTCACAATGATATACAATATTGATTGTTTGGCCTGCAAAGGGCAACTCAACGTGGCTTCAAGCTGTTTTCTTTTTTGTACCTGGTATTCATTGATATGATGAGCGCACGCCCACACAAACACGCGCACGCTCAGCCTCCTGAACATATGCATGTCCACATGGATGTCTGAGGGCACGGTCAGCTCCAGCACGGTGGCCCCCGGGTTAAATGCTTCACTTCAAGTGCACATCAGCAGCCACGCTCCAAACCTCCAGGCTCTCCCCACTCCAGCTGAGAAGCCTCCCATTGGTGTTTGGGTATCAAACCACTGACCTTTTCGTTTTGATTCAGATGTCTTGCCCTTGAGTTCAGCCGGTCTGCCCCCGTCAATAGCCTCTAGATGTCTATATGAATAGGACTGTCCGCCCAGAATAACCAAATTTGTGCACAGCGGGTCTCGTTTCTGAAATGTCCCTTATGCACAAATGTGCTTGCGACTAAATCTGAGCCATAGCTGGGATTTTAGGAATAAAGGTATCTTGATGTCAAAATCAGTGGTTTACTCCAATTTTCTCCAATTTTCTGTGATATTCCCAAAGCTAAAATTAATTTCAACCATCGCCCAGGCCACAAATCCAATAAGCATCATTTTCATTTGTTTTTCATCATGTTCTTTGAAGCGATTGAATGATGGAATTGAAGATGAACACAAACACTTCACTACAGATGAGGCACAACAAATTATTTCTTCTATTATACTCTGTCTCGTGTCTTAGGTCAAGGAAAAGCCTGAAGAGTTTGGAGGCAATGTACAACTGTGACCAATATTTTATTATTATATTTTATTTATATTTATATTCAATTTTCTTTTTTTTTTCAGTATGGTCATGAACCTTTTTAGTGGAACAAAAACCTTTTATCTGCTGATGGAAATATTGCCCTTCTACATAGATACACACAGTGATGCTGCAACTCTGACTCATTCCCAATAGTATTAGCCTTACAATGTGATAAACCTTTGCCATTTCCAACTTTGGGCACAGCCATCTATGTACAAGTTGACGTGGCATGACAACACTGCAAAATAGACATTAAGAGACCACTGATGCTAAAAATATGTATTTTTTTATGGGGACCAGTGTAGACCCTGCTAGTGTAGTTGTTTTCTGGCTTCGTCCTGCTTCTCAGTGAATCTATTTCCTGTAAAAGTCGCCTGTGAATCATTGTCTCCAGGGTGTTTATTTTCCTGTGATTGTATGCCCACAATTATTATATCTACCAATATGCTTTATAAGTACTTTGTTTTGCAATATGTAGGTTGCTTTAGTGCTGTTTTTTAGCCACCCACCATGTTATCTGGGGTTTTCAAACCCTTTTTTTCCCCACCGTGAACAGAAACATCTCGGAAATTGCCAGTTGAGGTGGGGGCTGGGGTGAAACCAGGGAGTGCAAGGACAGGGACTGTATTTTTATGATCAAACACACAAATAAAAAATCTAACAAATAGAAAAAATCTAATAAATAGTACAGAAAAAGGACACAGAAAAAAAATAAATATAATAACAAGTGTAAAGCATCAAGGAAAGAAAAAAAACAGATATAGTTCAATGACTTTCTATGTCTTGCAAGGCAAACTGTTATTTTTTTCAAACTTTATTTATCCAGGAAAGATTTTGCTGCACTTACATTTTCTTTTTCAGCACAGCCCTGCTTCGTACCCATTCACATTGCATTAACAACTAGGAGTTGCCCAGCACAACCCGGTCTTCTTCTAGTGGGCCACTGCTCAAGAGTTGTTGACAGTCAGGAAAGTGTAAGTAACTCATTCACTTTCCCACTCCACATTTTCTCCAGACAGCCTGAGGATTTGAATCAGCAACCTGGCCCCTCTGTCTTTTGACTATATTCTTGGTGCCAGAAAAAAAACAAAAGCTTCTAGGAATGAAATCAGCCATTAACCATTAACTGCGGCAATCAAAAAAAAGACCTGAGGTGTTTTTAAATGCAGAATGGGGTGTTCCTGTTCCACACAACACCAGTCACAATCACTGTAATACACTGTGAAAGTGTGTTGGCGTCACTTTGTTAGCAGCGAACAAAAATTGGAACGCCGCGCCTGATCTCAGCGGGAGATCTCCTCATCTTTCTATTAATAACCTTGTAACTGTCGCTTGTGGAGAAATATTCCAACGAGGCCACAACAAACAGCAGGATACCTTCGCTGAAAAGTGTGAAATGTAATTTTGCTGATTAGTAGTACATGGGGCAATGCGTTTGTCCAGCAGGGGTGGGATCAAATCACTTCCATTTCAATTCAATCAGTCTCAATTCAAATTGTGAATTAAGAGGACAATTCACTTAGTAATAATAGAACATTCATGCTAAATTATTTTTTGGAAATAAAGACATTTTAATGGTAGCAGACTTTTTACAGTTTTTGAACGTTTAAAGCTGCTCTAGGGAATATTGTTATGTAAAAATGCACCTGTCTTATCACAAATCGGGGCTGTAATAGAGAAGAACGCCCCAAATTGAGATGCTGTAGATTCATCCTATTTACCCAAATACAATTCTGGTGTCAGGACATCTTCTCGGAGCGCAGGAAGTGTTCAGTCTAAGAGCAAAGTAGAAAGCTTTCTCCAAACGGCAGCGAGCGAGTTGGATGTTGGATGGCTGAGCTTCTTCACCGCCTCCGCCAGCCACCAAGTTTTCCAATGTAAGTTACATGATCTCTGGGTGAGGAAGTCCTCCGAGCTTTTCGAAAAATTCAAACAGTCATCAAAGTGCGAAGACGCCTAGTGCAGCTTTAAGAGGATTCACTCCCTGAACTGGTTACAGGTGTGTGGTGGTTGGTACTGTGGCGTGTCTAGTTTGAGTTTGCAGGGACCATTGATTTATTAAATAATATATATAATATTATATATATTATACATTGAAATATAATATAATAATAATATAATATTGCTTAAAATGCCATGAAGGAAACTTTCAGGCTATGTGTTTTCTATTTAGTATCATTTAGCAACCAAGAAAATAAGCAAGATCTTTTTTACAGTGTGAGGGAAAACAAAAGAAGGAGAGAGGAGGAAGCAAAATATGAATACTACCACTCACACAATACCCCTCTAGTTTGTTTATTGTAAGAGCTGATTTGTGTGTGGGAGTTTTTTTCCTTGTGCTCTGAACAATAGAAACTCTGCTTTCTGCACTGGCAGCAACATTGCATTTGTGTGTGTGAGCGTACGTGTGTGACAGCTATAGAGATAGAGAGAAAAGAGCGTGTGTGTGTACCTGCAGGTACACTGTTGGATAACACGAGTCGTCACAAGTTTCATCCACAATATGAAAAAATGTTTAAGCTGCGCTAGGCACAACTTTGCACTTTAGCGGCCCCAAGTGATGGCGAGGGATAAAAGTTTTTGAAAGTTTGAAGGACTTCATTACCCAGACATCATGTAACGTGGCATCAATTGCGCACTCCCCTGACCTACATTTCTTCTTCTTAGTGGCTGGTGGGGACCGGGGGTTGTGCTGTTGAGGAGAAAGTTTTGTATTTTGCGCTTAAGTTTCATTTTGTTACTTCTTGTGTACTGAGAAGATTGCCTGACCTCAACCAACACATGAAATTGTTTTGGGGCAAGTCGAGCAAATCTAGTCTCGAGTCGGCATTGGATGGGACGCTCTTCTCTGTCGCGGCCCCATTTGTGATTTATACAGATAAAACTGGTGTATTTTTACATACAAATCTTTCCTAGGGCAACTTTAATACAATCCTTCATGTACTCAAAGTTTTGACACCGAGAAGCTTCGTCCACCCTCCAGCAGACGGCCATACCATTTTCATGGCACAACATATGACTTTGCTGCTTGTTGCTGACACAGCGGCCCGCTTGCTCTCTCGCCGGGTCTAGGGAAAGAGGGGGCAGCTGCTCGGGGTCTTGACGACCAGTGGGCGATGATCACTTTGGGGCCAGCTGGCTGGTGCGTTTGCATTTGCATCCTTAATTTATAACAAGGGAAAGCTTTTTTCTGTGCATAATCAACACCGCTCTGGCCCTCCGGTGTTGGGAGTGTCCTGCATGCGATGTGAGTCTCAGACGGCACAGGAAAAAAAGCTAACACGGTGGAAGTGAGGTACAATTGTTAAAAGTGTAGCTTTTAAGGCTTATAAATGGCCCCGTTAGGCACTTTTATAGACTTTTGCTGTTGTTAAAGATAAACTATGGTGGTCAGGATAAAGGTTGCTGTAGCGGTTTCTTTACACGGTGCTGCTTCAGTGACAAGCTTTTGTGCTCTCAAGGCCCATTTCATGCTGTATTTTAATGGGAGTGTATGTTTACACGGACTGTATTGTACCGCCTGTATATGCCGCCGCCATATGTCGTTGTGTGCATAAACCGCCATGCTTGTGATATATTTATTGCTTTTTTTTTATGTCCTCTGTAAGGTCGGCTTTACACAGGCTTTGAGCTGTAGATTGTAAATAACCTAAAGCACTGCACATGTAAGTCTTTGAAGTAAATAAATGTCCTGTGCAGCTCACTGGGTACACAAAACACAAACACTAATGGGTACAACTCCTACTTTAGTTGCTCCTACTAAAGTCTATTAATGTCTAGTATAGATAGATAGATAGATAGATAGATATGACACTACTACTACTCTTAATAATAAAAAGAAGAAGAATAGTACTTTTCCTGGCCTAACAAATCACAATGAACACCATATTTGACTCCTCAGTAACAACAATTTGAAGTGTCTTTCAACATTAGTATGAATTATAGATGAAAATAGATTTTTTTTAAATGCCCCATGAATATCTGATACAGCAGAACAACAGGTTAAGAGCGTCGGCCCTATATACTGTACCCTGTCATAAAAACAGCCCCCACCAGTTCAGCCAATTCCATTTAAACGCCTTTTCATTAATTTTGAATCGCTAAAGACTTTCTTGTCAAAGGCTGGCAGGAATGGCAATGAAGTGAAATGCAAATTCCTCCCATTTTCTTCTTCAAATGAATGTCATATTCCCCAATTTGACTTTGAATTTGCCTGCCCCGTGAGATAAATGCTTTTTTGTAGATGCCCTGCATTCTGATGTGGGTTGAATGGATTCATTAGATTTTATTCAACCACCGCTCAAACAAAAACTCTCTTGCCCTCAGATCTCAGGTATTAACTACAGACTGAAGTAAACCGAAAGACGTGTTGTCACGACTGCGGTGGTGGACTTCTCCAAAAGGGTCACAAATCAAACTGTGCCATTCTCTCATCTTTGTCTTGGAAGATGTGACAATTTTAGATCTGGTGAATTTGCAAGTGAGCTTGTTTTTTTTAATGTTTTCTTGAGGGAGAGAAACAAGAAAGCAATTTCGGAGAGAGAGAGAGAGAAAGAGAGGTAGGACCCGACCTGTCAGCATCCATTCAGTGTTCGGATGCCACAATGGAGCAATTATAAATTAGCGAGCCAAGGTATTAATCCAGCAGACAGCACTTTGGGATTGGCTATTTGGCAGGGAACGCTTTGGCCTAAATCAGAGGTTGTGTTGAAATGGCTGATGCTAGGGGATGAAGGGACGAAAAGAGAGAGAGAGAGTGAGGAAGAAGAGAAGAGGGGTGAAGAGTGCATTGTCCCGGGCAGCAGATCAGAGGGTATATGTGCAAAAGGCTGACTACAGGTATATCCAGTTAATGAGACACTTTGGCTGTTGGTGGTAGTGGTTCGGTCAGACGTGGATGTTGGTAATGGGTATGTAAACTCACCCACACACACACACAAAGGATCCAAATAAGATGAATCCTGAATCCTTTGAACTATAACTTTGAGTCGTTGGAAGTCTAAAGGTTAGTCCATTTATTTTACGCTTTCTCAGACCAGCTGAGGAAATCGGCGTGTGAAACCCACAGCTGAATACAACACGCTCAGGCACGTTCACTGGGGGTTGTTGAGAGGCATTCTGGGAAATGTAGGCAAATCACTAACTGAAGTCGAAGCAGATGAGGCAGGTCGAGGGGAAAGTGGGTGCCAGCACTTCATCACAAAATAACTTCTGGAATTGAACATCACAGACTAATGATATATAACAGTGTAAGAGTATCCAAGGGGGTGGTTTTACCTTTAACCCAATTGTTCCAGTGGGACTGCTCATTAGCTAGCTCCCTGGTAGCTGCAGGAATATATAGCAGGGCTGGAAACACTTCCAGGGATGAATGAAGGTTAAAAAAATATATTAAAAAGGAAGAAATATCTCAGAGATAACTTTGGTACAAAATGTGAAATTGATTTATTTTGTTGTTGCCTGCCATTTAAATAACAACACTCTTTGATTTGTTACTTTGATTTCAATCCCGCTTTCAAGTGAATAATCTTATCATAATGAACATCTTAATGACTTGTCTGTCCATTCAATCCATTAAATGAGAACACGCTCAGTAATAAAGAGATCTGATCCAGAGATTTCAAGCAAAAGATGGTAATGCTAAGATACAGTTTAACAGACTCGTGCGGCTTTAGTGTATGTAACCATCCAATAAAAACTAATCAAATCTAATCTGAAACAGGTGCAGAAGGGGAAAAAAAAAACCTAAAGAACAGTTAAATGCTCCTGAGTAAAATAATTTCACGAATGCATGTAATCCGTTGCCAGATGGCCTCAGGCTTTAACAAGAGTCCCGTTTATTTTTCTCAAAAAGATTTTGAGCACCACCCTGCTTTACAGTAGCTGATTGCACCAAATAGCGCAGCATTCATCTCTGACCTTATTTTTTCGAGACAGAATGCCAGTTTACCTGAGCACAGCTGTGCATCGCCATCAGGTATAAGCCATTTGGGCTTATCCAGGTTTCCTAGGATTTTTGGTTTGGGGCGCATTGCCCACATGAAAGGGAATTTAGTCAAAGGGGCTCCATGAATTATGCAGCGGCAGAGTGGATTTGCAGTTCTTGCTGAAATTAATATGATGCTGAATAAAGGAATAATATGGAACTGGTGGAAGAGGAAACTTGAATGTTGAATGTGGAGTATTTGATCACATATCATACTATGTGTGGATGCAAATGCTCAAAGAATGGTCTTTTGCACACTTCTAATGTCTGTTATATACTTTATGTAATTTATAGTGAAATGCATATTAGAAAAACATCCCAATCTGAGACATGTGTAACCAATTATTTAATTTTCTAGTAAAGATCGTGATTTATCATCGAGATGCTCGGGTGGCATGCAGAAAAAACAGCCTCAAGGTGATCTTATTATCTGTACTGAAGGATTGTTTGAAGGATCGGTCTTGCTGTCCAGATGACACACTCTTAAAAACATGTTGGTCAAAAGGGGAAAAGACTTACACTGTGAATTGCAGAGCACAAGCAAACTGCGGTAAAACGCTATTGGTTTCAGTCTATATAAACTTTCTCTTCGACACCAAAAGCAATGCAAATATCCTGTATATGCTAGATAGATAGATAGATAGTACCAGTCTTTACCAGGGCAGTAAAGGGCTGTGTAAATATACAACTCCTAGTTATTTCAATTATCTGCTCCGTCAAGATGATTGCTGTGGAAAATGACACTATGCCAACCTGAGGTGATTTGGTAATAAGTGTGTGTTGCTTTGACAATTTGTCTAATTGACAGTCTATGACTCAATTTGTCTGACACTTTATTTTCAGTTACTACGTCCGAGTCACTGTCAGCGTTGGGGCGTGATTAAAAGGAAGGTTCGGGATTTGCGGAAGCCTATTCTTGAATCAAGCCCCTTTTTAAGTTGGCAGGGCCGATTTTTTTGTTACTTTGACGTTAGCCTCCTGATAGCATGTGTTAGCAATGCACATACACTACACCAGTGGTTCTCAATCCAGTCCTCAAAGACTCCCAGCTCTACTCTACCAATTAGAGGCTTTTTCATGATACCTTAATTGGTTCAGGTGTGCCTGAGTAGAGCTGGAGCTAAAACCTCCAGGACAGGGGTTCTTTTGAGGACTGGATTGAGAACCACTGCACTACACGACCAAAACTATGCGGACACCCCTTCTAATGTATATAATGGAATACTCCATATTAATGCCCATGATTTTTGGAATGAGATGTTCAAGGTGTTTTACCATGTAGTGTACGTCTCTTCAAGCAGTTTTACACTTAATCCTACAGTGACATCAGCTACGGAGGTATACTGGTGGATTACTGCACACGTACAGTGAAACCTACTCACACAAGGAGTGACTAAGTTCAGCTTTCCACCAGCCACCCGCCTCAAGCGTCCTTATTCTACACTTTACTGAGAGGCTCTGTTGACGCTCATGTCTTTCATTTGTTTTTAAACCACTCCCACTCCCCCCACCACCACCCGCGCAAAAAATAAATCGTTAGAAATTAAATTAGCATTCCCGATGACTCCCTGAAAAATAATGGACTCGTGTCCTAACATTCTCTTCCAGCACAGCGGCTATAGAGACTGCTTGTTTTCTCTGGGATGCCTTGTTGGGTTTGTGCCCAGGCAGTGGTCATCGGCCGACTGGTTTGGCATCGAGCTCCCGTGGGCAGCAGCACAGCTCAAAATGCGAGCCCATGGATCACAAAAAAGAACAAGGGCCCCCATAGCCTGCAGGGAATGTCAAATTGCAGCACTGGAAATAAATTGTAAGACAAACAACAACAAATCTGAGTGAAATATGATGCTATAGGGTGCTTATTTTTAATCACTGACCTAAAGAGGTGCAGGTCCAGCTGCAGTCCAACTTTTATTTGTTGGTCCCAGTAAACGGGTTAAAAGGTAGCTTGCAGGTTCCTCCTTCACAACACCTTTGCACCTTTATAGTCCTATAGATGTACATGCATTACTTTCCTGGGAATATTCCCCCCCCCCCCCCCATGTTTTTAATAACGGCGATTAATTGTTCTTTGTGGCAGGAGTGTAGGAGAAAATGACTTCAGTAAAACTCCCACGCAAACTTGAAAAATATATTTCTTCCTGGTATGCAATGTTTTGGTCTTAACGCCTCCTCTGGGCAACGGGCGTCATCATTTTTTTTACTTCTTCTTTAATCCAGCTTCTCATAGCGTTTGTAATTTCATACTGTCAGGAATTCACGAGGTCTCAAGACGTGGAATCAAGGGAGAGGTGAACCCCCAGCTGTGCTGTGTGGAGTTGTGGTGGAGAGGAAAGCCTGCCACCACCAGAGGTAAGTCTTCTCTGCCCACTCAAGGTCTGGCAGCTCATTACGTTCTATTCTCGACCATGTGTGAGAAATCGCCTGCAGGTACCGAGTCTTTTCCTTCCTTTCCCCGTACTTTTTTAGAAATCTGCACAGAAAAAAGGAAATCCTGTGAAGCCATTCTACAAGCGGGGGACCTGGTAAAGGCGAGGTTAGGATGTAGGAACACCATGACAATATTTACACGGCGATATTTCCTTGTCAGGATTTGAGCAGGACTCGCCCCAGTCAGCAGCACTCCCACATGCCTCCCAACTCTTACCTTTTGACTCTGCAGTTGTAATATGGGTGATACGCACATTTAAAACACATTTTTTCCAGCAACATGAAACAAAGTGAGTCATTGTTCCTGTGTGATCAAGGCACCAATGCTTCTTAGGCACTTCTTAGACCTCCACAAATGTGTGTTGTTCTTATGTATAAAGGATAATTGTGTTTCATTTACAAGAAGGCAATAATAGGATGTCAATTTTCGAAATTTGTCCATTTGTATTTTACCTCCGTCAGGCTTAGGTTCAAATCAGTTTGAGTTCATTCAAGGAATTCAGAATCTTCTGGCATAAAATAGGTTGTCATGTCTAACCTATTAAAATAATTGCTCTGTAATTACTAAATTAATTGCTGTTAACAGTTTGAATTGGCTGCATCTAAAAGGCAATTGACCCCAACTCTGCTTCCCCTGGGCTCAAAAAAGCGTCACTTTCTGTCTCATCATTTTATTGCTTTGGTCCTCTGAGTCGCATCCCCATGCTTAAAGCAAAGCATTCCCCTCAGAGACAGATATGGTAGAAGACAGACCTTCTGACCCCTCTGGGAAAATAAACACACACATATATATTTATATAATGTAATATATTTAAAGATTGCACAATATTGTCTGTTGACTTCAGTCTAAAAATATCAGTATTGTATCGACCCATAACGGACGCATCCCAGTGTGTACAGGGATGGAAAAGTACACAACCTGATTCCCGGTTGGGAGCCAATGAGTCAAGCGACTGATGGAAGTGGCCCCCCATCACATTTCTGACATCAACGGATTTTGCCTCAAAGGAAAAAGAGCTAATCCTGCCCAGGGTTGCACAATAGGACTGACCCCTCATCCAATCAAACCCAGTGTCAGTGTCACGCTCACAGACCCGCGCAGCTTAACAGGTCCAAGCGTACAGCTGCACACAAAGCATGTTGGACTGGAATGTGTTTTTTTTGTTTTTTCTTCTCTTGCCTGTAAAGCTGAGTGGGACGTGGAGTGGGGAAGACAAATGAGGGAAGCCGGGGCCCTCAACTACTACTTTACCTCTATCTCTGGGCGCAGTTATCTCTCTGAGAGTTGTCCAGGCCGCATGTATCATCCATCAGCGTAGCGCAGAGATCGCATCATACAATCATTCAGCGATCGTATCCTCGCGTAAGTGAAGCGAGGGGGGCCCTAATGGAAATTCAATCAGTTCCGTCCCTCAGTTGTTGCTTTTGTCATTACGGCGGACCTGTGTGGGGCCCACTTCACAAGGAAGCATCAAGAGAATTATCTCAGCGGGAGTCTCATGCACGCAGCTCGAAACGCAGTCCCGGCAAAGAGATCAAAAACCTCGGCAAAGAATCTGCACGGGCTTCACACGAGGTCGAGATAAAACGCACACACCCCTCCACCCTAAGAAACTCACTTTCTCCCTCCGACTCCCAACACACGGCGAGGAGACAATATCGGCAGGCGAAAACGCCGGCCGGCTACATCTCCGCCTTTGCAAACACGTGTGCGTTCATGCACGGATAAGGTAAACACGGGCGCTTTCCCTCTCGTTCGGGGAAAAAAAAAAAAAAAAAAAAGGATCACATTGGCGGAGAGGTGGAAAAACGGGCCTGTCTGTTTCTTTAAGAAGTAACGCAATTCATGAGACGCTGCGATCCTTGGGTAAATTATTGACCTTTGCTTCGGCGGCGTACCCGAGGCTGCACTGTTTACTTTGTTCCGCACGCCAGCGCAGATGCAGACATAAACACACACAAACAAACACACATCCATCCATCCTACGCCCCGTTTCCCTCCTCACTGGGAGGTGGACAGGATATCACACTCCTCTGCACTCCTCGTACTTTATGAAATATTACCTTCCACGGCAATATGATAATACCTTGCATAATGCAAACACACACACATTTCCTGGATGTGCAGTGAGCTGTGATGGCCTATGCCATTGCACCATACAGTGCGGATAGCTACGGGGTGGTTGGTGTAAGGTTAGGTAAGGTGGCCTTGGCTGCGGTGCCGTCGCGGATGGGCCTGGTAGAGCCAGAGGCACTGGGATGATGGGTACTGGAACAAATGCGAAGGGAAAAGAGGCTCATGGTCCCACAGTCCCGACTCAAGCTGACTCCACATCACCCTGACACATGGAGCCACATGCCGAGCAGAGAGAGAGAGAGAGAGAGAGAGAGAGAGAGAGAGAGAGAGAGAGAGAGAGAGAGAGAGAGAGAGAGAGAGAGAGAGAGAGAGAGAGAGAGAGAGAGAGAGAGAGAGACATGATGAAACAGGGGGAAGGAGAGGGAGGTAGTCTATAGGAGCATTGTGTGTGCGTATTTGTACAGTGCATGTGTGTGTGCACGTACACTATGGCCAGCAAGGCAGGGAACAGGCACCACGTCAGCGGCGATGCTTCTTCAGAGCTTCTGACAGATGCTCCCAGACAAAACAAATACACTAAATATAGACACACACACACACACACACACAAGTGCACACATACATGGGCATGCACACACACACACACATACACACCATCGCTTTCATACAGTGATTGCTCCTGTTCTACGTTCTACATACATGTCTGTAAATCTTCAACAGCCTTTTGGGAATGTTTTCTTCCCTGGAGTCAACGGTCCAGTGTCAAAACAAACACACGGACACTCGACATAGCTTGACTACACCAAAGTAATGGTTTGCTGCCTTTGTGATTTGGTTTAATTGCCCAGACACAGTCATAAATCCCCCCTGCGCGCGCGCGCCACTACGTTCCCACTGTGGGAATAAATATTAAAAGATGTCAAAGGTGAGGCGACCGCCCACTCTCAATTTAAAACAGTACCCGCTCGGGTTTCCAATGATCGTTTGATTGATTTACAATAGAAAGATCAATGGATCAGTGAATCAATGGGTGGATTTTGGATGTATTTGATGGATGTCATGTCAGATTGACAGATAAAGTATACACAAAATATTTAAAATAAGTTACAATGGCCCCGTGGGTGTTGTCATGGCTTTTTTCAGCTTAATTACAACTTGTAATGCCTTATAATAATACTGTGCATGTTCCCTGATTAAAAATCCTCCCACATAGCCCTGTGATTCGGTGGCAATTTGAAAAGCCATTCTTACAACGGTTCTTCACTTTGGAAAATGTTGCGCAATGTTTGCCCTTTGCGGCTTGATCAAACCACTTCTCGTGAATTAACAAAGTAAAAGCTCTTCGCCCGGGCGTCGCTTTTCCGAGGGGCTTATTATTATCGTAGGGAGGGGAGCTTTTCACTGAACTTCTTCAAATGAGAGTTACGTAAAGAACGATAAGCATAAAGATATAGAAGGATGCATGGAGGAGGAAATACAAAGACTTGTCAATTTCTTTTATGCTGAAAACATCTTAATTTACTTCACACGGAAAAGGGCAGACACAGTTCAACAGTGGAGATAATTCAAAGTAGCTGTCCTTTATATTAAATATCTTGCCTGTGATGCAGCGCAATGTTTCTGAGGTAGGAAGCACTTGTATATTTTGATCGGGACTGAGAGTAGGAAAATAAACTTCTCGTCCCTCGTCTGAGTCCTTACTTAAGGGTTCGTTGGCCAGACTCAGATTAGACTCCTTCTCCGCTGTCCCTTTCTATTGTAGCTCTAATTTGGCCATTGATTCTGAATGCCGTGTAAAGCATTTCTGCCGTGGACTCGGTTTGATCGGTCACACTCGAGCACTTCGGCCTACACTGAACTCAAGTCGAGCTCCAGTTTGTTGACTGGCGTTAAGTAAAGCCCGGGCTTCAACCTGTCCCTGCTTATTTTTCATGCCGTATTGCATTCCACTGTTCTCCACTAGAAATTAATGACAGGGGAAAGATTCACTGTCACGTGAGCCCAAAAGTTGGATCAGTCCAATTACGGGGCCCCCACACAGGGATTTTAGAGTAGCCTCCTGCTATTTTTATTTCAATAATGCAACCTCCAAATGGCTTGGCTCAGAGCCAATACATTACGACTCCACTCTTTTATTCCATGTAGGTCTATTTCCCATCTAACCACCTCACCATTTTCCATACCCAGGGAGAACAAACTCCAACACAGGAAGGACCAGGGCTGAGATGACACCCAGGAACCTTCTTGGCTGTGAGGGCTTCAAAGAAATGTACGCTCAGGGCAGCCGTGAATATTTCTTCCACTCCGCTCTACCTGCATGTAGAGGCGTGGCATTTTGATTGACATCTCTGAACGAGATTGAGGCGCTGCACTCATTTCCTTGGTAATGCATTTTTTTCCCCCCACAATTTATCTTGGAAGCAATTTCAAATAGCAGATGTGATTTGAAACTCACTGCCTACAAGTGGATTATTGACTTGGGTCTACAGGGTGCTGGGGGCCCCAATGGGAGCTGGCAGGGGCCTTGTTTATTTCCCCAACAAGCTGTACAGAAAACAGGGTAAAACGTATATAGAAAATATGCTATTGTCTTCAAAACAGGATAGTCTAAAACGTCTGGTGATGAAGGGAGAAAGAAATATAAAAAAATATATATGTCACATTATTTTGCCCCGTTTGAGTAGGGAGCTTTGTGAAAAAGCTGACATTATCCTCAAAAGCTGAACATGCTTTTGTTTCAGTTTCATGATCCCGAGACTAATTAGGCTTATTCACCACGCCGCAGGAAATGGGGTAAAAAAATAAAATTAAAAAGCATGAGCTTACTGCTGACAATCTGTTTTGCCTCTCAGTGTCTGGCTGACTATTTAGGAGATAAAAGGGCTTTCTGGGACAATGGTTCATGACTTACATGAATCGCGATGAGTGCACGATGAACTCTTACAACCCCCCGTACAGAAGCATCCTCATTTAACGCCGCTGTGTAAACTATCCAAGTATGTAAGTGCACGTGTAAAAAAAAACAAAAACGCCCAGATCAAGAGCCCTTCAAATGATGCTAGGTGTTAGAAAGCGCCGACGGATGTGAGGACGATAAACTGGAAGGGATCAAGAGGGAAAGAAAGAGAAAGCCAGAGAGAGGGAGAGTGAAGTGGAGGAGTGTGTGTGTGTGTGTGTGTGTGTGTGTGTGAGAGAGAGTGTGAGTGTGAGTGAGAGAGAGACTTCCCCGGGAATCCCCCTCACTGCCTGGTGACACGGTGGAGTCACACATTGTAATGAGTGTCACAAAGGTTAATGAGGTGCTTCCTCCGACGACCTGTTCCCCGGAAGACTCTCGTCTCTTAATAGAGATAGAAAATGGAAAATGAACTCCGGAAGCAGATTTGGATTTAGATTACAGTTTAACGTCTGCACCACCTACCCCCACCCCCACCCCCACACCCAGCCACACACACACACACACACTGGGGGGAATCTAGGGGACGGGAAAGAAAATTGAAAGGCAGTTGGAGAAGAGAGCCCCTTTACCTGAATGCGGCCTCCTCTCCGTTTGAAAGGCATGTTTTGATTACTACCCCCCCCCCGATGGAGGCCAATGCAGCGGAAACGTGTCGGCTAGTTTGCCACCCTACTTTTTTCAGCCTCATATGGAAAAATAGGACCCCCCAAAACACACCGCGTTTCAAGAAAAGTGGCTCTCTTTTCCACCTGCCTCTGGTGATTATTTTTCCCATCACAGAGCATCTTGCATACAAGCCGGCTTGATTGAACACATTTTTTTGGGCATAGTTTAAGAAAAAAAATAAATATTTCAATTACATTGAAAGCTGCGCTAGGCAACATGTTTATGTAAAAATACACCTGTCTCCTCAGCCTGAATCACAAAGTGGGATCGGCCCACACTAATTGAAACATCATATATTCACCCAAATTGCCCAAATTATATTCTGGTGTTGGGCATGGACGGAAATGGCAGGAAAGCTTTTTGAACACAAAACTGTCTCCTCAACAGCAGCGAGCGCTCCTTTTTCCTTTTTTTATAACGCATCACACAGACCAGCTGGAGTGAGCTGTGTGCAGTTTACTGACATCATGTCGCAGGATTTCCGGGTACTGAAGTCGCTGAGAAGAGTCCCTGCCATTTGCCAAAGCTGCAAAGTTGCCAAGTGCAGCTTGACCATAAAAATAGCAGAAGGGAGCTGTGAAGTGTTCCAAGGACCCCGTGGTCTTCCTTCTTACTCAAACAGCACTGGTAAGAGACCTCTCCAACCAGTACCAGCGCTCGAGAGACTGTCCGGGAACTTTGAAATGTGTGCCTTTGTTGGCATCCACAACCAGATAGATAGATACTTTGCGTGTCGCCACTACAAAGCGGCCGAGCACGAAACTGACGGGGTAGTACAAACAACGATCTGGCGATGAGGCCGGGGTTCTTATACAGGAGGTGATGGCTGATGAACCGCAGGTGTGAGAGGCAGAGCAGGTGAGAGAGAGGCGGATGATGAAGCCAGGGGGAGGAGCCCGGAGTCTGGAGCCACGCCCACCAACACATACACACAGACACAGACAGAGACAGACAGGTGGAGGGCATGACAAGAGCCTTAATGATAGACACTTTCATCCAAAGTGCCATGCACAGTATGTGTTTTACCTCTATACTGCATGCACCATACATCCCCTGCATGCTATATATACTTTATTTCATAGGAAAATGGAATACTTCATGGCAAAATTGAGTTTTCACTTCACCATTCACAAGCATACAGATAATTGTGCCCCCTTACAGCCCTTATCTTTATGTACGCAAAATTGTGTTTTCAATCTATATAGGGGCCCCCCGAAATCTTCAAGGGATCTTAATATGAACAGAAATTGTGTTGCGAGAAAGTTTCCCCCCCCCCACAAAAACATTTCTCTGCCCGCACATTTTACTCAGCGTTCAGAAGAGCTCTGCAGTAACTCTATCTCAGAGGAGCAGGTGTGTTTCGAGGCAACTGTTGCGATTGTCATCTATTATAGAGAAGCCAAAAAAGCCCAAAGTTTCTACACAACGCTCCTCGAGAATTGAAGAAACTGGAAGGGGGACTCGCAACACACACAAACACACCTACACACACACACACCCACACACATATTTACAGTTTGGTTTTGCATTCATTTTTTACACCACAATCTGTTGAGCTGTGTCTACAGGGTCCCGTCTTTAAATAATAGATGTATTAGAAAATGGAGCATTTCCACCACTGTAAAGGACCATAAATAAATCATGATTATGAATGTACACCAATGTGTGTGTGTGTGTGTGTGTGTGCCATCAGCGCTCGGACAGTGCATGCCATTTCAGCACCCGTCTGTACGGCTCCCCATTAAGACATTAAGAGCGCTCTTAGCTTTTCATGTTGTCACCACGCTCAGGCTCCTCCGCCCCTGCCATTGATTTCATCCATCCATCACCCATTATATGTCTAAGGCTGGAGGGGGGGGGGGGGGGGTATTGCTTAGAAAATGTAGTCTTTTACTTATGAATGATTTCAAAATTGTAAAAACCGAATGTAGTATTGAAATCAATGAAGTTGGATTACTCCAACTGAAAATGTCACGAGTTTCAATTATAGTTCTATAGGAAATTGTGTTAAATCGACTAATTATGACGGCGGTTTCTTTCGGTAATAGCGTGATCAACATCATTATTTCAAGATGTGGAATGAAATGTTTACGTCTATCTCACAGATGCTCTAATTGCCGTTTCCCCTTGAAGCAGGCTTGTGAGTAACTTAACCACTAAACGCCCCTTTTATTTAGTTAAAAGGATCTGGGATGTGATTACATTAACAGGAAGGGATTGAAAACGTTCCAAAATGGGATATCGACCATTTGAAGAAAAAAAAAAAAGTACACCTATTCAGACAAAATGATGTCTAGCTTGTAAGTAAAAACACACTGTGGAGGATTATTAAAGTGGGTTTATCTTTAAGACATTTGACATTTATCTTTGAACATTTTAGATTATGTAATCCATTGTACTTTATTAAATCATTGTTTTTTTCACCCAAAATGGATATGCAGCATTTTGGAGTGAATAATCAGGCTGCTTTGTAATCAGACAAGTGTAATTTCTGCAACCTTTACTATCCTTACCTTCCATCCATCATTCTAAATTTAACCTGGTAAATTGTCTCTCTCTATTTATTGAATTAGCTGCTACCTGACAATTATGGCTTCTCCACCCACACCCTGCAGCAAGGCCAGTGAACCATCCATCATCATTTACGTGCCCATCTGTGCTCCCCACCGTGCCCCCGCCGACAGGTCGAAGGTGAACTGTCCTTTACTTGTGAGTATGATTTATCACTCCACCGTTTTAATGGCCTTTATTGAAAGACAGCAAAGAAACGCAAGAAAAACCCACATGTTTGTGTTGCATAATGGTGTATAACTAATGCGTTCAAGTCCAAGTCAGGAATTGGATATTCCCCGCTTGTGACTCGTAATTACAACCTCTGTGCGTTTCAGTGGTCAAGCTTGGAAAAAAACAGGGAAGAAACAGAGAGAGCTGCATGTTTTTCTTTGCCCAGTGTAAAATACTTCAACTAAAATAAGTATATTTGTGCTCACACTGTATGCTGACATGTTGATGTGACGTCAGATTACATCTCAGGGTTGAAAAACCTTGGAATTCCGACTTGAAGCTTTGATCGATTGCATTTTTCTTAGTAGGACGTGAGAATTTCTTGCTTTCCAACATCGCTGGAATGCAGCATTAGACCACTGGGCCACAAAGGCACCCAGTATGTACATCTCTAATTGCAGTTTATTGCTACTACACCTACTCTAAGCGAACAAGGGCTTCCTTTTTCTTGTGGGAGTTCACAGAACGAAAAAACAAAAGGGCGATTAAAACAGCAAATAAAGAATGAATCACATGTGCACCTGAGTAAAATAAGTCAAGACCCAAACAGACAGTGGATAAAACAAACAAGGACATTGCAACAGAAAAAAACCAGGAAGAATCTGATTGCGTGGACAAATTAAGCCAGTGTGTGAAGCGGGGGGGGGGGGGGGGGGGTTATCTATCATGTTTAAACGTCTTCCTATGCAGAGCCCAGATGACACCAGAGGTCGGGAGCTGAGGTATCGTGCTGATTGACATTTCACCTGTAGCACGCTGTCTTGCACAGTGCCGCAGTGGGCTCAAGGTGAGCGCTACAGCTAGGCGCATTGATTTATTGAGACACACGCACAAGCAGGCATGCGCACACACTCACACACGTGCACACACACACACACACACACACACACAGTCACGCAGACACATAGATGTGCATGGATGCAAACCACAAAAAACACACACACGTACACCCAAATGTTTGACAGGTGTCAAGGCCAGATTTAGTATCTCTTCCTCTCTCTCATCTTTTCTTTCTGTTTTTTTTTGTTGCAGCATTCCTTTAACACCAGAACTCCAGTGCCCCTGAGTATTAATTATTTGTATTGCCAGCGCTCTGATCTACAGTCTCCTGTTAGGATTTGCATGGCTGGTGCAAGGCAGTCATGTCTAATCCTCGGCTGCAGAGAATTTAGCAGCTTTATTTAATAAGAAATATGAAGAAAAGTACAAAAAAAAGTAAGTTTGATGGCGTATTAGTTGTTTTTTTTCGATTTTCTTAAAATGGTAAAAGTTGAAAGACTCAGTTGCAAAAAAAATCTTCAACACTTTTTTTCATCTCACGCCTTCTTCCCCTCAAACGTTTGGGGTTTGGCGGCTGATCTCTCAGAGTGAACAAAAAGATTTGCTGATGAACTTGCATTATTCACACGCTCAGGGACACTTTGAGGCCATAAAATAAGGAATGAACACCTGCCCACAGTGAGGCCTCAATTAGATGACTGGTTTTAAATTCAATTACCATTACAGACTCCCAAGGTCACTGCGGCTTTGGCTGAGAGATTTTAAGACCCACTTATCTCCCAATCTTTGAGTTTTGTCATTTGAGGCTTAATAAGGGAGACCGGGGATTCACAGGGCAGGTGTAATTAAATGCTCCCTATCTAGTGATTACTGTTACCAAGCTTAAATGTACCGAGGCAAAGGCTAGAGTGAATTTAATTCTTCATATCTTTGTCATTGGGCATAATTATCAATGAAAATGCCATTGATAGTAACTGTGGAAAAACGTGGAATCTCCAACCCTGTGTGTAGTGTATTGGAAAGAGGAATTCTCAAGGACTAAACCTTAGACTGATTAGCTTTCCTTTCTGTCCGAGGACTTTAATTTGAATCCGTGGTGTAAAAAAGAATTAATAAATCAATGAGTATCTGGATTCTGCCTCAATAGCTGTGTTAGCCTGCTGTGCGCCGCTGTCTGTAGGGCTGAAGGACAGGCTATTAAACAGCATGGGGGCCAAGTCGAGTGAATGCACAAGAGAATGGAAGGCTGGATTCATGTGTCTCACATCCGACATAGTGCTGCAAGGTCAATGTCATGGGAGTAGCTACATTTACTCTTGGTACACAAAAACTCCATTACACATTACACTCCATTGTACGTTTTTGAAGTCAGTCATTTCGCCTTTAGTTAAGTGCATTTTGAAAGAAGTGTTGCACTTCACTGCAGCTTAAGTCACATTTACAGACATCACACAAGTGCAAGGCTCTACTCTGTGTAGGCTCACCATAAGAATTGCATCAAAAGCTGCTCAATCATAAATTGGCCAATTGTAGAGCCATGAGCAGTGAATAGAAATTTTACAGGAAATTTGAAATTAGCTACTTTTCACTACTAGCTAGATTTTTAAGTTAAGTAAAATGCCTTGAAAGTAACAGTATTTCTGCTTCAGTTGGACATTTTAGTACTCTGTCCACCCCTGGTAGCACTATACAGACAGATACCATACCTAATGCTGTAGTTGGGGAAACCCTCCCCCTAGATGCACCTTTGCTGGGATCAAACCCCACCAGGCCCCACTTAATATATTCTTCCCCACTCCGACTGTCTCAATTAAGACGAACTGCAACAACTCCCCAGGCGTCACAGCTAATGAGAATGTGCTCTTAATCTTCGTTTTTTTGTCTTGCTTGTCTGGTTAAATAGGGGGTATAAAAAGAAAGGAAAAAAAAGTGCCATTTTTCAATGACATTCGTCCAATAATTCAAAGGCTTTGTCTCGGTAGTCTGGCCTGGGATCAAATCCCCTCAGAACACCCTAACTCTTCCCTCTCTGTACAGTTCACCTGATTCCCACTGTTTCCACTGAGAAAATGTGGGAATTTTCAAATACAGCTCAGTGAAGCGTATCTCTCATTAGCTGCAGTAGTCTCTTGTTGGTTCGCATTCATGCAGTTTGGTGGCTGTAATTGCATGAAATCTAAGTTACCAGCTTGCCAGGAGGGATGGCTGCTGCAAAAAGCTTGTGAATCCGCACTGAATGCAAGGAGTGTGCGTCGCTGTCCATGGTGCTGAATGCACAGTGTCTGAACCGACTTCCTGTGCAATAGTTGCATAAGACAATGGAGGCCAAGCGCCATGGATGGAGAATAGGAGTTCAGTTTCCTCAGACCTGCAGATGGGAATAAGAAGGAGTATAGTATTGGACAAAGCCTATGAAGGGAATGATGCATTATATCCCCAAACTAAAACAAAACATTGCTTCAAAGACGATTGCAACCTGCTGCAGCTGCTGAAAAAGCAAATGCAGAAATCAGACTACAGATACATAAAAGCAGTCAATGACTTTATATATAATATTTTTAAGTTAAAGTTAAAAATTATGAACGAAAACATCATCACACACAAATTGATGTTATGGTTAATAATGGCTTTAAATGGTAAGAGTAAGCATGCATACAGTTGGAGTGCTTCAATAGATATCTCAATACATAATACAATGGAGGTATTCAGCAGTACAGAATAGATTTTGAGTGTAACCTTCCCACCCCTGATTATTCTGTCATATTCATTTATTCTGCCAATTACTGTATAGCTATGGGTCCCTGTCTGCAATGTCAATATTTCTTTCTTACAGTGTAACTTCTCCTCATCCTTGCTCATTAAAAAGCTATAGGGTTGAGGTCAACGTGGCCTTAAAAAGCACAGGATAAAAGTTGTGTGTGTGTGTGTGTGTGTGTGTGTGCTGGTTGTTAAGACCTTTTATGTCCAGAGGCTGAGACTGAATTCATGCACAAATCTGAAAAAAAAAATGAAAAAAAGAAAGAAACACAACAACTCTGATTTAGAATCATCTTTTCTGTTTTCTGCTGTGTGCTTGTTTGCTCCATTTTCACAGCGGTCCCTTTTCAATTGGTTGTCGTCTCTTTCGTTTTGTTCATATGCCACTGTGTCATTCGGTGATGTATAGACCTCCCCTTTTTCCCCACTTTTTCGGGCTACTCCAGCATGATTACTTGTCTTGGGTGTCATTTTTCCCGTTTAATTCATTGTTGATTTGTGTGCAAATAAACTAAACTAATGTTTCTCTCTCGAAACTACATTTTCTCTTCTGTATCATCCCTTTATTGAGGCGCTGCCACTGCCTCAATAAAGAAAACCTAAATAAATAAGAGTGGCTGTGACAGAAAGCTCATACAATATATTACCTACTATGCAGTAGGCAGGCACCATTTATGTCAATATGGGAATCTAAACCAATAATACAACTGCAACATTCAATGCCATTTATATTTGTCTCTGAGTTTTTCTTCAATTAAACATCAAAAGGTTTCATACTCTAAATACCAGAGGAATAATGTGTGGTATAACCTTTCAGTCAGTCTACAGCCTCATAAGCTGCTCCATTCAGTTCATGTGAAAACTGAAAGACTGGCCACAACACAGCATGCCTGCATTAGTTTTGGTGGAATGAGTGCACAATGAAATGAGGATTAAAAACCTTGGATATAAGCCCAGAAACCATTCGAATAGAGGACATCCTGATTTTCTACTGTCTTCCTCTAGATGGGTTTATATTATATGAGCAAGAGGAAACAACTCAATGCCCACAGAGTATAGTATCTAACTGTATGACAACATTTGATAATGCACACCTGGAGGATGAGCCCTGATTGAGATTTACCACTTTTAATAATGCCGCATTTGTGACATAACAGTTTAGGATACAAATGGTGCAATGAAAACCGCTGGCATGTACCGGTGATGTATTTGTTGGCATGGCCGAGCGCAAATGAAAGTTAAAATGGAAAACAAATGAAAATGAGTCAGTGAGTTGTATTCCCATTTCAACGCTCCGCAAGGAAGATGCAATCCGTGGGAAAAAGTCCAGGGCCTTGTTTTTGCGTATATTACATAATACTAAAGTTGCATGGCGTATGAGCATAAAGCGGGATGCAAACCCTTGAAGTACCACGCCGTGCATCTGTTCTGCAGCCGAAAGAGATTGTTGAAGCCTTTCCTGCTGTACCCAATGTCGAAAAAAGTAGAACTAAATAAGCTCATCTTAAAAATAGTGCCTTTAAATGAACCTGGTGGGTTTGCCGGATCATCCCTTGTGACCGGTGACAGATAAAAGAATTACATTTTTTGCAAACAATTCCTCTTGGGGAGAGAGAGAGCAATAGCACAGCAGTAATTCACTCTTGCATGCAGTGCGTGCAGTAAAAAAAAAAGGAGACTTTCTACGACAGATACATATGTAGCTGTCATTTCTTAGACCCAAATAATTACCAGTCCATCACAGTCTTCAGGCTCTTAACTGGTCATATAAACACCACTCAGAGAGAGACGCTGTATATTCTCATCTGCCAGAGAGATCATTAAACTGTCCTAGTGATCCACAATGTCGGCATGCGTGTTTGCATGCACGAGGTTGTCATTATATGTATCATAAAACAATAAAAGTATGGTTGCCGTGTGCAGGGCTTGTGTAAACAGCATTCGCTTGCGGGTCTTTTATTGCAATTTGGTGGCACTTACTCACGTGCAACCCGACCTGTTTAGTGCGTATGGATTGGCAGAATGATGATGCAGACTTAGTTCTTTGATGAAAACACTTTTAATTGAATCTACACAGACCATTTAAGTCTGCTGCTTCTGGCCCCAGTAGTTGCGGAAGTAGATATAGAAACAATAATCATTACCGAACGCAGAGCGAGATGCAATCATTCAAAATCATTCCAATAGTTCAGCAGTCGAAGAACTTTGCTCCAAAAGGCAGATTTCCATCATTTAGAAATAATGTCATTTTCTCTGACAGGATGACTGCCGCTATAAATGTGAATACTGCTAAAGTTGTCAGCTAAGTTTAAGAAATGGGATCACACAAGCTTTGGCGGCTGGAATTGATTATGCAGTGAAAGGAATCAATTTCACTTCACATTTATTAATTTGTCTGTTTTGTTGTGTGTTAATTCATTTTCAAATTGGATATTATTTTGGAACTAAAGCCATTCAGATGGGGTGTTCTTGTTCTTGCTGCTCAGCTGGCTGCTTTCATCTTCACATTGCTAATGAGCGTACCGCAAGCTAACTGCTGTGTGGGTTCGACTCTCAACGTTTGATAATCTCAACGTTAGTTTCCACTACTGTCAATGTCATCCTATCCACTATCAGTGGATCAACAGTTATTAACAGTTCAACAGTTATTACTTTCTGGCTAACCACGGTGCCCGAAAATCTAATTTTCTCTCACCTCAGCCCAAACCTTAACTTCAACGCCGACCTGGATAACGACTTTCAAAGAGATAATGATGTTTGACTTCCAGGTTGGGACAGAAAATGAAAGCCACTGTCAGTTCCTCAAAGTCATCACTTAAATACTGAAGGAGGGCTGACAGTTACAACTGTGATGTCTCTTTTTTTTTTTTTTTTTTTTTTTCTAATAACAGAGATGTACAAAGTAAATTTGAGACTCAGAGGCCTGATTGAGGAGCTCTGATCGCTCACCAGGGCCCAGATCTGTCAAGCCTTTCAAAACAGAGGCTCTGATCTTGGAGGGAAGAAGGAGGACGGGTGGACAGCGTTGTCACGGAAAGACACGAGACCCCAAAAGAGGAAGTGTGACACGTGAAAATTGGAGCTCTTTCGCAACCGGTGTACGTTTGAACTCATTTCTTAATATATTTTGTCTGCTGCATGTGTAAGCATCACACCGGATGTCATGACGTGAGTACGTATATAGCTGTTGAAAAAAAGCTGTGTATCTCCAAAAGGTCAGCTTTTCAAAAACTAAGAAAAACAGCTTGACAGCTTTTTTGCTTGACAGCCATGCATTTTTGAGTTTGTCTCATTGGTTTTTGAAAAGGTATCATAAAGCCAAGAACTTTCTCAACCCATAGAGGAGCATGTAATATGAAGTTGAAGAACACAGGGGCTGCCAGGAGCCCCTACAGCAACTTATGTCCATCGGCTGTTGTAAGGACTAAACCTATGACCTCCTGGTTACACAACAAGCTCTGTCACCACCAGATTGCTGCCACGTAGCATGAAAACCTAACTCAATTCAAATGTTGATGTGAATTGGAAAATAGCATTTTCATTTTCCACTTTTGCATGCATTATTTGAGTCAATATGTATTTGTATTTGAATTTTCGTGCTCTTAGCTCGGGGGAATCTATGACCGTTTGACATTGCATGTTCAACGGCATGTTCAACGCTTTGTGTTGAACAAATAAATTTCAATTGATTGCAATTGAATTTCCTCGCTCTTAAGCTGTTTCCCTAACTTAATGAAAATGCATTTTCACGGTCTACCGAACCTGTCAGTCATTCTCTGAAGGCCACGGACGCAGTGCGACTGGTACCGTGACGTCTATTTTGGTGGATTTTCTGTTGTTTTCTGTTTTTTCGGTGGCTATCGCTGCTCATGCTAACTACCCAGTTCTTCCTCTATTTATTCCAAACAAACTGCTGTTGCTGTGAACGTAAAACGCATCACTTCCTGTGCTCCAGAGGGTAAAGAAGAACAGCAAATGGAAAAGCCTTTATAAACTGGCTTGAGGTTTAATCACTGTTATGCTATATCACTCAGTGACAGAGAAACGCAAAAATGGACATTTATTTATATGAAAATGTTCCGAATTATTATTTTAAGCAGATTTGACTCTCCCATAAGTAATGTGGATACTGTATGCTTTCAGTGATCCTGGGCCGTACATGGTCATCACTAGATAATACCACAGGCACCGTGTCTCTGTTCCTGTTCTCTGTTAGCGTGGCTGGAAGGTAAAGGTTACATATTTGTAGCTATCTCCATAAATCTCCCACACTCCAAAACCAAAAAACGGTATCTATGGAAATGAAAACTGCAGCGGCCAAGTCTGGACACTTACTAAAGTACCTGGGCGCTGGTAGCAAGAAAAGGTTTAATTTGTTAGCTAATGGAATGTGATGTTGGTAGGTGACCTTGTCAGGGAGCAGAGATCAGCTGCTTGAACAACAAGCCTCTCAGAGTAGAAGGTTTTTTTTACAATGGTAAATGGTAAATGGACTGTACTTATATAGCGCTTTTCTAGTCTTTTCCGACCACTCAAAGCGCTTTACACTACATTCACATTCACCCCATTCACACACATTCATACACTGATGGCAGGGCGCTACCATGTAAGGTGCCAACCTGCACATCAGGGGAATCTAACCATTCATACACATTCACACACCGAAGGCGCAGCTTCGGGAGCATTTTGGGGTTCAGTGTCTTGCCCAAGGACACTTTGACATGTGGACTGGAGGAGCCTGGGATTGAACCGCCGACCTTCTGATTAGCGGACGACCCGCTCTACCGCCTGAGCCACAGCTGTCCCACAACGGGGCTCCATTTTGGTTTTCAGGTCACAGTGGATAGATGTCGGAGGCGATGTGGTCAGTGACCCCCAGACAAAGCTCTCCGATGCTGTGAGCCATAATGAAGACATGCATACATGAATAAAAGCATATTCAGTAGAAACTTTTTTTTTTTTTTTTTAACATCGAGTATCCGGGCGCTGTGGCTTTGACCCCTTGCACTCCTCACTTTTTGACTGCTTGTAATATTGCTTGTAATGACGATCTGGGAATTAAAGCTAAATATAAAATGCCCTATCAAGAGGTCAGATGTCATTTCATTCTCACTAAATATGGTGGTGCAGGGAACATCGTTTTCATTATTCTATTTATCTCTGGTGTTCTCTCTCTTTTTGGGGTGAGGTAACCATAACTGAACACTTGCAGTCGGGTTAGGCTAGAATAATAACCCATTTATGCTTCGGGTTGAGATTTGCGTCATCGCTTGGACATTCATTCTCAGGGAAATTTTGTTTTTTGCTCACGGTAAAAGCTCCACTAGGCGACTTTTGCGCAACATTTGGGCCGGTAAACTGCTCGACCCGGCCTGTGATTGTTTTACACCGAAGGATACCAAAGGGACGAGGGAGGCAAGCAATCTGACGGTGAACCCCGCTCGCTGCTGCTGCTGCTGCTTGTTTGGGAGACAGTTTTGTGTATTGCTCTTAAGTTTCAATTCATCACTCCTGAGGGTGGAGAAGTGACCAGCCCAGAATTTAATTTGGGCGAATAGGGCGAGACGACGGCATTTAGTGAGGGGGTGGGATGCTCTTCTCTGTCGTAGCGCCACTTCAGGCTGATAAGACAGGTGTATATTTACTTTTCATGTGATTTCCTGCCAGTTACCGTAAGATCAGGGCTGCTCATTGACTTTGATTGAAAAACAGACACTGATTCAGCAGATGAACCGGCTGCCATGGTAACAAGCCGCTACGGCACTAATTGTGGCGTCTCGAAAACATACGACCCTCGCTCCATCACTTAGTGAGTCCTGTGATTGCTACATCGCTGAGTCACGTGCTCCAGTGTGGATTTTTTCACCAGGTCAGGAGAGGCTTAATTGGCATACAGTAAAGAAAGTGTCACGGGGAGAGAGAGACAGAGAGAGGCAAAAATACATTATATATTGAGTTCATTGCCAGACAGTTAAACAGCTTCAAAAGCAGACACATCACTTGCTGAATAAAATAAATCAAACTCCCTCAAACAACATTTAGGCCACGCTTTTATATGTAAATGTATGTGTAGGCAGATATACAAAAAACTGTTTGAGGAGGAGTCAATAATATACCGCTGGCTGGGCATTACACACATATCTGCACATTGTGAACAACACATTTCATAATGAACATTTCCTCTTTAATTATCCGCTGAATGTTCCTGATTTTTTTACTTTTTGGTTCGGTCGTTACTTGATTCGCAACACCGCGGGGAGAACTGTGAGGCTGCGGCAGATTTTGGTTTCCTTCCTGGGTATTAAATGACCACGTAAATAGACCGTGGCATCTGTCAATCATCTCTGAGGAATGCTAATCTTAATCCAGCTTTAACTTTCAGGTCATTATAAATGAGATGGTGAAGTGGGGCCTGTTCACTGATCCTTGGCCAAAAAACAAGCCGGAAAGAGAGAAGGAGCAGGTGAGCTGCAGTCGTGTCTACTGACCTCATTTTGTTTCTCTTTCAATGCAGCTTATGGCGATAGGAAACAGCACTGACAGACTGCATGGTCCCAAGGCATCTATATATATATATATATCAGTATATCAGTGTTTCAAGGATAGAATTGAATAACACTGGTGTGAGACTCTCGTATTGTGAGGCTTGGGTGTTCAAATAAATGTGTGCATTGTAAAGAGAAAGCAGTGCTGAAGGTTTCCTCTGGTGCCATGTAGGCACACATCAAAAAGAGACTCTTTAAAACACGAAGTCAGAAGGACTTTGCTTATTCACAGTAGAGAAGCATTTTACTTGAACCTGCTTCACCTGCTATCCAGACGGCTTTCAGCGGGTCAGCGTTGAGTTCTGTTGACGATAAAGACATGTGGGAGTGGAGTGTGTCAATAGACGTGTATAGATTTACAGTCAAACATTCTGCTGATTCCCCCGTGCAGCATCGCCGGTCGATACATCGAGAGCGGCGCTGCTGCCTTGCCAATAGCTGTATTGACTTACAGTCTACACTTGAGCCGTCTTTTTTCTGTACATGACACATCTGCAAGGCCTTCGCTAAATGATGAAAGAAGGCTTTCCAACGGAATTCAAACTCGAAGAGCGTTTGATCTCGAGTTTGAGGAAATAATAGGGCTTCTTTCTGTGGTTCTTTCAGTCCCCACTTACGGCTCTGCCTTTGCTCACCGGTGGTATATATCATCTGCACAGTAGAATTAAGAATCTCAAATGGCGTTATATGATCCAATCTCATCATTCGTTGAGATAATAACTTATCGTTGACCCATCAATCTAGATCTCAATTGGCTGAAGCAACTTTTTGGAACCCAGTCTGTCTATTATAAAAAAATAAAATAAAAAGTTTGGCAGGACTTCAGGTAACACTTAAACTTTCGTAATAGCCCTCCCTACCCTCGCCCAGTCCACCCAAATCTAGCTGCTTATCAAATGCAATTTACTCCCCCATACACTAATCACCGCAAACTCTAAACAGCCATGCCTTGTTTTGACTGCTGTCTGCACTCTGAGCTGAACATGCTGATGCAAAAAACATGGCTCCTGACCTTTCTGTAATTACCCGTAGACTATTTCAGTCTCTCAAAGTCTCCTGCCTTTTAAGCCCTGGGAGAAAGTACTGCTCTTCCGAAGAGGAGCGTTGCACATCTGGAGAAACACAAAGCGAAAGCTAGGAAGTGGCATGTGTTTTCCCTCCCAAAAAAAAAAAAAAAAACTCAGTGGGGGATTCAGATGCCAAGGGCAAAGATCTTATTAGCTGCTCAACGGGACGATTTGCAGAGGAAAATGCTAAATGGAGAGGTTTAGCCAATCGCTGTTGTTCGCCGAAGATTTAGCAGCAAGGTTCCCTGTTCCTCTCCCGGTCACAAAACAGGGCAGTATAATCACTGGATATGTCTAACTGTCTCAATCCTTTGACAGGGCAGAAAAGTAAAGCTGGAAAAAAGAGCCTGAGGGTGGGTCAAGCAAGGAGCTGCAGTGATGGGGCTTAGCCTGATTAAACCTGAGTGGAACTCTTAAAGTATATTTTATCTTAACCAGAGGTTGTCTGAGTACAGCGGGATTGAAACAAAACTAGTTTGGAGATTATTGTACTTTCTTTAGGTGATATAAAATATATCAAAACATTGACAAGTATGCTGGTGACTGCCAGAAAAGGCTGCTTTGAAATATCCCCCATATCTGAGTGGCAGAACGGGAGAGAGAAATTACAAGCAATCTTGCAGTACAACATCACTGCTTGATTGAGTGCTATTGATTTGTCTTAGTGTTGTTTTTTCTCTACAAGGGATGCGCCATGCAAACAAATATTATAAACTGCTTTAAAAAAAAAAAAAAGCATTGACTTTTATCTCTATTGTTAGATTCCATGAGGCAATGTAATTATCCCCCCAAAAAACAGGAGCACAACGTTCACTCTCAGGCGTCGATAACAATTCCACAGATTATTCTGAAAGATCCAAAAAAAAAATGGACAAACCCATCAGGAGTACAAAATCATTCCAACAAGTTTTTTACAAAGAAATGCGTCTATGACTCTTTATAGATCAGATCTGAATTGCTGTGTACTTACAGAAAGATTTGCGGTGCTGAACTGAGCATTGTGCCCACAGTTGTTGGAGCAATGGATTTCATAAGTGAGAAGAAGTTTGCAATCCCCCTCACCAACACACACACACACACACACACATACACACTTTTTACTTACACAAAGGTACTTGTCTGCATGCACTCACACTGCCATCTGCAACTCATACGCTTGTGTTGCATTCGTGTGCTTGGAAACTTATGTATGCCGGCTACGTTAAGAGTTCCTCTGGTCCTGCATCACACTAATGCAACGCGACAGTATCTGCATCACATCATGAAGCTGAGCCCCATGCAATTATTCCCTGGGATACATTCATATTCATAATCCAATTAGTTTTGACAAGATAAGGGCTTTTTTTTTTTTTCCTGATACAAATATGATTTATCCTGTTTGGGGGGATTATATCAGAGTCTAAATGTTTGGCCTACAAGGATTGAGAGGAGCTCAAATGGAGTCAGAACCGTTTATTTATTTTCCAGTGGAAACCAGACACTGAACCATGACTAAGCTGTGTTTGTAATGTGCCCCTTCCCCCCACCCATCACACACACACACACACACACACACACAGACACACTCCTGCACCACAAAAGCAGGGGTCCTCTTCCATATTACCAACACATAGACTTGCGCACCCCTCCACACACACACACCCCACCGACCACCACGACAGACAAACACACACACAAAAAACGAACACACACACACACACACACAGCATCCAATTAATGAGTGTGAATGAGCGATGTGCCCTTGGCTTGGCTGCCCGTCCGTCCGCCCTCTGCCTCTGTTTGCTTTCCGCGCGCCGGGCCCCCGGATTGACTATCGGTTACTTAGTTTAGCTTGAACACATGGCTGCACGCTTTGATCTGGACCCACAGTGGGACGCCGCACCAATTGGAAAGTCTGCAAGCAAAACATCCATTAAACACAACAACAACGACGTCCTGAAACCGAGCAAAGAGCGGGGTTGCTGCGGCCAGTCACTCCCAGGGTAACAAGAGGCAACAGACAGATACATAGTGGGAAAAGGTTCTATACATTGACATAGATAGATAGATAGATAGATAGATAGATAGATAGATAGTAGGGGTGGAACGGTTCACAAAATTTGCGGTTCGGTTCATATCACGGTTTTGGGGTCACGGTTTTCGGTTCGGTATGTTTTTGGTACAGCAGGAAGGGGTCATTGCCATTTTCAAAATGCTTTTCATTTATTTGCAGGGATGCAAACACATGTATGGTGAAAAAAGAGAGAGCTACCCGAAGTCGAAAAAAAATAATAATGCTACAGCATAATATCATATAACCACCCAATGGATTAGATAGATAAATTGTGGGACTGAAAAAAGACAGGCTGATGCAGGCATCTGACAGCAAGAGAGAGAGAGGGGCAGACAGAGAAACAAGTGTTTAGACAGACAGGAAGGAGAGATGGGGGGGGAAAAAACAGCCATTTTATACCGAGAGACAGACAGAAACAACAGCCATTTGAGGAGACAGACCAACCAGCAGGCAGGCAGACCGATTGACAGAGACGCCAAAAAAAAAAGCAGTCAGACAGGCGCGAAGGGGAAAAGTTATGCCCGATCAATCGACCATAATGAACGAGAACGCTTTGCACCTCCATGTAGGTGGGCCTAGTGGATGCAGTGCTTCTTCCAGACGCCAGTGATGCTTCGTTTGGCCTCTCTCTACTCTCCCACGTTTTGGTCTTAACCCTCTCTCTGTTTCCCCCCCCTTCTCTGCAAAAATGTCAGAGGTGCGACATTTTAACTTGGGATCCCATTTATTTGCTGCCCTGTTCTTAATTTCAAGCGAGCTCTGCAGATTGGGAGGTGGAGGGGGGGGGGGCGAGGAGGGGGATGAGGGGGAGGCGGGGGGGGAAGGATAACCATCTCAACTCTCTTGTGCCCACCCATAAAACCATGGACCCACTGAAGCAATATCCCCAAACAATGGGATTGACACGGGGGCATGATAAAAATTGATATGAAAGCATTTTCTCCATTGCAAGCACTTCTTCCTCGCTTCTTTTACAGTTCTAGAACCCTATATTTTTTTTTTTTTACAAAAGCTTTTGTATTAAAAAAAACAAAAACGTGACGCACACATGCGCATGCAGGGAGCCACACTGACGCATCGTTTGTTGTATAGTCAACTGTTTTTTTTTTTTGCTCGGACTGGGGCATGCCTGTGGCGGATAATTGTTTTACCGCATTCAACAGTGTTTTCTAAGCAAGAGGACGAAAAGTCGGGACTGTAACGGTGTGAGCGACGTGGTAGTGACTGCGTTTATCCATTACAAATGCGGGTAATTTGAGGCATTAAACTGAGCTATTACCAGCCTAATGTCAAGCCATCTCACCAGTGTTTTTCGACGATGCCGACTTGCACACTTTAACCACGGACCTGCAAGCTGTCAGTGTCGTTATGAAAACATGAATTCATAGTACGAGCGTCGTTTGGAGTGAGAAACCTTTTTTTTTTGGACCACTGTGGGGAAAAAATAGACATGCACATCAGCAGCTAGAAAGTGTGAACATTTCTAAATGTCGCTCCTATATGTGGATTGATTTTTTTCCCTTCCTCTACCCTTCTCAACATTCCCTCAGTCAGACGACGGATTTTTTTTTTTTTTTTTTCTCATTGTAGCTCAGTAGAGGGTGTCAGATCTCTAAGAGCGCCGTGCTAGGATGAACACAGTCTCCGGGTTTCTCCTCTTTGTGATTCCGAATCAGCACGGGGAAAGCGGCGGAGACGAGCAGAGCAGCGCGCCGAAAGATGTGAGGGGGAATGCGGGTTTTCTGCAGCGGTGTGATCGCCACTAAACCTCCAGCACAGGGTGTGAATCCAGCACCGAGGGAGAGGGGACAGCTCCCGACGCCGCAACACGCAGCAGGACTGAGGAGGAGGGAGAAAAAAAAGGCACGGATTTGTTAATTTTTGCCAAGGTCAGTCTTTAACGAACTAAAAAGCCAAATGATGTGCCGGACGCCGCTGCCGCTCGCTGTTTTTGATTATTGCCGTAAACATGCGGAGGGTCTGAGGATTCAGTCGATGTGAATGAGACGTTTATGTGGTCATTTCCAAACTGGAAGTCTGGATACAAGAGCAGGTTAGATGCAGCATGGATCTGTTATGAAAGACTGCCTTATTTTCTCCCAGACCTAAATGTCTATCTCCTTTTTTTCCCTTCTTGTTATTGATGTAGACACGTTTCGCAGCTCGTATGTCTTGAAACCGGGAATGAATTGTTCGCGTTGAAAAATGCTGCTTTGGATTGTTCTGCTGAATGCGGCTCTTTGTGTTGCTAGTGGAAATGTTACAAGGGACATTTGTAAGGAGCAGATATGCTCTTGCAACGAGATAGAGGGAGATCTGCACATAGACTGCGAAAAAAGGAGCTTCACCACTCTGCAGCATTTGACCGGCCCCAGCTCGCAGTTTTATCACTTGCTGTTGCACGGGAATTCTCTATCCAGGCTATTTCCCAACGAGTTCGCCAACTTTTACAATGCTGTGAGCCTGCATTTGGAAAACAATGGCTTGCACGACATTGTCCCCGGCGCCTTTCTGGGATTGCAGCTGGTGAAAAGGCTACACATCAATAACAATAAGATCCGATTGTTCAGGAAGAGTACGTTTCTGGGGTTAGACGACTTGGAATATCTCCAAGCCGATTTTAATCTATTGAGGGACATTGACCCCGCCGTTTTCAGGGACCTAAATAAACTTGAAGTGTTAATACTTAACGATAACCTCATCAGTGCGCTACCTATAAACGTGTTTCAACATGTGCCCATTACGCATCTCGACCTGCGCGGTAACCGAATCAAAACCTTGCCTTATGAGGGGATCCTTGAACAAATTCCGGGTATTGCGGAGGTTTTGTTGGAGGACAACCCGTGGGATTGTAACTGCGACCTGGTTTCTCTCAAGGAATGGCTGGAGAACATACCGCATAACGCGCTCATTGGGAGGGTGATATGCGAGGCTCCCACCAGACTGCAGGGGAGCGACTTAAACGAGACGTTGGAAGCGGATCTGTGCCCTTCAAAGAACGGCGGCGTGGATACCAGCCTGGTCGCCCCTCCCACACAGGACGAGACCTCGGAGCCCGTGGCCCCTGGCCCGCGTCCGACGCCTTACAAACCCAATGGAGACGCCAGTGGGCCCCCGACGCCTGTGGGCCACGGACCCAAGAGCCGCTCCAAATCTCGTGAGAATTGGCAGCTGAAAACCAAGCCCACTCCCGTGTTGACAGGTGTGAACGGGGACAGAGAGCAGCTGTTCAACACGACATGCCCCCAGCCCTGCAACTGCAAGCTGGTCGGCTCCAGACAAGGGCTGGGAGTCAACTGCGAGGGGAAGAAGATCGAGACCCTGTCCAACCTTAAACCCAAACCCTTGGCCGCTCACGAACTGAACATGAGAGATAACAACATACACGCTGTCAAAAAGAACCAGCTACTCGGCTACTCCAGCCTCAACCTGCTTGATCTGGGTGGGAACAACATAAAGCTGATTGACAACAGCACTTTTCAAAACCTGACCGAGCTGAGGTGGCTGTATATGGATAAGAACTATCTGGATACGCTGATGGCAGAGATGTTCGTGGGCCTTCTGAATCTGGAATATCTCAGTTTGGAATTCAACGATATCCAGCTCATCGTGGCAGGTGCATTCAGCCCCATGCCAAATCTGAGGGTTTTGTTCCTAAATAACAATTTGCTGAAATCTTTACCCGTGGATGCTTTCCTTGGGATTTCTTTATCCAAAATTAGTCTGCACAACAATTATTTCACCTATCTCCCAGTGGCTGGCGTGTTAGACCAGCTCAATTCAATCATTCAGATTGATTTGCACGGGAATCCGTGGGATTGCTCGTGCAACATCGTGCCATTCAAGCAGTGGACGGAGAAGCTCGGGGCTGATGTGATAGTGAGCGATCTCAAGTGCGAGTCCCCAGAAGAGTTTTGGAAACGAGATTTTCGCCACGTCCGAAACGACCTCATGTGCCCCAAACTCTACGACAGAATCTCCCCCACCTCCCTGTCCAAAAACACCACTTTCACCCTGGACTCGGGGACGCGCTCGAACTCTTACTTGGAGCCGAACAGGGTCTCCATCTCGGTGCTCGTCCCCGGGTTGCTGTTGGTATTTGTCACGTCCGCTTTCACTGTTGTAGGAATGCTTGTCTTCATTTTGCGGAACCGCAAGAGATCAAAGCGGAGGGACGGGAACTCCTCCGCCTCGGAGATCAATTCCTTACAGACAGTGTGCGACTCGTCTTATTGGCACAGCGGGCCTTACCACGCAGACGGGGGCGCGCACCGGGGCTTCGACTGCAGCGCGCACCTCTCCACGACAAACGATGCGTAAAAGGACTCTGCTATTAGTCCAGTACAGTAAACCTACACCAGACTGGATTACAAACAGTCACACGGACAGATTGATGTACAAAAAGGACTCACATGGCAAGATACCGAGCCTCTTCATTCCTTTATTTGGTTATAGACGTATACAGACTTGTTTGTTTTTTGTTTTCTCCAGTTGCACCAAGTAAGTCAGTCTGCTGCACAGGCCCCCATACTGTAATATATGTATATGCCAAGCTCCCCCCCTGGCTAAACCCCTCCCTCCTCCTCCCAGTTCTGCTATTTGCCGCAATCGGACTACGGATCTGTATGATACGGAAAGAGGGAGAACGCGAGAGAGAGAGAGAGAGAGAGTGTGTGAGAGAAAGATATACCGATTTAGAAGACCCCGGGAATGGTGCACGAACGCATGAATGTAAATGTAAATACTCGGACCGATGTATCATAATCTGCATGATGATATTTCGCATGGTTTCAACACACACACAACGACGAGGAACCATAACCACCATAACCAACAAAGAAGCCAACTCGACCCTTATTTCATGTTATATCAATATGACGACTATATATAGATATTAAGAATTATATATATGACTATTACAAAGTGCCATTTCTCTATTTTTTGTGAACCTGCAGTTAGGATTTGTATTTGTTGTTTTAAAAACTTGTTTGGAGAAAAGAGTAAAAAAAAAAAAATCAATAACGGATGATTAATTCGGAAAGGAGTGATGGAAGTGAAGTTGTCAATGCATGTTCTTTTTTTTCTTTTTTTTTGTTTATCATTTGATTGTCGGTAAATATTGGGGTTATTTATACCGTACTAGTTGGTGCAGATTAAAACCACGTCTGCGCAGTCATCATCTCCTTTATGAATGTAAACTGTGTTATTTTATGGTGTGCCAATTGTTGACTTTCAGATATTCAGACCTGCAGATGAGCATGACCAATTAACGTCACTCAGATGCTTATGCTGCAAAGTTAATGTAGCTAAAATAACAGTTCCGTGGTTTTGTGTGTCAATGAATATAGCCTGCTTTGGGTGAGAGGAAGAAAAAAAAAAAAAACGACCGAGTCATTTAAATGGGGGGTTTATATCATCATATTTTTTCAACAACTAAGCAAAGAAGTGTTTTCAATTGAGCTATGTAGGTACAAATCGATCTATGTACAGAGCGCAGGTAGACTGATATAGAATAGAATGCTTTTTTTAATGTCAGAAAAAAGTATTCCTCCACAAAAAAAGCTTATGGCTATGATTCACTTTCATTATATTGTGAGCTTTTGTAAAGCCATCTAATCTTGTCCAAATAAGAGAACTGAAACTCACTGTATTTACTACAAAATGTGCTTGAAATAGACTGTTTTGGGTAACTCTTGCATTCTAACAGTACATTAAGGGGGGTCAGGCTATGGCAAGAACACAGCATGTGGCCAGGCCACGGTGATTCAGTGGTGTCTCCTCCATAGGGAAAAGGAACAAGCAGGTACTTAGGTAATGCAAGATGCCATTTTCAATTCAGCATTTTGAACTTGAGATACTCTTTTGGGTGCGCATGGTTTTTGTGGGCTCATGAAAACAATGCCATGATTGAATACCCTGTTCTGCAGAGCTCAGCTGCCGGGTCTGCTGCTTAAGCCTATACTGCTTTTACTGAGGAAGAATCATTGAAGGAAAAAAAAGCATTAAAAGGTGGTGGCATACTTCCAATAAACATCTCCCCAAATTTCTCAATTCCTCACCTTCTCTGCAGTATCTGATACAGATAGAAGGAATGTGCAATCTTTTTTAAACATGATGTAAAATTCCAGTGCTAATGACTTGTTTTTACTTTGCCGATTGATTTTCTTTCAGAACACCCACCTGTAAGATGCCTCATATATAGAAGCTATCAACATAATTCGGCTCAGAGCTACCTAAGATGCCATGGCCAAGATGAGAGTGTACAGAATTGATTTGAGATGGGTTTACACCCCCCGCCCCCCTGGCCCCCAGCCCCCACTCCCCTGTCTAATGCTAGTAGGCCTACAGTCTCCCCAGTATGCAGACTAGCGCTGTCCATGGTGCTGAATCACTTCCCAGTATCTTTGTCTGCCTACTCTGCCCGTGTGTTTGTGCATTCATGTATGTGTGTGCAGGCTTGTGTGTGTGTGTGCACGTGTGCGTGTGCATGCATGCTTGCAGCTCCACACACGTGTTTGTTTGCGTGAGGGTACATGCCAGTATGTGTGAGAGAGCGAGAGAGCACTTGTGTGACCATTTGCATGTACATAAAGAGACCCTTACTTTCCTTACTGCCCCCCCCCCACCCTACCTCCACCCTCCCAACACCCCCCTCCCCCTCCACCCATCATGTAACCAGGCACAGCTTGACCTTGGGGACTAATATCTAAGCAGATCTGTGACAAACACTCGTCATCACATCCTGCCGTTTTGTCCAATCACCTTGTTTCTCTCAATCCCTATTTCCTGCTCTCTGTCCAATCACAGGGGGATTGGGTAACTATATGTCTCTTCTGTGGAATATTACTGTGCCACAGCCCATTGATGATTTGTCATAATTTTCAAACGCTGTGTTTCAAAGTTACATTTATATGCTTTGCGATATTTGACCTGCTTCTATTTTGTTAAATAAAGTGTGGTTGAGGTTGAGTAAAAACAATGTTTGGTTTTAGAAATTTCATTGAGTTGAGCTTATGGGGGAAGTGTAATGAGATGTTTGCCTCAGATTTGTTGTGTTTTTTATTCATGTTTTGTTTGCACACTTTATATCCTGAAGTGTTTGCAGATGCTTACTTGAGATTTGCTGTCTTCTGTTTTTGTTCAATCGGCCCAGTTTATTTGAAACGTCTCCAAAACACGGCAATGTGGATGTTATTTCTATATCTATCCCAGTAAAATAGAACCTCCTCTCGTGATATGAGTGTAGACTACATTACATCTTATGATTATTTCATCATGTAACATTCTTGGACATTAGGAAGCTTGGATAATAGTTCCTGGGAGCCCTAGAGAGAAAATGACACATTTAGATGCTTATGCTGCAGTGCTGGGCTTATTAACAGACAATGCCCAACACTGCAACAGAGGACTCTAAATATATTACTTTCCTTGTGGGGTTTAATTAACTCAATTTCCAAGATGTCCAAAACGTTGCGTCCAGAATATCTGATAAAATAATCATAACTCTGAATAATAGTTCTGATTGGTTTAACAATGTCAAAGTATATGTATAAGAGTAGGATACATTCATTATTGCAATGGATAATAGCTGTTGGAAAGCCAATGGAGACTAGCCTCTTTAGCACGCTGGGCTCACAGCACCACAACACTGTTGTGGCCCAGCAGGCCTGCCGTAGCTGGTGTGATAGTGCCCCTGAGGAGCTGGCAGTTGATGCAACACTTCCAGCAGAGATAACATCATCCCCACACCTCATAACACTTAGCTTTAGTGTAAGTCCCGACGGTCTGGCTTTGGTATCAGTCTAGGCCATTTAATCCTGGGTGTATGAAAAATAGAAGGTTGTACATGTGGTCAGTGGGAACTGTGTTTACTTTGGTTTAAGGTTTACTTCCCAGGAAATGTGTACCTGTGGATGGTTTGGCATTTTAGTCAAAATGTTAATTACCCATCAGTTGGCATTCCTCTCACCGCTTACTCGGCTTTGGGCTCATCCCCAGTTTCTCTGCTACTTCAAACACACCTACACCGCTGTTAATTACGTGTGACATTAGATATGTTGGGTTGTTTTGTTTGCAGAACAATGGCTTCCTTGTTCTTATGGTAATTATAACCTTGATAACTTGCAACAGGGTTTCCAAGCAGGTAGCATTTGAATCAAATTGTGCAGCAGGAACAAAATAATTCATATTATAGCTGTACATTTATAATTAACACGTACTGTCGATCATTTGCTGTATTTTTCACCTCGCTCGTCTTTCCTCTGGTTCATGCTGAGGCAGAAATTACAACAAAGTCATACAATGTAAAGCAGCCTGTGGATAATGCAAAACGATGGAACGAGGAGGGAATATCATGAATGAAAAAGCCAGTATTTTCCTCTAATTTGTGTTTACCCAATGGTCAGATTCAGTCCTCATGTTTAGGTTTTGCAAAAGTCCAAAATGATTTTGAGTTTGGGTATTAGCCTTTGATGTTACATTTGACAAAAGTCCTATACGATGTACTGAGGAGTTGCCAATAGTCCAACTGAGTATACCCCTTGCAACCCCTGCTACTGGTATTAGACCCAGGAGGTGTGTAGTAATGATTATCTGGCATTATCCCCATGGATTTTTTTTGGTGTTATTCCCAGATATTATTAGCACATCAGCTGCAAGGCACCTAGCCTATAAGTCTCAGTGGTTGGGTTTTATTAGTGATTATGTTCTCTGTGAGGCCCAATACTTAGGAAATATTTTCCATCCTTTAATGTTATGCTTGGAATCAGTGCCGGTGGTTGGGTTTAGCCTGAATGCACTTTTTGAACTGGAAGGAAACATAAGAAGGGGTGACACAAAATGAATATTGCTTATTTGGAAGTAGGCACATGTAGGCTTATGTAATCAATGTTCTTGTTAGTATGCCAGCTATCTCAAAAATCACACCTCAAATATTAAATTGCATCAAAATAGACTGTAAATCTTTAAAGGGCCAACAAGATTTGGCCTAACCCTGCTCAAGGTGTTTTAATACACAGGCACAGTGAGTCACTATGTTCTAGGGTTGCTCATCTTGTATATATGTTTGGTCTCGCTTCAACTAAACTAGGGTGGAATTTCTTGAGGAACATTTACATTCGTTTTCTGTGATCGGATAGAGAAACCAACCTGACTGTACCAAAACCAACAAATCTATGCAATACACCGGGCACGAGTTGAATCCTTTTTAGCCTGTGATTTAAAAAAAAAAGCTTGCGATATGCCCATGCATGTCCACTCCTGCAAGAGGTGGAAAGACGAATCGATCATACCTCAAGTAGTTCAAATATTGGAAACATTTTTTTCCCCCCTCATGTCTCTCTGGCAGACTACACCAAAGGCTCCGAGTAATTGAAAGGATTTCAATTCATAATTGACCGAGATCTGGTGTCAACCCACTGCACAGTGGCCTATGTCAAACCACCAAGTGAGCCTTTAATCAAGATGAGTGAATGGTCTACCGAGCGTTTCCTCCAGCTCTAAGTAATCCTCTTCTCCCGGCCCCCACTTATCGATTATCTCATTGATTTGATTTAGCGGCCACACACGAGCCCATCCCTCACTGGCATTTGAGGCATTATGTGGCTCTACCTGATCTGATTACGCTGCCCAAATGGGAACTATAACTGCTGTACGAAATGGTTTGTTTGCAGTCATAAAGGATATGTAAGATTTGTTCGGGGGACGGAGGACGGGTTCAGAGTTGCAACAGACTCGCTTTCTAATAGACTTCCCCATCTCAGCTTTATATCATTACATTACTACGCACCCTACCTTACACACACACACACACACACACACACTACAGCCCAACAACCAGGCTATAAGAAATTTTAATTTCCTGAAGCTATCTTGGCCTGGGTCCAAGGAAACCGGCCCCCATCGCTTTTTACAATTATCTGGCCAGTCAGAGAGCAGCTCGTAACTGGGCCAAGGGTACTTTGGCCTATTGATGGAGCGCAGAAAGAGCCTCTCCAAGTCCAGACACATTGTATAGAGCTGCCCTTTATACGTCGGGCTATTTGTAGACACAGGATTCCCCCGCTCCCCCCTTCTTTGTGGGAGCGATGGTGCCGAGGTGCCGTTGATGGTACACAATGATTCTCCTGGTAATACAGTTTAGCTCGTTGGAAGAGAAGTCGGTGATGCTGCACAAACCTTCAGCCGAGCAATATGAACGGTCAAGGACGGATTCCAACTGTGCTGATGATTCCCATGATGAAAAAGAGAATCATCTGCTTTCCTTGTGGTAACCAAGGAGCTTGTGATGAATCTTTCTTGCTTTGCTCCTTTTCTAATCCTTAGGTACGTGTGCTACTTAAAATAACCCGCATCAGACAGTACACCTGTTAGTAGCTGTTGTATGAAAGGCTTCCTTACTGTGATTATTGCACACATAATAACAGTAACAAACGGCCTCCTGGGTGTTATTGCTGTATTCAAGAGATGGCGCAGTAGCATTGACACAGTCAGACCTGAATATGTTGCCTTACAACACCTAACATCCTTGTGATGATGGGAGATATGAGCAACGCAAACTACTCTCTCTCAGTACGAGATAGCTACCATTTGAAATACAATGAAAACTTAATTCAGTCTGAATATACTCTCATCAGCAAGGTTAAATCTTTTAGTGCAACAGTTGGGTATATGGTTATTGCAGACATGCATTGTGCGATCATATAACAGTCAAAAGACGAGGGTGGGGTGGGGAAGCTTTTATAAGAGCAAGCAGCGCAAAGCAGCTCGGCTTCGGTTGACCCCCTTGTCATTGGTGCTTGCCTCGGATCAGCTGATTACGAAAGCGCGCACGGCCGAGTTCCCTGCCAGCATTGACACAACACTTCACAAATCGTCGTTATAGGTGACAGCTATCTTGGACTCTTTGCTTCCGCGGCGGCGGCACGTCAAGGATACTAATGCCATTATTGTAACAAGTAATGTTCCCGTCTTGGTACAATTAAGTGTCTTGGAGTGAAAACATGTAATAAAACAGTAATAAGCATGTTTTGAAACATGCTTATTACTGTTTTATTACATGTTACACTTCAATAAAGATACTAAATATCAGGTGTGTCGTGTTTTTTAAACATTATTTAAATTATGCTAAATGACTCCTTATCCCCTATTTGCTTGCTCCGTTGTCTAAACTCCTTAGCAATGGAGGTGCTTTCCCACTCCGTTTCATTGAAGTATCAGCCCTAAGCGTAGTGGAAACATGAAACATTAATACATTTACATTCCCACGCTTCCCCGTGTTGTTGTAAACTCCTGCTGGGCACAGAGAGGGCTTCACGATAATCGGGCAGAAGGCTTTTGTATACGTGGAAATAGAAACTGGAAACAGGTCTTGGCGACAGGTCTGGAGAAGAAGCAGCACAGTCATTGTGGCGTTTGAATGTGGCTGGTCAGCTAAACGTGCAATGACAGTTTGAATCACCTCTCCTATATATATATAGGAGAGTGCAAAGAGGTGGTATCGTGCAAGAGCAAGCTTCCTTAGCAAGTCGTGCTTGAAAAACAGCAAAGTGAGTGCGTTTCTTCTATTCAAGATAGAAAGCTTCAGTATAAAAGCACAAGCTGAATGACGCACATCAAGTCGCCATGTAAAAGGTCAACTTTGTTTAATTTTTTATTTGATTGTGCCCTTCTTGCGAGTCACTCTGAGGCACTTAGACGGATATGTTTTGATTTTTCACTCCTTTGTCATTCTGTGATGACTGGCAAATCGATAGGCTCTTGAAGACAGAGGGTTGGGAGAGGAATTGACTGCCCCAACACCCACTCTATTTAGCCTGACAGTTTGAGGTAAGCTTGCAACGAACACATCATCACTCGCATCAACAACAGCAGCTACAAAAAACAACTGCTGACATCAGTTATCACTACGCGTGTCCTCAGATTATTTGTGTTCGTGTCAAACAAATTGTCTACACATCTCTTAGTTTTCCAGAGACATCCAGCTAGTGATAGCGTGTGTGTGTGTGTGTGTGTGTGTGTGCGTGAGAGAGAGAGTGTGTGCGTGTGCGTGCGTGTGTGTGTGACAAGCCTTGTATCTTCGCTTTCATTGTTTGCTGCCACTGCTTTCCAAGAACTAAGTTCTGCATTCCCATCTTCTTATTGCCTCCAGGACATTTTTTCGTTCCATTTTTTTTTTAAAACAACAAGAATATTCTCTCCCTCGATGTGTGTGTGCTCGTGTGTGTTATATTTAGTTTTAGATAGGAGGCTGGCTTGCTGTTTGGCACCTAAGGCACTGGTATAGGGCCAATGCACCATAGATAGGGGGATAAGGGCTTGTTTGCAGTCAAATGATGAGAAACTGGGCAAATTTTAAAGAAAATATTGCTGGCAATTAAGCCATTGTTTAGTGGAATCTTTTTTCCAGGGCTATTTTTGGTTGCCCAATGCTTTTTGGCCCTTTTAGCTGTTAAATACCATTTGCCGGATTATTATTTTCTGAAATGTTCCTAACCAGAATCAGCAGACATTGTAGAAATGTTACCCTTGAACTTAACCCCCAATGCACACAAGCACATACACACCCATCCATACTCACACACACAGACGGATACACACAGGCACATATAAGCACTCTCTCTCTCTCTCTCTCTCTCTCACTCATACACACACATACACAAATACAAATGCGCGCTGTATAAATGTTGTCCTTAACCTGGCGTACTACAACCGCTCAGCAAATGCCAGCTGGGTCAACAGATGCCCTGGGCATTGTAGCCCGCTCTCATACCAAGAACACTGGAGCTGTCAGGTCATCTATGGACACACACACAAACACACACGAACACACTCACGCACATGCACGCACGGACACACACACACATGCATAAGCGCATGCCTGCACATTTCGGAGCTGCAGGGACAGCAGTCTACAAGCAGATTATGAGGTTTTATCTTCCTTTGTTTCGACGGCATTAAAATTGCAGCGACAAAAGGGGTGGGGGGGGGGGGCAAAATTAGTGGGTTTTGTGACGTGGGCCTAATGCAGATAAAGCCACACAATTCAAAAGTTTCAAAAATGCATTACTTAGTGTCGAACCAATGTTGGAATTCTAAAGGCAGGTTGGACAAAAAACACTCACCAGCTAAAGGTACATTTTCCAGGAAAAGACTGCTTATATTGCAATTGATACCTATGTAGTTATGAAATGATGCACTTGAGGTTTTTTTGTTTTTTTTCACAGATTTCAAGGACCCCACATGTCATGGAAGTCACTCAGCACATGAATGACTATGCACACTTCAATTCAAATAAGGAAAAGGCCAACCTCAAAACTACCAATTTGCAGTTATGTTTTTTTGACAGCAGCTATCTCAGAACCAACATTTCAACATGTCTAACCGATGTAGATGGAGTTTTATTGTTCGTTTTAGTGCGGTGTCATTTCAAACGTCACATAAAGTCATGCAAACTCTGTCAATTAAAGCAATCTAAACAAAAACGCACGGGATTTTAATTCAAACCAACGTCAGCTGCCTTCGCCGTCGCCTATCGCTGCTCTGTATCATCGTTAGCGGCGTGAAGGTTAGAGAATCACACTTGGGACTGGAAGCTCACTGCACGAGTGAATGAGTCACACTTGGCCCTCGAGCCAGCGTCGTCAAGCAAGGCACAGAAACCTGGAGCTGCGCTGCGGCCAACGATGCAAGGCCGCGGTCATGCTTGCAGTATGCGTGAGTATGTGAATGTGTGTCACCCTCTCTCCCCCAGGCTGTTGTTGGAAAAGAATCTACTCTTAAAGGTTTAAAAATAATAATGCCGTCAATACCGGAGCACAAGTTATCTTGTCCCTGTGTTTGTCTGTTTTACTCTTGACTGTTGATAAAGTTCTGACAGAGAACAGGGCATGCCTGACAGGAATTGTGGTTAGTGGTCTGGTGAGCTGTGTCAGCCAATGATTGTGTTTAACAAATACGAGCAATAGGAGAAGCCCTCTGGGAATAGCTGTCGCCAATTCCGGGTGAGAAACAGGAAGCGCTTGAGGGGGGGTTGGGCGTTGATTGCATTGGTTGATGGAGGAGGGGGAAATGGAGAGAGAGAAGGATGGCAAGAGATTGACAAAGGGCAAGTTAGTGGGAGAAGGGGAGCCAAAACGTTATATACCCTTCAACATCTCTGAAATATTGAGAATCCCGCTTTGGAAGGGTGTTTTCATTTTGTCAACCAAGAACTCAATGCTACACACCAGGCAATTTCACATGCTGGTGGCTTCAAATGGCAGTTGGAAAAAATGTAAACCCTCAATACCCAGAAATCGCGTGACGCGGCGTGATGCTGGCAAACTGTCGATGAACAGGAGGCCACCTCGTTGCTACAACTCACTGGAACGCCCACATCCAAGATGGCGATCGCGAGGTCAATCGTCGTCGTTCAAAACAAAGAATCAGCCATGAATGAACTGCAGCAGATACCGCTTTTCGCGATCGGTGGATTCGCTGCCTCGTTTATCGTCTGTGTTGACACACTTCCACAATTTGTGCGGCCAAGTGGGAGATATCAGAGCCTGCAAAAAAAAATTCCCCATGTCCTACTTGTAATTTACCACCAGGAGGCCGAAGTGATTGATTTTTTTCCCAGTCGGCTGCTTGTATTTACGTCAAATCGGATGTGACATGAATGCAGCACGAGTGCCGCTGTTTTCCAATCGGGCGGATACTTCATTCTTGAATGAAATCCTTCAAAGGACATACAGAAGACAGAGAGTGAGTCAGGGAGGGAGAACGAGAGAGAGAGAGACCGACTCAGTGCTGAAAAACTAAGAGAGGCAAATGCTCCAGGGCTGAGTCACTATGGTGCTAACCGCATTATTCCCTGAAATGGACAGCAGACGTAGCGAATGGCTGAATGCTGATTACCATGGAGCACATCTTCTGTCCCCTGTCCACTCCCTGGGGGGAGAGAGAGAGCGAGAGAGAGAGAGAGAAAGTGAGAGAGGGAGAATGTGAGCCAATCTATAACCTGTCACTGTCTCTCCCTTGACGGCTGAATGATGGATGACTGCATCTTCTCTAACAATACCAAAACACTCCCTGTGTGGGAGGCCTTGTGCACAGGGGCGCTGTAAGACCACTGTGTGTGGAGGAGGGGCAATTGGCATTTCCAATTTAGTTTTTTATCACTTTAACTGACAGCTGACATTGTGCCCCACATGTACAATATGACTCTTGGCTCTAGCGTCAAACCGTCCTATTGAAAATCCGCTGTGAGATCCGACAAAAATTCAAGGGGCCTGATTCTACCGCGGTGGAAATCTTTCTTTGCAGTGGCAGAGCGTCGCTTCTCTCGAAACCCGACTGCTGTAGCTGCTCTACACACACACACACATGCCAAACCATTGTGCGGCTCACAAGCCTTACAAATTGTCTCTCTCTCAGTCTGTGTGATCTCCACAATATCCACGCTCACTGATGCGACGCTTCTCAAATCAGAAGATCACCCCGCAAAAATCAGAAATGATGAAAGCCTTTAGCACTGCACAGTTGGCAGGGAGGATGGAGGGGAAGAGAGGCGGGGTGCTGACTCCCACTCCTTCTCTTGTTCGGTCTTTGGGGCCTCTGTTGGGTCTCTAGGCGTTGGGTCTCATTCTGCCTCTCTTCCTGTCTTCATTGCTGCCTCTCTCTCTCTCTCTTTTTTTTTTTCTCTCTCTCTCTCTCTCTCTCTCTCTCTCTCCCGCCCTCTCTGCTTTTCAGTCTCTCCCAGGGGCTTAATTTATGGTTGCGGAGCTAGAGGAACATAGGGATGACAACCCACGCTCTCCTCTGCTTTGCTAGCTAGCTAGCTAGTTGGCTCACTGACTGGCTGGGTGCACAGCATGTGTGTGTGTGTGTGTGTGTGCACATTGTACGCTATAAGTCTCTAAGCAAAAAAGCTTTTTTTCTGTCATCACTTTTTTTTCTTTCAGACGTGTACGGGTGTTTGCATCCCTGTCATTTTACAGGTTGTAAACCTCGGCCCATTTCACGGTTTGCCATGTATGAGGCCAAATACTACTGTCTCTATAAAATACTATATCCATAGACAAATGTTCAAGGAGTGCTTGATGTGTTGAATCATTGCTCTGTTGGTGAGCAGGATAAGAACTGAGTTTCCATAGTATCCTTTTGAAACAGCATACTGTATGCAGCATACAAGCCTATAAGAACGTTATTTCCTGATTCATTTCCTGGCAGCGATTAAGGGATACTCAGTAGGAGGTATTCATTAATTATTGAGACATATCGGACACAGCAGTTGATTGCTTTCAAATCCAGCAATGCTTCTGTCTCTTCACGGTGAGGTTTCCGATCCGGGAAGCTCGGTTTTATTGGGGCATGTGAAAGTAGAGCTGGTGGCCGGTGGCAGTCATGGGCGTGTTTCTCCCCTGCCCTTCCCTTTTTCCCGCTGTCTCCCGGCTGACGGAAAAAAACAATACGAGCAAGGACACCACACAGATCAAAATTAATTGAAACCCTAGCGCAGGGTCTCAGCGACGACTCGAGCTGAAGGGGCCCCGGGAATGATCAAGGGGACTCCAGGAAGTGACTCGCCGCCTACGTTTTCTGGAATGGCTTTGATATCATATAGCCAGTCACACATCCCACCGCCAGCCGTGTTATATAAAAAGGGGGAGGTGAGTGGGTGTGCTGTATACGTGCATGAGCCTCATTCATGAATGAGCATGACTTGAGAGAAATGGCGGAAGCTGTCAAACACAGGCGGAAGGAAGTCAACGGAAATAGCGTGCGACAGAACAGAACGGGCGTCGAAAATAAAAATAGGATCGCGGATTACTGTGCTTTCGTTTGCCAAAAGCGCCGCGGTTATTTTTGGCGCGGGTTCTTCGCTCAGCTCGCTCGTAAACGGATTCGCTTACAAATGTTTGCTTTGAACCGATGTCAAAGCTAACCATCCGCGGCCAATTTCTGGTCGCCATTTTTGTATCTCTCTTAAGTGTTTGGGGCAACAAAATTCCAATTCCATTCCTCTTCCAAGCACTGGGGACAAATGCTGGGGAAAAAAAAAAATCACTGCAAGGAAGTGGAATTCTCCTCCGGCCGGTCAGCGCCGGGGTTTTTGCAAGCCCACATCTTTTATGAAAGCCTATTACTCTCAGATTAAGATGAGGTAGGGGAGATAACGGTTTGAACAATGCCCTCTACTTTGGTTTTGCTTGAAAGCCACTCCGGGGAGTTGCAGTTTGAGGCTGAATGATGGTGAGACGCAAAAAAAAAAAAAAAAAAAAAAAAATCAGAATTCCGGAGAGTGTCGGGGGCAAATATTCTCCGGCTCTCGTTCCGCGATGATAACTCATTCTCGAATCTCACCACGAACAGACATGAAAGCCTCCTTTTCCTCTCCTCCGTTCTCATCAGCCGAAGTCTTGCACGCGTCCTCTCGATTACCATCGCTCATCTTTCCTCTTTTGTTTCTCCCCTTGTGTCCCCATTCAATCCATTTTCATTTCCCCCTCAGTTCTCTTTTACCGCCGCTTTCATTTCAACCCAATCTCTCAATCTCACCCCCCCCCCCTTCCCCCGCCACCCTCCACCCCCCCCCCCCCCCCTGCACTCTTTCACAAGCTCTCTGACAAGTTCTTTCTCACTCCCTCCACCTGTCTGTCATCTTTCTTCCTTTCTTTCTTGCCTGTCAATGACTGCTTCTTTTTCCCACGCCTTCTCTCTGTTTTCATTGGCATTTTTCTTTCTGTTCTCTCTCTCTCTCTCTCACTCTTACTCTCACTCTTTCTCTCTCTCAATGCTTTCACTCTTCTTCTTTCAAGGGCTTTTTCTGTCTCCCTCCATTCTTAGTGTAGCCCTCCATGGACCAATTAAGTTCTCCAGCCCTGCACACAGGCCAACTGGACAGTTCAAGCAGATCAAGGTCACACACACACACACACACACACACACACACACACACAAAAGTAAATTTAAAGATAGATTTAGCAATGTGGCCTTGAGGCTATTGGAAACTCGAGCCAAAGTGTGTTCGGTATTTGCAAAAAGTGCTCTCTCTTTCTCTCGCTCCGCCTTTCTCCGAGCAATTCACCGACTCACCAAAGGGTGTACACATTCTCAGACCCGGGACCGCATCAATAAAAAAAAAAAAATGTTTTTGGATTCAACTTCCCCCCCGCCAACTACATCACAGGATCATTTCTCAAAAAGTGCTTAGTTTCCAATTCAAAAGCATGTAAACAAGCTGTGAGCAGCTTGTATAAGTGCACTGTAGTGGAATTGCCAAATAAATAGGTCTGAGTTGGGCGAGAAGCCTTAACACAGCAGAAATGGTTGAAAACTCTCCTGACGTATTACACAACATACCAGTAGGTCTAGTGTGCAGCTCAATCCTCTTGCAATATCAGCACTGACAGTAGAAAACATTTGTGCAAGGCTACACACAGTGTCGGGATGAGAACTTTTTCAAGGCTTCTAAATAACAACTTTTTGCACATGTACGTTGGTGTGATCAAATTTGATGTTAAAGTGGTAATCCTCCATCTTTGGTGCTAAGCGTTTTTGCACTTCCCAGAGATCACCTGTCAATCAAACAGCGTGTCCAGCACTGTGACGTGTTTCTGTAGGTGGCGCTTCTGCCAGGAAACGCATCACGTCCTGTGTTTAGAACGGCAAATGTAAAAGCTTTCATGAACTTGGGATGGGTTGATTCGCTGTTGTGTTTCAACCTATTAAAAATCGGTGAGAGAGCGGGAGTAAAATGGACATTAATTTATATGAAAATGTGGCAGATTATTAGTTTAAACTAATGCATCCCCCAGGATGAATCCCAGAGGTAATCCTAATCCCCTTCAACCACAGAAAAAATATTCATGGGTCTAACTTCAAATGAAAAGCAATCCATCTCCACTGGATGATTCACATCAAATTTATGGAGTTCTTCTGATAATATTGTTTTCAAATTAAAAGCCTTTGCCACCCATTTTGTGTTTCTTAAGTCGTTGTCACATTGCTCATAAAAGAGTCAACTTTTATCTTTCCGCTCCAAAAAATTTTTTATTTTAAGGATCTCTGCCATCCCAATCAAAAAAGTACAACAGAAAATGTCAAATTAGCTGTTTGTTTTTTTTAAGTTGCAAGCTGTGTGTCAATTGCTATTATTAAATGAAATTAACTGATTCAGCAATATGTTGAAGATCTTAATTGTGGCAGAAAAAACAAAGGAGAAATTATTTTTCATCGGTTGGCTGGACCAAGCGTTCTATTGTTGTAATGGAGGTGGAAACAGCGGTGCAGCGAGATAGCGTTACCGGATGCACAGACCATGACCATACTCTCTCCTGTGCCTCCTCCTCCTCTATTCACTCAATTATATGGTTGTACCCTAGAGCTGCCGTCCTTTCTAAACTAACATACACAAACCAGCCAGAAGCGTCCAGCTGGTTACCATGGTTACCACAGCTCGTTCCACAGACGTCTCCCGGCACTTTGGTCGAGCATAAACGGCTCAGTGTCATCCAAGACTTCTTGTAAGACACTTGTGGACACTTGCGTTACGACCATGAAACCGCCTTAAGAGTGTGCACAGTCTGTGTCGTGTAGCTGAGGGTAGGTCTTATGATTGCTGAGAGCCGGTGTGGAGGGGCCAGGGGCCGAAAGAATGGTTTTGGGACACCAGAATTTACTGTTGAGCCTTCTGGAAATTTCGCACTGCAGGCCTAATACAATGAAACATCTGTGATGGGTCGCGTCCAATTGATAACGCCAATGACTTTCCCCGTTCCCTTTCCTCAAACGTCCAAGCCAGAGTTGTTTGCAGGCACTCAGCCGAAGTAAGACACTTAGATCAGGTCCTGTGCATTGGCAACTGTCTGCAAGAACAACAAAATGATCCCAATTCTGGGAACGCTGTCCAAAAAAGCTCGCTAATTTGCAATTTTGAAAGTCATACTGTGAAGGAAAACATCAAAGCCGATGTCTCTCAAATGCTTACAGTCAAATCTATATTAAGTTACGGCAGAGGTTTAATTTTGATCTCCGGTGTGATGTCACATCATTGATTTCCCCTCTGAGGCCGTCACAGCAGATTAATCTCCCGTAGTTTTCATTTATTTGTTTAGTCGGTTTGGTCTTTTTTACTTTACAGAGAGAGAAAAAATACAGAGAGAGCGAGAGACACACACACACACACACACAGAGAGGAAGGGAGAAAGAGTAGATGAGAAGGAGAGAAGAAACATACAGATATTAAGAGACACATGGCATGTAGGCACGATCTCTCTCTCTCCCCCTCTCTCTCTCTCTCTCTCTCTCCCTCTCTCTCTCATAGAGAGGGCCATCATCCTAATTACTAGCGACAAGGAGGGAGCTAAGGGAAACAGCCACAGCAAGGGCCACTTCCACTGTGGTGCACCGCTGGCAAGAAGCCCTATTTATGCATTTAACACACACACACACACACACACACACACGTGCACACATGTATAAACACACATCAGTACACATGAGCACGAACACACATGCAAATGCATCCATGACCACCCATGTGCACAGATGAATACACACACACACACACACACACACACACACACACACACACAAAGGAGAAAGGGAATTGGTTAGTGGTATCATTTTCAGTGATTCAGCACCATGGACAGAACTACATGTGCTGTAATAGAGATAAAATAGACATGATTACTCTCTCTCTCTCGCTCTCATAATCACACACACACACACACACAGGATGCATGCCAGGTCCTAGGGTTGCAGTCCTTCTGAATCTTTTAATTGGATGTGTGTTTTGACAAGCTAATCTCAAGAAGAGGACACTGTCTGCCCACCAGAGTGTTTCTATATGTGATTGGAGACCACAGTAATGTATGTTTAATGACTCATAATGGCATGGCAGTAGCAATTTGAATTTATTTACCTTGCCTCAGATAAGCGGCCACATATGAGATCAGCTGCATTACAGCACAACTGAAACAATATCTATGTATCTATCTCTCTAATGGTTATGGAATTACTGTCTTGTGAGTTTGTATTTAGAATTGAGATATCGGTTCATCTGCAACCTTCCAAAAATACTCACTCGGATTTATATTTTTTAAACTGAAAATGCCGTTGCATCATCTTTTTCAAACCGTCGTCAGGGCCACTGGGAATAAACGGTTGTAGAGCTGGTCTATACCTAACGAAGGTAGCAGAATGTGCATGTAACCGACGGCAGCGGCAAACCTTTTGGTCACCGACACACGCAACAACAACAAACAATTTAGTCCCCGGCAATGGCTTCCTGGCAGACTTTGAAAAAGGAGCACATCTGAAAGCATTCATGCGGAGAGTGCATGCAGTATGTAGTGCATGCCGGCGCATATGATCCCCCCCCGGCACACTGCCTGACGAGACACTAGAATAGCAAGTTGCGTCTTTGTACTGCATTCAACTGGTAATACGGATGGTCCAATAGGCAGCCGCAGCCCCCCCCGCACATGCTGCACCCACCATGAAAGCTGCACCCAACATCCCTTCACACAGCAGGCACACTAAAGGGAAACCTAGGACACGTGTGCTGACGGACGGAGCAGATCCAATACCTGTATAGGGACTATTAAATGTAATCACATGGTGGGGGGAGCGGTGTGTGTGGGTGTTTGGGTCAAATGAAAGGCTTTGAGTGGGATTATGTATTTTCAGAGGGTTGTTGTTATTAGTTTGGAAAAAACTGCTGGCCTTGATGTAACCTTGCATTTTTAACAACACAAGGAAACCCAAAATGCATCACTTCCTGTGCGCCAGGGTTTTTTTTTCCCTCCCAGAAAAGACCTACCAGACACCGAACAGCAAATGTAAAAGCTTTCATGAACTGGCTACAAGTTCAAATCACTTTGTGTTATATCCATTGGTGATAGAAGGGCAAAAAAAAAAAAAAACGTTATTATTTTAAACTTGAACTTTTGACTTGAAGTTGAATTGTGTCCCAGATACGAGGGATCTTTTTTAGCTTTAAAAGAAAAGTTTCAGTGTGTAGTTAGTCTTTAAGAAGACATGCTGCTGCCGCACAGCTGAGCTTATCTGACTGGCCTTGGCATAGTTATGGAATAGCAATGCCGTTCACACCTCCGATGGAAGAGAGAGAGAGAGAGAGAGAGAGAGAGAGAGAGAGACTTCACCCCAGATTACCCTTGCTGCTTTCGTGACAGAGAAGGCGGTTTATTTGTTTCACTTTCTTTGCTGGAGAGGGAGAAGAAAAGTGAGCGAGCGAGCGAGCGAGATATGCAGAGAGCAGGAGATAAGGGACCAACTGTGGGGAGAAGATGTACTCTGTACAACAACTGAATAAAAGTGGGGAGATTTGAGGAAGGATTTCTCACTCCGGTCCTCCTTGCATTAATTCAAAAGCTTTGCTCTGTTTGCGAAGGATGCGCTGACATTTTCCCCTCGCAGCCTTTGTTCGCGCTGCCACGCAATCGCGAGCGTGGATGTAACACAGTAATTATTAAAAGTCAATATCGAAAAGATCATCTTGCAATTGGCGTGTGTGCACCGGGGGAAGACAATGCTGTACAAATGCCATCAACATCATTTGGGCCAATTTCTCATTTCGGGCCAGTCATGTGTGTCAATCATTTGGGTTTTGATGTACTGATAATAGTTGACCTTGAAACCTTTTGAAGGTCATCAACCAATCATACATGGCATTGGCAATTCAAGCCAGCTTATATGTACAGTAAAATGTACTGTCATGGCGGTCATGTCGGGTAAATGGCCGTATAAATAGTCACAGCATCACAGCGCCACTTCTACACTTCCTTCCTTCCACTTCTTGTCAGTACACTGCTGTTTGAAGTGCATGGATCTGCGTCATACCTTGAGCATTTTAGAGGCCCTGGACTACAACTGTGCTACAGGCAAAAGGTCTAAGTGCCTTTTATCCCCCCCCCCCCCAAAAAAAAACAGTTTTTTTCTCTGCTTTTATTTGATCTCACATTCCCATGGTCTTCTCTGGCACTACCCGGGCCAGCTGCTGATCGACTGCTAATGTCCCACCCCCCGAGGGAGAATGACTTGTGAGGACAATTTCAATCTCGCAGCAGGTGGGGGAAAAACAACCCTTTATCTGACTGAAATTGGTCAATTAGCTCCAAATAAAGTCAAACATTTCCCCTGCTTCCTCTAGAGGTAGCGAGGGGAGAAGAAGAAGTGAAAAGAAAAAAGGGAGAAACCTTGATTTGGCTCGTTTAGGACATGCTATGATTTTTAATTACCCAGTGGAAGGAGTCTTTTATTGAGCTACAAGGCTCGGCACTGTCACCTGTCCGCTCTAATTGCACGTCTCCGCTCCTGAGGGGGAGGTGGAGGGGAATGTAATTACGTTGAGATCAATAGTCAAGCGTTGACAATGACACGGGAACGATTCATATTATATGCAGATTGATTCATTTCCGGACATTGTTTAGTTTAATTTAATGAAAGTCTACAACCTGGAGGGGGGGGGGGGGGGGCGTGGGGGGGTCGGGATCTTCTCACATTTAGAGAACAAGGCCATAAAGACAGATTATACGGTCAGGTTTAATTGTCTGGTAACTATATGAACTGATTAAAATCCACAGTGAGAGCAACTGGGAGGATGAATGGTTTTAGAGGCACTTTGGATACTTGTAAAGCCAGTATTGTTTTTTTTTTTCTTTTTCTTTGAAGGCTTGTCAAGCAGGGCATTCAAAGCATCCTTCCTATAGAAATAAGTATTCCAATGCATTTCCCAGAAGAAAAAAATTGGTTCTTTCTCTTTTTAAGTCTTCAATCATTTCACCAAGGTTGACTTTGTCCAGTCGTGCACAGTGATATACGATGTATTGTGTGAGCATGTAGCGCACCACAATGCTCTTGTGAGATCAGGTCACATGGCACTAACCTTGAGTGAACATGTAACACACCACGGCTAATGGATCAATACACTGTCTGCTGGTATACCCATCCACTCTGCTCTCCCTCTTTTCCTTCGTACCCTTCTCCACTACAAAGTAAAGGGAAAAAAGAGAATATTTGACGGATGGGCCATCGACTCGGAAGGCCACTGAGGATATGTAAAAGTGTCTGCCAGTGACTTTAAAGTGCAAATAATCTACAGAAATTCATTCTGTACGGCAGACAGCTGTCTCCCCAATGTAATGTAGCTACTGTTGAATGCTTGTCAGCTTTTACTGACACCGCAACTGAGTATTCAAAGCAGACATCTATCGCAAAATGCTACACTCGAAAAACAATGAAAAAAGATCCTTCGAGTGGCTGAGTCATTTCACGATGACACCGGGATAGATGAACAATGGGGGGGAAAAAATAAACAGCAACTGACAGAAAGAGAAAATGAACAACAGGCATGTTGAAGATGTTGAACGGAACATGTCACGAATGGAGTCGCATTGCGTGACTACCTTTTCGCGATGCTCTGAACCGGGCGCCCTAGAGATAGTGACATCACCTCCAGGGAGGACGTAATCTAGAGAAGAGGTCCGCTCTACCCGGCGAGTCTTGTACCCAGTCACTGTGTCCCGAAAGATGAGTGGAAAAGGTTTGTTTGTCAGAATGGGTTTGTCTGGCCCAGGACCATTTTCAGCAGAGCGTCCATTACTGAACCCCTCGATTCATGCAACATTAAACTGGCAATAACCCGACCGGTCACTTTCTCCATCTGAATGAGACACGGACACCGAACAGAGCAGAAAACCCTGCGAGAAAATATATATACCCTGAAACGGAACAGCATGATAAATGGAGCAATAACATTTGGCGTGTACATGTTTGGCCCAAACGGTGAGTTTGATTTCATTAGCATTTCCAACGGCACTAAACACGCTCCTGGTGGACAGTCCTCTGGATAAGCCCCGTTTAAAAAGACATTTCAAATAGAACAGTGTAAAATTGAACACAACTGTTTTTTGTTAACTAATCCAAAAGGGACTCATCTCTTTTGCTTAAACCCTGATTTTGAAAGCCCCTTTATATAACGCTTCAAATATGGTGTTTTCTTTTCTAAATTAGTGCTGTAATGACTTAGAAGACTGGCTCGCGAAGGCCCGTCTGTGCTGGTACAGGATGCACGCTCGCACAAAATGTCACAATTTTTGTTTGCTTTGTTTTCAGGACTCTTTCTTCTGCTGAGGATAAATCATAGTGATCACAAAGCTCTTGTCATGACTGAAGGATAAAAAACCCTAGGTATCGGCAGAGATACTGAGTGGTGGGCTGCATCCCCCTCCTTATCCTGTCCCGTCTGGAATAGAGGGCGTTTGGGAGGTGAATTGTATAATACAGACTCTAATGTTCTGCGATGCACTGAACAGTCTATCTTGTAGTTTCAAATGTCAAATTTCATTAATCAACAAGGAAATTCCAACTGTGATGCATGATGAAAAGAATAGCATGTCGCAACAGCAACCTGTTTCCTCATGTGTTTTCAGTTATTATGGATGTCTGAGGATTGAACGAAGAAGGTTCTACAGAAGCACTGAAGAGAAGCAATGGCCCCTCCCCCCACCTACCATCGAATGCCTGAGGCCATTGCTGTAAATAAAAATGTATACTCAGTCATCTTGCCTTGTTAAAAAAAAAATATATATATATATATATATATATGTATGCTATGCCACTAATGCAGAGCCTTCTTTGTTCTTAAGAAAAAAAAAAGTACAATATAAAAGCCGGTGAACAATTGAAATAACTCTGGTTAATACTGGGGGTCCTGCTGGCCAGGACTTAATACACCACTTAGATTGAAGCTGAGAAGCAGAAAAGGACTTCATTTAAGCCAAATTAGAGGTTTACTTTTCTATCGCCATCACCATTATAGAAACAAAATAAAGGCTTTCAAATGTTATATTGCTGAAAGGATCAAGTTGTTTATTCCCCACAAAGTACAAAGCTCTATGACTGCCTAACTAGGACACTCGCTGTCTTTCAGTCTGAATGTTTCCGTATCTCTGATCCTGCCTGTTCCGTGGCTGTCATCGCTCCCTAGTTTGGTTGTTTACTTCTTTTTTAATATTGCCGTTGCATTTCATGTTCATTTTAAACTTTCAATTGTTCTCATGTTGATTTGACTTTCGATTTGTGGTAATAACATCAAGAAATGAGCATCCGCAGTCATGCGTGAAAGTTTGTGAACCCCTTGTGTAATTATAAAAGATCAGAGTTTTTACCATGTAATCCTTATTTAATCCAAATTAGCCTCAACTGAAATACAGGGTTTATATTTACTAATTTAATAAGTTTTTAAAGGAAATTGTGCATGGACTAAAATTAAAAAGTCTAAAGGGATTTGTAGTTGCAAAAATAAGGGAACTTCCTCTTGCATTCGTTAAATGAGTAAGTAGAACCTGGTGGGTAAATTACTGGGTATGAAGTGAACCGACCAAAGGTCAGATCTTTGGGGAGGAGATGCTGTGATCTAAGGAGACCTCAGAGGACCTCAGGAAGAGAGGAGTGAGTGAACATTAGTCTGGGGAAGGTTAGAAAGTCTTGAGCTCCATCAGTCCAATGACAGGCAAATTATATATAAATGGAAAGCATTTAACATGCCAGCGACTCTGCCTAGAAGTGAACATCCTTCTAAAATAAGAGCCACAAGAAAAATGTTAAAACTAGTAAAAAAAACAACCCAAGAATAACATCCAGAGATCAAAGTATCCGTTGCTGCATCTGATGTCCTTGTGCATCCGTCAGCAATAAGAAGACTGAAAAGAAATGGCCTTCATGCAAGGGTAGCCATGAAGAACCTCTCCTGTCTAGATGCACCAAAGCTGCCCGTCTTCAGTTTGTCAGAGACCAGCTGGACAAACCTGAAGATTTCTGGCAGTCTGTTGTCTGGACAGATGAGTCCAAAGCTGAACTGTTTGGTCTCAATTTCAAATGCCAAGAGTCAAGCACGGTGGTGGGAGTGTCATGGTCCGGGGCTGTTTTTCTTCCTCTGGACCTGGACGACTTAACATCATTAAGGGAACCATGAATTCTGAGGGGAAACCAGAGAAGTCATGAACACGACGTCAGGCCATCAGTCTGAGAGCTAAAGCTGCGCCGGAAATGTCTGCTCAGCAAGACGATGATCCTAAGCCTTCAAGCAAATCTACCAAAGAACGGCTCAGGAAGTTTAGTGTTACTGACATTCTTCTTATCCTTATAAGTTAATACATCATTAGTCAATATAAGTATTACATCATCAGTTAAAATGATGTTACACTCCTTATGAAGTAATTATTTCTGATTAATATGAAGTTATTACATTCTCCAGCAATTTATTACATTAACATTTTATTACATTTAACCCATTTACAGGGACATTTTATCACATTATCCAGCAGTTAATACATTGTCAATTATCAGCTACAAGTATAAAGTAAATTTACCTTAAGTGTAAGTTACTGAAAAGAGGAAGAATACATCTTTTTGAGTGTGACATTTGAGTGAAGACAGATGAAATTCAAACAGTTAATGTCATCAATGCAACATGGTTCAAAAGTTTTTTTTTGTTTTTTTTTTACCCAATTAGGATTCAGTAGTAGCAGAGGAAAGGTTGTTTCTTGTGGAATAGAGCTGCAACCTTGTGTTTGTGGGCCTGCCAGCAACATTGACTTCCGTGACATTACCAACCTCTGAAGAAAACGCCTCTTTGCTGTTTGTTTCATACCAAAGTCTTTTAGATCTAGCGAGAGCGGACCCAGAATGCCCTACGCATGGGAAGATACAGCTCTCGCACAGCTTCAAAAGCAACTCATTTCTCGCTCTTTGAGATCTGACGTGTGGGAGATTCACCGAAACATGAATTTTTGAGATGAAGCCACCACCATCACCGCCATGCCAGTGTAACTGACATCATCTGCACAATGTGTGCGTGTGCATGCGCATGTGTGTGTGTGTGTGTGTGTATGTGTGTGTATGCGTGGCCCCGGTTGCTATGGTTATGACTTTCTCTGGATCAGTCTGTAGGCGGATAAATAATGCAGACTAATGCTGGCATGGTGACAGCACTGCAGCAAGCTGTTGCTCACCTCAGCTCTGCTCTGGAAACACACACACACACAAATATGCAAACATGCACATGCAGCAACATAGATGCATGCATGTAGGAATCTGTCTGCATGCACATACGGTTGTAAACATGCTTGTAGTTGCACACAGACAGATGCACACACACTTTTTTGTGTTCAATTATTTTTTTTTTTCCTCTCACTGATTTAACAAAAGCCTAACATAGCTGCCAGGCTGCTAGACATGTTCCAATATACATGACCCTGTCTAATGGAGCAGGTGAGTAATGTCTGATGGATTGGTGTCTACGTCAGCTCTTTGAGAAACTGTCGGAAACTCTGGGTGAGTGTTGCGGTGCCAAACGATGAAGGAGGACCAAATGTCAATGCAGCATTCTTTAAGAACACGGTCAAAACCCCTTTACCCACAAAGTGAACTAGAAGGAGTTCATTCACATATTTCTGTTCATAGATTTAATACCATCATGTTAAAGGAAAAATCCACCCTAAAAAATCAGCTATTGATGATGTACTCTGCATTTCTGGGCCCATTTTGTTGTTTGGTGGTGTATTTTTGTTATTCTCACAGATAATTGGCCAGACGTAGACGGCATCACATAGAGATGCTATGTGAGGCCCATTCCTGGGATCAAAAGGCATTCTGGGAAATGTAGAAAATCACTAACTGAAGTAGACACGGTAGTAGACGAAGCAGGTCGAGGGAATGATGATTTCTAACAGTATAACAGAGGATTGATTTTTTCCGTTCACTGGACAGGATATCGATCAGAAAGAGCTATTCTACTTGGTTTGAGTCAAAATGTCTATTAACAGTCATGATCAGGTCCAGAATATTCTCAAAGGTTTGACATATTTTATCTATTTTATTTACCTAACTACACGTATTTCCTTCACAATGTACACTATTGCATAGTCTTGCATGTTTCACATCACATATTCATAAGAATTTGGCTTTCAGTTATTTGATGTCCGAGAGCGAGATATTCACCGCTCTGTTGTGATGCGAAGAAAAAAACAAATATAAATGGGAATGGCGGGCGAAGAGTGCAGCCCTTTGAACGCTTTGAAACTGACGGTAAAGGTAGCACATACATTAAAAAAGCAATTTATTTTTCTACATGCATATGGAATTGTGAAGGTGACACAACAAAACATGCCGAAGACAATATTCCATTGCATTTAAAATACTGACTCAATATCTGGGTAGAGATGATAAGAAAGGGCTGATAGAAGTGATATGGAAAATAAAGTAGAAGGGCCAAATGACAAAGAGGGGAAAAGAAAGACGGAGAGAGTGATGAAGAGTTCTTTATGGGTTTAGTTGTACGCTCGGATGAGTCATTGTTCATAAATCTATCTTGATATCCGGAGCGTTGTGTTTTCCACCGCTGAAAGATAGCGGCAATGTTTTAACAGTGTTTGTTCATGTCAAACTATCTGCTTACATGTTGTAGAGGAGTTGGGAGTCGAAGCTTGTTGCCCAAAATGTACTTTTTTTTAGCGTTCGTGGCATTTTTATGGTTTTACTGCACAAGAACCATTTACTTCCTCTCTCTCTCTCTCTCTCTCCCCCTCCGAACTTAAATTGCCCCGAATCACCCGTTACACTTTTGGTCCCGTTGTATGGATATAGAAATTATAAGAAAATGAACGCGAGGTCTCAAATCCATTCTACTTTCATGCCATTCCGTCGTTATAATGGAATCGGCTGCGGCCAGGTCTGGCGCCGAAATTTTCACGAGGACTTTTATTATGAACTTTCATAACGTTGTAACCAAATCTACAAAAATAGCCGCAAGAAGGCAATAACAGCGGGTAGAGCAAAGGCAGCCTGGTTCATGAGAAAACAGAAAAGTGCAATAAGCCACAATTATCAGAGCCCTCGGATGCCAGTCAAAGCAAATCAAATTTATTCCATCTCCAAACAATGTTTGAGAATAAAGGTATTGAAGTGAGAATATTGGAGACACTCTCAAGATCCACCTGCTGATTGCAAAATGACCAACAGACCGAATACAAAAACAAAACAGCATGTGCTACAACAGGAGACGGGGCAAGAAATAAGGTTTTCCATCTATGAGCAACGGTGGCTGGTGGGTGTCAAAACTCACCAGACTGTTCTACCCGTCGACTCGATTATTTGATTAAAACCTTTTTGAAACAATGTTACCTGCCAACGTTGGCTGCCCACAGGAAAGCACAATCCAAGAAGAGATCTCATATTTCTACCTTTTTTTTTTTTTATTTGTCCTAGACAGATATGAGCTCATTTTAACACTAAGATGAGGCATTTTCTCCCGTTCCTCAAAAACAACCAGAAAAAAAGCTCACTCTGATCAAAACAAGAGATCTCCAAATTATCTGAAATAAGTGTCATTTAACATTTAACCCGAATACGCGACTGTGAGATTAGAGGAAGATCTCAAAAGGAAACTCAGCATGACTGTTTTATGACTCCTTCGATTTGGATGCTCAGCTGCATTTTCCTACTGAAGCAGCAGCCATATAGTGGGCGCTTATTACCATTATATATCACACGTTAGCTTCTTCAAATTTATCTCATAAAGTCTCACAAATGTGTTCTCTCTGTTATCTCCTCCTTGCTCCCAAGGGGGTTTTTGGGGAAACATTTCAGAGTGAAATACTACTCTGAGCAAAAGGTTTTTCCTCTGGGCGGTAGCTGGCTCGTGGTTAATTGTAATTTTCCACCCTGCAAGTAGGTCTAACAACAACGGGTCTAACAACAGAAAACTATTTATCAGGTAAGTATGATATTGCTTTAATTATAGTGCATCATACAATAATAAAGTATAATTGCTGCAATGTTTTAAAAAACAAAGTCTGGCATGACCTACAAACATTTGGAAAAGGGCACGCAGCAACAGGGTTTGATGTAGAGAGCCGCTTGTTTTTTTAGCATTGCCATCGTGTCAAACGGGTCCGTCACCCTCCCTCCCACTCGCTCGGTGTTTTTTCGGCCTCACCTTGGGGGACAGCGTGATGTAACAAAGCAAAGAGGAGAAAACAAGATGAAGAAGAAAAATGAATGTGGAGTAAGACAAACAGAAGTGTGGACAGAGTGTTCTTTTCTCTGTTGGGAGTCCCGTCTCTGTCCCAGCCAGACTGGTGTATACAGACATCCAGTCATGAATCAACACTTCATTGTGCTAATAAGAAACGCACGTCTTGACACTTGAAAGTGCACCCAGGCCCAGGTTTATAAAGATAACTCACCAATTTACTGTATGCTTCACAAAACTTTTACTAATACCCCCAAACCAATGTTGCCTAATTCCCTTACTCCTTGCCCTTCATAATTAGTTGATGTAATTAATAGCAAGACAGATCACGTTGTCATCCACCCTATTTTAAAGCCAGAGGTGGGAAGTAACGAAGTACAAATACTTAAGTAGAGTTTTCAGGTATCTGTACTTGAGTATTTATTTTTCGGACATTTTTTACTTTTACCCACTACATTTTAACACAAATATCTAAGAACACTACTATTACTTTTTACTTTTATACTTTGAGTACATTTCAGAGCCTGTACTTTTTGACTTTTACTTAAGTAAAGAAGTTGAATCAGTACTTCTACTTTTACCAGAGTCGTTTTTTACATAAGTATCTGTACTTCTACTTGAGTAAAGAATGTGTGTACTTTTGCCACCTCTGTTTAAAGCACATCCAGGATGAGCAACAACTGGTCCGTTAGCATCCACAACGGCATGCTTTTTTTTTTCATCGGTATTCATAATGAGCAATTTTTTAGTGAATTGCCGGAATTGATTTCCTCATTGGTTCTGCAGGTTGCTCACTGAGGCCCGCAAGTGAACAAATGATTCATTGCCACCCTCTTTTCTTTTCTAATCAGAATTTAATTTCCAATCATGTGGCAGTCACGGTGTGATCTCGCACTGACAAATGGACTGGGACGAGGTGGAGGTCGTGAACGGTACGGGGTTTCACATGATGCCCTGTAATGAATATGTGTCATAGTCATCTGGAGTCGCAGCCATTTGAATGAGATCTTTTTTTTCTTCAAAGTCCACAATAATGGTGAGTGTTTCAGTTAGGTGAGGCAAGGTGAGGCCCTCGCACTGCCTTAGTGTAAGTCCAAATTTGATCTTGTTTTTATCATTATACAGTCCCTCCAGTATGTTGCGATCGCAAGAATTCACGCAAGTTCAACTAATAAAAAACTTAAAAAAAACAGTGGGCAGTTTACAATGTTTGTAAATGTTGAAATTGTCATCCATTCCTGCTGTTTTACCACAAGATAACAGGGAAAATATTGCAAATTGCATCGCAATTTTTGATAAAAGCCTCTGCAAATTCAATCATTTCGGGCCGCAATAATCAGAAAAAAATCCTGGTGGGATTATAATGGGATAAAATCAAGCATAAATCTTTATGTAAGAAAACAATCACATCAGGGGAGCAACTCAAGACCAATATTCCCTCTAAGATGTCAGTTTGATTCGTTGTCCCCAGAAATGCAGATGATTTAAGCAACTTTGGACGTTTTGGTGTTAGAGTCAAGGACTTTGCCTTAGCTTAAGGTTTTGAATCTGTGGTTTCCTAGAAGCTCTTTCTTCCCATTTCTATCCATTCCACTGCAGCATGAGAGGTCAACTTACAAACTAAGTAATGGGACTGCCATTGAATCAGTCAGCGATCGATCTGTTACACTAATTCCATGGTTTCGGTGGATAGGCTGTTAAGTTCTGGTATAAATGTTCTCTCTGAAACTGCATTTGTCTATGTCAAACTGTTTTGACAGTTTACATGCTGTGTGTAGATGATTGATGGCGGGGGACAAGCACAACTGATAGCTTTCCACAAATGTGTTTATATACCAGATAACAACGGAGCATGAGTCAGAGGAAGAAAGGGAGATGATGAAGAGGGTTGGAGGGCGGGGGGAGAAAGACACACTGAGGACGGCGAGGCAGAAATGAAAAAACACGCAACCTTGGCGGAGTCCATTGTTGAGCAGAAATGGATAGAGAAAAAATCTCAGTGGTGAGATTGGGCCTTTGGCGCTTTTTTACGCATCACATCAATGTAAAGGCTTTTCTTGCCGTACGCAGAACTTCTAATTCTGAATAAATTTCAAGATTGAAACATGGATCCACGCTTAGTTAAAATGCTAGCGGACGTACATAACAGATTTCCCGTGGACTGGTGTGAGGTAACTTCACTCCGGGCTTTTGTACTGAAATTGGAAGACTGACGAGATGCAGCACATTGCATTTGAACTAGTGTCTCCCAGGTGAACTATTATCCGATGCAAATAGGCCACAGAGCACACCTCACGCAGCCCAATATAATAAAAGATAGTGAAAAAAAAGACTTTTTTTTATGGCCGTAGGTGTCACAGGAGGACTGCGGTGTCTCCCGGGCCTCCCAAGCAGCAGTTCCATTCAACTCAATAAAGCAGCGCCAAACCTTTCAAATTGGTCCAATGGAAAATATGAAATGAATTAATGGCACTCATTCTGAATCGCAGCATAAATGTAGAGCTGATTAGAAGCAATGACCAGAGAAAATAGATGATGGAAACATGGTTTTGACAGAAAGGGCATGTGAACCCATTGTGTCACGGTACCGTTTCCTATTAAAAGTTAAGCGAGCAATACAAGTCGTTGAGTTGTACCAGATTGATGGTGGATCCAAGACGCTAAATTATCCTTCAAGAATCATTTTCATGCTTTCAGGAATTAATTTAATGCTTGATTGATGAAAGAGGATGCTTCAGAATGAACTCAAGGTGAGTTAAGGGGAGCTTTCTGATAGCTTTTTGTTGTAGCCTGGGAAATATCACTGTGGCGTCATACGCTACCCCTAATTTTTGTGTTGTAGATTCATTTAAGCTTCTTGGATTCTTCTCGCTGGTAGGCAGCCTTAAACTCTTTGATCATTTTAGATTTGAGATCCAGCTGGCAGGCAGCAAGGCTACTGTTGTGAGGTAGCGCTATAACTCACATGCATAGCTGTGGATTGCCATTTACTGTAATATGGTCACTGACATTTCATTCATCACCCGCCCACCAATCAAATCTATTCGCCCAGGCCACGGTACAATCGTCAACTTTCTCTCTTTTTTTGAAATCTTAAAAGCTACAAATCTTTAGGAATGATGCGGATGCTCTCAGGGCTACATCTGTGAAAGAATTATGCTGAAATTAGGAGTGATATGCCCACTGCTCCGCAGAACTTGGCAACTCGAGAATAATTCGCGAACTCGTGGTGCTTCATACATCGGGGAAGATAAATGTTCCATAGGCTTCCCTTTTCTTTCCCCCGCATTACTAAAAGCCCACAGCGATGGTGTTTAAATTCCTCCATCGTTATTCTGTAAGACATGCATTTCTGTTTGATAATTCTTTTTGAGTTGAGGCTCCTGTTTTGACGTGAGGACCACAGAGACAAGCAGCGGAGGCCTGGTGATGTCTCCCTGAGGCTACTTCTAAAAATTCAGCAGATTTCAGCTCAAACAGCCTCCCCAGAATGCCAAAAATACAGGCGGATAGGTCCTTGAGAAGTGGAAAATGACCTCAAAAGTATTAGAAATTCACCCTGAAAACTTTATAAATGCTTAGCTTGTCGGCCTCGGTGGTAAAAACGCTTGTACTTAGAACATTTTGTGGTAGACTTTTGCAAATTGCTGCTTGGTAAACAAGTTTACAAATGCTCCCGATGGAGAGAAAGTGGATAGGTAGAGTTTTTAAAAAAGAGCGAGCCCAGACAGAATGCAGTCAATAAATCACAAATGAGAGGGTCACAGGAGGACAGGCCATAATCATATTATACTGTGTTTTATCATTCAGCAGAGAAATGTGTGTGTGTGTGTGTGTGTGTGTGTGTGTGTGCCATTATTCAGCAGTGAGGCCTGTTACTGTGGACTGCTGATGAGAAGCTGCGGAACAAAGAGAAGACCCTCCATTGTTTTCAGAGGAATCAATGGGATACCTATCAAAAGGTATGCTATCTGTAATATGAGGCAGATTACTTCAAATGAGATAAAAGGGAATTAAAATGGATGAAACCGAGCAAAACAATGGGAAGGAGGCGAGGAGACAGATTAAGCGAAGTCTCTGATAGAGCCAGGCGAACATCTGCTGATGCTTAATCAAGCTGATCTCCAGACCCACCCGACATCTACACACTGTTTTTCTTGCCTTTATTTACCTGGGGAAGGGTTCTGCTGAGCGTGCACGCTCTTTTTTTTTTTTTTCCCACCGCAGCACTGCTGCTTCACATTTCGTACAGTTAAATAATTTCACATCTGGGGAGCTGCCGAGTACACCCACACCACCTTACGCTGTTGGAAACCGAGCAGCTCCACTGGACCAATTAGGCGGGTCCATAAGCTCAAGGGCACCTTCACGGTAGCTGTTGAGGAAAGGGAACAGCGGTATTCATTCACTTTTCCATCCCAGATTTTACCCCAGACGGTCCGGGGGATCTCATCTTCCGGTCACAAGCAAGCTTTTTTAACCTGTAGGCTACTGCAGCCATCTGTGTGTGTGTGTGGCACAGAAAAATGTTCTATCCAGTGTCTGGGAAAAAAAAAGAAAAGGATTTGCTATATATATAGACAGGGATCAAAATGTTAGTCTAGATACACAACTGGCCCTGCATTGGAAAAGTCACGGTGGTCACAGACATCACTCCAGGCCTGCATTCTCAAAACGGCTCAGTGTGGGTGCACTTGCAAAGGTCCATTGATTCGCGTAAATTTCACTCATACCTACAAGTAGAGCTGGTCCTCATCAGCCCACTTGCAGTATACTGTGAGATGCTCGGTGAAAAAGAGGCATCAGTAGGCGGGTTTTAATCCTGCCGAGGCCATGCACTTGCTCGCACTGAGCTTTCATTGTGGGCCGTTACATAGCGGAGTCGGATTTCCCTTTTTGTCGCGTGGAGGAGACTAGCTGAACTGGAGGTGAACTGACTGAGGTGTACATTTCGTCGTGCACTTTGTCCAGTGGTTGTGAACAGCTCGTCGTGTTTCAGACCGTCTCAACAGACTGCAAACAGACATGGTTCACTCCTGTGCTGTTTTGACTGGGAACTGATCATTTCGCCACTGATACATTTGATCATTCTGCTTGCTAGCTAGCGAACCATAGTAGCTGGTCCGCGAACCATCACTGTTTAGTTGTAAATACATCTGATTTGCGCATTAGCTGATGTATCTAGTAGAAGCTAGTTAGTCGTATGATATTAGCATTGGTTGTTTTGCTGAATTAGATAGTTAGGCTAGTTAGTTAGCACATAAAGCCAACCAACCAACTATGCACCCATCCCCACGCAACTGCAAAGACGCTATAGTTTGATGAAGCATGTCGTTAATCTGAGTTTTAATTCATTTTAATAGTTGATAGTTAACCTGAGGTGAGGCCGAAGGCAATTTATCACCTCGGTTCGTCATTTGTTGTCTGTTGTAATCTAATGCAAGGAGGCTTCGGTTACCGGGTGTCACGCCGGTCTCAGTTGGGACAGTAACACAGGTAAGATTCATGTGGAGCAAAAACAAGAAAAGACTGCAGAGTTCTCCATGAGATCATCGTCCCCTGAGTGATATCTGGATAAAGAGTGTGTGCGCGTGTGCATGTGCATGTGTGTGTGTGTGCATTGTACGCAGGACAACTAGAATCTGCTGGAGGCAGCAGTGTATTTCTTCTCAACGACAGCACCTTAGGGATGCCATGTTCCCTGGCACAACTACTGCTGCAAAAGCTTTATTAACTCCTAAAGTACAAGACGGCTCATTTTTCTTTCATTGCTCACCCCCCCCCCCACCCACCCATGTGGCATTTATTTTTTTTCCATTGTGTTCTCTTGCAAGGCTTTCAAATACTCTACACTCACAAGTCAAGATTTCCATAATGTCAGCGGTTCAATTATTAATGCTCCTTCAGTAACGTTTGAGATTCTTTTCCAGGGAGTGTAAATATTCGTTTATGTTTTTTTCTTTTCTTCATGCTGTAGCAGAAAATGTCTTTGATCACGATTTGATTGCAAAAGCAGCCATTTACGTGTAATTGCACACACTCATTAGTCATTTTCACAGGGCCTTTATGCCTCTTTAAAGAAAACTAACAACTACTGTATATACTGTATTGTCAACATATCTATCTAATCACCAAATAAGACTTACAATTTCAATGCTCTCGATCAAAGCCACAAACTCTAAGATACAGAGTGTACTTTATTTGAGTTAGAATTGCTTTACTCATGAATGAGTACATTTGATGAGATGAAGCCCTTAAAATGAGTAAAGCCCATGACTTCTATTTTCATACCCCTATTGTTTTATATAAACCGTGTCCGTTCAATACATTCCAAACACGCTTGGAATTCCATCCCGATCCTTTTAGAAAATGTGAAACGTTTGGATGTGGGTAAATGAGACCAAATCCATACTGGAAACAACCTGTAAATCCTAAGCCCGTCCCCATATGCTCACAGCTACATCCTGGCACTCAGATATGGCACTTGGCAGGATGAAGCACCGTCAAGATGTGGAGGGCATGTGGGCGACAACCCCTCTTTCTGGGATGTTCTGCCTACGGTTTCAGTATTGAGGGGGAAGAAAAACAAAATGTGTGTGCATGTGTGTGTGTGTGCTTTTTGATGCACTCCTTGTGCCAGGTTTCCACTGTGGCAATCTGTAGCATGCAAGGAGCATCCTGGACTCTCCCAACCATCAATCAGTTGCCTGCCATGACTGAGTGCTTACACACACACAAACACACTGGTACGCTGTACACACAAAACGCCGACACGCTTCAGTTCAGCGAAAAAAAGCAAGGACACCCACTGTGTTATTAAAAGGTTACAGCTGTTGCGTACGTGGCCGCGGAGCAGGAAGATTTTCTCTCCTGTGGTTTAACTCTGACAGGTCGTGTTGGGTCGTCTGTTTCACGGGCTATCATACTGCACGCTTTGATCCATCATTGACCATAATATGAAACGATATCCCATTTCCACTGGTTCATAGGATATAAATTCAATTTACATCTGTCTGATAATATAGACTTTATTCCCACAGCGGCCATTTTGAACTTGCATCACTCAGAGTGGGCAAAGTCCTACTGTTGTGTACCAAGATGCACATCCTACAAATGTCGGGAATCAGACAAATCGATCATTTCACAGATAAATGTATTAGAAACACATGACCTCAACAATCTGGAGGGATAAATCTTCACATTTTAAGGTAATATATTTGGCCCACTGTAGCTCGCAAGATGTGTTAGATTCCATAATGATTATATTTGTCTGGGAGGGAAAATTCAATATGGATAATATAGTCTAATAGAAATGTATAATGTATAATAGAAATGATTATATGCTGCATTGAATTAATGTCAGGTTGTTTAGTGTTTCATCACAAATAATACAAAAAATAATTCATATGCTTAGTGCGCTTTATATATTTTTTATTACAAATCCACCAATGGCAGAATGTGACACCTAAACCTACAAAATGATTTCCAGCAGGTTTAATTACTGAAAGCACCGGTTACCTTGAGCAATTTTGATTAGCAGTTGAGCAAAGAAAGAAGGGCATGTAGCATTTTGAATGAAATCACGTACTGATGCCTGCCTACACCTTTTAATTGGGAGATACGTGAAATTATTTCTTCTGACATACATGGATGAAACACACATATTAGTGATGTTTTCCAGTTTCCTTTGAAAAGACTATAGCGATGTGCACAGGAGAGGCGATGTACTCTCTGGGGATGTTTACATCGACAATGTTGCTGCAAATGCATTGACAGAATTTCAATGTGGACTTACAATATGCAGTTGATCATCAATGTTCAAACGCTTTGAACATGAAATATACAGCAGCAAGCAGGATTCAATGTTGCCAAGGAGACGCAGAAATGATATCTATAATGCATGGCCTTGTTTGTTGTGGATCCTGCTGGGTAAATCACTTGTCATATATGACATAGTTCGATAGGCACATGGAAATTCATTACTGCATGCACATTAAATATTGAAACTGTTTGTTGCAGAAAACTCCCTGTAGGTGTGCATGCTCTAATAGCTCAGACTTGAGTCAAAATGAGAACAAACAAAAGCAAAGCCCAATGCCTAAAAGAGAGAAGAAACAACAGGGTTAGGGGCATTTTTTCACAAATTGATTGACAGAGCTTTTGAACAACGAACAACAAAACATGACAGCGAAATTTTATCTCACTGCGCTGGATTTTTGGAGCTGCAAAATGTCTTTTGAATTTTCATTTTTCAGATCTAATAGATCTTTACAAACATGCTGTTATGATAACGGTACACACTCTTGTACAGTGGTACAGTATGACAGCAGGAGGGAAAGCTATTTTTCCAGCTTCCAGCTCTCAGCAACGATGTAAGCGTTATAGTCCCCATAGGACCGGTGCTGTCCATTGACGAAAGAACATGGTGGCACAGTACTTGCACTGCTGCCTCACAGCAAGAAGGTCCTGGGTTCGATTCCCGCCTGGGGCGCTGTTGACACTGGGGGGAATCTGTCGGCAGTCAGGTGGGGTATCTCCCGATTGGGGACCTTTCTGTGTGGAGTTTGCATGTTCTCCCTGTGCTCACATGGGTCTCCTCTTATAAAAAAAGAACCCCATCTAAAAACATACAGAAAAAAAACCCGCTGTCCTGTCCTGTCCCTGACCACAACAAGGATGTACATCTGGAATTGGTCCCCCGGGCGCCGAAGGAAAAAAGGGCTGCCCATGGAGGAAGGACGGCAAGGATGGAAAAAATGCAGAGGACAAATTCATTCAGGTGCATGTGTGTGTTGTGTTCGGCGGTCACTACCCCTCACATGTGTGTGTTAGTGCATGTGTGCATCTTCTTGCCTGTTTTTCTATCTTTGCAGAAGTGTGTCCTTTGCATCAGTTAAGACTGAACTTTTCAATGATGTGGAATTTATTGTGGGTTGAATTTTTGCAATACAGTGCAATCAGCAATAATCTGTGAAAATGAATGAATATAAGCAACATTAAGAGTTTGACATGTAGATACACGTACCAGACCTTTGCAGCCCAAAATACAGAACTTGTGCACGTTTAGCTAGACTTACTAGCATTTAGACACATCTTCAACTCAATGAATCACAGTGTAAACAAAGCCCACGGTGAGCCGACAGTGTGTCAACAGAGGGCATCATAGTGCAATCACAGACTGGGGCTTTAAGTGCAGTTTGAAGGGTGAGCAGAGCTGCATAGCAGATGTGTGCTGTAAATTTAGGTCAGATCTCTACAAAGATTTGTTCTCAGTTTCCACACACACACACACACACACACACACACACACACGTGCACACATACACCTCCCCGGGGAACCACAGGTGGTGGCAGTGATGGCTATGAAATGAGTTCTCACCGAATGAGAATTTGAACCCCAGCTTGGCAGAGCACCACAATGCTCTCATTGTTCCTCGGCCTGTATCGCTTTACCTCATCTCCACCAGTTCCTCCCTTACTCCTGTTACTACCAGGTATTACGGTAATAGAATGTTGGCGATCGCTATCGGACTTGGGCCTGTTTCAAAGGGCAACACGCAACGTGTTCCTTGGCCGCCATATTAAAGGTTCGGTGGTGTAGAGTATGCAGGAGACATCGGCCTCCCCCCCTCTTCTTCGGACCATACACTATACACAGCAACACCCAAAGACTAACACATTCCTCTCCCAGGGTCTTCCTATGAGGTCAAGACCCCTGCTGTGCTCCCAGGAACCCAAGGAACCCCCTTTGCAGCAAAAGGTGGATTTCCCCCATAAAGCTGCCAAAAAGTAACACTTTGCAGGTTCGACTAGCCGCTCTGGTGCCATTAGGAGATGGGACCGATGATAAGGGCCGGGGAAATGTACCTAATCTGCCTTCCAAGGGAGACACAGAATAAGAGAACAAAGAAACTCAGCAACTGTGTTGCAAAAATGTGCTTTCTGTATATGTTTTATTAGATTTGAACTTCACATCCTGTGGCAGATGATGTGCCCTACTCCCCAATGTACTATCTTGGTTATTCAAGGCACACATAATGTGTTATCAGGACATTTGGTTTACTCGCCAGTATTTTGTGGTAAGACAGTGATGTTTGGTGTCATTCAAACCCATTTGTTGTTAGGTGATTAAATATGTCACTTGCATCCCCAAAGGATCAAGAAAAATGATGTTTTCCAAACCTGAGCTGGAAATGCAGTTTTAGGGGATGGTGATCACCGGTCATCAAGTTGTAAATCTGATGCATGCAAATGAGGGAAACACCTACCAATCCTGACATACCATAAAGCCCTTGACCCTTGGGCTCAGCAGAGAACACTCACGAAATCTCACAAACTCGAACGAACAAAGGAGGACAACTCCTGCAACGGGCGGACGGGCAAAAACTCAGGCGGAAAAACATCAAGAAACATCAAGGAACATCAAGAAACTCAACTCAACCGTCCTGCAGCCCGTCCCGTAACTAAGTTTGAACCTGGCTCAAAGCTCTTCTCTCAGCTCAAGTACCAGACCAGCTCCAGAGTGAATCTTGCCGAGACGGCCGATTGAGTTCACTCAACCTGATCCAGAAGACTACGAAACCACGTCAGAAGCCAGCCGCTACTCTACTCTGCTTCCTGAACGACGTGAGTCAACACATCGCCCTATCCCTCTATATCCACTGAGGTGAACTGTTGGCACGACGACGCCGACGAACAACGGCCCCCGGACCGCACTCCACAACGGCCCTCCTGACGTCGACTGGTCCAGACCAACACGTGCGTGTGTTTACCTGTCCACTGCGACTGCGCCAGTGGCGGCTGGCCAATAGAGGGCGCTAGGGCGCCGCCCCACCACTCCCCACATCCTAGACTTCATTGAATAAGACTTTAAAAATTACTTTCTTTCTTTTTTTTTTTTTAAATGAGCGACGTAAATATTATATAGTTAGTGAGTAGAATGTATAATCTGCAATAAAATGTAGATTAAAATTGTTCTACATTGTCTAAAGTTACTGCTAGGTCACGTATTTCCGGCCTGGGGCGCAAAAATCTTTGCCCATTGACTCTCGTTATAAGTTGTACATGCGCAGTTCGCTCCTCTCAATACAAGAGATAGGAGCTTACCAACGAACTGCGCATGTACAAACAGCATTTATCTGAATGCTGCTGATTTACACACCACCAACCACTGGTTGGCAGCAGAGAGCGAGTGGCTCGTGGTACATCTGACATAAAATGCGCCAGAATGAGACAATATACTCGGTCGTTTTCAAGGAGCTGGTTTAGTAGGAAGGCTTGGCTAACTGTATGTAGTGACACCAATGCTTTATTTTGCTTTCCCTGCACCCTTTTTCAAACGACAGGTCTCAGACCAGCATGGATTCAGACAGGTTTGAATGATTTAAACCACATATCAGAAAAATCAAAAGCAAATGTTTGGGAAAGTAAACATAGCTGCTCAGCTTGATGAAGGCTGAGCAGGATCCGTGAGCATAATGAAGAGGTTGACAAAAACAGGCACATCCTGTCTAAAATAATGAACTGTGTCAAGTTCTGTGGTGCCATAGAGTCATTGAGAAATGTGCATCTCTCAAGGAGAGAAGGGCAACATTTATGTACAAAAAGTTGAAGCCACAAGGTGGCAAAGTCATATGGCTTTGAGCCAGTTCACTCAGCGTTTTGATGGCACTGGGTATTTCAAATGTAATACATATTAATTTATTTTTTTCTTAAATGTTATTTTCTATTAGGTCTTACTGTGTTCATAATTTTCTGCCATTGTCTCAGGGTTTTGTGTTGTCAGATTTCTGTTGCACTTATCGAGGCACTTTTCGGTTACTTTAGTCTTTCACCATTACATATTGTAGTATAAAAGATAATTATTATAAAGAATTTGTACTAATTGAAGTACCTTAACTTACCTTAAGCACGTTTCATTACACCAAATGTTCATTCAGCTCAGCAAATACAAATAAAGGCCTTTTCATTTATTTAAATACACTGATGATACCTTAGTACATGTTTGTTTGATTTTTGGTATAGCCCCCCCTGGAGAAAAATGCACCAGCCGCCACTGGACTGCGCGGCGGTTACCACGGAGACGAGGACGCCGCTGACACCCTGCAAACCAGACGGTAACCAACTTTCTTGTTGATGCACGGGTGATGCAAAGGCAGTGTTGAACTGTGAAATGAGGTTAGAATACTTTCTCTCTCTCTCTCCACTATTCTCTGTCCTTCTGTCCCAAGTCTCCTGGAAACTGTCAGCTGTCCTCCAAGCCATCTTTCGCTGTTGCCACATTGCCACAATTAGACGTATTACAGCTCAGGTCGTTTTGTCGGTGCAAACTTCCTTGCCATCTTTGATCCCAATATCATTTGCCACTCTTATTTGATATATCCTCTGCCACTGTTTATCTTGCTATCTTGTTTGCCAGTTTTATTGCCATTATCTATTTTAGTTTAGTATACATTTATTCATTTTATTGGTGTTTTATTTACATAGTTAATAAAATCTTTGCATTTATAAAGAACTGGCTTTTGTGTGTCATTGATATATCCTGGACATGAAGGTAGAAAATCACTGAAATCTAGAGCTCACTTCTTCTGATTATTAGACTGATATCATTATAAAGAGACTATTCCAGTGTAAACTGGTGGTGCCCCGCAAGTGTTAATTAATAAGATATTAATTACTAAGAATAATTTCAATAATTGTCAATTTTCAGAATTGACCAAATAGTCTCATCGTTCATAACGAAGCACAACACGCTACAGCGGCGTTACCCATACACTTCCATGATACACTTACACTAGGCTACTTTACATGTTCAACCTTTTAACCAATCACAAACAACCATTATGTAATTCAAATAAAAATAATGTAATGTTACATCCAATAAAATTTGATCATGAATTGTGTGTGTGTGTGTGTCACTGCTGCAGTAACGTTAGAGCGAGCCCCGAGTGTATTAGCCTAGCTAGCGTTATTCTTGCTAAAGAAAATGAATGAGCCACCGAAAAAAAAGATGTTTGTCCAAAGCAAACTTCTTTTCGCGGCGAGGCCTACACCAGTATGCCTGCCAGTGGAAGCTCCGCTGCTAGATGTGGTGGAGAATGCACCACCACCACTGGATAAGGAGAGAGAAGAGAAGTCCCAGGCCTACGGTGTGTATGGATACCTGCTGCCGGGAAACTGAAGCAGACACCCCAGCTCAGCCAGTGATCGCTAAGAAGGACACGGCCAGGACCTATGGAAAGAATGTGGAGCGCTATTGTAACCCGGACTGGTACACAAATCGAGACTGGCTTGTGTTGTGCAGTACTCGAAAGCGATTAATATGTCACGTTTGCCGTTTTGCCGCATCCCGCAACCTCATCCCATTCTCAAAATGCGGAGAGGAAAACTTCTCGACTACGGGTGTAAACAATTGGAAGAAATGCCCCCAGATCCTGGACAACCACGAGAAAAGTTGAATACACAAGGAGGCTGTGCAGAAGAGGCTTGCCATCAGGGGGCACGAAGATAAGGAGTCGAACTTCCACCACCCTTTTCTGACATTGTAGGCTACATAATAGAATAAAAATACAAATTTGCGGGCCCCCCAAAAAAATTGGAGCTACGCGCGCGAAATCCAATCCACCCACACTAACTGTGTCCCCCCACTACGTGGTACAATCCGGCGCCGTTGCTCCCAACCCATTGTGTCTTTTGTTTTTCGTTTCAGAGAGCATGGATGGTGTGAAGGCTTTGAGCTGCGATGCCGCTTGGAGAGAACGTTGTTGTTTTGTGTATGTAAAAACGCTCATGTGGTCACCCAGTTCTGTCTTTGAGGCTTGTGGAGAAGGTCTAACTTTACGCACTGGGCTTTTCTGTCTGGAAAAAATATCCATTTGATCTTCCGTGCAGAACAACGCATTAACCCTCCTGATGTCTTCGGGTCAAAATGACCCACCACTGAGTTTAACAGCAGAGAAAAATCCTCTAAAAGAAATTTTTTCAACTTGAAATTTGATGACTTTTCCTAGATTGACCCCAACATTAGAAAAAGTGAAATGTTGCCTTTATTCATATTTCCATGTAAGCTGTACAAAAGAATGTACTAATATTGTCTTCGGGTCAAAATGACCCAACAGTCAAAATGAGTTGACTGAGTCAGTTACACACCACAAAAATGTGAGAATGCTTTAGTTCTGTCTAAGATCAATCAGTAGCACACATAAACATGACAAGACATGTGGTCTTCACTGGCGGACTGTAAAAGAAGGACTGTAAAACACACACTGTGTGCTGCAGGTGTAAGAGATATATCTGCAAAGGCTGTGCACTTGCATACTGCCCTACATGTGCTAATTAGCTGACTGAGTTATGTTGTTTGGTTCACATGTTCACATTTTTGTTTTGTATATTTTATTACATTGTTCACTGGCAAAAAATAAAATAAAATAACTGACTTATTGGGATAAATAAAAATGCATTCAAAACTACTTTTTGCCCATTTCTGCTACTTTGTTAGGCTATAGAAATACTACACAAATATTGCTTACCACATATACAGTAAAAAATAATATACAAAGAAAACATTTGACAGTGTCATAGAAACGAGTGGTGTCTCCTGAATAAATGCAGTCTTTCTGCCATGTGAAGAGGTTAAACTCAGGTATTCACACAATTTGTGGTGAATGACAAATTGTTTCTTCAGGCAAAATAGATTTGGTGTTTAAAATTCAATTAAGCTGCTTTATTTTGGGGGTTTAGTGAAGGCGGGTCATTTTGACCCGGAGGACACGAGGTGTATACAGAATGTGAAGACATCAGGAGGGTTAAGGAAGCTAGGCGTGTCTGTGGGTTCTGTTTCATCCTGTTATGTAAGTTTTAACTGATCCTTCTGTATTGTTCCTTTTTTTTGTATTGTTCGGGCATCGTTGTGTGAAAGTTTCCATGCCATGGATACTCAGATAAGGGAAGGTCAGGGGAGGACCAGAATCTAGTGTTATTGGAAATAACACCGTTTATGACACTAATGTCGAGAAAAGCAAGGCTATTTCCTTGTTGGGGTTGTGTATATAAAGCATAGTAGAGAGCTGATCAAGTCAAACAGATGTGATTGAAAGATGAAGATCTTAATAACTCTATTGATTTAAGCCCTCTGCTGCCTGTCTGTGGCCCAGGTTCAGGCTCAGGATGCTGGGGAAGTCAGTGGAAAGGAGAATTCAGACTGTGTCTTCAGTATCCCGAAAGAAATAGAGGAAAGATTGAGGCACAGTGAAAAGCAGTTGGAGGAACTGAAGAGAGCGGTCCAAGGTAAGAGTAATATAATACAGTATTGTGGTGACCATAAAAAGCTGTGCTTGATTTATGTTTGAGATAAAAATTTGCAGAATAATTTAACTTTGGTGCAAAATCCAGTTTTGGCAGATTGGACTGGGGGGTGGGGGATCGAGGCGTGGGGGGTCGAGGCGTGGGCTCAACGTCATCGTCTGGCAATTGTATCTAGCTGCAGCCCCCGGGGACAAGCCCCTGATGTGCTGGAAGTGTCACGTAACACTTCTCCGGGGTCTTTTTGGTTCGACTTGCCAACCTCCCGTGGCATGCTTCTCCGGGGTGCTTTTTTTATTCAATGACAAAGTTAGTTACATACAAAGAGGCTCGTTGTTTCCAGAAAAACTTAGGGAAGTAGAATAATAAAACATTCACTCATAAAATGAAAAATTTAAATAAATGATACAAAAATAATAATGTCTTGGTGGTGTAAACCATTTTACAGGTAAAGGGGTGGCCTTTGGAGCAGCTCTTGGCAACGTTGGACATATTGGACCTTTAAACACTGACACCACACTAACCTACAGGCTTGTCTTCACAAACAGTGGGGCTTACAACAACCATACAGGTATGTTCACTGTAAAATTATGAAATGCTTTCTGTAAATAATTCTAATATGTGTCACTATGGGAAAGTCAAATAGATACAGAAAATGGTCTCAAATTAATGTCTGAAAATGTTGCTGATGACAAACTTTCTCCGTCGATCTTCCACAGGTATTTTCACAGCCCCAGTAAGAAGAATCTATTACTTCAGCTTCTCGGGCCATAATATTTCTACTAAACCAATGGGGCTGCGACTGATGAAGAATGGAGTGCATATGATTATGGTGTACAATCATCCAGCTGGAAACCGCCATGAGACTGCAACCAATAGCATGACTCTACAGCTTGAAGTGGGAGACCAGGTGTACATGAGACTCATGAAAAGCACCTGGATTTTTGATAATTTGAATATCCACAGCACCTTCAATGGCCATTTGTTATTCCCTCTGTAAGGGAAGGGGAGCTCATATAAGCAAGACTCAAATAAAGGGAAGCAGGGTGTTGTACTTGTTGTACTGTACCTGTGGGGGAGGGAATCAAAAAGAAAATCCTCATAATAATCAATGAAGTATCACAATGAAAATCATTTTTAAAAGAATGTTTGTCATGTTTGTCAATCGATGATAGCTCTGAGGACAATAAAACTTACAGTACTGAATTATTACTGTAAACTGAAATATCTTTACAATTAAAGTTTGCATCCATACTTGCTATTCATAAGAGTATTTCCTTTAAGTGATTGTATCATGCCTCTGTTTTCTTTCTTGTCAAGAGTAAAGAAATGATGATAAGATCAACAGCCACAGCAGTGATCACATTACAGAGCCACACTTTATTTCAGTAGACATTCATTTAAAAATGATGCCTTAAAATGAAATAAAAATAAGATCTGATGGAAAAACCATCCTTTAAAAACTTGGGAGGTTCAAGCCCCTGTGAGCCACAAGGTGCTATCAGCTCCTCCCTCCTCCCCATTCCGACATACTGTAGTAGCGACCATCTCAGCTATTCATTGGTTAATTCCTCCTAAAGGTCACAGCGTGATAGAGCAGTGATGAGTGAGCATGCGGCCAGCTTCACCTTCCATATGGTCACAAGCAATAAGCCCATTGGGGTCACTGTGACTGGACTGAAGAAGTGGGTTATGATGCCACTGTATGCGAACCATGGAAATACCACTCTGTCCTCAAAGAATCAGCAGAATGCACTGCGACTGCGCCAGTGGCGGCTGGCCAATAGAGGGCGCTAGGGCGCCGCCCCACCACTCCCCACATCCTAGACTTCATTGAATAAGACTTTAAAAATTACTTTCTTTCTTTTTTTTTTTTTAAATGAGCGACGTAAATATTATATAGTTAGTGAGTAGAAAAAAAAATCTTTGCCCATTGACTCTCGTTATAAGTTGTACATGCGCAGTTCGCTCCTCTCAATACAAGAGATAGGAGCTTGGTGGGGCGCAGCTTTCCTGCGCCCCACCAACGAACTGCGCATGTACAAACAGCATTTATCTGAATGCTGCTGATTACACACCACCAACCACTGGTTGGCAGCAGAGAGCGAGTGGCTCGTGGTACATCTGACATAAAATGCGCCAGAATGAGACAATATACTCGGTCGTTTTCAAGGAGCTGGTTTAGTAGGAAGGCTTGGCTAACTGTATGTAGTGACACCAATGCTTTATTTTGCTTTCCCTGCACCCTTTTTCAAACGACAGGTCTCAGACCCAGCATGGATTCAGACAGGTTTGAATGATTTAAACCACATATCAGAAAAAACAAAAGCAAATGTTTGGGAAAGTAAACATAGCTGCTCAGCTTGATGAAGGCTACAGGACAGGGATCTGTAAGTATAATGAAGAGGTTGACAAAAACAGGCACATCCTGTCTAAAATAATAAACTGTGTCAAGTTCTGTGGTGTCATAGAGTCATTGAGAAATGTGCATCTCAAGGAGAGAAGGGCAACATTTATGTACAAAAAGTTTAAGCCACAAGGTGGCAAAGTCATATGGCTTTGAGCCAGTTCACTCAGCGTTTTGATGGCACTGGGTATTTCAAATGTAATACCATATTAATTTATTTTTTTCTTAAATGTTATTTTCTATTAGGTCTTACTGTGTTCATAATTTTCTGCCATTGTCTCAGGGTTTTGTGTTGTCAGATTTCTGTTGCACTTATCGAGGCACTTTTCGGTTACTTTAGTCTTTCACCATTACATATTGTAGTATAAAAGATAATTATTATAAAGAATTTGCACTAATTGAAGTACCTTAACTTACCTTAAGCACGTTTCATTACAACAAATGTTCATTCAGCTCAGCAAATACAAATAAAGGCCTTTTCATTTATTTAAATACACTGATGATACCTTAGTACATGTTTGTTTGATTTTTGGTATAGCCCCCCCTGGAGAAAAATGCACCAGCCGCCACTGGACTGCGCGGCGGTTACCACGGAGACGAGGACGCCGCTGACACCCTGCAAACCAGACGGTAACCAACTTTCTTGTTGATGTACGGGTGATGCAAAGGCAGTGTTGAACTGTGAAAGTGAGGTTAGAATACTCTCTCTCTCTCTCTCTCTCTCCACTATTCTCTGTCCTTCTGTCCCAAGTCTCCTGGAAACTGTCAGCTGTCCTCCAAGCCATCTTTCGCTGTTGCCACATTGCCACAATTAGACGTATTACAGCTCAGGTCGTTTTGTCGGTGCCAACTTCCTTGCCATCTTTGATCCCAATATCATTTGCCACTCTTATTTGATATATCCTCTGCCACTGTTTATCTTGCTATCTTGTTTGCCAGTTTTATTGCCATTATCTGTTTTAGTTTAGTATACATTTATTCATTTTATTGGTGCTTTATTTACATATTTAATACAATCTTTGCATTTATAAAGAACTGGCTTTTATGTGTCATTGATATATCCTGGACATGAAGGTAGAAAATCACTGAAATCTAGAGCTCACTTCTTCTGATTATTAGACTGATATCATTATAAAGAGACTATTCCAGTGTAAACTGGTGGTGCCCCGCAAGTGTTAATTAATAAGATATTAATTACTAAGAATAATTTCAATAATTGTCAATTTTCAGAATTGACCAAATAGTCTCATCGTTCATAACGAAGCACAACACGCTACAGCGGCGTTACCCATACACTTCCATGATACACTTACACTAGGCTACTTTACATGTTCAACCTTTTAACCAATCACAAACAACCATTATGTAATTCAAATAAAAATAATGTAATGTTACATCCAATAAAATTTGATCATGAATTGTGTGTGTGTGTGTGTCACTGCTGCAGTAACGTTAGAGCGAGCCCCGAGTGTATTAGCCTAGCTAGCGTTATTCTTGCTAAAGAAAATGAATGAGCCACTGAAAAAAAAGATGTTTGTCCAAAGCAAACTTCTTTTCGCGGCGAGGCCTACACCAGTATGCCTGCCAGTGGAAGCTCCGCTGCTAGATGTGGTGGAGAATGCACCACCACCACTGGATAAGGAGAGAGAAGAGAAGTCCCAGGCCTACGGTGTGTATGGATACCTGCTGCCGGGAAACTGAAGCAGACACCCCAGCTCAGCCAGTGATCGCTAAGAAGGACACGGCCAGGACCTATGGAAAGAATGTGGAGCGCTATTGTAACCCGGACTGGTACACAAATCGAGACTGGCTTGTGTTGTGCAGTACTCGAAAGCGATTAATATGTCACGTTTGCCGTTTTGCCGCATCCCGCAACCTCATCCCATTCTCAAAATGCGGAGAGGAAAACTTCTCGACTACGGGTGTAAACAATTGGAAGAAATGCCCCCAGATCCTGGACAACCACGAGAAAAGTTGAATACACAAGGAGGCTGTGCAGAAGAGGCTTGCCATTAGGGGGCACGAAGATAAGGAGTCGAACTTCCACCACCCTTTTCTGACATTGTAGGCTACATAATAGAATAAAAATACAAATTTGCGGGCCCCCCAAAAAAATTGGAGCTACGCGCGCAAAATCCAATCCACCCACACTAACTGTGTCCCCCCACTACGTGGTACAATCCGGCGCCGTTGCTCCCAACCCATTGTGTCTTTTGTTTTTCGTTTCAGAGAGCATGGATGGTGTGAAGGCTTTGAGCTGCGATGCCGCTTGGAGAGAACGTTGTTGTTTTGTGTATGTAAAAACGCTCATGTGGTCACCCAGTTCTGTCTTTGAGGTTGTGGAGAAGGTCTAACTTTACGCACTGGGCTTTTCTGTCTGGAAAAAATATCCATTTGATCTTCCGTGCAGAACAACGCATTAAGGAAGCTCGGTGTGTCTGTGGGTTCTGTTTCATCCTGTATTCTGTATTGTTCCTTTTTTTTGTATTGTTCGGGCATCGTTGTGTGAAAGTTTCCATGCCATGGATACTCAGATAAGGGAAGGTCAGGGGAGGACCAGAATCTAGTGTTATTGGAAATAACACCGTTTATGACACTAATTGGGGGGTTGTGTATATAAAGCATAGTAGAGAGCTGATCAAGTCAAACAGATGTGATTGAAAGATGAAGATCTTAATAACTCTATTGATTTTAGCCCTCTGCTGCCTGTCTTTGGCCCAGGTTCAGGCTCAGGATGCTGGGGAAGTCAGTGGAAAGGAGAATGAGACCACGACCGGCAACATAGTAGACAGGCTTTCAGACTGTCTCTTCATTATCCCGAGAGAAATGGAGGAAAAATTGAGAGACAGTGAAAAGCAGTTGGAGGAACTGAAGAGAGCGGTCCAAGGTAAGAGTAATATAATACAGTATTGTGGTGACCATAAAAAGCTGTGCTTGATTTATGTTTGAGATAAAAATTTGCAGAATAATTTAACTTTGGCAGATTGGACTGGGGGGTGGGGGGTCGAGGCGTGGGGGGTCGAGGCGTGGGCTGAACGTCATCGTCTGGCAATTGTATCCTGCTGCAGCCCCCGGGGACAAGCCCCTGATGTGCTGGAAGTGTCACGTGACACTTCTCCGGGGTCTTTTTGGTTCGACTTGCCAACCTCCCGTGGCATGCTTCTCCGGGGTGCTTTTTTTATTCAATGAAAGTTAGTTACATACAAAGAGGCTCGTTGTTTCCAGAAAAACTTAGGGAAGTAGAATAATAAAACATTCACTCATAAAATGAAAAATTTAAATAAATGATAAAAAAATAATAATGTCTTGGTGGTGTAAACCATTTTACAGGTTTAACCTTAACAGGTAAAGGGGTGGCCTTTGGAGCAGCTCTTGGCTACGTTGGATATATTGGACCTTTCAACACTGACATCACACTAACCTACAGGCTTGTCTTCACAAACAGTGGGGCTTACAACAACCAGACAGGTATGTTCACTGTAAAATTATGAAATGCTTTCTGTAAATAATTCTAATATGTGTCACTATGGGAAAGTCAAATAGATACAGAAAATGGTCTCAAATTAATGTCTGAAAATGTTGCTGATGACAAACTTTCTCCGTCGATCTTCCACAGGTATTTTCACAGCCCCAGTAAGAGGAATCTATTACTTCAGCTTCTCGGGCCATAATCTTTCTACTAAACCAATGGGGCTGCGACTGATAAAGAATGGAGTGCATATGATTATGGTGTACAATCATGCAGCTGGAAACCGCCATGAGACTGCAACCAATGGCATGACTCTACAGCTTGAAGTGGGAGACCAGGTGTACATGAGACTCATGAAATACACCTGGATTTATGATAATAATAATATCCACAGCACCTTCAATGGCCATTTGTTATTCCCTCTGTAAGGGAAGGGGAGCTCATATAAGCAAGACTCAAATAAAGGGAAGCAGGGTGTTGTACTTGTTGTACTGTACCTGTGGGGGAGGGAATCAAAAAGAAAATCCTCATAATAATCAATGAAGTATCACAATGAAAATCATTTTTAAAAGAATGTTTGTCATGTTTGTCAATCGATGATAGCTCTGAGGACAATAAAACTTACAGTACTGAATTATTACTGTAAACTGAAATATCTTTACAATTAAAGTTTGCATCCATACTTGCTATTCATAAGAGTATTTCCTTTAAGTGATTGTATCATGCCTCTGTTTTCTTTCTTGTCAAGAGTAAAGAAATGATGATAAGATCAACAGCCACAGCAGTGATCACATTACAGAGCCACACTTTATTTCAGTAGACATTTATATTCATTTAAAAATGATGCCTTAAAATGAAATAAAAATAAGATCTGATGGGAAAACCATCCTTTAAAAACTTGGGAGGTTCAAGCCCCTGTGAGCCACAAGGTGCTATCAGCTCCTCCCTCCTCCCCATTCCGACATACTGTAGTAGCGACCATCTCAGCTATTCATTGGTTAATTCCTCCTAAAGGTCACAGCGTGATAGAGCAGTGATGAGTGAGCATGCGGCCAGCTTCACCTTCCATATGGTCACAAGCAATAAGCCCATTGGGGTCACTGTGACTGGACTGAAGAAGTGGGTTATGATGCCACTGTATGCGAACCATGGAAATACCACTCTGTCCTCAAAGAATCAGCAGAATGCAATCTAAACTTAGACTGATGTGAAGTAACGAGGTTTTTTCCATATAGGGATACATCCTCTTTCCTCTGCAGTTACAGGCGCTATGATTGCAAATCCCTAATCATGCTTTGCATACAGGAAATAAGCTGCTAAAAGTCTCGCTTCCACATTTGTTCACATGGAAACCTGTTCTCATTCAGTATCTGATTTTGTGTGTACGTGTTTGTGCTTGTTGACAACAATTACATCGGTGTGTATTTGTTTATGTCGTCAACAATCACCTTGACCTGTGATCTGCGATGAGAAGATTATAGAGGGTGTGGTTTAGGAAGACGTAGCTGTGTTTTCAGTGAAGGCCTTGCGTCACCAGAAGAAACCATTTCTTTCTGAGGCTGTCTGTCCAAACAGCTCATAGATAACCAGCCGTGACAACTAAGTTAGTGTCATATGATCCTACTGGCTTCTTGGCTCAAATCAAATTACACAGAGAGCCGTCGCATGAAACACAGCCACACAAATGAAATCTATTCCTCTTTTCTCCATCATCTCTCTCCCCTCCTTTTCCTACACGACGCTTCATTCTTGTCATTCATTCGTTCTTGTTTCATCTTCTTCTTTGATATTTTTTAGCTAAGTGAGTGACCAATAGCGCAGGATGAAAAGCATAAAAATACATACTTCTTGGAGCGTTATGGGACTGGGGTCATGCCCTGTGTCATGGAGACAGGCTGTGTCAGGCCACTTCCCTGCAGTGTAAACCATCTATCTCTACATGGTTCAGAGGAACTGCCTGTCTGTTGCAACACATCATAGCACTGACAAAAGATTGATAAAAAGGTCTAGTACAACATCAGGTGATAAATTATGTATAATGATAGATTTATAAACAGTGATAATGGGTCGGTCATTTTTGACCGGGAACACTAAAGTGGGTAACACGAAACGAATACAACACAAGGGTTAAGGTCATAACCAGGGGTCCGTTCCAGGAAGCAGGTTCAACAAACTCTGAGTCTAACCCTGAACTCTGAGTTGATTAACTCCGAGATAGGAAACTGAGTTTTCGGTTCCAGAACGGCTGATCTGAGTTAGTTCAATCAACTCTCGGTATGTTAACTCTGAGTTAAGCGCGTGCATGACGACAATAAAAAGCCATCATCAATGGAGGTCCGATACTACGCTTCACCATGGCAACCGGCAAGCAGAAAAGGTCATCGTACGTCACCCCCCTGGAGTTGGAAGTGCTACTACGTGATTTTGGGGAGTATGAACACATTTTCAAAAAGAAGAGCAACACAGCTGCAGCGGCAAAGGAGAGAGAATCGCATGGGAGAGAATCGCTGCCCGAGTCAATGCGTACGTTTGAATGCAGTAGTGTATTCATTTAACATTTAACCACACTTTTTTATAATATTACCTACATGTGAGACTCCCCACATCCTAGACTTCATTGAATAAGACTTTAAAAATTACTTTCCTTCTTTTTTTAAATGAGCGACGTAAATATTATATAGTTAGTGAGTAGAATGTATAATCTGCAATAAAATGTAGATTAAAATTGTTCTACATTGTCTAAAGTTACTGCTAGGTCACGTATTTCCGGCCTGGGGCGCAAAAATCTTTGCCCATTGACTCTCGTTATAAGTTGTACATGCGCAGTTCGCTCCTCTCAATACAAGAGACAGGAGCTTGGTGGGGCGCAGCTTTCCTGCGCCCCACCAACGAACTGCGCATGTACAAACAGCATTTATCTGAATGCTGCTGATTTACACACCACCAACCACTGGTTGGCAGCAGAGAGCGAGTGGCTCGTGGTACATCTGACATAAAATGCGCCAGAATGAGACAATATACTCGGTCGTTTTCAAGGAGCTGGTTTAGTAGGAAGGCTTGGCTAACTGTATGTAGTGACACCAATGCTTTATTTTGCTTTCCCTGCATCCTTTTTCAAACGACAGGTCTCAGACCAGCATGGATTCAGACAGGTTTGAATGATTTAAACCACATATCAGAAAAATCAAAAGCAAATGTTTGGGAAAGTAAACATAGCTGCTCAGCTTGATGAAGGCTGAGCAGGATCCGTGAGCATAATGAAGAGGTTGACAAAAACAGGCACATCCTGTCTAAAATAATGAACTGTGTCAAGTTCTGTGGTGCCATAGAGTCATTGAGAAATGTGCATCTCAAGGAGAGAAGGGCAAAATGTATGTACAAAAAGTTGAAGCCACAAGGTGGCAAAGTCATATGGCTTTGAGCCAGTTCACTCAGCGTTTTGATGGCACTGGGTATTTCAAATGTAGTATATTAATTTATTTTTTTCTTAAATGTTATTTTCTATTAGGTCTTACTGTGTTCATAATTTTCTGCCATTGTCTCAGGGTTTTGTGTTGTCAGATTTCTGTTGCACTTATCGAGGCACTTTTCGGTTACTTTAGTCTTTCACCATTACATATTGTAGTATAAAAGATAATTATTATAAAGAATTTGTACTAATTGAAGTACCTTAACTTACCTTAAGCACGTTTCATTACAACAAATGTTCATTCAGCTCAGCAAATACAAATAAAGGCCTTTTCATTTATTTAAATACACTGATGATACCTTAGTACATGTTTGTTTGATTTTTGGTATAGCCCCCCCTGGAGAAAAATGCACCAGCCGCCACTGGACTGCGCGGCGGTTACCACGGAGACGAGGACGCCGCTGACACCCTGCAAACCAGACGGTAACCAACTTTCTTGTTGATGCACGGGTGATGCAAAGGCAGTGTTGAACTGTGAAAGTGAGGTTAGAATACTCTCTCTCTCTCTCTCTCTCTCCACTATTCTCTGTCCTTCTGTCCCAAGTCTCCTGGAAACTGTCAGCTGTCCTCCAAGCCATCTTTCTTGTTGCCACATTGCCACAATTAGACGTATTACAGCTCAGGTCGTTTTGTCGGTGCCAACTTCCTTGCCATCTTTGATCCCAATATCATTTGCCACTCTTATTTGATATATCCTCTGCCACTGTTTATCTTGCTATCTTGTTTGCCAGTTTTATTGCCATTATCTGTTTTAGTTTAGTATACATTTATTCATTTTATTGGTGTTTTATTTACATAGTTAATAAAATCTTTGCATTTATAAAGAACTGGCTTCTGTGTGTCATTGATATATCCTGGACATGAAGGTAGAAAATCACTGAAATCTAGAGCTCACTTCTTCTGATTATTAGACTGATATCATTATAAAGAGACTATTCCAGTGTAAACTGGTGGTGCCCCGCAAGTGTTAATTAATAAGATATTAATTACTAAGAATAATTTCAATAATTGTCAATTTTCAGAATTGACCAAATAGTCTCATCGTTCATAACGAAGCACAACACGCTACAGCGGCGTTACCCATACACTTCCATGATACACTTACACTAGGCTACTTTACATGTTCAACCTTTTAACCAATCACAAACAACCATTATGTAATTAAAATACAAATAATGTAATGTTACATCCAATAAAATTTGATCATGAATTGTGTGTGTGTGTGTGTCACTGCTGCAGTAACGTTAGAGCGAGCCCCGAGTGTATTAGCCTAGCTAGCGTTATTCTTGCTAAAGAAAATGAATGAGCCACCGGAAAAAAAAGATGTTTGTCCAAAGCAAACTTCTTTTCGCGGCGAGGCCTACACCAGTATGCCTGCCAGTGGAAGCTCCGCTGCTAGATGTGATGGAGAATGCACCACCACCACTGGATGAGGAGAGAGAAGAGAAGTCCCAGGCCCCTGTTGCTGCTTCTTCTGCTGCTGCCGCCGCTGCGTCTGCTCCTACGGTGTGTATGGATACCTGCTGCCGGGAAACTGAAGCAGACACCCCAGCTCAGCCAGTGACAACCACGAGAAAAGTTGGATACACAAGGAGGCTGTGCAGAAGAGGCTTGCATACAAAACAGTAGACATCTATTAATGTGCAGCTGGTAAAACAACAGGCTGTTGACCAGAGCCAGAGGCGAGAGGGGATCCTGCAGCAACTCCACTGTCTGCGCTTCCTTGTGAGGCAGGGGCTTGCCATCAGGGGGCACGAAGATAAGGAGCCGAACTTCCACCACCCTTTTCTGACATTGTAGGCTACATAATAGAATAAAAATACAAATTTGCGGGCCCCCCCAAAAAAATTGGAGCTACGCGCGCGAAATCCAATCCACCCACACTAACTGTGTCCCCCCACTACGTGGTACAATCCGGCGCCGTTGCTCCCAACCTATTGTGTCTTTTGTTTTTCGTTTCAGAGAGCATGGATGGTGTGAAGGCTTTGAGCTGCGATGCCGCTTGGAGAGAACGTTGTTGTTTTGTGTATGTAAAAACGCTCATGTGGTCACCCAGTTCTGTTTTTGAGGTTGTGGAGAAGGTCTAACTTTACGCACTGGGCTTTTCTGTCTGGAAAAAATATCCATTTGATCTTCCGTGCAGAACAACGCATTAAGGAAGCTCGGTGTGTCTGTGGGTTCTGTTTCATCCTGTATTCTGTATTGTTCCTTTTTTTTGTATTGTTCGGGCATCGTTGTGTGAAAGTTTCCATGCCATGGATACTCAGATAAGGAAAGGTCAGGGGAGGACCAGAATCTAGTGTTATTGGAAATAACACCGTTTATGACACTAATGTCGAGAAAAGCAAGGCTATTTCCTTGTTGGGGTTGTGTATATAAAGCATAGTAGAGAGCTGATCAAGTCAAACAGATGTGATTGAAAGATGAAGATCTTAATAACTCTATTGATTTTAGCCCTCTGCTGCCTGTCTGTGGCCCAGGTTCAGGCTCAGGATGCTGGGGAAGTCAGTGGAAAGGAGAATGAGACCACGACCGGCAACATAGTAGACAGGCTTTCAGACTGTCTCTTCATTATCCCGAGAGAAATGGAGGAAAAATTGAGAGAGTGAGGTGGAGGAACTGAAGAGAGCGGTCCAAGGTAAGAGTAATATAATACAGTATTGTGGTGACCATAAAAAGCTGTGCTTGATTTATGTTTGAGATAAAAATTTGCAGAATAATTTAACTTTGGCAGATTGGACTGGGGGGTGGGGGGGTCGAGGCGTGGGGGGTCGAGGCGTGGGCTCAACGTCATCGTCTGGCAATTGTATCCTGCTGCAGCCCCCGGGGACAAGCCCCTGATGTGCTGGAAGTGTCACGTGACACTTCTCCGGGGTCTTTTTGGTTCGACTTGCCAACCTCCCGTGGCATGCTTCTCCGGGGTGCTTTTTTTATTCAATGAAAGTTAGTTACATACAAAGAGGCTCGTTGTTTCCAGAAAAACTTAGGGAAGTAGAATAATAAAACATTCACTCATAAAATGAAAAATTTAAATAAATGATACAAAAATAATAATGTCTTGGTGGTGTAAACCATTTTACAGGTTTAACCTTAACAGGTAAAGGGGTGGCCTTTGGAGCAGCTCTTGGCTACGATGGACATATTGGACCTTTAAACATTGACATCCACACTAACCTACAAGATTGTCTTCACAAACAGTGGGGCTTACAACGACCATACAGGTATGTTCACTGTAAAATTATGAAATGCTTTCTGTAAATAATTCTAATATGTGTCACTATGGGAAAGTCAAATAGATACAGAAAATGGTCTCAAATTAATGTCTGAAAATGTTGCTGATGACAAACTTTCTCCGTCGATCTTCCACAGGTATTTTCACAGCCCCAGTAAGAGGAATCTATTACTTCAGCATCTCGGGCTATAATCATTCTACTAAACCAATGGGGCTGCGACTGATGAAGAATGGAGTGCATATGATTATGGTGTACAATCCTCCAGCTGGAAACCGCCATGAGGCTGCAACCAATGGCATGACTCTACCGCTTGAAGTGGGAGACCAGGTGTACATGAGACTCATGAAACACACCTGGATTTATGATAATAATAATATCCACAACACCTTCAATGGCCATTTGTTATTCCCTCTGTAAGGGAAGGGGAGCTCATATAAGCAAGACTCAAATAAAGGGAAGCAGGGTGTTGTACTTGTTGTACTGTACCTGTGGGGGAGGGAATCAAAAAGAAAATCCTCATAATAATCAATGAAGTATCACAATGAAAATCATTTTTAAAAGAATGTTTGTCATGTTTGTCAATCGATGATAGCTCTGAGGACAATAAAACTTACAGTACTGAATTATTACTGTAAACTGAAATATCTTTACAATTAAAGTTTGCATCCATACTTGCTATTCACAAGAGTATTTCCTTTAAGTGATTGTATCATGCCTCTGTTTTCTTTCTTGTCAAGAGTAAAGAAATGATGATAAGATCAACAGCCACAGCAGTGATCACATTACAGAGCCACACTTTATTTCAGTAGACATTCATTTAAAAATGATGCCTTAAAATGAAATAAAAATAAGATCTGATGGAAAAACCATCCTTTAAAAACTTGGGAGGTTCAAGCCCCTGTGAGCCACAAGGTGCTATCAGCTCCTCCCTCCTCCCCATTCCGACATACTGTAGTAGCGACCATCTCAGCTATTCATTGGTTAATTCCTCCTAAAGGTCACAGCGTGATAGAGCAGTGATGAGTGAGCATGCGGCCAGCTTCATCTTCCATATGGTCACAAGCAATAAGCCCATTGGGGTCACTGTGACTGGACTGGAGAAGTGGGTTATGATGCCACTGTATGCGAACCATGGAAATACCACTCTGTCCTCAAAGAATCAGCAGAATGCAATCTAAACTTAGACTGATGTGAAGTAACGAGGTTTTTTCCATATAGGGATACATCCTCTTTCCTCTGCAGTTACAGGCGCTATGATTGCAAATCCCTAATCATGCTTTGCATACAGGAAATAAGCTGCTAAAAGTCTCGCTTCCACATTTGTTCACATGGAAACCTGTTCTCATTCAGTATCTGATTTTGTGTGTACGTGTTTGTGCTTGTTGACAACAATTACATCGGTGTGTATTTGTTTATGTCGTCAACAATCACCTTGACCTGTGATCTGCGAATGAGAAGATTATAGAGGGTGTGGTTTAGGAAGACGTAGCTGTGTTTTCAGTGAAGGCCTTGCGTCACCAGAAGAAACCATTTCTTTCTGAGGCTGTCTGTCCAAACAGCTCATAGATAACCAGCCGTGACAACTAAGTTAGTGTCATATGATCCTACTGGCTTCTTGGCTCAAATCAAATTACACAGAGAGCCGTCGCATGAAACACAGCCACACAAATGAAATCTATTCCTCTTTTCTCCATCATCTCTCTCCCCTCCTTTTCCTACACGACGCTTCATTCTTGTCATTCATTCGTTCTTGTTTCATCTTCTTCTTTGATATTTTTTAGCTAAGTGAGTGTCCAATAGCGCAGGATGAAAAGCATAAAAATACATACTTCTTGGAGCGTTATGGGACTGGGGTCATGCCCTGTGTCATGGAGACAGGCTGTGTCAGGCCACTTCCCTGCAGTGTAAACCATCTATCTCTACATGGTTCAGAGGAACTGCCTGTCTGTTGCAACACATCATAGCACTGACAAAAGATTGATAAAAAGATCTAGTACAACATCAGGTGATAAATTATGTATAATGATAGATTTATAAACAGTGATAATGGGTCGGTCATTTTTGACCGGGAACACTTAAGTGGGTAACACGAAACGAACACAACACAACGGGTTAAGGTCATAACCAGGGGTCCGTTCCAGGAAGCAGGTTCAACAAACTCTGAGTCTAACCCTGCACTCTGAGTTGATTAACTCCGAGATAGCAAACTGAGTTTTCGGTTCCAGAACGGCTGATCTGAGTTAGTTCAATCAACTCTCGGTATGTTAACCCTGAGTTAAGCGCGTGCCTGACGACAATAAAAAGCCATCATCAATGGAGGTCCGATACTACGATTCACCATGGCAACCGGCAAGCAGAAAAGGTCATCGTACGTCACCCCACTGGAGTTGGAAGTGCTACTACGTGATTTTGGGGAGTATGAACACATTTTCAAAAAGAAGAGCAACACAGCTGCAGCGGCAAAGGAGAGTGGGAGAGAATCGCTGCCCGAGTCAATGCGTACGTTTGAATGCAGTAGTGTACTCATTTAACATTTAACCACATTTTCTTATAATATTACCTACATGTGAGAAAGTGGTGGAATAGTATTGGAAAAAAAATATTTTCATTTAGGTGCAATCCCACGGGTGCAAAGTGCTCTTGGCAGCAGCTGAAAATGAAATATAAAAACATACTTCAAATGGTGTACTTGGGGCGGCAAATTAGAAAGGCAGATCTAGAAATGTAATTACTGGAACATAAGTTAGAGGTGGGTGCATGGTCACAGGTGAAATGTGTTGTTGGAACAATATAAAAATACTAACTGTTGCTTTTGTATTTGTAGGAAATAAAACAGACCAAATGAAATGTGTCTTTATTTGACTGCTCGGGGTGGTGGTAGCTTAATCCGTGAACTGTAAACGGCATATTATATCTCAGACAGCTCTTCCATCCTGGACATAGAACATCTAATCGGGGTCTCAAAATCCTCTCCCGACGTAAGGCTATGCGAATTACTTCCGCTTGAATATCGATCGGGTTAGCGAGGAAAGGACACGCCATGTCCGACAGCTGCTTCAGGTTCAGCAGAGGGAGGAGACAGGGAGAAAGTCAGGGTTTGTTCAAGAAAACCTGCCAGCGAGCAGGTTAGGTTCACAGAGTCAGTTACCATGGTAACTGAGTTTGAGTTACCTCTCTTTCTGGAACGGAAAACCCAGAGTTTCCCTCATCTCAGGGTTACCAAACTCAGAGTTTTCACTAAACCCGCTTTCTGGAATGGACCCCTGGTCTTCCAGGTGCAATGCATTTAAAGACGTGTTTTGTAAAAATTTCCTTCTGAAGACGTTGAAAAAACATCAAACATTGGAAAAATAACATTTTTCACAATTGGTTTGACCCACTCGAAAAGAGAGTCAAGGCAAGTCAATATGCACACTAGTAGAAGTGCTGAGAAAATGTGGGATGACCATATGAAATTTCAGTGTAGACAGTTTAGCGACAATTGTGGAAACTAACGCACTGTGGTACACCAGCATGGGCAGCCACATAATTACTCAAATTAAATTTTAATCTGAGAGATTAAGAGTTTGCGCCGTGCTAGAGCAGTGCAAGAGAAGCAGGCAGAAAACCGGGTAAGCACCACTGAGCAGAAAAGGGCATTTCATTTGATTGTTAGCACTTTAATTTCGCTCCATAACAATAAGATGGCAACATTTGACATTTTAAATTGGAACGTGTTGCACACTTGCCCTGGAAGTGAGTAAAGTCCCGTCGTAATTGATTTCACGTGTCTGCGAACATCAAAGAGGGATTATTTGATTGGAGGACTTTTTCTACATGCTTTTTGATCTTCCCACAGTGTTTTTCATTATTTCAAATCAACACTAACCCATATTTATGGATGAGGGTATTCAACAAACCCAACCTTTTCCAATTACAGGGAGTAAAAGGCAGTTCTATTTTGGATGAAAGCCTCCCTGACAGTGTTGGCATTGTCGAAAACGAGCACTGCCTCCCCTCTTTTATCTCTAATAGCTGCCAAAGACAGCTGAAAACTATGTTGTGTCGTTTCAGTACACAAGTGTGTACGGCGCACACACACACACACACACACACACACACAGACAGAAAGGAAATAGGTACTGTAAGCACATCCAAAATCCCACAACCAGCGGCTTGATGCAAAATGGGAGACAATGAGCTAAAAAACCACAGCACACAAACATTGAATTGATGCTCCCTTAGCATTATATTCAGCATTGTTTAAACCTCAACTGGTCTTTGTTAGGCACACACACACACTCTCACAGAGACACACACACACCCAGTCTTTCTGCCAGCATATTGCAGGTCTGGGCTCGTCTCAGCTCAGGGCGAGCAGACAGACGTGAGGGTCACCGCCTCACAGCTTGCGATGGGGCTAATTTATGCCCAGTAGCTTGGAGGAGTCAACAGATTCAAAACAATGTCTTTATTTTGTTCTGTTTTCATACATTTTTATGGCTAGAATACCGAATTGTGTGGAATCTGTTTTTTTTCGGTAATGCGCCTCTATTTAGGATTAAAATTTAGATGTGTTTTTTTTATCCAGACTTCCACGGGCCTTTCAAACTTGTTAAAAGCCCACTGCATCATTTCAGAAATACATGGGCGACGTCTGTGAGAAAAAAGGCATTCATGTCTTGCTTCCTCAAAAACGTTGTGTTTGCAGATACATGCTTTTGGTCCGACAAACAACAATATATACTATTGTTACCTGAAGGTGTGAGGGCTAACACTCCTATAATGTTCTTAGAAAGGTCTATCACAGGGTGCAGTGGCTTTGACCTTTGACCTCCTTACCCTTGCTTGCTGGTAATGTAGCTGGAATTGAAGCTTATTCCACTGTTTCACTCACTGTTAGTGGCTCTGGGTGAGAGAAACAGTGTCTGGGATCGTACTGTAACGTAGATACAGATTGTTTACTTGGGAGTGATGGTACCTGGGAAGCGGTCCAAACACTTGTTTGTATCAGCGCTTGTATCAGTGTGCTTCAGATTTTTACCTGTACATGTGAATGCTTCAATACATCTGTTTTAAATGACTTTTGTCTCTTTCATTTTTCTTTATGAAATGGTCTTCATAATAATAATAATAATAATGGGCATAATGTTTGGATTCATGAATGTTACGTTTAATATTTCAGTTGTATTGCCTCTTATTAATAGAAAAATTGTCATATTGTTTTAATTTTTTGATGCATTTATTTTTAATTTGTTGTAACCAATATGGAAATTGTGAACTTGTAAGCTATTTGTGGATAATTAATTTTTTTACAGCACCTAACAATTAACAGTGTAAATGTCTTTTCAAAGGTAAAAATGATTAAGGAGTTTAAGGAAGAATAGAGATGGAGCTCTGTACTATACACTAGGATCATTACATTTTAGCACTATATAACATTGTTAGGAAAAGTGTCATACAAATATTTGTATTATTGGTTATTATTTGTGTATAGACCCCCTTTCATTTCCTGCTAGAGTTCATCAGTGCATAAAACCAGAGCAACTACATTATGACATCACAAGGTGAAGTTCAGTGTGACATCACCGAGAACTCAGATCTTGAGCTACCTTCTCAACGACTGCATCTGCACAGCGAGACACTCAACACTGTTTGACTTTGATTACTTTTCTACGCAAATGTTTCCATTGAATAGAATTTCTGGGCCTGGTGAGTTTCATGTATTTGAACTGTCAAATAGTCAAAGATCCATCAACATTAGTTCTGAGTCTGCTGGATGAAAGTGTCAAGTGTGACAGTTGTCTTCTCCTCAGGTGACTCCTATCGGCTTGATGCTGATGAGGACGAAGGCGAGGGGAGGGGCCAGCGAGAGGAAAGGCGCCCCGTCCTCAATCCTGCCCACCATGTGTCCTCTGATGATGAGGATGGGCTTCCTGAGGTCATTGTGATCGTGGACAGTGATGAGGACGAGGATGACCAACCTCTCTATATCTCCTCTGATGAGGAGGACAGGGAGGATGGTGATGAGGAGCAGCAGGCCCGTGATGATGATGATGTTCATCATTATCATCCTCATGTTGATGATTTGTGGGCCTGGCAGCCAGCCTCTTGCGCTTCTGAATTTTCTGGACATGCCTGACGCTGACAGCGATGACTCTGGATATGAGAGCCTCCTTTCTGAGGAGGAAGAAGGAGTCTGATGATGATGAAGGTTCCCTGTACAACTCCAGACCTTCCTCTCCTCTCAACCAACCCTTCCCGGTACAGGACCAGAGGCCGGCCTGTGAACAACTAGCTGCTCCACGCCAGCAGCTCCCTGAGCATCAGGAACGACCTCAGATCGGCTCCTTGGCTCCTGCTGGTGAACCCAGTGCATCTCGGAAGAGGAGTCTGGAGGAAAGCCTCGATGAAGCAGAAAGCTCTGCTGAGGGAAGGCCACTGAAGAAGCAGCGGTCTGAGGATGGAGACTCCTCTGAGGAGTCGGCTTCCTCAACCTCTGGACTCAGCTCCTCCACAAGGGGCAGGGAGGAGAGCCACTGGGAGCAGGTCACTGCTATGAGGCAGAGATGGTCCGACGACAGCGACTCTGAGTAACTTCACCAGTCACACTATGGCAGCGCTGACGTTTCAGTACTGCACTTTCTGCATTGATACTCCAATTAAATCATCTGAACGTCAATCTGTTCTGTCAGGGAACCTTTTTTGTATTACGGTGTTGGATGAATGTAGTGGATTAAAAAATAGAATGTTGCCTTTGAAATGTAATGGAGTAAATGTATAGAGTTAAGAGAAAGCATTCAGGTAGAGTACAAGTACAGCTGGAGTATGGTGCAGAAGTTATTTTTCAAAACACAAACAGAAGCAGAGCAGCGTGGTGGGTTTTCTTAAATATTTTATTCAAAAAAAAGCAAAAAGGTTCATCCCCAGAATTTCAAAACCATCTGCATCAATGTTCCTCTAGTGATGAATGATCCTTTCCCTTCATTGAGATCAGCGTATGGCAGTATTCCCAAACAATTTCTAGCGTTTGTTTTAACTTGCGTGTCGGACAAGATGGGCGACATTTACTGCATTGCACAATTCAAATAGCCTCAGGTAGTTAGTCAGTCACAGGAAAGAATACTGGACTGGCTTTAAAATACTTTCCTGTGGTTTCCTAAACTTCCCAGTACTCATAATTGTCAGCAGCAATATAAAAAGCATCACATTAAAGTTAAAAAAAAATGTTTTTGTGGCCACACAGTGATTCTTAACCATTTTAGTGTGTTTAATAAGTCACAAAATAGTTATTTTTTATGGACATGCTGGCCATGGATCAAATTAATTTGGAGGGGAAAAGAAGACCATGATTGATTAGCTTGTAGTAAAAAATAAAGGTGATCATTTGGTTTGATTTCTCTGTACAGTATCAAAGCACACTGCAGAATTACCGGTGTAACTCACCAATGCAAACAAAGCCGCCACGCTAGATGGCACTCCTGTCATTTATTCACTCAGTTATGAGCAAAAACCAAATTTTTATTTTCTCAAATAACTGTAATGGAGTCAGTCGAGTGAAAAAAAACAGCTTCAATCCAATAAATCACTTGGTAAACAAAGAATGAATCGTGGCCGCTCAACACAGGGCACCTTTTTACACTTGGAGAATACTTGTTTTTGGGACATAGCTTGGCTTGATAGCACATGACCAAATGCATAGTACATGAATTTATGATTGAGCATATGTTTTAGCTATGCAGGAGTTAGTGCCAACATGCAACACGCGTGCCAAAGCACACACGCACACACACACCCACGCACACAAACACACCACCACCCCCTGCTGTTTTGCTCGCATGTCTGACTCAATGTCAATCCATTGTCTCCGCTGCAGACAGAGCGCTAACACGCTGTCTTTGATGAGGTCAGACTGGGTGGAAAGAAATATGTCCAGACGCAGCTGGACCACCAGCCGTAGTGAACAGCACTCTGTGGGGGGGGGATCGCTGGCTATTATTGCTACTCACAGCACATTTGAAGGCCATGTCTATGCAACGCCCTCTGCAATAGGTGTCGAAAGGAAAACACCAAGTTTTTGATTGACTTGCCCCGTTGCTCACCTTTCCTGATAAGTGTTGAGACCATAGACGCCGGAATCGATACGTTTGCAGTGGTGCTCCATGCAAACAAGTTAGCATACACTATGTTGAGTGACAGGAGAGTAGCATTACCTCAAATGTGGACAAATGAGAACTGAGCGCTAAAGCTAAAGTCAGTTGAAATAATAAGCAGCCAGGTGTGGAGAATGGTAATAATGTACACATATCATACAAAACCAACAGGCTGTTTTAAACAACCAGGGACTACTTTCTCTGTCTCCACAGGAAGTGAAGGTGGTGGGTGATGGTGATGTATTGCGCAAAATTACTGCACATCGGGTGAATATGTGGCCGCTCCCCGAAAATAGTTCCAAACGGGCAACATCAGCTCTATTGAATTTTTTTTTTTTTTTTTTTTTAATGAATCTAAAAATCAGTAACAACCTTTTATTACTAAAAATCTTCTTACTTTGGATAATTCTAGTCACCTACTATCAATCAAAATAATGTATGATAAAGTGTTAGCATGGAGGGAATGATCTACTTTTGATGTCTATGTTCTCATTACTTGAAGCAAAAGGTTGATGTAGACAAATAGACAAGGCACCTGAACACCAATAACTCTCTCCTTATATTGCCCGGTCTCTGTTTGAGAAGCCTTTGGTAGGGAAGATCTGAAGCCGTCTGACCCGTGTGCCGGTGAGCCAGAGGAGAGCCTTACAAGAGGTCTCCCTAGTGTTTGTTGTAAAGTGGACTGTGAACCAGATAGATAGACAGACAGATAGATAGATAGATAGATAGATAGATAGATAGTACACAAAGTTTAGTCAAGTTTAACAACTATGTTCCAACATCACAAATGGGTGAGAACGTCGGCGCGTCACATGCTGGAGCTGGCACCGAGGCTTTGTCTTTTATCAGAAATTCAGCATCAAAGCGTACTCACATATGCATCGAGGACACAGGGCATCTGTCTTAAAATCTACTGTGTCTAGTGACACCCAGCTTCAAAGTGCACTCAAAAATGCATTGAGGACATTGGGCATTCATCTTAACATCCTTTTCTGTCCTGACATCTATCAAACTGCTGCTGAGCAACACGGGGCAATTCCAGTTCCATTACATTACCAGACCAGCCGCGTTCCGATTGGTCCGTTTCAGATGGACTATTTTTTTTTTTTCTCAATGCAATTTGGCAACAACAACAAAACAATTTTGGCAACCAAAAAGTGCAAAAAGTAAAACTTCCAAGAGTGTAACAACATTTCTGACACTGAAACTTTTTTGCAGATGATTTCGTTTTACTTTGCGGTTTGTTTCCACTCGACAGTAAAACGGAACAGGAAACGGAAAATGCCCTCAGTGGAATTGCAGGTTTAGTTGCACTTGGCTAAGGCAAGGCATTACGACCTTGCGTCCCAATGAATCTGTAATGGTGACTCGCCTCTGCCCCCTGTTATATGGTGAAATACAGTGAGAGGGCTTAACTGTGACAAGAACTATTTAACCTTCCACCCAGCCCTCCCCTCCCTCCACCACCTGGCACAAAGAGCACATTAGCCTGTGCCAACTGGGCTATTCCCTGCTATCGGACTGATGCAACAGCACTCACACATGGAAAAAACACATGCACACACACATACAGGCATGCACTAAAAAACTCACACACACACACACATACAAGCAGAAACTAAAACATACAGTAAGCTTTTCCACTTTTGTAACGTTTTTCTCATCAGCAAGTGACTTTTATCACACACACACACACACACACACGTGGTAATATTTTGTTTTTCAGTACTTAATCCTTTCTGTCATGGTATCTTGGAGATCTGCAGTATCCATTACCTTGGTCCTCACAATCCCTCCAAGATTACTTTGTTATCATCTCTCTCTATCCGTCTCTCACTCTATAGACTCCCTCCCTCCATGCCTCACTCTGTTTTTCTCTGCCACTCTCCTCCTCTCTCGCTCTCTCTTCCTCTCTCAGCTAATTTTATTAATAGAAACCAAACCATCAGACATCAGTGGGTTGTAAATGACTGCAGCCTCTCTCTCTCAGAGATAAAGAGAAAGATGTAAGCAAGGAGACAGAGAGAGAGAGAGAGAGAGAGAATCAGAAACTAGAGACAAAAAAGTAATTAAGGTGAGGGAGACAGTGGGGGAGACTCGGGACCCCACTCAATAAATCAGAGCCGGGCAAGCGACCTGTCAGTCTCCAGGCTCTTTTTATTGGTCACTGAGGATCAGCAAGTATTAGTCACCGGGGGTCTCTCTGTGTGTGATTGGGTGGCAGTGTGTGTGTGTGTGTCTGGGAGGATTCCATCAATAACACATGGAACGGGGCCACAGGGAGAGACAAGGAGTCATGTTGGAAGATGGTGGTATGAAAGAGAGAGAGAGTGAGAGAGTGAGTGAGAGAGAGAGAGAGAGATAACAAGCGAGGTATTCATGTTGGGTAATGAAAAAGTGTGCAGTGAGAGACAGCATGGGGATAGCCATCATTAGGCAAACCAGTCCTCACTAATGATTGTTGGGAGAGGGGCAGCCTGTGAGTGTGTGTGTGTGTGTGTCTCGATCTGACAGCCTGCGAGTGTGTGTGTGTGTGTGTCTCTAGCCTCTATGGATTTGTGTATGTATGTATGTATGGATGTAATGACTCATAAGCCAAGGCCCCTTGCCTTCTGCAACACCCACCGACATTGAGGTCATTATTGATGACAGGATTCCCTGTGATGCTGGGCTGTGTGTGTGTGTGTGTGTGTGTGTGTGTGTGGCCCCTCCAGCTCCTATTACAGCTATGCATCACAGCAGCATGGTCAGAGACAAAGAGAGCGCGAGTGAGCGAGAGAGAGAGTGGGAGAGAGTGAGAGAGAGAGAAATCACAGCAAATAACAGGCAGGCAGAAGTCAACGATGGGCAGTCATTCTAACAAGGCCTGAGAAACTCACTCACACACACACACACACACACACACACACACTTGTATGACCTTCCCACACACACACAAACGACGACCAATCAGTAGCCGGGCTGCCGCGGTGACATGAGTGCTCCCTTGGGAATCGTTCGCTCTTCCTCCTGATCCCCATCATTCTCTGAAGTTCTTAAATCGCCGGTGGCTCTGGGTTTCGCCCGGCGATTAGAGCCTCAGAGCCTCACCGCTCTGGAGCTCGGTGCCTGTTACAGCACCTGACACCTGGCGAAAACAGATTGCAGCATGGGGGTTCAATAAGGGGGGTCGGACCAATATGGGTTTTTTTTTTGAAGGCCAATACCGTTGCGGATATTTGCAAATCCAAAAATTCCCTGCGAGGTGGAGAAGCCTGTGAACCGGCAATGAGACCATCTGACACTACTCTCGACTGAAACCCAGACTGATGACACTCCTTTAGGTGGGTTAGCGGTTCCTTAAGGCAGGTTGACTCGCACTACGTCTTCAGTGGTAGGGGAAACTCATGACATGACAACGCCAATATATAATCATTTTTGGTAAAAGACCAATATCAGCAAAGTATCAGTCTGGCCTCAGTTTCAGCATGGATAGACACTCACCGGCCACATTATTAGGTCCTCCTCCTCCTGTTGATGCAAAGAGCCTGCTCCTCCAAACAGCGAATCATGTGGCTGCAACTCAATATATAAAGCATGCAGACATAGTGAAGTGGTTTCGTTTTTTGTTCAACCAAACATTAGAATGGGGAAGATGATCTAAGCGACTTTGATCGTGGTGTGATTGTTGGTGCTAGACCTTCTGGAATGTTCACCACCCACTACAGTTTACAGAGAATGGTGGATGAACAACAAGAGGGTTAGGGCCACAGATGCTCACGATAACAACTCTTTACAACAGCGGCGTGGCCTCGTATATGAATACGCAACTCCCACACATTAATGAGTGGAGGAGAACTCCGCCAGTCTGAAGGGCACCTTGCTGAATCCATGCCGCCAAGAATTCAGGCTGTTCTGGAGGTAAAAGGGGGGGTCCTACCTGATACTAGATAGGTGTACCTAATAAAGAGTGGATATTTGTTTCATATTTTGTGCATATGCTGGTTGAGAGCTTCATTTTAAGCCTGTGATACTGTTTTTGAGCTTCGATTGGAGTCAATACCTCAGACATGAATTTGGCATTTCTGAGATATTTGGTAGACATTCTGCTGACACTGCCATAGACTTAGTCTGTGAAAATGTACCTTAGATACAGTGACAATCTTTGGAAAGATTGTCAAGATTACAACAGCATCTAAACAGAAGTAGAGATTGAAGAAGATTTGGGTTAAAAAAAAATGTCATCATCAATATATTCCCATCAATCAATCAGTTACTCATGAGATCAGAGACAGAGACATAAACCCACAATAATTATCTACAGCTTTGATTTTACATCGCTGCCCCTTTAGTTTATGAAGAATGTTTATGAATGTTTTTTTATTTTGTCTTTAACAATTCATACTGATGTTATATTTTGGGAGTGGGAGGCAGGGGGGGGTTAGAGATAGGTGGATACCCCATAAAGCCTCTCCACTCTGAGACAGATCCGGCTAAATGCCACACAATGGCGGCTTCTTTCGGCGGGAGCGTTTCGACACGACACATCCTAGTTTGCGCGTGCTGCTCGGGGCAGCGAGGCAAAGCCATTATCACCTTCAGGCAGAGGGGAGCAGGAGGAGAGGATTACCCCGTGCAACAGTCAAATATTGCCTGACTCAGAGCCATTATCCCAAAGCCTCCTTATTCACTTCTCAGCCCTTTTACCCCTTAAACCGCCAAATTCTCTTCTAAAAAGGTGTTTTCTTATTTGAGCGGAAGGTTTGCATTTGCACCTTTGGCAAACCACATCAGTGTGCTAAGTGATCATTGCTAAACGTTACCGAGTGGGGGAAACAAAAGCTAATTATTCAAACACAACAGTAAAGATTTATTTCCCAAGCTTTTCCGATGGGATTGTTTTTTTTTTTCCTCTCCAGAAATTCAAGACTCAAAGGCCAGGTGAAATCTTTTTTAAATAAAAAAAAAAAAAAAAGGTCAATATCATTCTCTGTCTTTTATATGTTCTAGCCTACATACAAACAGAACATTCAGTTCATGTTCAATTAATTGTGTGCTCCGTAAACTATTGACGAAAAGGAAATGCATTCAGGACAACAAAACTGCGTGTTCTGGGCCATTATGTGCATGTTTATTCACTAGTCTGGTAATGGAAAATGGAGTGCACGGTAAATAATACACATGAACTCACAAGAGCAACGTTGCCTCTTGTATGGAGACACAACCTCCACACGTTAATGGGCTCTTGTCAAGGAGGCTGGAGTGGATGGAGAACTCTGCCGTCTGCATCTACTTGCAAATGGTCAGGAAAGGATGGAGAGGAATGCAACTGGGAGGTGGTGGCGATTGTCACGGGAAAGCAGTGGGATAATAGCAATGTCAAGCCGGCGTCTCCCTTTACGGCCGTGATAGATGACCTCGTCAGCGCTCCGAGAGGCTCGTTAACATGAGTGGGAATCCAAATCTGCAAAAGCCCCCGCCCTCTCTCTCCCTAAACCCACCCTATGAGGAAGCCCTGACCCAAGCACAAGGATTATATAGCTTTTATTGTAAACCAGTGGGAGAATAGATTATCTCAGCAGACACCGTCATTACCGAGGAGATGGTCAAAAAGAGAGCCGGCCAATTATCCTGGATAACTGCTTTAAGAAGCTTTATGAACAGGCTCCCTAGTTAAAAAGGAAAAGATCCACCCCTTGGATACTGTATCATCAAGCCAGGATGTTTCAAAGCATTCCGGTCGTTATTTTGGGATGAAGTGTTGTAATTTACTTTTTTGGTGTACCAACTTTCCCTCAACCAGTCTATTTCTACCTCAGTTTCCTACATTTCCCAGAATGTATTGCATTCTGGTCTATCTCGGCCACTGTCGGTGGAGAAATTGGCATCTCCGCCTCTTCTACGATGGATTCCTCCCTGTATGATTGTTGATCGACGGCAGGGGGAAGGACTTATACCAAAAAACCTGACGTTTACCGTTGATGATTTCGACAGCTGGAAAAATCTTCCGCCTTCAAACTCCAGCGCAGTTACGTTGGAAACACCTCCACATGTTTGCATCCACGATAATTACTGCAGGCCTCCTATTACGTCGTGCAAAAAAAGGAAAGAAAAGAAAGAAATAAACAGGAGGTTGGCGGAGACAGTGGAAGACAAAGAGACGTCAAGCTTGACAGAGAGACAGATAGAAAGAGAGAAAGTGAGGAAGGTTGATGCAGCGAGAGGAGGGGAGGAGAGTGAAAGCTATCAGTGAGTGAAATATACCCCATGGCATCGGCGCCAAAGGAAAACATCACTGTTCTGGGGTGTCAAGTTGAGATGGACGACCGGGACACTTGCTCTGTGTGAGATCCTACTGGTGTGTGTGTGTGTGTGTGAGTGTGTGTGTGTTTCATCTGAGCATGTGCGAGTGCTCGTGTGAAAGGAAAGAATGAATTCCTGTTTGATACATCACAGGCACAAAAGTAATGGCTCACTGTGAAATCCTAGCAAGCTGCCCGCTGTGTGCATACAGTACTTTTTCCATATACACACACACACACACACACACACACACAGTGTCGTCCAGCGATCAACAACATCACCGTGGTGGTCTGCCGTGGCAGGTGAAATTGAATGCATCGCCACGGGAGGCTCAGGTAGCATGGCTGCAAGAGGACCACGCTCTTGTTTGTTTGCCCGCGGTCGAAACTCTGCAAATAAATCAGCGTATCATGGTGATTTCTTTGCATCGTCCCTATATGCTATATTTTATGAGGTAGGGTTTGTTTGCTCGCCTTGTTTCGGGAAGTGTGAATATCGCTCCCAGACTCACTTTTATGCTGAGCTGACCCTACGGAGCAGCAAACACTTTTTTTGGAAACTGTCAAACAATGTATAGGATAAAGTTTGGCATTTCGTGAGTAGAATAGAATAGTATAGAATAGAGTCAAATAGAATAGATCAGCCCAACAAATGACAAAGATAAAACTACTACAAACTACTAAACTACTTAAGTACAACATTTTCATATGAACATTTTCAATTTGTTGTTCTAAACACCCGGTGTCAGGCGGGTCTTTCCTGGGGAAAAAAAAATCCTCTGGCGCACAGGAAGTGATGCGTTTTTACGTTCAGCGGTTTGTTTTTGGAATATACAGTTTTGATTGACAGGTGATCTCTGGGAAGTGCGGAAACTAGGGAAGGAATTGTATGGCAGCAGGTAAGGTTGAGTGTAACCAACCATAGATGGTGTCTGATTTCCTGGTTGTGGCAGGAAGGTCGTTCCTAAGGGAACGGTGCTCTGTAGGAGAAAACTCTGCTGTTATGTATGTATGTATGTATGTATGTATGTAGTGAGTGAGAGAGTGAGAGCACTCCTCCACTAAAATATTACTGAGCATGTGGCTGTGATTGGCATGAGAGGTGGCACCCCTGCCGCTGGGACATCCTAGCTAACAGTTGGACCAGACAGGGACGGTGACGGCCGGGTGATGAGAGATCAGAGAGAGAGAGAGAGAGGGATCAGAGTGATGCAGCACTAATTAGATTAACACCTCGACAGGCAGCCTGTCCACTGTGGAAAAAGAGGTGAATGGCTGGAGAGGACAGGACAGGGAGGAAGAGGTGTAAATATGATAAGAGAGGGGAGCAGGGGGGCGCGGGAGTGTCCGAATTTGCGCGAGGGATATGGGGAGGCCGACGGAGATCAGAGGAAATTGCGGGAGACAAGCAGAGAGAGAGAGGAGAAAGGGATCGGGCATGGAGGGGGATAAAGGGGGGAGGCAAAGGGTTGAGGCTAGCAGGAGGAGGAAATGAGGGGTGGAGTTGGAGGGGAGGACAAGCCAAGTAAGCACTTTCCTGTCCATTTTTCATCAGGCAGGCTAAATTAGGCCAGGCTCTTCTCTCTCCCCTCTCTCTCTCTCTCTCTGTGTGCGAGCATCTGCTCCCGCATTCCCGACACGTCTCTCTCCCCTCCCGGCAACCCGGAGAGCGGGGTAGCGTCGTTCTGAATACCCTTCTCAGCATCCTGCCTTTTCACCGCCTCTGATTTATCAGTCGGTGGGCGCCGTCCATCATGCGGCGACGCGGGGAAGCGTCGTGTCTTCTCTGTGTTTGTGCACTTCACCACTCTATTCTACCCTTTACACCCCCCCCCCCCAACCCCCCTCTTTTCTCTTTCTGCATCCCTTGTTCCTTTTTGTTGTGAGGGCATCCCTGTCATCTCGTCCGCCGTTTCATTCCGTGACCCGTCAATTTTTGGTTGACTTCTCCACTCCAAAGCCTGTCATTTGCGCTCCCATAGAGTCTGCCGTTTGTACTCCCTTGCATGAAGTGACAATTGGATCAGGGAGAATATTTTGGTTTTGGGGGGGCCACAAAGGGCCCATCATGCTAGTCATCCTGCATGTGTTAAGGCAGTGTAACGTTTGAACATGTTCTGCACTCTTTGCTAGGCTTGTTTTTGCTGTTTCCTGTGTTTAATCGTCTGCTTTTTGATGAATGAAATGTTTGAGTGCCTCTACTCGTCACACAGACCGTCTGAGGGAACAAACGTTCAATGCACGGGAGAAAATTAAATTTGCGCTCAACGTATGATTACATGCCTTGTTGAATATATATATATATAGACTCTGCTAGCAGCTGGGGCAATGCCACTTCTCAGACGGTAACATCCCAAGTGCAATATCGGAGGGGGAAAAAAACAATTACCTTCCGCTGTCAGGTCAATATCAGGGTTTTTGTCAGACGGCTTTTTTTTTTTTTGAGGCCAAACTGCGCCCTTGTCCGTCCAGCAGGTGATGTCTCAGGAAGGGTGTGGGGGGGGGGAGTGTATGGCAAAAACTGCGTCTGGAACTGTGGATTTACAAGGTACTTGCACCAAGGTACTTCAAGGAAATGATGCAGGATGAAAAAAAAACCCACAAGACAAAAGCCATGTCTACAAGCAATTTGCACTCAAAATAACTCTCCGTGCTTCCTGTAAATGCTCAGAGAAGCCTGTGTTCTGAGTCATAACATTTTGATTGACGTGTCTCAGACAGCTCACCTGGTCCCAGATTATTATTATTATTACAAAAGGAATATGGTTAAAAAAAAATCACAACGATCCCTTTTAGAGATACAAACTGCTTAACTACAAAGGCATTTTATCGTTACTTGCGTTGCCTCAAGTCAAACAAGACCATGCGGCAAAACAAATGGCCAAGGAAAGCTTGTATTATTTCCTGTTGCTACGTCTACATAGGATCCTTCCAGGCAATGAGAACAATGCAATTACCTAAATGAATGAGGAGCACCTTAATTGGCAGGTTACTCCCCTCAGTAACCAATGTGCTTTCCCCCTGCAAACACCTGGGTAATAAAATAAGCAGGTAAATGTGCTTAGACTAAGTGCTAACAACAAGCCACTCTTGGTGATGACTAAATGCCACCGCAGGCTTTGGTAAAGAGGCAGAGATTGGCAGGTACAGCGGTAAGTCGTCTGCCAAATGTCGCCTCGCATGCAGCCAGCGTAGGGGTTCTTAGTTGGAAATGAATGAAAATTGGGAGGAGAAAGTAATGTTACTCTTCCCATTATGTAGGAGATTGCTTTTGCTCACCAGGGCCAGTATCAATCAGCAAAGTAATGCAAAATCATATTTCATAATAGATGCAGGGGACCTAAGTGTTGCTTTTAATAGAGTTTTAAAGTGCATATTGCGTAATTGCATAAATGAACACAGCGATGTGTGGAGTGAATGGGGGGTGTGTGTGTGTGTGTGTGTGTGTGGGGGGGGGGGGGGGGGGTTGTTGGTGGGGAGATTAATTTAAAGCTGTTCACTCTCCTCTCCCATAACATGACATTGAATGAATGAACCGTATTGTATCCATTGTTTTTTGGGCTGGGTTTTGTTCTTCAAATAGGTTTTGGTTTCAAACTTTTGGGGAGCCATTAGTTAATGTTCACAAATACTGATTGGACCATCCAACACTGTGGATATGGGGTGTGGGGGTGGGGGGTGGGGGGTGATTTTGTCTGAAACAGAAACAACATTCAGGCTTTCCTCTTTTTTTCCTGGCGATGTATTAAACAACATTCATTTGTGCAAAAGTCTCACGAGAGCGCTTTATTTTGTGATTATGGATACTGGAGTAACAAACATGTCTGAGAGCTGTTTAACGTTGCGTTGCTGTTTGCTGAAAGACAGACGACAACAGAGCTTGTAGGTCTGCGGAAAGCTTGTTGGTTTACTGAGACTTGCAGAGAGACTTAAGTGTGCTATCCCGGCCCTGATACCACATAAGCTACTATCAGATAGTCTTATATAAAAAGTCCTCTCTCTTGTGTATTACTATTGCTTAAATGATTGCAAGATCAGGCTCACAGCACCGTAATTGCGTAGATATGCATGGCATCGGTGCAGCGGCACAGCGGATTACATGTTATCACGTGACTCACATGGAGCACTGCTGAAAGCACGTGTTGAGATTAATAATGACTCCACAGGGTGCAATATGTTCAGAACACACAATCCAGGGGATCGCACATTTCTCCCACTGACCTTAGTCATTGCCAAACACCTCGTCTCATCGCCCAAGCTCGGCCAATCCAAACGCTCTTGTTCTGAGCTCAAGGGCAAGCTTTCATTTTTTTCAGCGAAGCGCTTACATATTCAGAGAGTTTGGGATGAAGCTGGAGAAAAATCACATCGCCCACTAACCCAGCGTTTAGCAGCTCTTTGCACTCTACAACCTGCAGACAACTTTGTACGTCATTTTTTTCCCCTCGGTAAATTCCGACGGGGGTTTACAGCTATGCGGGGTATGAGTTGGAAGTCAGCTGAAGTGTGTTAATGCCTGAGCTTTTACCTGTGAACGCCCACAAAAACACTTTTTCTCTGTGGTATGTCACTCAGAACCCTTTTCACCAGAAGAAAAACAAGTACAAAACGTATGATCAACATGTGTTGGTTTGAGAAGAAGGTCAGATTTAAAAGTGGACTTGCTTAAATCAACAGTGTGGAGAGCTAGCGATGAATCAGTGCATTTCTCATGAAACATTCAGGGCCGGTATGTTGTCCGTTTCCCCTCACCCTTACTTTGGGAAGTGGGGGGGATCACTAAGGGTATGGCCCCTCAAATATGTTGCTATCGATTTCTGACGGAACTTGTCGGCTGCAGCTTTGTGTCTGTTATGTTGTTGGAAGGTTTTTTTCAACACAGATTAATGACAAAAGCTGAGAATGTGCAATCTAATTGCGAGTCCATTTGCAAAATGTCAAACTAATTTCCTCTCTCTCGTTCTCTCTCTCTCTCTCTCTGTCCCTTTGCACACACACTATTGTGACTGCTTACACACACTCACATGCAGACACACACGTACCATATGGTGCATTGTATTACTATACTTTTGAGGACCTTCCATTGGCTACTTTCAATCCCTACCCATATGCAGAAGATAGTGGGTTTATCATCTGAGATAGAGATTAATATGGATCAAGTTTAATCTGTTATGGAATTATTTTATCATTTGCTGAGATCCAGCTTAATAAATACTCACCCTTAGACACATAACCACATACATTCTTATTATGGAGCTTAGTGTAAGTTCAATCAGGAAGGATCATTCATAATTCTGCCAGCTGAAGCAAACACGCCCCCAGCTCTGCATCGTCCAACCCCCCTCGCCCATGCTCCTTTCTCCTCCCCTTTCTCCCTCTTCAGAAACCAATCACTAACCATTTCCCTTTATTTGTACCCCCTTCAGCTGCTTCCGTGTTTCTGTCATTTCAGCTGCCTAAACCGCACCAGACTGACACCCGAAACAAGCGCTGTAGCATTTTCAAAAACAAATTATTGTAAGTATTACTTACCTGTTGCCCCTTACAGTTAACTTTGGGTCCCTGGTGAGGGCCAGCATCCTCATTCTGAAGGTCTAAAACTCTGACTGGTTCTCACAGCAAAATACATGTGTACACACACACACACACACACACACACACCCACACCCACACACACACACACTATTGTTTGCATGCACAGCAGTAACTGTTCTGAGTACTTTATAACTTCCAGGTGTACTCCTGACATTGGCAGATGGACTCTTCGTACAAGGATTCAACCACAGCCCCTATCTGCACTCTGAAGCGAGGCAAAAAAGCCAACTCCCGATGAATGTCAGACAAAACTGTACATCAAATATTACATTCAAAGTCACTGACATCCAATGTAAATTCAAAAAAAGTTAGCTAGCCCTGAGATTCACTGCGCTCACACAATGAATCTTCATTATCTCATGCCTGAGCTGTTGGGCTTTTAGGCTTATTACTGTAGGCAAATGGGGACAAAATCTCTCTTTAATTACTCGGATTCCCCAGTGGGCCACGCCGGCGTTCTCAGGGAGCTTAGCGGTGGCTTTCCATGTAGCTCTCACTACATACCGGCTGGGGAGATACAACACATGCTGTTCTCTGCTCTCTCCCTCCCCCCTCTCCTCATCCCTCCCTCTCTCTTCCCTGCTCGTTTTCTCTCTCTCCACCTCCCCTCCTCTCTCAAACGCCCCCCTTTTTAATTTGCTTTATTGGCACGATAATGATTGGATGATTTCTCAGCAAGCATAAAACAAATTCATTTTGATAATGAATTCATTACAACCATACAATAAAAAATATATAACATTTCAATTCGCTTTTGACCCCTTATATTAAAAAATAATTCAATAAAAAGTTTAAAAATCTGAGCATGTAGAATAGTGATGCTTTAATACACACAATGTGATGGAACTATTTCCAATAAGGCTATAGTAGCACAATAGTGCAATTAAGCCATTTACCTGATTCTAAAAAAGTGTTACCTCACCTAATAATCTGGTTTACATGTGACAAGTATTCACATGGAAATGACAAAACACTGACAGAACGACATGAGCTACGTCACCAACTATCCACCTTCTGACACAGTAAACTGTCTCGTCTTCAGCCCTAGTCTCTACTCCAAAATACTCTGAATTGTAGTGTGATAAGAGCCAGTTCAGTTAACCTGAACAAACTGTTAGCTGACCAGATACGATCGTAGCTGGCTTGTTAGCTAGCTAGCTATTAGCTAAACCCAAAATCAATCAGATTGATTTGTGGTGAAATGTGGTAGAAAACAGCACATAAATGAACCATGTATGGAATTATGTTGAGACGGCCAAGTTGTACGTTTAGAAACAGAATGAACTGTTCACAGCACAACTGTTTCACAAGAGCACAACTACACTAATACGATCAGAGCAGGGTGTTTACATGGGTCCTGTCTTAATCACTTTTCGTGTGCATACAAACATGGTCAATGACTTTTAATATGAGGCATATGGTGGGTTTAATGACTTTTCTTTCCATTATGTCTATGACAGGTTCCCAGAGATCGCGCAGCTATAGAAGAGCATCTGATGTTTTCTCGCGGAGTCATGGATTTGTCTGTGAAGGTTTCAAATTCTTTGTATATGGTGGCACCCCAAGGGAAATAGTCAGCTGACTATTCGAAGGACAGATCACAAAAGTCAATCTAGCCAGGGGCCCTGCCGCAGCCTCCCTGGTCGCTAGCTGGATCGCGTCTCTCATCCACTGCAGATTTCACTCCTCAAGTCCTTTTGTTCTCAATCAGCCCACCTGGCTGGGGCAAGATGGCTGACTGAATGAAGTCTTTCTCTGTAGCCAATGCCTCAGTCTGCCACAATATGTGACTATTCCTAGAGGAAAACTTTGCTTGTTTTCCTTTTTGTATTTTTCACACAGTTCCACTTGGGAAAAGAGAGAGCACGGTTTGTCTTCCCCTATGACGGTGCGTCTCTACTGCCAGACTACTCACGGGGTCCAGGTTGATTTTGGCTCTCTCGTCCAATCAACAAGCGGCATTCAAAGATGAACCCAGTTTATACACGCCGGGAGACTTCCACTACAACACACACACACACACACACACACACACTGTCTAACATATTTCTGATCACTCTTGATTGAGAAAATTACAGTTCAAGTGCCCCGTCCTCATTCTAAGCCTATCCTAGCCACAGATTACCCTTTCTATTCCATCATCGGGAGGGGGTAAAGTGATTCTTACCTGCGCACCTGGATTTCAAAAGGACGTTCGCCGCAACATGTGTGATTTCCGTATATACACAGGCGATGGTACAAATAATAACCCTGCCTTGCTGCGTAATAATGATGACTTACGGAGGAGCAAAGCCACCGTGACGACTCTCCAGTGCAGGGGAACCTTCAAACCCTCTACCGTCTGTGTCTATTCTCTTCATGAGCCGTAGTTTCATCTGTGAAATGAGAATGCAAATCATATTTAGTAGTGTGCGAGTGTGAACTGGCAAGGCAGAACATTCAATTCAGTCTGATATTACCAACAAGGAAAGGGAGTGGGGGAAAAAGTAAAGCCCTGTGCCGTGTGGTTGTCACAAGTCCAACGGTACAATGCCAGTAATACGGGATGAAAAAGGTTTATTCCGCCGATTTCCACACTAATTTTTTCCCCTGAAATCATGTTGAACAAAATAACGTACAACTCTATTTGGTTCTACTTTATATGGTAATACTGTATATTCACACTTCATTCGGAGTGGGACCGTTTTAGAGACATTTCCTATAGACGATTTATGTGAAATCAACCTTTTATGTGTCGATGGTTACCTGATTCGCAACAGCCCGGAGCGGATATCAATTTGAAACTGTTTTGATTTTGAGAAATCAAAGGGAACATAAGTGTACATACGTAGCTTTCTATCTTTGTTTTCAAAGCTTTGGCACAAATGAGCTTTTTCATCACCTTTTCCAATGCCTTGTAATCTTGGTTGTGTAAAATAGTGTGAACATTTTTTATTTATTTTTTTATGAGGGGAGGTGAGTTTCCTGGTAATTATGCTGAAGAAACTACCTTGAAACTACCCTGTGGTCATAACACCATGAAATATATGGAGTTTCAAGGCACTTTAGCGATGCAGGGTGTCACACTGTTTGAGCAGCCATGAGATGGGGCATTATGTTAAACTCTGACATACGGGTGACGTATTTAACTGGTAATCCCGAGGACAGACTAGATTAAACTTTTTTTTAGCCCAATTTTATCCCAGATTTAGCATTTCCATCCAATTTTCAAAATTGGAAGGCGTAAGTGCCGGTCTGAGCAGCTTTTCGGTTGCTAGGGAGCAACATTTGGCGCTTGCAGTGCGATTGGCTGTCTATTGAATTTCGGGGTCTAAGAGAAGGCCAATGTGTGATTTTGACTCAATTTTACGTCTCCTGAACTTGCTGGCTGGGATGCTCAAAGCCAAACACGGCGTCTGAATGGACTCCACTAGTGTGCAATGGTCAGCAGTAGGTTCCAAGAATCAATACACACACAGAGTTGAGCTTGTGTAAAGCTCTTTAGTGTTCACAGCTTTACAAGTGCATGGTAGGACATTTGAGAATACATTTTGAGACACTTTACTATGAAATTACCTGTTTTATAAGTTAAAAAATGTGTCCCCAGCATAAGACAAAGAGGAGGTTTCCCTGATAACTTTGTGCAGTGATCAGAGCGCCAAGCTTTGTGGGTGACGGGGGTCTCATGGATCCAGAAGTGCACTTATGACCTGAAGATTGCTTCCAAACTGGCCAGGGAAACGAGTACTGCTCTCCCCTCCTTCTGCAACTGAACTGAAAACTGAGGTGCTGCATTGCTGGAATAGAGTATGCATACTTAGCAAAACGTCCTTTGATGCAATTTAAAAAAAAAGTACTTGAGAGTACTTGAGATGAGTTACAATCGCTACATTAAGATGGCTATTTGTAAAATCATGCAGGTCATCCTCTGCTGTACTTTATGATCTCAAACTAACAAGGGAGACAATGTCATCTAAATCACTGCCGATGTGGAAATAATGACTGGTGTTAGCGCTGGATAAGGCTAGACAGCTTACCGAATTGAAACGATTTATTTAACTATATAGTCAAGTCCCCTTTATAGTGACCATATCAGCAATTTCAAACATAGATGAATCACTCTTGAATTTGGATTCCGATGGGTGGAGCTAATCGTGAAATCACCTTTTTGAGGAGCTTTAAAAACCATCAGCACCACGTTGAAATTTTTACAGTCGTCCATCTCAGAAAGGGATGACTGATTGTTTCCACCACACACTCCCAGTCACAACAAGGCCCGGGGGGGTGCACCAGGGGGATCTGGGTAGGGATGCATAGCTGCGCCCGTGTCGATTGGCAGGAAGCAGTCGATGCGCCGACTTTGCCTTGTAAATCGATGATTTGCTTGCGAGGCTCGTTTGATTTATTTTATTTTTTCAATGTTTGCAAGGTTGCCGGAGGGGATCTATGATAGATGACCAAATCAACCGTGATGAATACACCCTCCCTGAAGTACTTTATTAGTGTCCTTGGTAAGAGTATAAAATAAACTCACTGAGTTGCAAACAACCAGCCTACTAATGATGCTGTGAATGTATTTTCTCACATGGTAAGTAAAAAACGGATTTACCTCCAGTCCCTCTGTCATTTTTCATGTAAAGTTCAATTTCCACCCTTTTCATGAAACCGTATTACACCGGGCCTCTATCCTGTCTGCTTCAGTACGTTTTAACAAGGTAATGGGCCTCCAGTGATTTGATCATGGAGGATGGAGAAACTTTCAGTGAGAGGCTATTGGGTAGGCAGAATAAAATGCCTTTTAATTGTTGATCACTTGTTCCAAACAACACCAACCACTTTTGTTAGAACTTTGTACATTTAGGATGCAGAAGTACTCTTAAAGCAGCTGGTCCCAATCAGTAGCGATCAGGAGCTGTTTGCAAAGTGTACTTTTTTTACATTTTCTCAAAAGTTTTGTTTGGTGTCTTGGAGGTGCTCTCTGGAGAATTCATTAGCAAAAACGATCATAGACCAGAAAGCTGGTAAACTCGTGGTGCAGGAAGCAACCTCCCCCGTGTCCTGAACGCACCACCTATGCGTGCCAGTGGAGAGAGAGGCGGACGAGACGAGCCGCGACGGCATAAAATGAACCAGATGAACTGAGATTCAACCCACAGCCGTTGTGTTTGTATGACAATGAGTGCACCAGCTGGTTGAATAAATTTGAATCCCTCCTCACGTTTTCCCGCCGAACATGAAATACAAGCTCAACTGAAGATACAAGGGATGGGTAAGCGAATAACTCAGCAGAATACAAAGGGATGAGAGGGGAATACGTGATGCTTACGGCCTGCGGCTTGTTATTGAAACCGCGCCGCTGGCAGGAAGTTCAGTGCAGATTCATACAGACATATGGTTGGGAGAAACTGGGGGGCCGCTTTATATGTGTGTGTGTGTGTGTTGGGGGTTGGTTTTCTCCATCACCGGAATTCCAACAGATCATCCCAGAAAGGAAAAGCTAAAAACAGATTTCACATATCGTGTGTGGAATTGTGATTGACAGTATTGCTTGCCAGCATGCGGTTTGATTCTAAAAAACAAAACAAAAAAACAGTGTATCAGTACAATTCTAGGATGCTGTCAATCATCTCTGTCAATCAGCTCTCATGTCCCCTACATTTTTCTTTTCTATTTGTTTCTCTGTGTGTGTGTGTGTGTGTGTGTTTTAGGTGAGAACCCAAGTTTTCACCCTTTTTTCCCAATTTCCAACCCTTTCCTACAATTTGCCAAGGTCACATTCATCATCAAGAGACTTTAACAGGACTCTGAGAACGACAGCAATAACAGCAACTACTATACAATAAAGCAGCAGCTGTCCATGTTGTTTGTCTTGCATCCTTGAACTGACGACACAGAGCGTCTATTCATCTCACGCGCATCTCTGGTCTTCACCACTGATTGAACTGATGTATTCTCTGTCACTGTGTACAGTATGTGCACGTGCCAAACATGCATCTGGGTGTGCGTATGCGTCACTGAGTGCATGTGTGCTCTTTTAAGGTGATAGTAGGCGCTCTGTCAATCTGCTGCGGCTCTCTGTGTGAAACCAGAAAGACACCGCAGGGTGCTGACGGAGCTCAAACCTTTTAGCTGACTCAAGGTTTCCGAGCCAGACCCACTTTGCCAAATGCCAGACAGATGTATCCTCTTCCATGCCCGATTTGTTAGCGCCTGACCAAGGCAAAACAGCAGTTAGACACCGAAGAATGAAAGAACGATAACACAAAGAGCGATGGGTGTGATTTTTTTTTTTTCGCGAGTGATCTTTCTACTTTCTAGAGCTATTTAAAAAACGGCCGACAAGATAGTTTTCCCGCCCCGGCCCCAGCTCAGCATTTTCTTGGTTCAGCCCGTTTTCGATGGCAATACCATTCAGAGAGTTTCATTCCAAAATGAGGTATCCATCAGTCGTGACACATACACAAGACACATACTCTTTGAAACAAACGTAACACGGACTTTGTGAAAACGTGTTTGAGGATGTAATCTGCTGCTACACAATGCAGCAGTGATACATTAGATGCTACTGAGTGTTTTTTTCTTCTAAAATTAGATGGAGAGCATTTTGTCTACTCAAAACTAGCAAAACTAGCATGTCATTGGCTAATAGAATCAATAATAAACCACTTCCTGTGTGTGAAATTTTGAAAAGTGGCTAAATGCATTTAGTAGTTTGAGTGGCATTGTCTCATTATTGTGTCATTGGTTAGTATCCACAAGCAAAGACTAAAAAAGGCTTGAGTTGTTGCAAACCTTCCAAAATCTTCCAGTGCAGCTATAAGTAATGCATTAAAAGCATTCAGAAGTGGAAACTACTATAAAATATGGATGGAGAAAGCGGCTCACAGGGGGATACAGGATTCAGTGCCAATGGTTATCACCATGTAACAATGATATAGTGAGAGAAAATATAGACAAAGTGGAATTCTGTTGTCTATAGACTTAATTTTGTCATGCTCGACATCACCTCAGCGGATCGTAAAATGACTCAACATCTATTTGAAATGAAATGAATGGCAGCGCGGCAAAAAGGCAGTGGGACATTGAAACTCCAAGGGAACACAACAGCTACAAATTGCCAACTGTTTACCTCTCAGCATCTAAATATGGTTAAAAAAAACATATTAATGGGGCAGCAAAGCTTTTAAATTAGATCCTGCTGGCTGCCTGGCGGCCCGGCGGCCCGCGGTCGGTCTCCACTCGCCGTTCTAATCTTCGCGATCTGTGTGGTCCTAATGTGGAAAAACAGGCAATCAATAAGCAACTGTCGTTTTCATCTCTCGCCCTCCTCGTTCTCCCCTTTCTCTCTCTTTCCCGCTGTCTGTTACTGACCTATTTGTAGACCTGATGTGGATCATTTCTGCCCGGTGATTGATGACACTGAATGGAAGCCAGATTAACAAGAAGAAAAAAAAGAAGAAAAAGAGCCCACGCCACTGTGCATTGAGATTTCAAAATTAAACCAACACTGTAAATGCAACACCCTTCTGGGGCTTGTCCTAACTATTCTGTCTTTAAAAGGCTTTGTTTTAGACTTCTAAAAGAAAAAAAACCTTGAGGAAAATAACAATTCCCTCCACCTTAAAATACTCCCATTAGCACCACCAATGGGCTAAAGGGCATTTGGTACCCAAGTGTGAATGTTTCTCCCTCTCCTCCTCCGGCGCTCTGCTCAACAAATAGATGGCCAACGCATTTATCTATTGAGACAGTAAAAACTCTATCAACGGAACTGTTTTCATACATATGATTACTCACATGCCCTCAGAGGATGAGGATGATGAGACTTTAGGTGTGGTGGAAGTGATGTTGGGCTGGATTTATCCCCCCTCCTTCACAGACATAAAGCAGAAACATTTTCTTTTTCAACAATTCTTTTTTTTTACAATGGCTACAAACCATAATGACATTTGAAAGTAATTTATCTTATCATACGTTTAAGCTGCTTTAATATTAATAGTGACTATCGTTGTCCTCCCATATACTAGGATGGGATCAGCTGCATTTAAAACATGCATTTCCTGACAGTGGAAATGCCATTTTGGAGTGAAAGCCATCAAATAGACCGTGTGCGTAAAGATGGTGTTTCCTGGCTTTACACCATTTAGATGTCAGAGAGTGGAAAGTGTCTAAACATTACTGTGGGATGAAATGGGAGGTAGAAGGTAATGGCATCAACCAGAGGGCATCATTACCTATTCCAGATAGCAAAGTGTCATCAACATCTGCTCTCGCCTGTTGGGGGAAACTCAGTAACAGTGGGTGCACTTTACACCGAGGGATGAGATGGGAGGAGCGAATTACTTACAGTAAGCCAGAGGGTGTCACGGTTATGAACCTGCACGGTTTACAGAGGCTCAAATATTTGACTCAATGTTTGAGCTCAAATATTTGATGTACTCAGCAACTTTGCACATTGGCGCCCCCCAATGGCAGCAAGAGGTAACTGTTTGAAAACTGTTTGAACTTGAGTATGCAGAAATCCTGTAACATGATGTCAGTAAACGGCTCGCTCGTTGCTGTTTAAGAGACAGTTTTGTGTTTTGGTGTTTTGTTTGAGTTTCAATTCATCACGTCCAGTATTTCAATATTACACTTTTAAGACTAAGTAACATTTTGACCAGGCTTTTAGAAATTCCTTTCTGTTCTACTAGCCCAGTGGGCTAGTGCCTCAAATCCCATTGGTTCCCATACCCAGCAGAAAATATTACTCTTTCCCTGCTCTTTGTGTGCATCATTTGCCCTCTGTCACCACATGTATGGCTAATTTCAAGGGGAGCTGTGTATGTGTGTGTGTGTGTGTGGTGTGTGTATACCACTGTCCACTTGTATGTATCTCGTGTGCTGGTTCCAAATTTGGCATTCATTTGCTCTCTCCCCGACCCCCCCAATAGACACACACACACACACTGTGACCACATATCAGTAATTATGGAATACATTAGAAAGATCACAAGGTTTTCCACGATCCTCGGTGAGACCGGGCCAGCTGTTTGCGCTCCGAGCGTTCTTTGGTCTCTGCATAATCACTGGAGCACCTTTGCGTAGATGGCTGCTGAGGCTGCATTTCCTGTGATGAGCAGGCGAGCGGGTGAGTGTTTTTTTTTAAAGCTTGTGTGCACCTCCTATCCTGGGGTGAAGTGATTATTACTGGCAATGTGCCAGGACTTAGGAGCTGCTGCCAACTAGAGTCTATACAATATGAAGCCGGAGCTAGATTACTTCCAGCTCTAAAAGGATCATCTGACACCTCATCTAAAAAAAAGGTAGATAAGGCGAGAGCAACGCCGTTGGAGATGGATCACTAGTGAATGGCAGGAAGGCTGAGATGGAAGATACCGATGAGACGTTTAATTACCCTTAATTCAAAAGGGATCAGCAGATATTCCACATACGTTTTAGAAAGGACTATTGCAAAACAGACAGATGGCAATATCAAAACCAAAAAAAAAAGGACAAGATTGTAGCAAGTGGTGAGGAGAAATTGATAGACCTTAGCCATACTTTAGTTTGTTTTTTTTCACAGCAGTAACAAATGTGTCTTGGCAGAGCCGGGTGCCTGCTCAATGTGTTTCTAACACGGGATTGAAAGCGTATTTTGACTTTGAAACTATAACCTTGCTGACAGATCATCTCCTTTGTCAGCTAGATGCAGAAGAATCCCTGGAAACGTCTGTTTTGGGGGAGTGTGAAACTGAGTGATAGCATTGTTTAGCCGGTTATGGAAACTGGGCAATTGAAATGCTATGGGATGAACTGCTCGGGTAGAGGCCTATATCGCAGAATTATTGGTGCCATTATGGCGCTCATAGTCAGTAATAGCTATTATGACTGTAATGGCTCAGATGTTTGATAGGGCAAGAGTAAAACTGACAGGCATTAGATATTGTGCATCGCAAAGTGATTCTGCTCAGGCATTTATAGTGGCTGTATGTCAGATAATGGCTTAATGTGCTTGCAGGGTTTGTTTTCCTTTGCGATCATCATTTCAAATATTTTTTTGGAGACGTGGGTTCCTTCAACTATTGACCAAGAACCAAAATAGCGCACAGTCCCCCCTTTTACGGTCGATCTCCACACGTCAATAGCATTACAAAAAACATTTTCAGGTGCTTTCAATTTCTCCTTTGAGTCACACCAAAAAATGTTGAGACACCCTTATGTTGAGAGACACTGTTGCTGCCATGTTTGAGGATGAGAGGTTGAGCAGAATATTCCAGTTACTCTGTTTGTGTTTACTCTTTGTGAAGCAAAAAAGCATTTTTTTTTTTTTAGATGCCTAAATGTGATGAGGTGCACGAGAGAGTAAAAAACGACCTGGTACCGCATCACATGTTAAGCTCCAACAATTTTCAAAAGGTTACACGCTAATGTCGCAGTATCGGCGAGATTTCAGCAGATTTGGAGCACCTGAGCCTGAGCGGGGTGGCGGCACCGCGCGGCGAAAACCGTGTCCGGGAAATACCGCGACCTCCAAGCCGAGTGATGCGGAAGGTGATGGCAGCTCCTCGGCTGACTCTTTGACTAAGCTCCATTAAACACTCACACACGCCCGCACACCCCAAGCAAGTACATGCACACACATTGATTTCACCGCACTCCTGTTTGGGCATTTGCTATAAAGCGTTCTCCATCCCCTTCCTCTCTCTCTCTCTCTCTTCCACTTTCCTCCTTCTCATGTGGTTTTTCTTTCACAGTAACACCCTTCTTTTCTCCCCCTTGTGCCCTTTCACAGCTTGAGTTCAGCTCATTTATGTCCTCCATGATGAATGTGTCACACCGGCAACACTTAAGCGGAAACACACACATACACACACACACACGGATGTGCACACACACCATTCCCTGCGTCAGCTTGCCACAATGTCCTGATAAATCGTTTTTGGTGCAAGTGCTTTTTTCATTAATACAACCTCACAAACCTACCCCACAGCTATCCAACATATTACAAAGAAGATAGAGTAGAGTAGAAAGGAAGGAGTAAAGTACAAATAAAAGTGGAGAATAGAATAGAAAATAAGTAAATTTTCTCTGGGAGAAGCTCAGGTGTTTCTGTATACCCCGTTATTAATTTGGATAACATTTTTCCTTTTACCTCAAAGTTCAAGTTTTTTTTTTTCCCCCACTTCATATATTGATTTCCCAGCAGGGAATGTCTATATTCAGCAATGTGTCACTTAAAATGATGCATGAAGGGATTATAGGTCCCCGGTTTGCCATATCCCACTGTTATCCACTCCCTTTGCTTCTCTTGCGAATATAGGTATTGGCATTTTAAAATGAAATGAGTCGTTTCCTCCCTTGTTGACTTTGTTCTTTAGTGCTCATCCCGTCGTTGTTTACATCCATCCACGACAACTACAAAAAGCATATAAACTTGAACACAGCTGCTTTGAATTAAAAAAAATGAAAAAAGAGAGAGAGAAATCTCATTGGTTGAGTTAAACCTCAATGGGCGGAGCCAAAGAACCACAGTGTTTTGGAGTTTTAGCTAGGCTAACTAGCTAACCTAGCTAGTTTAAGTATGGCTAGACTGCATTTTTCCAGTTACTAGCAAAAGTGCTAAACTTTCTAGTTACTTCCTGTTTTATTGCGTTTCTCACTGGACTTCATTAAAAACAGCTGTGGTTCTTTGGCTCCGCCCATTGACGTTTAACTCAACCAATGAGATTATTTCTGCCCCCAGAGCAGCTCTGCCTCTCAGAAATGGTTGTATAACTAAAACTCCAATCTGTTGATCACACCAGGAGCTGAGCAGGGATATACTCTGGAGTGGAGTCACTTCTGCTTCGGCTCAAGAGGAGCCAAGCTGAGGGATTGTGGGCATTTGCTGATGATTCCCCACCAGGGGATTCCCCGCTGGAGTTGCAGTTGGCATGTCCCACTAGGTGGAGACCCCGAGGCCAACCCGGGCCAGATTACATCGCTCAACTGGCTGGGATACAAGTGAGATTCCCCCAGGAGGAGCCGGGAAAAGGGACGTCTGGTCTGCTCTTTTAGACCTGCTGCCACAGTGACCCTCCCAAAAGCAGTGAGAGAAAAAAAAACTGGATAAAGGAACAGATGTTGTCAGCACTGCTCAGATGAAGGGGGAAAATGAGAGCGGCTCATGATTCCAAAAAGGAGAATCTCAGTAGGCAAAACTATGTGCATAACGTAGTGCTTCTTTTGTCCTGTGTGGAAACAATGTACCTGAAGTATACTGTACCTCCTCAGGCCTCTGTTTTCAGTGTTTCTTCTATGTGGTGTTACAGCTCAAAAGTAAAATAAAGTAAATGAATAAATGAACAAAATAAGAGATTAACTAAGACAATGGGGGATATGACCTGTTGCTTAAAGATTTTAAGCTGTCTCCATCCTTCCTCAAGTGCTTTCTGAATGATTGATGTGCTACATCCAGTGTCGTATACGCCTCTCATCTGCCAGATAGGACAATGAGAGGAAAGACGAAGCTGCGATTAAGAATAACATTCTCTTTAAGAGGCTTTTTCCTTAATCGCTCAGACGCCGGTCTAGTTAATCATTATGTTCTACCAGAGACAATTATCAGAAGATGATTTCAAATACGTGTCATTTTAGAGTGTTCTTGCTTTAACATGCCAGCCAGTAACACAGCTTTGATGAGTGAAACTGACAGCACCATACGTTATATCAGGCATTCATCAATATTTTGTTCTTGGAAATACAACCCAAATCCTCCGGGAAGGGGGTGGTGTGTGTGTCTTTAAAGCCAAGTTCAAAGCCAAACGTTAAAGCCAAGGACTGTAGCGAGGGAATGACCCAAACCACACATTCAAATCTTAAGTGCAAAATTAGTGAATTAATCACTTTTAGTTGTAACTTTCAAAACTTGCCTGTAATGGATAGATTTGATCTTCTTTTGTGGCTTTTAACATTTCAGCGTCTCAAGTAAATAATTACATGTTTCTAAATCGTGGCGAGAGCCCATAATTCACTGCCACGCCGCTATCTCGAGCCAAGCCAGCTCAACCCGGCGTTGACTCTCGTTTTAATACATGATTTGATTGACAGAGCCGACGACCGTCTCTAGATTCACATACCTAAAGTGCAGCCAATGTAGCAGGAATAAGCCCCCACAGAATGGCTTCGAAAACAGAGAATTGGCTTTGGGCCGCATTGTAGGAAAGAAGAACAGAGGCTGGATGTATTTCTTCATTTTTATCCAATCTGGCAAGTTGACACTAAACAGATTCTTATTGGAGGCAACAACATGGGGGAATCGTTGCAGGGCAGGAGAGAGAGATTCATTAGTCTACATATTTACATCTGGGAGCTGCTCGGTACTATCTAGACTACTGTAGTCTTGAACCGCCGGCCACAAAGCAGCTCGGCTGGAGCGGGTAGGGAGGTTGTCAAGGACAATTCAACTGTTAGTTGATGGAGGGCTATTCTTTCATTTTTTGCCTGTGCAGATTCTCCAAACCGCCCCGAGTATTCAAACCATCTACTCACCTCGCGAGCTCCCTTATCAAACGCTGCAGAGAATGGAACTGTTTTACATCAGCCGTGACTAATACACTGCACACCACAATGTTATCGACGCTCTGCCGCGACGGTGTGAAGAAGGGCCATCAACGTTCTTGTCAGTAGGGCCGAAGAAAAGTAAAACTTTCCTTTTTCATTTCATTTTTGGAATTTAGGACTAAAAAAGCAGAGCGAAAAAGGTTGGTGGAAATGTTATCGTGATGGCTGAGGGTAAATGGTAAATGATAAACCCTGTGTTCCTTTTAACATGCCTTAACATGCCACACGTATAAAAGACTCATTTGTATCTTTGTATTTTTTGGATTGTAGTGAGAAAAAATTGTGTGATCTTGCAAAAATCACACAAACAAATGGGAAAATGTAAAGAAATGTATACAGTATTTATCAATGTTCATCTATAAAGGTAAATGGAATAACTGTATATACACTTTGCAAGGCTATAAGCTTTAGTGATGAGAGTGTGAGTTGCGTGTATTGCTTTAAGACAGTTTTTAACAACAATTCTTGAAATCACTGCAATCAAGTATCACAAAATATAGCTCATCAACACCACATGGAGTCAATATCTAACATTTGACCACCACCTTGAGAGAAGTGGAGCGTCAGCGGTGATGTTTACCTTCATAATTACCGAATGTTGCTTCGTGCCGAGGATTAGAGGACATTTCTTCAGAGAATGTAATTACTGCAGCTCACTTACGTCTGACATTTGTCTCCATATTGACATTACCCACAATACACGAGGGGACATTACAGATGAGGAACAAACTTGCAAAGAAAAAAAGTGCATCTAACTGCACGCATGCACTACTCATTTACTGTGCTCACCCTCATACTGGCTTCCCTCCATGAGAAGGGAAACCAAACCTTACTTTCTGCTGTGATGAAAATGCGGTACAATTGGCAATGAAACACAGTTTGTTTCCTCCGTTGAAACAAGCTCAGGGAGAATAAGCAGCAGGGTGCCCTACTTACCCTGTTCAAGACAAGAGATACATACAAAACCGTCAGTCTGAAGTGATTCTGTTACATGATTGGAGAGAGAGCTGGCGGGCGACTGCTCAATAAAACATTATTAGATTCCCTGTTGTAAAATTCTAAATGCAACCGACACCGTGGGCCAAAGGGGGGGGGGGGTTAAGACCCAGAACTGTAATCCACCTCTGAAACAATCTTTAAAAATGACTCTTCACATCAAATCAAAATGTGGGAGAAGATAGCAGGTTCCTTGCCGGCGTTGCAAAGTCCAAACGCAAGACGGCTACGCTTGTATTTCCCTTTTTTAATATACTGTAATATTAAATGTATAATATGACATGAGAATGGAGATGGAGATGCAATACCTCGCATTCAAAATTGCACACAAACGCACACACCATTCGCGCCTACAACGGATATAATGGTTGTTATTTCCTTTTTGTATAATGTGTTCAAACAGCTCCACTTCAGCTGGAGGCCACATGAAGGCTACACATGAAGGATTTCTGAACCCTTTCGTTGGCAATCATCATTCAAAAATCTTGAATCGTAACAAAAGTGCAAATAGTGGTAACATGGCTGTGATTACGGGGGCCATTTGTTCTCTGTTACTCCCTCCACAAGAGGCCGCGAGGTTGGGGGGACTTAAGTTCCTACCGCTGTACAATCAAATGCAAACAACTAAAGCCCTATCCCCACAGGACTAATATCACCTGGGGATGTCCAGTGATTTGTAATAATTTTGGAGATCGGCAGTGATTTTGATTTGTTTCTATTTTTTTTTACAGTTTTTTGCTATTTTGTTAATCTTCCATTTCTGCAATTGCAAAAATACCAGCACAAATTACCTACTGTACTTTGGTGAAGACAGAGTCCCCTGATCATAATACTAGTCCCTTCAAAATAAGAGTCCCCTGATCATTACCTGTGAGCTGCACCTAATACTAGTCCCTTCAGAATAAGATTTAATAGTCCAGAATCCCTGAAGTCTGACCAGCTTCACAATGCCATAGAGTTGGACATTGTATCCAAACCATATAAATACAAGTTGATCAATCCATAAAAGAGCAATATAGACGGTAATGAAATGAGTAATATGAAAATGTCAGGCCTGGGTCATGCAGTATTTGCAAGTCTCGCACTTGATTGACTACTTAGCTGACACTGTCTGCATTGTCCTGATCGGGTTAAACTCCAAATGGTGTCCAAGCAGGTCAAAACTAACTGTAAGGATTATTGGCAAACAGGAAAATATGCTCTCAAAAATAACTGCAACAAGTGTTATTTACCTGTTGACATAATGCCATTGCTGGCACTGCAAGACAAATTAAACGGCTGAAGGTGTTTTGGATTGTGCTGATGAATGAGAATGCCTACACGACGCTAAATATCACCACCCACATATTTTAATGCATTTTTTTGTTATTTGAACATTCCAGTGTACATACAGTAGCCATTTCCAAAGGGCTGGGATTAGTGAGGTCTTCCAGCACTTATCTACCAGGCTTGGGTGGTAAAGGATTGTCTGCAGCTGGGTTTTATGAAAGCTGAGCCTCAGAATCAGTAAGCAGGCGGGAGGAGTTTAAAACTCGCTGAATGTGGTATGACTGGGATCAGGCAGGATTTCGACTGCCCTATTCAGAGACTTGACCTTGAATTCTTTATCCAAGCCTGTCAACCTCACACCTATCGCCCCGGCTTGCTACATTGATCACGTTTGTCCTTTGCCCTTCACACTCTTTTGTGTGGCGGTTGTTTTCATAGCAACAGATTACACAGGTTTACACAAGTTGAATGCCCTCGGCAGAATATGTATGAATCGCTTTCCACCTTGAAGGGTAATGATGAAGTGAAACATCAAGTTAAATTACTTTCATTTGCTTTTGTATTTTTGAAGGGATGACTGCTCAATTAGCACTACGACGATGATAGCAGTAGCTGGGGTGGGGTTGGGTTGGAAAGACATGATTGGAGTAGATTTGAGCAGTGGCGTTGCCTGGGGCCCCGAATATGTTTTGATCAGGATATATATATATATATATATATATACACAACAGGGGAGAGGACAACAGAGAGCTACAGCTTGGGATGAAGAGGTGGGAGACAGATGAGCGATGAGCACATATTGTATATCATATATAGCCTTTAAATTTGTATGTATTTATTTTGCACAACCTTAACTGAAAAAGAGAGGAGAAGAGGACAGAGACAAAGAGATGAGGGGAAGAGAGAAATAAGAAGCATAAGAAGAAGTGTTAACTATGCTGCTTCATTTACAGCTGAACCCTGGATGTCCTGAAATCTTAGCAATGCCCCTTGATTTGATAGTGTACAATTTCTTCCAATCTAAGTGAACCATTTATGGCAATTTTCTCCAATCTTGTGCGAGTCTACGTATCACCACCAATTGATACAAAGAATGTACCTGTCACCGAAACCTATATTCAGCCTTCAAACCCACCATTCAACCCTCTCAACTCCAACTCAATTTTTGGAAGAGAGCCTTGAGATTCTTTGGTGAAAATTGTCTTTTGACATCCTCCAGCAAGGCCGACACCATACGCTTCCTGCTTGCCACCAGATGATGACTTCCTGATGATGATTTCCTGACCGCAGACTGGACAGTTTGATCCACTGGTGAGTATTGCCAATCTGGCCAGCCCATGTACGTTTTCAAGGCGGAAAAATCTTTGTAAATCAGTGCAACGTTTGCTGGCTGATAAAGCAAATGGATCTTGTTTGCTGCGACCAGCAGCCCTGGCTTGTTTACAAAGCCACCAAAGTGCACCAACCTAGAGCTGCTCGTGCTTGTGTGACTTCGACCGTACCGCCTGGTGGACGAGTCACACTGGACTTTTGCCTAAACAGTGCGTACCATAATTCCCCTACGCACTGTGCAGTGCAATTAGTGCTTCACGCGAACGAACAAATGTACACAAAGACTGTAAAGGTGCTCGGCCCTCGCACCTAATAAAACCACACATGAAACACGGCAGGATGTGAACGCACGTTACAAGCGGCTCGTACTTTTAAGACATGCAGTACATCAGAGCTGCTGAAGGATTACAGCCCCTGAGGGCCCATTACTGTCTCACTTGACTCTTAATTCTGACTTCGGCCACAAGCAAAGAGTTGATTGTACAGCTACATTAAGAGTAATTTGATTCTGAAAATGACAGTCGGACAGAATTCATAACAGTCAAACCTTCCTCCTGTTACTGTTTATCTGAAGCATATCTGTTTGATCAGTTTAGTCTCCTTTTAATTAAACCTTGTTTTTTTTTCTCAGTTGATCCCGTGCGAAGATTTCCTTGAGCACCTTCATTGGGGGGGGGGGGGGTCATCAATCAAAAACAATTTAGAAATATCACACAACGACAGCGCGGCTAAACACAGTGATTACACTAATGGGGAAAATAAATGTTGGCCTGTGTCTGGATGAAAAAAATCAAGGCCCCAGTGTTGCCGGGCAGCCGGGACGGCCCTCTTCTCCGAGCTGACATTTATAATCAAAGGCTGACATCTGTCATCACTCCCTCGGGGGCCTTGTCTGTTATGATTATAGTTCTGATGAAGCATATTTGCATAATAAGTGCAGTTGACTTACAGTGGCTTTTTTTTTGGACTATCTGTGTTCCTCTCTCTCTCTCTCTCAATATCTCCTTGTTTCATATCTCCTTGTCACCGTGAGTGCTTCGTGGGTCCGATTTTTTGAAAACACTGCACATCAAACTTGTGAAGGTTGATTATGTCATTCGGGCTCAGCGTCGTCAGATAAAATATGCACATGCATCACAGTGTGGTAGTTTGTTGCCCGGATCAGCAAGTTGTACAACTGGTCAGACAGGTTTTCATCATCATTAATCACCGTACAGATGAAGGAATATGAATCATATTGTTTAAAGGAGTCTACCATTAATCATGATTTGTCATAAGACTGCTAGTAACTTGATACCGTGGTTATACAATGCCTGTATACTGCCATTGTATAACCACGGTATACTGGCATTGTATATCTTGGTTATACAATGCCAGTATACAGGATCTCCTTTCTAAAATAGAATAGGATGATCTTTTCTTTTTACATTATTTGTTGACAATCAGTGTTCACTGCTATGCACTCTGACACTCAGATTGTGAAACAACTTTCTTCCCTTTGATAATTGATCAAAGGGCAGAACGTGCCACGCTTTTTAGACACCGCGCTGCACTTTGGAGCGATTTTGAAAAACCCATCAGAGGGCTTAAAGGCTGAGTCATGGCCGTCGGGCTGCTGATATGGCTGGAAAATGAGAGAAAATTATAGAGGTAACGACCAGAGCCGCCTCCTCTGATATTTTCTAAATACCAAGAGGTCAGTGTAATTTCACACCGTCCCCATCGTCAAATGAGGTGTGAGTGAGAAAAGTAGGTACGCGACCAGTGCGTAAACACATTATCACACGGCGTCAGTGAGAGTGGGAACACGGTGTTCAGATCACAAACAGGAAATGATCCGCTGTATTGAGGGAAAACAATGTTTGACACAGTCGCTGTTGTAATTAAAACGTTCTAATTGTTGCTTCCATTGCTGCTGGGGGCTTTTATAAGTGGTGCACCAAATGTGTGGAGGTATACCGCCCAAAGAATTGCAAATGTCAACTCAAAATGGATTGGAATTTTTTGAATGGTAAGATGCAAGGCTGTCCCATAATACCTTTCCAAGAATATCACCCACATATTGGCTGAAATAGAACAAGCTGTTTGATATTGTGCAGCATTTCAATACAGTAATAATATTCACTGCTATTCGTTGTGTTGTATATTTCAAGGAATGTTGCCTCTATATTAGGTCTTTTTTCATAAAAATAGCATTTCCATACTTCCACAAAACGGATGGCATCTGATTTTCTGCTGCACTGCACTGCTATATTTCAATGGCATTTCAAAGCCTTGGCCAGGTAACAAATAGCTTTAATACGCCAGTCCCCAGCTAAGCTTTGTGAATGCACAGCAACATTTCCATGCTGAGCACCACTGGGTTCCCCTCATCAAATATATTACCCCTGCATCCCTCCTCCTTAGCATCACACTGCGCTACCGGCTATTTATAGCGCAAACATATTGATCACTCCCTGCACCACCTTCTATCACTCTGTCCAGAGTGAGAGAGAGAGCAGTTTATGACCCTCTGTGTGCTTGCATATGTGTGTGTGTATGCATGCTTGTCCATATTTGCATGTGTGTGTGTGTGTGTGTGTGATGTGTGTGTGTGTGTGTGTGGGCACAGGGAAAAGCCTTGCCCTCTAATTTGGTTCCAGACAGAGTTAACTCTGATTAAACAGCCTCATGGGGCCATAAAATCCCTGGATAAAAATAGGCAAAGGACCTCGCTGATGCTACCACTTTAAAAGCGCTGATATGGAAGTGGCTTCTTTCGGGTTGCATGAAAGACATCACAAACCCTGCTCAAAAGAAAAACGGGGAAAAAAATGCATTAATTAATTTAAGATAAGATTTTTTTTTTTTTCTGTGGCCTCATAAATAAGTTAGACAGTTTTTTCTCACGCTAAAATCTGTGATGCATACAAAAATACCTCGAGAAAAGCCTGTCAAGGGCATGTTTTCATGGGAAAAATGTCTCTATAATAGTAATAAAAATAATGAGTACAAAATACAATGGGTGTTTTTTTTTTTTAAGTAAATGGGCTAAGATGTGAATTGGCTTGGGATTTCCAGACTGTCTTGAACCTGAGACTTAGATAACAGCTTTTTAACTGCAAATGACAAAAATGACCTGACAGACTCGACTAAAACACAAGCATCGGAAAGCAGAAACACTTCACAATAAAAGCCACATTGATAGTGACATCACTTTGAAAGGGGGAAGTCTGCATGTAACTCCTCTGTACATATTAAATAGGAAAAAAGGCAAGTGGTCTTGATTGGCACCTCTCCTTAACCAACCATGTAAATCCATCCATTCTGCCAGGTTTGCAGCAGTTTAATTCACACATCTTCCTGAATGCCTTCACTGAGTGGGTTTAGCATCATATGAGTCAGGGGAGCTGGCACTGTCTGCCAATCAGAGCCCAGTATTATAGCTCTGGAGTACGTAACGATTTCAGTCAGGATCAAGTGACCATGAAGGGCAGGTTCAAAAACAGACTGACTGAGGTTTTTTTTTTATGCAACCCTGCTCAGGTTCTAGTATTGTGTCTGTTCCCTATGAGAGTATTGAAAAATACTTATAATACAATAAATATACATGAATCTGTATTTATTTGAAAAAAATTATTCATTATTCATATCCTGAGACATAGCACACTGAAAAACAACAATCATTACAGAGCCTTTTGGTCAACGAAAGGTCTTGCTGCAGGAAGATCCTTGACAGGTACATATGTTTGGGTTCTTCCCAAGTCAAAATGACTCCGATTAGACCACAGTGAATGACTCTAAATCATTATCACATATCAGAATACAGCAGAATATAGTAATCCCCGCTGTTAGCTCCCACACCGGTAGCCGTCTCATCAGATTTGATAATCAGAAAATGACAGCAGTCCTCACTCCCCTATCTCCTTGGCAAATATGTTTCTCAGAGGCCGTGTGGAGTTTGTGATTGCAGAAAAGCTTAAAATCTGCTTGGGGTCTGGGGGGGCCAGGACAAAGGTTTTGCGGGTGTTTATCAAGCTGCCCAAGCTGTCCAAACCCACTGAATGCCAGAGCACATCTTTATATTTGGCTTGAGTGGGTCCAACATGGCAGCTGTCTGGCCCCAGGGATTTCCACACCGATGTGGTTTTGAGAGAAGAGGAAGTAGATATATTACAAGGAAATGCTCAGAGGTATTCATGACCACACACTTACAAACCTAGAATGGATATTTAGAGTAAAAAGGCATGCATTTGATTATTTTTTTTGTGTGTCCCTGTCTTTGTCTATGTATGCACACATACAGGTATGTGCAGGTATCTTCAGTAACTGCATTCACTTAAAGGAAGGTTATGTATCATCGGTCTGTGGTGTTCAATGCATTGCAGGAGTTATTTTGTGACAAAGTGTTGTAATTTTACCTTTTTGGTGTACCCGCTTTCCTACATTTCCCAGAATGCATTGTGACAACACCCAGAGGCCGTGCCCGAATGTGAGCCTGAGCATTTCAGCTGTGGATTTTATGTGTAGGTAGAGAGAGCGATAACAGGGCAAGAGTTTTTCCAGTCCAGAAAGAGTAATGACTTTTCTCCAGGTTTTTGTTTAAGCTTTACATTTAGGATGAACAAGTTCAGCCATAACCATGATGCAATGAATGAATACATGTATCTTTTTAGAAACCAGCGGTCCATCCATTGAATTTATAATGGATTTTGACAACAAATGAATGGATGAGGTAATAGGCTACAGAATTCCACCCTGGAATTATGCTGCATGAAGCCTGATAACCAGGAACACCTGAGGAACAAAGTAAATCAATTTTTATTCTTGAAAATTGGCCATTTGGATTTGGAAGAATGGGAATTAATTTGTATTTAACTGGGAGAAAAATACATCAAATGTGAGAAGAAAGCAGAAGAAAGCAGAAGAAAGCAGAGCACTGATTTCACGTAATCAGAGCTCTGCTTTGTTCTGCTGAATGGTTATTCAAGTAGACTTGTCATTCAATTGTCTTTTCTAGGTTCTGCAACTTTTCCAATCAGACATATAGTGACATAACATACACTGTATATCGGTGACTATTTTCAGATATTTGATTTGACAGACGAACAAAAGGCTACTGGTTTTTCAACCCTCCTTACGTTAAAACTGTAAGCAAACATTTTGCAGCTTCAAAATACATTCAAACTATCTAGCGGCCACATGATAATGAATGAAATCAATCGTCCACTCCCTTGTTTTAATTTTAAGTGAAGTTATGGTTTTTTTTTTACTTCCCTGTAGTGTTCAAAAGAAAGATGAAGAGTGAGAAACAACTGTTTTAGTTGATCTATGTGTTAGTATGAGTTTTGATTGGCAGCTGAAAAAAAGGGAAAAGGGAAAAAGAAACAACTGATTGCTATCTAGCTTTCTTAAGATCCTGCCAAGATGCACTGTAACACATCTTGCAGCAGCTCAAGTGCTTCCTCGAGCAACCAAAATGAAAATGCCTTTGTTAGAGATGGATGCCAAAGATGAATAATGTGCACTATCAAAACAAACATTGGAAATTATTTGCACTTGTATCTGTGTCTTATTTCCCAGGCTACTAGATTTTTATGTAGTCTTATTTTAGACCAAGCGTTATTAGATGTTTTACGGTAACCCTCCAGCTAAGGGACGGTAGTTAAGCTGATTTGCTCCACTGTGGTGTCAGCTTAAGCAGAAAATAGTCCCAAAACCTTGTCGGGATTGCAAGTGCAACCATGAAATTTTAAAATGAAAAGTCAAATGGAGTGTGATGTTAATGTTAGGACGTTTTCTTTTGCTCTTAAGTAAATTATGCTTCTGGGGTGACATCATCAATCTCAACAGTGGAGTTCAACCACAGGGGTCATGGATGTCAATGGTCGTGGCTCTCAGAATGATTGGTATTAAAAACTATAGGTCCACAAATCCTGAGCTGACAAATAGAGTAGTACAACATGCTTTGGTAACCACCTTCAAACAATATTTTAGAATTGCCTGACACCTTGGAATGAGAAGCAAAAGTCTCACTTTAATTCAAAGAGCAAAAATTGAATGCAAGCCTTTCATAACAGACGGCAGTATCACATATTTGAAGTTGTTTTCAAGCCCGTCCAAACTTATGTCACCAAGGTACAGTGAAATGTTTGCTTTTGTCCTGAAGACCCACACGACACAGTCAAAAATGGGGCAAGAACACAAGAACTACAGCAAAACAAATAAATCGTTGCACACAACACATGCCCACAACACTGTTTATAGCTGGAGCTCGATAGCAGAGCTTTTAGAATTACAATGGTGTCGCGTTGAAACCCCAATTATGGTGATTTTCATGTCTTAACTTCAGCTGAAGGACAGTTTATGAAACTCTTCCAAACCCCGTCGAAAAAAAAAAAAAAAATGCATGGTGATCAGGCTGAAAAACAAGGCTTTAGTTCCTCAAAGGTCTTCACACAACAGCGACGACACGCCACAGATTTGCCTCGGTGAGTTGGTGTAGCGTGCAAATCGAAGATAGAAACATAGCAGATGTCAACAGATTTTTGCAAAACATACACAATGCATGCAATATACTTGGTTTCAATATTTATGGATTGTCTGCACCAGTTGAATTTAGTCTGTATGTAAGTAGGCCAGAAATGGATAAAGATGTGCATAGGGATTTACTGCACACATGACAGTTAGATAATATCAACATCCAGCAGCAGAGGTGATTGATGGGTGAAAAGGGTATTCTATATGGCAGCCGTGCACACAAGGCTTTTTAAGTAACATCGCCGAAGGGGTTTGCCTCAGTGCTGTTGCTTTAATCCCTCAGGAACCTTGTTGCCAGGAAAGATTTTAAAGGATTTCTGACCACGTGACTCACTTTGCTTGCCTGCTGTTGGGAGCTTTGCCAATCTACACTGCCCAATAATTTGACTGGAGAATAGCTAACCTTAGTTTGTCCCTGTGTGCATGGGGGCGGTGTCTGGCCTGCAGCCAGCTTATGAGGGCAACAGCGTGGGTCAAGAAACTGTTGCGGTAGCGTGGTGATACGGTCAGGACTAACCAATACTGTTTGCCCACTTGACGTTTCTGGAAGTGGAGGTCCAGGTTAATCTAACCTGTGCTTGTTTTTAAGCCATTTTAAAGGTGTTTGCTTTTGCATTGTCATAACTAGGGTGTTGCTCCTGTTGTGTGAAATGATATAATGGGGTTTGAAAGGCTTTCACAAGCCACAGGTCATAGAATTTTCTCAACCCATAGCATTGCACACCATGCAATACTTCTAATACCAAAATACAAGGTCTTTATCTGACAATAATGACATGTACATCCCTGCCATTTTATTGTCATGTGTTGGCCCAATGGATGTGTGTCTGTTCTGCTTAACTGCTTGTGTTTGTGCTATCTATGCTCCATATGTTATCTCCCCTTATTGCCTTATCAGCTGCTTGTCTCTCTGTTTCATTTGTCCCCTTGTCATGTCTGTCTGCGTTATGTGCTGTAGTCTTCATGTTAATCCCCACCCGCTGTCTGTAAATACGCTGTGCGTTCGTGATATGCCTCCCTGGTTAAAAAGCCTATAATAAATAGATATAAATGAAACCCTACATGCACGCATGAACACATGTACAGAGTAAGCATACATTTTTTTTCGACAAATTAATCTGTGACAAAGTAAGGAGTACACGGTTGGAAGATTTTCCCATTGGTCAATTTACCCCTCAAGTGATCATCCATAAGTCCTCGGTAGATCATTTGCGCTAGTGCTCCATGCTAACACTATTTTAGACTTGAAATATCATTAACTCAATACAGATGATGTAGCTAGGTTTATTTTCTAGTGAGCAGCCACGTACTCATCCACTGCACAGTGATTTTTAGCTATACAGTCTCCGATTGCCCATCACCTTCACTTCCTGTGGAAACAGTGAAATTAGTCCCTGCTAGTTCAAAACAGTATGTTATTTTTTTTTTTATCATATTTTGTGTAAATGTTATCAGTCACCTACATGAAACTGCCAGACTTAGCCTCATATTTAAATGTACTAATGCTACAAGTTTTAATTTTCTCACTTTTGAGATTAATGCTAGTTGCCTCTTATCACTCAACATAGCATATGCTAAGGTGTTAGCATTAGCACCAGAGCAAACAGTACTGGGGACATATGGGTGATTTTGGCATCTACGCTTTCATCACCTAAGTAAGTTAACCAACGAGACAATCTCCCAAAAACATGGTGTACACTTTTAAGTGAGTAGAAATAAAACCAGCATTGAATCCTGATGCTAATAAAATTAGTGGGGGGGAAACAACCATTAAACTCATTCATGTCTTCTTCCAAACTCAACAATCTGGAGCTCATTTTTATACCCAGACCTGTATTTAGTTGTAGTCATTTGTGGCTGTGCTTCCAACTTAGAGCTGGCAGAATTATCAATAAATATCAACAGAGAGGATAGAGTGCGATTGTAGTGCATGGAATAAAAATGTAACCCAAGCTACTCCACTTTTTTTTTTAATGAAGGTGCCTTTCTTGACATTTTATTTCAAAAGCAAACATAAGTAAATGAATAAATGGATAGATAGATAGATAGATGGATGCAGACATATATGAAGTGTATGAGAATGAATGAAGGAATGAATGAATGAATAGATAAAATGATACCTTTTGGCCACATGTTTTCATCCCAGAATGGCTTTTGTTCTCTTTTTGTAAATGTATTACTTGAGAATTTATCACATATGTACTAATTCGTTATTATTAAGTTTTTGTTAATTGGTTTAGTTTCCACTCCAAGCAAAAAGTAACCACATTATTAAATATCATCTTAATCTGCTTTTGGCACCCAGAAATTGTGGGTGAGGTGGGGGGGTGACTAAAGAAAAAGTGCAGTAGTTATTTATAGATTCATCTAGTGTGGCTGAAATTATCCTCAAGTTTAAGATGAAAATCTACATTTAAACTGCATAACCACAGTGTCATTTCACATTAAAAGTAATACCATGGTGACAAAACATCAATGGGTGGCTGTCAAAATATTTATGGCCATGTTACACACTTGCTTCTTCAAATAAAATTGGTATCCTATTATACGCTGATGATATAATTTTACTTTCTGAGTCTGAAGAGGATCTACAGAATGTCGAATACTGGATGGTGTTAGAAATAGAGACTGTGGTGAATTATATAGAACTCACATTGTTCTTTAGGATAGCCACACACACTCACACATGTGCGAGTAATATGTATGGCCTGTCTTGTAATAGTGTAGAGGATATTAAAATTACTAACAGAATATTTATTATATTAAATACTAAATATTTATTTAGTATTTTATTTATTTAGTATTTTAATACACAATATAAATACAAATACATAAGGTCAGGTACTGTACATAACCATTAGTTCTAGAAACTTTGTCTGCTATGTCATTTAGGGGAACATACTGAAATAAATGTGTTTTATTGTCCTTCATATGATGAGATTCATTGCAAAATTATTTCAATATTTGCTTCTTTTACTTTAATTTGTTTTGATTAGGTGATTATGAAACACTTCTAAATAGGTATAAGTAAGTATAGCAAACAAGGCGATGTATGGATGTGTCTTGTATGTGGGCTGACCACCTAGATTGCATGACAGTCATCAAATCAATGAATCAATCATACTTGCTAGATAACTCATATTCCTACCATTCTTCTAGCTAGCTTAGTCAATGTCAAATTACAATCATGTTGTGGTGTTCATAGCTGGAATCCATGTGCTTTGGATCCATATAATTACAGTATCATAGCAATTTACCGTATGACCCACAGTTAAGTATGATTACAAGCTTTCAGTGTGTGTGTGTGTGTGTGGGAGAGACAGTGTGGTTGTGTGTACAGTATATGTTATCTCTATGTCATGCAACATACAGATCTACCACCCACATTTTAGTCTGTGTAGATTTCCACTAAGATAGCATCAACACCAAACCTCTCTCTCTCTCTCTCTCCTCTTTTCCAACAACTATGTAAAACAATAACCAACATCCCATTAATTATGGTCACAGGGTTGCATACATTTAGTCAATTGACTTGAAGTGCTTCTCCCATTGCGTACATCACTGGCAAACACACACACACACACACACTCAAACCTGTTTCGGTGTACACATGTACTAAATGCCTCTCTCATCTTAGTGCCATTGCTGTTGAGACGTCCATTAAGGTATCTCTAATCAAAGAACTTGAACTTGAGTTTGGAATGATAATGTCCCCCCACTCCACACACACACACACACACACACACACACACACACACAAACCTGGTGCCACTTACACAGCGACAAAGCTACGTGAGAGTGTTTACTAAAGAGCTTGGCTGAGATAGGTGGTCACGTAATTGATCAAGGTTGGCAAACCAAGTTGTGGAGCTAATGAATCAAGACAATGGGCAATGGGTTTAATTACCGCTGCAAGAAGGGAATCATTAGAGGAGTTCATCTGGGGGAGGTGAACTCTCTCCCCACAGTTCCCAGTAGGGGCGTACGATAAGGACCTTTATCACGCAGGTCTAATCTCAGACCATTACTTATGCACAGAAGCTCTGGGGTTAGCACCTTTTCAAGATCCCTGGGCGGCCTGAATTTGCTAGTAGGTTAGCTGCTATCAGGCAGATTAGCATTGGCATTTTTTTTTGCAGGTTAGGGCTATGTGTCTTGTTTGACTGATAAGGAGCGCAACAAACTAAATCATTATATATTGGCTGCAGATTTCTCAAGGGGCGGTCCCCTTTTAAGATCCTCCACCCCAATGTTTCCTCAGTGGTGTTAACTTGTGTTATCACCTTGTTAGCCTGAGCCGCTGCGAGGATTAGGTTGAGTTTACCTCATCGATGTCAGTAGGAGGCTTAGCTTTAATTGCTAACAGACGAGGCGGTGTCTCTCCTGGTTGGTTTATGATGCATATGCTCATTTTTAGGCTATTTATTGTTTAGGAAATGATGAAAACAGTCTGTAGAAGAAGACTACTCAGAATGTTCGTCAGTTTGCCAGTTTCATCTTTCATCTTCTTTTTGATAACTTCACCCCTTTGATGGCATTTTCAGTGAGTGACATTTCAGAATTATATCGTTTTTTACAACATTTAACAGTTACAAATAGAACGTTTTGTACTATTGTATCCCCCGGTTCTCTGGAAAAGAAGAGACACTTTAAAATACTTGTTAAATGTAATCTATAAATGCTGCAGATACATTGTATAGAGATACTTACCTTGTTAGCCTACATTCCTGTTTGTATACTAAATACTAAACTGCTGTAAGTTGTGTGTTCTCATATTACAGTTTCACAATTTTATTTCATTAAATAAGCCAAAATACACACCTGATTGTTCCTTGGAGGACCTTAGTGGAATAAGAAGTTTAGCTGGCTGTTGAACTCACTGAGAGGACATTGAGGGCAAACAGTACACTAACTCCTCTCACAGTTTCTATTAAAATGCCACCAAACCTTCCATACAGCGTTTTTAGATGATCCACAGGGTTTTTAAGTTCTCAAGAATTTAGCTCACAGTGCATTAAAATGTCTGACTAATGGTACTGTACACTGTTCTCACTTAATAAATGTTGAATATAATTACAATTCTTTATAGATAAAGGACTGTATGTCCAATATCAGAATTAAAAACATATTTTTTGACAGCACTGTTAATGCTGCCCTCATTTCAAACAGTTATAGTCACTGGAAGATAGAGCATCTTTAAACTTCAGCTTTTTGCTTATGGAGTGTTCAATCTTAGTAAATAACAAGACTATAGGAGTCTCTAGTGGGGGGCCGTTCTAGCATCTGGTTAATGGACTAGTTTTGTTTTCTTACAGCAGACATAGTTTAGCACTGGGAGATGCTGCACAGAACAAGAAATGAATGGGAGAAAGTGTAGAAGCTTCCTTTGAACTTTATTTGTCACTACTGGAAATACGCTTTGATTGAGTATTGAAACAATAACAGGCACACAAAAATTCAAAAAAAACACAGTAACATTGCAGCATAAGTCATTCACTTTGTCATCCTCTTGTGTTGATCACTTGTGATGAAGCAAGGAGTTGGGACAATATATAGCTGGAGTCAAAAAAAAAATCCATAGGCAGCTGTTTACTGAATGTGAGAGATTTGTGATTTTGCCAAACTGGGCACTCTGGCACATCGTACGCAGAGCCGTGGGCATCGACTGGGTATAACAAGTGGAAGTGAGACCACATGTGATCTTGTTGTTTGTATCATTGTAATAAAGAGCAAAGATCAAACAATAATTGCCAGAAATGTAAACCAAATCTAAAGAATTCAAGTATTCAAGACCAATGTTCCCTCTAAGCTACATTTAATAATTGATCACACTGACCAAATAATATATTGTCAGTCATTGCTCTTTGTCCATTGCATTTCAAAATCTTAAATTACACCCAGGGGTGGCCCAGCACAAAAATACATTGACATTTTGTAGAAAGAATGGCAATTATCAGAATGTTTTCTTTAAAACTGAATTTTTTTGAGATGATTTTGTATTCTGCCCTCACAGGGAAGGAAAATAATAATTGTGCCTCTGGTGGCTTCGTTTCGAAACTTTTGAAAACATTACCTCTTGCTCATAGTGTGAAACAACTAGCTAGTCCACCCACTTCTCAGCTGGCTCAAAGAGTTCAGGACTTGCCATTGGCACCAAAGGGTTGTGTGATTGATTCCCGGGTGGTTGTGAAGGTTGGCATGACACATCCTCATGCGCCAGTGCAGATATGTGACTTCTGATATTTTAAAGGTATTGATTATAACCAATTTATATCATGAATGTCATTTTTTCAGCATTTTGTAATAAAAAACTGTGTACAGATGAGAGTGGGTTGTATTGTGATCTACTACTTTTGACGGTTGCTAAAGTTTTCTTTGTCCTTGTTTTTAATTCTCCCACCATCTTTCATATCCATCTTCTCCTCACTCTTAGAGTATATCAGGCCGTGACTGCTTGCAGCCCCTAGTTATTATATGTCATGTTGGGAATTCTACTGTATCTAAATAATCCCAATTGTTGTATGTCTCTATTTTCACCCTTTAACATTTATGTTTCTCCTTTTTATTCTGCTGCTGCAGCACAACGTAGCTCTGTGTGGTTTGATTTTGATTAGAACAACAGCCACAAAATAACTTTCTTGCAGGCTCCTTTTTTGTTATTATTTCCAACTAAAAGCAGTTAAATGCGCCGTTGTATTTACAGCTTCCTAACACGGACGTATGAGTTTACGCGGAGCACTTGAAGGCAGCATTATATAGGTTATTAACTATGCATCAAGGCTAACCATTTCCACTTAAGCACCTCATCCTTAAAGGCAGTTTAGGCTGAGTTGCATGTTTACTTGCTGGTGCGTGTAGGACAGCCACAGAGGTTTTCTTGAATTATACGCAATCTATCGACACTTGTGACACTTTATTGATTTCTCTTTTCACTTCCGGGGATGGAGGGAGCACGGGGTCGGTTACAGAACAGCACCCCTGGAGCTGGTCGGGACTCACGGCGCTTGAACCTGGTCATCTGGTTGAAGATGGGTTCCCTCAACCATTAGGCCACACTGTTGTCCCAATATGTAAGCACTGGACCATGTGAATGTGTGTGTGTGTGAAAGAGAGAGAAAGAGAAAGCCAGGGATAAAGTCAAAGGTACCAGTTTGAAGGTGACTTCACAGCGCTTTCACAGCCTGCGTGTCCTTTCATTCCCAGGTTAGCACTCCTTTATTTTTCGCCACCCTTGGGACCTAACACTGTCCTGTGTTGGTTCTTCACTCAGCCTGCTGTGTTGTGTGTGTGTGTGTGTATTCATGTTTGCCTGCCTGTCTTCAGGTGCCCTTGACTGCTGACGCTGTCTCTCCCACACACCAAATCCCTCATCTGCCCCTGAGGTCCATCCTTCTTACACACTGCACACACACAGACAGGGACACAGAAATGCAAATGCACACACACACACAAGCCTAGACCGCTAGAGCCTAGAACACACACACACACACACACAGACAGACTCTTTCTAAAGGTGAGCAGAAGGCCTGGACTGGACAGCTTGTGCTCTTCATTCTTTCTTTGCTTTGTCATTCAGCCATTATTCCCTTCTGATAAAGTGCATATTTCTGATTTCCTGACAGAAATGGCAGCCATTGTAGGAAAATATACCCATTATTTGACACAATGCACTGATGAGATTGAAAAAAAAAAGTCCTGGATTCGGCTGAACAGTCATGCGTACAACACCGGGGTACTTTTTCTCCCTTTTTCACACATTTATACTAAAGTTCTTTTATATAAAACAGCCTTTTAAAATAGTTCCTTAGCCTATTTCATGGTGAATAAGAGACGCTGCTCCCTCTCTTAACCCATGCCGTTTAGGTGCCCTTGAGCAAGGCGACCCTGCAGCAGGATTACACAGCCAACATGGATCCTGTGCCGATTCAATTTGTAGATATTATAACCATGCATATTGCGTAACATACTCTTAGTAAATGTATTTTTATGTCTGTTAATGATCAAATGGATCCCCGTACGGCAACTCCGGAGCTGCTGGGAATTCACTCACTTGCTCAAGGGCACCGGCAGGATGGATGCTTGCCGACACAGGAGTCTGAATCCTTGTCCTCAAATTGAAGCACGGCCTCCCGACTCACTACACAGCCCCGCTGCCCATAAGCACACTTTGGTGGATTTATGTTACGTGCACCAACATGCCGAGGTTAATTCCAAGCATGATACATATGAAGGTACCTGGCGAATGAAGTAATAATCAGTGACATTTTGATACTCCTCATCACTACTTTTAATAATATAGTAGTGATTCAACCTTTACCCAGTTTGTGAAAGCTTTTACACTTGCTAGATTTATTGTTCGAAACACTGAAGTGTCGGATAACTGTTTCCACTTAGCTTCAATTTCAGGAAAAATGTCATTTCAATTATTGCGGATTGTCTTCCTAGTGCTGTGCTTTTCAAATGGTTAAACAGTGTTTTAATAACACTGCATGGGATTACATGGAAGTAGAATGAAAGTAGCCAACTTGAAAGTAACCTACCTAGTTGCCTATTATCTCAAACCATGGGCATCCATTGGTTCTTCACAGAAGCCGTCAGACCTATACCTACCTAGTCTACTTGTTAAGTGAATTTCCTCCACAATAATTTCCTTAAGGGATAAAAATCTTTGCACAACAAGCAGAAAAATCCTCTGCTGCACAGGAAGTGATGCCTTTGGAAAAAATAGAAGCATGAGCAGCTATAGCCACCATGGCTGAACAGACACAGAATGAATGGTGAATGAGAGGCATATACTGTAAAGCGCTTTGGATAAAAGCGCTATATAAATGCAGTCCATTTACCATTTACACAGAAGAAAACACCACCTGCATAAACTCAAACTTTGTACACAGAAAATCCAAGGAATCCAAGGAAAAAGACACTCTGGGAAGTGTAGTGCAAAAACACCTCAGCAATGGTCACTTAGCACCAAAGGTGTTGCCAAATGCAAAAAAAACAACAACAATCTGGTGCACTATCACTTTAATAGGGTTCAGTTTGAAAAGCAGAATCCGATTGGGATGCTAAACTCTTTCTATCCGCGGCTCCGGTGCCAAAGTAAGAAAGAACTGTCAGTCTGGCTCTGAAATGTCTCTTTCCCTACGGCCTGTTCCCACCCCGACTCTCCCCGGTCCCTTAAAAGGACGGATGAGGCCGGAGGTGTGTGTGTGTCGCCCCACTCTTGTGACTATGTGTCTCACACGCTTAAACTTATTGCATCGACAACACAGGTGAGAAAGAGGGTGTCACTGGAATTACACATTCACCGGACTCCACTGGAGTGTGAGGTGTTTTTTTGCCCAAGTGTCAAGTCCGTAAGCAAGGGCACAGGCAGGGTTCTGTCTGGGATTTGGTGTGCACGGTGCAAGCCTTGCATCCAAAAAAAGGTACGAGATTGAGTGCTTTCTATTTTGTAACTTCCAGAGGCACTTCTAAATGGATTGATTATATCTCATTTGAAAATGGGATGCTAATTGATTGGATTATGCTCATCTCACGTCAAGATATTTCCAGTGCAGCTGAAATGTCATATTTGAAAAATAGAAGAGCAAACATAGTACAGCGCTGAGTACAGTGACCTGTATTCATGGTCCCACCCATTTACAGGGTGACGGAAGGATTTGGATGGATTAATCTAAAAGTAGTAATTTTTAGTACGTAGTCATAACTTCTTATTGCGTGATTACTAGACGTGCTGCGCGTCTGCAACCCATAAACACCATCCGACTCTTATTACTGTGTTATTGTCAGTGTCTCTTTCCAAACCCCATTGAATTTTATTGTAGCTCTGTGGATTCAGCCGGGGGTACAATGGGCTTTAAATTACTCTGAGTCCTTGGTATGGAGTAGATGAATATACTAGAAGTAGACAGTGTCCTAGTTATCCGACGACTCTCAAAATCATCACATTCATGCCGAACATAAAGATAGATACGTTTACCTTTAATGGCTGCCTCTCCACTACAGCATTAGACCGGGATGTGAAGTTTGCGAGAGTATTATTATCCATTGGCAAGTGCTATCAACTTGTATTTCACGATGTACTGGAACTTCTCGATTTAGACTGTTTTCTCAGACCTACTATAGTTGAATAAATATTTATAGAGTACAAAATGGATCCCCAGTGACAGCTGTAGGCCTGGCCCAGTTCTCGGTTTAAAGGTTGCACCGGTTCCAACGAGCTTAGAAATGCTATTTTTGTTCCAGCGTATCCGGCTTACTTTGCATTATGCCGATTTCCATTATGTTCAAGCGTCTTGAAAGTAATAGAATCTGACACGTCGACGCAGGCTAATTCATTTAGCACGTTAGTATTGTTATTCAATAAAATAAAGGGGGACACTTTATTGATAACAGTCATGCTGCATCTCTACAGACTATATATAACCCCGACCTTCACCTTGACCTATCCTTACCCCCAACCCTAACCTGACTCTCTAACCCTGACTTTTGACACCATGACACCTGAAAATCAGTAACTTTTTCGTGACACATGATAGTCGCTTGATAGTTAGTTTCAACATTGGTCTATCAAAATAAAATGTGACCAAATATGGTAGTTCCCATATAGTCATTTCCTACAGTCTTCATCCAGAATCTGAATCACTTACAGACCATGTACCATGACATGTACAAGGACTGCCAATTTAGCACGAAGTGACAAATAAGTAAGATGCACAGAAGTACATTCAAGGTGTCAATTTGGAGAAGTACTAGCTATCTTTGTAGCTCGACCACAACCACATTGCTAGTGTGAAACAGTGAGATTCCTCTGTTTTGTTTAGTGGCTAGAAAACATTTGACACAATAATCTAAGTCAAGTGTCTTGACTCTCCCTTGACTCACTGCTAAGCACCCCGAGATTACCGAGTCCATCATCGTTCATGGCGGTGAGCAAATGGGTTTTAATCAGCTTCAGTGCTGTGAAGCCGCACTCACAGGCAGCAACTGCTTACTGGTAAAGCCGTCGCTATTCTGCACAAGCAGAAAAGCTGATAGAAGACTTCTTTGTGAGGCTCTAAGAAGACTGTGAAACTCTAAAACACTAGACAGCTCAGTGCCACTGAGGGCCTTTTCCGATGCAAAACCCGCCCTTGCCTGATGCACCTCATGCCTCAGGTCATTAATATCACATCCACAGATTTGAGCAAAGCTGAATACTGTCTCCACTTTCAGACGACTAGGGTATTAGGATGATTTTATACCCTACATCATTTCAAAATGTCGCTTTATGTCCCTACTTGTATTATCCAAAATGGGGTAAAATATGCTTATATGAAAATATCCTTGTTTCCATGTATAATAACTCCTAGCAGACATCACAACTGACTCGAGCTGACTTGTCGGGACCTTTTTTCCATAGTTTCCGCTGCAATATTGCATTGCTTTGCTGCATCTGCCCACAGCTTATGAAAGGTAGAATCACTTCTGCAGCCTTGCAGTGTGCCCTGAAGTGCCTTAGTTCACAGAGGGCCATTGAAGCGTCTTTTCTGTTTTAAAAATTGCAAGCAGACTAGTAGTCTAGGGAAGTCTATCTGAGTGGATAAGACCTTGTTCGTCTATAGTTCTGCCCCCCACTGTTTTCTACATCTACCTCGTGAAGCAGGTTTCTATTATCTGATGTCAGTTCTATGGGTGCACGTGGATACATCTTCTTTTGCAGAGAGCCATTTCTGCTGTATGTAAGACCCAGACAAAGACCCAGTTTCTGCAGCAGGGAAAAGAAGCACTCTGGTTCAGGGACTGACTTCACAGGTTAACACAACAAGCACTGCAGTGCATGTAAAACGTGTTTACGCTGTGCCTTGATACTCGCAGCCACCCCTGAGTGTTTTCCACTGATCACGAACCCCTCATCGTAACGCTGTCCTCCCAGATCTACCCTGTTTTAAAGCATACCTCTCCAGGCATTGTATGCTTTTTTTTTTTCCCAATAAGTCCCTCGGCATTGAGTTTAACTGCTTCTCGAAACTCCCAAGAAGCTTTCATGGACTGCACCGTTACAGAAGTACCTATAGAACCTAAAGACAGTGGCTCTTTCTTTTTCATGTCTTTTGTTTCATCTACAATGACTGAGAATACTTTGGTGTATTTCATTGATGATTGTATACCGTGCCATATGTGCCAGACACTGAAGAATCTCATTTTGTATGGCTGGTATTGCATTTCCAACTCTTTTCATTTTCTTTATACTTTATCCCAGACTCACGGTGACCCCATAGGGGAATATATTGTTGCTGTTAAGAGAAGCACCTCTGCTACAGTCTTAATATATGTACAGTTATATTGTGCCTTTAGTCTCCCATCAGTATACACTTCCTTTTTCCATTTTGGATATCCCTCTTGTGAAGTAAAGGTACATTCTGATGCAGAACAGCAGTGTTGTGGGATATATATTTAAGATAGGCTGTGCTGGCCCTGCAGCTGGGGACTGTGAGACGCTTAAAAAATAAAGAAACAAAACAAAACAGCTTGGCGCCAACCCCCTCATGTGGTCTATCCGGGTGTCATGCGGTAATAAATAATACATTGAGTGAAAAAACATGTCATCAGAGAAAAGACATCTCATAAAAAGTCATTACAAAATAAGTTTTTATGGCACAACAGGTCAAGCCTAGTGGACAAGCAAAGTTTGAATCCTACCCAGATCTGTCAATTATCATTGATAGTGAACTTTCTGTGACACCTCAGTCAGTCAGAATGCCGTCTGAGATGAAAATGAAACTAAAACAATAACACCATGAGGTCCAGATGTTGTGGGACGCGTTGCAGTGTATCTGTCACCCATCGGCACATGATGGGCTCTGATGTGCCAGACACCTGGGGGACCGGATGTAGTGGGAGGTGTCGAAACTGCCCTGACATGCTGACGCCTGGAGGCTTTTCCTCCTCAGAATCATCCGATTGGGGCTTGTCACTTGTAGGGTCTGCGGAGACAACGAAACAATGAACTCCATGTGTTGGATGGACATTATTTTTTGTGTTAACTTTTGATTGATCTAAGGCAGTAGTGTCAAAACTAGCCCTACCCTGGAGTTCTGTTGGGACAGGAGAGCCTGGAAACTGACACTCCCCAGTGGAATGAAAAAAAGATCAGTCACTGATATGCTTTTTATTGATGAGTTATCAAAGTAAAAAGAGTAATAGGTGAAAGTTTCATACAAAAGCTGACCTGCCTCAGCTAGACTAGCTATAATTGCCTCAAATTGACCTGTAATCTTGGAAATACCTTGACATGCAGACAATGTAGCAGACACTGGTATTTGCTCATCATCACTTTCGCTCTGTCTGACTGCCTATTCTGCGGCTGTCTCTTTCACTTGCTGGCTCTGTATCCCTCTTTGTCTTTGTTATGAAGAACCTTTGAATATCTGAGTGCCTTTTCATCATCTGGCGTTTCTCTCCCTTTAAAACCGCCCGTGAGTCAATAATGAGAAATATTTCACAGACTTAAAAGTCACTAAAAGATTTGGAATCACAATTTAGGGCAGTCATAGGACAGACAGATGTCAAGAAAAAAAAACATCAATTTGTTCTCTCTCTTATAGTACTGCATTTTCAATACACAGCTATTCAGTCACTTCAGCACTCACACAATGCATAACATCATTGAACTAGTAACTCCTCCAATATCTGGCTGCCAGGTATGCATGCATGTTTGTTCACTGCAATGTGTACAGAACACGGTGTACTGCAGTTCTGCATGTGGTTTGTCCAAGTGGTGTTGCCGTGTCCCAGCAGAAGCCGTTGCTCGACTGTTGTGGGTAGGTACAATCAATGTCAAACACTGTACTGTCTCTCTATTTGATTACTTTCAAATGTATTAAAAAGTGTGGAAATGAGTTTTCACATTTTTATTTTTTTTTAATATAAATTAAATAAAATATATATATATATATTTTTTCAGATTTGGTCCCCCCCAATGTTGATTCCATGGCTGCGGCCTTGACAGAAACGTATTCTAGGCAGATGGTCATTGTAGCATTAGCTAAGTAGCCATGTCTCAGCATCTCTCCTTGCTGCAGATTGTTAGCGAGACAATGCTACCAGAGTTAATGTGAGCACTCGTAGCTCACTTGTTTTACTTCACTTAGCAATTCTTCAAGTAAATATCATACAGTTGGTGTAGCTTGTAGCTTTTTATTTCTTCACGCTTCTGAAATGCTCATTGGGCAATAGGGGGAATCAATGATTTAGTTTACAAAATCAAAACAAATTACAGTATTTTGGCACATGCACATTCTCTACAGAACATATTAAATGATGAACTGTAAATATATCGTGCATTGTAATTGTCAATTATCTGCTTTATGTTATGTGAATTAATGGACAATGAACATTTTTTATTGGTATTGCAACTCAAATAATACAGGCCCACTACTTTGATTTTTTTTTTTTTCACTAATTCACATAATCGTCTTTTGGCGGGTAATTTTATGGATAATATTTTGACGGACATCTGTTTCAGTCATGATGTGATGAGAGCGAGAGACAGAGAGAGAGAGAGAGAAATAGACAGACAGAGATCAACAGCGCTCTGGCTCCCTTGACATCAGACCATATTTGCACTCTCTGCCTCAAGGAGGACCTTAATGCACTGTAAGATAGAGGGGGAAATGGAGAGAGGGAAAGATGGAGAGGTGGGCAGATTTAATAAATACACAAGGAGAGGTGGGACTAAAAGTAAAAATGCCAGCTGGCTAGACACTTTTCCCCAGCTTGTAGATTCCCATCCTCACTATATGTTTAAGGTCGCCGGTGAAACACATCTAAACATCTATAGTATCTTTGTTAGCTAAGTCAGCTTTTACATATTTGGCTGTGTCCTCTATTAAAACCCTGTGAAATGGTACAAAACAACAACTTTGACACATCAACAGTGTCTTGCTAGCTGTTCGCTATATGTAAGTACCTGGATGATCCGTGTGCATCTCGAGAGATTTCTATTTGGCTCCAAAATGTTGACATCCCATAAACACATCAGCTCTAAGATCCCGTGTTTCCACAATGCTAATGCCAAACACATTTACAATCCATTCCCTACACTGCAAAAATGTCCATTTTATAGTAACAAGTCAGTCGTAAAAATATTATTTTTCCCAAACCAAGTCAAAAATTCTGCCACGCTTTAAAGTTTTCTTCATAGTGTGCAGGATGCAGTTGCACTTATAGGCTTGACATTATTTTGAGCAGGCTGAAAGAGATTTGAGGAAACGAATGAGAACCTGCGATTGAACTCAGTCCTGCTGTCAGATTGTTTTTCCAGTGATTGATGGGATCTGGCACAGCTTGGAACTGACATTCATAGTCCGACACAGTCCATAGAGAGACGGCTTTCACCAGGGCATAAATCACACCACTGTGGCCCGAGAGACACCAGCTAGGGCCCTTCAGAGGGCCATTTCAGAAGCAAGCAAGTGTGTGTGTGTGTGTGTGTGCAAGGGGGGGAGGGTTTGACAGTTTGCAGGAATGAAACTGCGCGCGTGCACGGACAATAGCAAAAGGCGCTCCCCGACTGTTCGTCATGCTCTACAAACCTCCATTTACCTCTATGAGTTGCAGAGAAACGCAGCCTACCGTTGAACATCGCTATGATTTACAGTTTATGGGGCAACGGCGGGCAATAGTATCCTTAAAATGTGCACAATACAAGCATAAGAGACTGTTAACCTTAACACTCTGTTACAACCCAAAGCACAAGAAACAGTTTACATGGGATATGAAGCGAACCAACAACGCCATATTGAAATTCATCGCTTCAGGGGGGGGGACTGTTTCGACATTTTGCCAATGATGGACGAACGCCACGTTTTGCTTGAATGTTGCACGAAAAATGGAGGATTACAACTCACAAGGGTCAAATATGGGGTGTTTGACATACTTGGAGCACCAGAAAAGTTGTACTGCATCAGGACAGTTCAGTTAGTGTCGGTGCATGTTGCCGTACAATCACAGAAAGGTTTCCACAATCAACATCAACAACTATCTTAACTCAGGTGGTAAGTCCACTACCAAGAACTGTTTGTTTTCATCATTTATCAAAAACCTTTCAACGTTTTTACTCAAACTTTATTATTCAGAACTTTTACACAATTTCCAGATCTTTGAGAAATGCTCATATGAAATTATCTTGTTTGTAAGGTTTTCAATATTAATACATGTATGCTCCAAAAAAAGTGTGAATTGTTTTGATCTTTTAACAACTAATACCAGATATTGACTGAATTATTATGGTTCTCTATGTGTTATAGTCTCTGCTAGTGCTTTAACTTTGGAAAAGGACTTCCGTTGAAAGATATTTTGAATTATTAATTCAATTATTTTGGAAAATGATGTAATATTGTTTGAGAAATATCAATTGACTAACAATTTGTATTGGCTTTTGATAAATTATGAAACAAAAGAGTTCTTGGTTGTGGACTCAGACTTTTGGACCCCACTGTAGGTCTGACAAGTATCAACTGGTCAGAATTGGAACAGGAAAATCCACCATTAGCCGAGGGGACTATCTGTGTGTGCTTGCAAGATCTTAAGCCACTCTGCAACAGTTGCTGTAGCGACTGACTTGAAATCCCCCATTGGTGCACAATGGTATATTATCAGTGGGTGAGGGGTCATTATTTGCCAGCGAGAGCTGACTGAGAGCTGCCATGCTTCGATGTGGGAGCCGGGTCCCCGCTGAATATTTTGCACTCTGTGCCGAGTCAACTCTCTCGTGCTCTCTCTCTCTCTCTCTCGCCCCTTTTCCCTCCGATATGACACACTTTCTCATCGTGAAATGTCAGCGGTGTCTCGAGAGAAGAAGAAGAAGAAGACGAGATGTCGGTTTCTTCCTCTTCCTCCTTCCAAAGATTAGTCTGGTTTCGTTCAGTTTGGTTCAGTTTCAAAGGCGAGCGGCTCAGACTCGCGGGTCTATGGGGACAAAGAGGGTGAGAGAGAGAGAGAGAGAGAGAGACAAAGAGAGAGGGAGAAACATAAAGGGAGAGAAAGAGCAAATAGCCCAAGCAAAGCTGGTCTAGGGAGCCCACTGTGTGTTTGAAATGGTTTGCTAATAGGTCATTGTTCATTATTGCCAAGATGAAAGCAGAGAATGTCAAGCCTACATACCAGTTAATCTGCGTAGTCTGCATTGTGTGTGTGTGTGTGTGTGTGTGTGTGTGTGTGTGCATTGAGATGTTTAGCATTAGGTTGACATGCACACATACACACACTCACATTCAACTCTGCATGATCCTGTAGGTCCATGCACAAATTCCACACTTCGTGCACACACACACACACAGACAGACACATACACAATCACATTCACACAGACACTTGTGTGCATACCCTGCACAAGGTGTACACGCAGACAAACACACACACACACACACACTCAGACATTTAGGGTGCTAATGTAAGCCTGAGTGTTCTCTCAGCTTAAATGGTGTCAGCGATGGCTCCCACCGTGAGACACAAATCTGGTGACGCTCATCATCATCTGGTGCTCCCATCTGTCAGCTTGTGTGTGCACGAGTGAGAAAAACGTATGTGTGTGTGTGTGTGCAGGTGCGTGTTGGAGGTATGCATCACGTGAAATATGTGTTTCTTTGTGTGTGCATTCAATAGAGTCAGATAAAGAGACTGTGTGTGTGTGTGTGTGTGTGTGTGTGTGTGTGTGTGTGTGTGCGCCTCCCTTTCACCACTCTCCCCTTGGCCAAAGCAACGAGCAGGCAAATCTGATATATAATTCAGCACTTTACATAACGCAGCCTGCCCCAGTTTAGTTAGCCGAGAAATAAAGATGATTCTTTAACACATTCGCACGCACACACACACACACACTCACCCGAGGTGGAGCAGGTGGGCAAATGGAGCAGGTAACGAGCTCAATTGACTTCAACTGTTCACTTGATGACTGTCGCCCTGATGAGCTGGCTCTTATCAAAGATGAAGATGTACTAGTCCGCTAGTCAGTGGCAAGTGGATTTCTGCAAATGCTCAAATTGTCATCAGCAGGCTTGTTCCCCCAAATCCTTAAAGGTGCTACACGTGCAGCAATGTCAACAAAAAAAAAGGGGGCGGGGCAAGTAGCAACATCCTCTTTGCGCCAGGAAGCAACAGGGTTTATGGGATTTTGAGATACACCAGCTACATAGAGGCTACCAGTCATCTCATTCATTTATGGTCAATGATATATATTGATGTTTATACATGATTTTCGCTCACAGCAGCCCAAACTGAATTCCTCCATTCTCCCTTTAAATGCGGGAAGGTTAGCTTAATTAAACTGAACTTTACGGGTGTAAAAAAAATGTTGATTGACATTTCTTTTCAAGCTTGGAAGACTGGGCTGGTTGTTTCCAAGGTAACGTGTAAACCAGCTCCAATTCAGTGCGTCATTACCACCAGATTATAATGCACTAAAGTCAAAAGGGACAAGATTACCCCAGTGAATTACAGTCAAATCTTTTTTAGACTGAAACAATACTGCGTCGCTGCTTCTTTTCGGGGTTTTTTTTGTTCTTTCCCTGAATACTGTGTAATGACTTTGCTGCCGAGCGTTTTGTGTGCAGGTGCAGGGCGGAGGATGTTCGCTCATGTGTGTGTTTGAGTGTGTGTACTGAAGAATTACAGTGTTACCAGCCTTTGCTTCTCCGCTAACTCGTGAAGGCCACCTCATTATATAAAATGGTGAATTTAGCTAGTTTTTTTTTTATCAATGTGAGGTTAACTCTCCCCATTCAACACACGTAAACAACAATCCGATTCCCTTTTAACTTTCATCTTCGTTTGTTGTTCATTCATGCACGTTTCGGCTTTATTTTTGGCTCTAGTGTTGGTTGTTGCACTCTGGCTTTGCCGATGGTCAAAATTCAAAACATAATCCCTTTTTTTTTTTTCGTTTAGTACGGGTGATTGAAGTGTAAAGAAATGAGGAGGGGGGGGGGACCACATTGAGAGGAGAGTAGAGTCGGTTGTGGTTGTTATCTGACACGGAGCAGCGGAGGATGGAAAGCAGAATGCTTATCTGTGTTCGTCCACATGGAAAGATTCCACACAAGGTTTTTACTTATCACACTGACGCACGCATGCAAGCAGTCCTGGACCACCGCATATAGCATCCAGAGAGCATACTATATGTACTTCTGCACATTACAAACGCATGTATTGTGAGCACGTACACACATGGCAAGCTACGCATGCACACCCCCAAACACATAGGATAAACATCCATGCACGCTCACCCAAGGGGAACAACACTGAACTCCCTCAACGTACAAACATATGCATGTACGTTTGTATGTATGTATGTATTGCATGCATGAAAACAAGCTCACACACACACACACACACACACACACACACCCAGGTGCACACACTCCCATGCAGTGCGAAGATTCCCTCCCGCTGGAACAAAGAGACAGGCTTTGTTTGGGGTGGTATAGTGGGGAAAGCATTTCACACAGGCCGTTTGTCGGACGCGTTCACCCAAAGCACATTACACTACATACCCGAGTGCATTGATGTTCAATATTGATTGAACCTGTAGCGCTGACAGTGTCACTTCCTTTACCGTCCTCCATCCACCGAGCTACACGGGACCACCAAAGCGATATTTCCCCAAAACCCGGCTGGAACGGCACCGGAGGCATTAGCTTATTAAACATTTTATCAGGAGCAAGGAATCTGCGAGAGGCTTTACTGATTTGATGACACAACTCATCTAGATAAATTCCCCTGATAGAGTGCTGTAACACCCAATTTATTTGCAGTATTTGGCTCTGAAAGTGACTGGCTGAGGTCATCAGGCAAGGACTGACAGTATCTGATCACAATACATGAAACACTATTATTGTGAAGCTGTAAATCTGCAGAGTTTGTAAAAAGGATAGGATAGTCAATTATTTCAACCACCAAGAATCTATTTGCGTGTATAATTGGTTTAATCTCACATATATGCTGGATTATGCTTGCATGTGCACCTTCATGGTTCTCAACGGTTCCCACACATAAACAGATTACCTCCCCCCACACAGTGAAACCAAAACAAGGATTATACTGGACATGTATGCAAACACACACACACCCACACACACACACACACACACATTTGGCTACCTTGTGGCAAATCCACATATGGGCCTATAATCTGGCCTCTCAAGGTGTTTGGAGCTTTAATTCAGCAGAGGAACGGGAGCCTGCCAGCTCCTTGATTGCTTAAACCACATTATCCCTCCACCCTGCATCCTAATGAATGTCCACCAGGCACAGAGATGTGTCACTGTGTGCGCGCATGTGCATTTCTATATATCTGCCTCGGCATGCGTATGACTGTGAGCATCTGCGTGTTAACTGTGGAGTGTGTGTGTTGAGCGTGCGCGTTCACTCGCACCCCCCCCCCTGCCACAGTATTTTGGACACACATCACTGCGCTAGCCACGCCGCGCCTTGAATCTTCATTATGTTTAGCTGCTGGGCACAAAAAACAATTTGCAACTTCACAAGGTGATGTAGTCGCTAAATGGAATGTTTTGGGCGATGACTTGTCCCGCCATACCTGCTCCATCTACCTCACCCTGCTAAATGGTTTATCACAAAGACAGGATGTTGAAATGCCCTCCGAGCCAGTTTCCACCCCCCCCCCCAACTGCGTCGCAATAATATTGTGTATGCTCCTACGTCGACACAGGCTCATCTGAATAGAGCCGGGCTAGGATTTGACAATCAGCTTCAAGCCAGCTATTTTCTTGAACTTGTAAAAATGTGTTTCTCTGATGATAAACACGCCCATATGAGCTGTAGCTCTGATGCAGCTTGGCATGCTGTTGAATTCAGGGGAAATATATAATAGCTACAGTCGGAATAGTGGTATCATTTTAGAGGGGCCAATGATATTGCAGATTATACTGCAGATGATTTGATGATTTGACATTTTTGTTCACAGTTTTGGTCGCACGTTGCATTGCACTTCACTACATAGTGGAAAACAGTGTCTGCATTGCCTGGAAGTGAGAAACGTGGCATGTCAGTGGAGACCAGCGGAGACGTCGAGGTCAGATTTGAGGACTTTCATATCCATCATTTGAAAAAAATTGAAAAACAACACAACTTCAGCTACAGGTCGCACTCAACATTTTAGAGTCATTGAATCACGAGCTTCAGCTAACGTGCTGTTTTTTTTTCCAAAGATTTAGCATTTCAGAAGTGAATTCTTCATTTATTACCATGTTGTTAGTGATCATTAGCTGTACCCTCTTCCATTCCAAAAATTTGCTAAACTCTAATTTCATGCTTTCAAGAACAAGCTTTAATTTCCCCTAAGTCGTCAACCACAGCCACCCCCTGGAGAGACATGTTCAACATTAATGCAATTATTACGCAGGCATATGCTGCAGTTGTTATTTTGGCACTGCGAGGCCCTGTGGGCTAATAGGCCTGTCTGTTGCCCAGATGCTCATAGGAAAGGTTTTGCCTGTCTCTCTTTGTGTGTACGTGTGTGTGAGGGGACCAGACGAAAAGCAAAGCCATCAACAGGAATAGGCCCCTACCAGCTGTAGGGACATTCAGGGGGGGAGGCCGAATTCTCCCCCCCTTGCAGGCACAGATGGGTTTGAATCGCTCCTTCACAACCTCTCTACTCTCTTCTTTTCTTTCATAACTTTCTCCTTTTCTGTGTTATCAATTTGTGTCCTTCATTACTTAAGCACCCGAGTCCGCATGTGTGTTTTTTTGCGCGCATGCAGGGAGTGTGTGGGAGGAGTGTGTGCTCTTCGTCAAAAAAAAAAAGAGGCGGACTCTGTCATTACAGATAGACACACGAAGTCACAAACATATACCGGCATATTAGTCATGTTCTCTCTGTCTCTGAAATGATGATCAAATCAAGTCCTGTGTGCCTCGGATGCCCATACACCCCAGCTTGTACATGTTGACAGTAACCTCCCCCGTACACACACACACACACACACACACACTCAGAGACACAAGCCTGAGGTGACACAGATGACAGCTCAATTCTGGATGAGTCAGCTTGACTGTGTCCTTGCCCAGACATGAGAGGGAGGTGGTGTGTGGTGTGTGTTATGTGTGTGGATGTGTGTGTGTGTGTGGGGGGGAGAGGGGGTTAGTTGGTAGGTGGGGGTGAGAGGGGTGAGAGAGGTGCAAAGGTGAGAGGAAGAAAGTGTGAGAGAGAGAATGAGAGAGAAACAGCAGGTGACCTTGGAGCAGTCTCTCAAACGTGTGTGTGTGTAGGTGTGTGTGTGTGTTTGCAGTACTCAGAAGTAGCCAGCGGGCAACAATTAATACACTCTCATCTCACAGTGTGTGAGAGTACTTGTGGCCAAGGCATAACAAACAGGGGTGTCAGTGAGTTCGTCTCGAGTTTCCCGTAACTAGAATCTCCCAGAATCCTTGTTAGTTTTGGCGCTTAAACACAACACGGGGGCTTCCATGTGATGTAACGCACCCTGTGGTTCCTGTGTGCCACATTCAAGTCGTGTTGGATTTATCGTAAATGCGAGCTGCCGTCTGAGAAAAACTGTTCACCCCTCCTAGTGGTAAATACAGGTAGGACATATGGGATTTTTTTTTGTAGGCTCTGATATCTCCCACTTGGCTTTGTGAATTTGCGGCTAACACGGCAGCGAATCCATTAATGTCAGCAGTGCAAGATAATGAAAATAAAAATCATCAATTATATTTATCTTGTTTGGTTGATTTGAAATTAAAAAAAATGATATGTACACTCCCCACAACATGCCCATCATCTAAGAGTGGAGGGTTTCATTTTTGTGAGAAGCTCATTTAGTTGTAAGCCAGCAGCATTTGCTGCCCCAAAGATGGGGGTCGTTTCACACCTCTGCGCAGAGCCTACGGTGCATTACAGAGTCCATATGCCCACACTTTGAATTTCGCTGAATAGGGAGCACTCGATGAAAAAAAATCTAACTTGACAGTTACTAGCCACTTCAGTTCAGTGTCGTTGTAAGACTGATGTTTCATCTGTTACATATCCAGCCTCATCACTTTCAGTACCCCTAGAATGGAAGTTCATTTTTGAGGCTTTACATTTTCTTGCCTTGCCACTTCACTCAGAGCACTCGATGTAATGTAAAGGGCACTTCAAACTACCATGCCAGTCAATGTCCAAATCACATCCGTAGCAGAAAACACAGAGGGGCAATCATTAAATAATGATTTTTACACTAATGGTATTATAATGGCTCTGTTTCTGGCAAGCTTTTTAGATGATAGTTATACTAGAATGTCTGCATGGAAATTGTTGCCAGCTGTTAAATATGTTGGTTTCAATTTCATTTCATTTACTCGAGTGAGGGCAGAGAATTATTATTATCTACATCTAAAAGATATTGCCTTTTCTTAGTATTTGGTAATGCAGTATCATAGTGTAAAAATCTCTTACTTGTTTTAGGTTCAAATAAACACTCAGTTATTTTGTACTAGAAGGGATAGCCTGATCTCTGCCTGGTCCTACGACTAACTCTCAGATTTATCTTGACAAGATGTATTTTTGGAAAGCCGCCGTAGCTCTCATCCCGTCCCGCACCGTTTGTACAAGAGGCGAATGAAAATGTAAGTTTGACACGTGTGATGTTCGTGAGAGGCATGAGAGCGGCTTTCAAAGTTTCTCTCCCTGTCAGCACTAAAGCTCTGCATCGCTGCTAGGGCTTTGTAAGCACTTCTGTCAAAACTATTAACATTTGTGGATTAGGTTAGAGCAGAAAAATAAAACCTGTAAAAAAAAAAGAAGAAAAAAAAATACCAGCGTGTGACATCAGTCACAGAACGCTGCGTGTTTTGCCTGTGGCTGCAATGTTTTGCTTCAACACACTATCACAAGGGCATTGATACCCCCAGCTGAATAGCCCTTGCAGGAAAATAGAGGCCCTTGCATCGACCTGCCTCAACCTGAATGAGACACGCAGGATTGCAACTCTTTTAATATCCACACCGCAATAAAGCTCAGATACGCATCTTCATGTGGTTCTGTGAGCTTGTGTATTGGCAGCCATCAAAGACGCGACGGCTCCGTTATATAAATGCGCACTTGAAGTTGTAATGGAAATATGGAAAATATGAGGGGGAAAAAACAAGCCATATGTCATACGGCGCCAATGGCGTCGCTTCAGGCATCATCTATTCTCAGCACATATTACTGATTAGATATGCTCGACTTCTGTGTTAGAACAGGAACATGAAACACGATCGGTGATACATTTGCATATCATTGCAACTTCATACACCTGGTATTTTCAGGATGTATTCCATCAGACGGTTGAAAGCTTTTACTTATTTTATTTTGAAGGCATGTGGAGATCATAACCACAAAACGGAGGCGACATAATGATCGCCCTAAATGGGTATTGCGGCTTACGCTATCTTAGCTGTCATTTGAGCCACTGCTTCAGTGAAATGTTGCTAAAGACCGTCATGGACCATCCAGATGGTACTCCTACTCCTCGCTAAATGACCACAACCTAGGGGTCTTTGTGTGGCTTACTGCCAGCAATACAATATTTGTTAATAATTTTACACATTTTACACCCACTCATCCCTGAAAACATGCACGGCATTATCAGACCATGATCCTTTCCTTCCTCACATTGGCCCTGTCTGTGTGAAAGACAGGAAAACATCTTTTGCTACATATAGGATCAGAGTTACAATTACCTCCCCAACCCCCGTTCTTTTTTCTTTTGCTTTTCCATGGACGTGAATCTGTCAAAACACCATATGCTGTTCTCTGAGATGGGCTCTGAATAGCACAGGCTCTTAATGTCTCATCAATCTCTTAATATCAATGTACAGCTCAACCCTCCGGCTAAATTGAGGCTGCAAGACGTCAATAGAAGTCACGAGGTTGACAACCATCTTGGAATAATTATGTTGGCGCAAACACACACACACACACAGACACACAGACAGACTCACACACACGTGCTCAGACATACATGCATGCACAGATGCACACCACTTGTTAGGCCATTTTCATAATACTGTCATGATCTCTTTGATCTCATTACACAGAGAGTCATCTCAAGTCCCAGATGAGAGAACTGAATCTCTCAACGGGTAAGAGCCCTTCCCACACAAAAAAACAAAAAATAAACGTCATCACAACACACAACATCATACTGTGATTCAATGCCTGGGAGTCTGTAGATGACCAACATGTCCCTTCAGTGGATAACCTTTCTCTCCATGCCTTCTCCCTACTCTCTCGTCTCTCAAGTTAACATATTTAAGTCACATCTCACCACAATTGATACAAATGTGAGCCCATATATCATCCATAAGATTAACACCAGAATATAACTATCAAACTGCAGGAATATTCAGAAATGCCACTAATAATCTTGGTTGGTTGTGTTTCACAACTAATAAAATTAATTGCTTTTTCTGACATGGGTCTGGATTCTCCTCATGGCCTGAGGATGGTGATATACTGTTTTTGACCTGGTATTAAACATGCTTCCATTGTAGAGATATAATGCAAAAAGGTAGAATAGGTAGAATATCTTGATGCACCCATTGAAGAGCGGCTCATCCGAAGCACCTCTGGAGGTAGTCAGATTTGGCCAAATTAACAACAAAGTGTTAATGCAGTGCGTCTCCAATCCACATATAGGAGCTACGGAAATGGAAATAAACTGCAGCGCGGATCCGACCAGGAAGCAAATCAAACAGGCGGCGCGGTTAATAACATACTTATCACAAATGGATTGTCAACGTACTTGTGGATGGGGGAAACTTTTTCCAATTACAATGTGTATAACAGAGACTGATTTCAGTGCCAGCTGTAAATATCATCCAGCTACAGCAGATGTAGACACAATCCAGATACGAGACACATGTTAATGCCAGGTGTAAAGGGGCATTTAGAGGCAGTGGGGATTGCCAGCACTTTTAGCAATAGAGACACAGAGGCAAAAAATGTATTCAAATGTTTTCATTAACGCGATGCAGAGATAATATCTTGGACACTGCTGCATGCCCATGTTGCCTTGTGTATTACTGCTCTTAGCTCTGGAGTGCAATCTGCGCCCTACAAACTCAAGAGGTATACTGTACTGCACATATTTGCAGTTGTCTTTCTCATGAAGCCCTTTCTTCTCCTGTTGATCCCATGCGTATCTGTGTTGATTCATTGCGGTGCTGTTTTTAAGTCATTATTTTGATTACTCCTGACAAGTAGCGCTAGGAGTGCTGCACACAGCGGGCACAATGTATCTGTTGTTTATCTATTTTTTCCCACAAATTGCTTGCTTGCCATGCGATGCAATTAGCGACACTACCGGGTGATATCACATAATCTCATATTACATAAAACAAAGTTATATTATTATAAAGTAGAACTAAATTAAAAACAACACAAACTAAAAACATTTAAAAAAAGGATGGAAAAATACAAACATACATCTAGTCACAGCGCATGCTGGCATCTATATAAAAGTAAAAGTGTCATGAATTTCCTTTTGAATGCTTTTGAGTGAGTTAGTTCTTGGGCAAGGTAACATAATCTTTCTGGTGTTGTAACTGCTTAATAAAACAGCCTTTAGTAACTCAGGGTTGTGTGTGTGTGTGAATAGCATTCCTACAAAATGTAAGTGTGCTGAAGGACAGCCTCTTGTCAACAGAGAGCCATGAGAGGATGGAGTGCCTCTTTTCAAGACTAGCTCTGATAGCAGCCTTGTTCGGGACAAATTTTACCAGCTTTTGTTTTGATACAGATGCCAATATGACTGAACAATAGTCACGGTGAGATAAAAAAAAAAAGACTTGACCCAGGTTATGTCATGGTACATGAAGAAAATCTTCTTGTAATAGAAATACTTTGACACATAATGTTCTTACACTGTTATCCAGGACTAAGCCAAGTCGTTTAACTTTTTCAACCTGTTGTGTGTGGGTTCACCAGATATGTGCAATTCTAGGTTTGGCTGAGACACCAGCTTGTGTTTCGACAATGGGAGACAATTCACTTGGTTTTGGATCTATTTACTTATTTGTCCCGACCTATTCATACACCACGTCCCAGCTCACTTGACAAGCCTTGATTTAGTTTGTCGCGTTAAGTATAACTGCATAATACAACGTAGAATCATCTGCTTAAGGAGCTGTACTTGCATTGTTAATTACAGAAGGCAAGTCGTTGGTAAAAATAGAAAAAAGAAGCGGCCCAAGACGACTTCCCTGTGGGATGCCACATTTTAGTAAACATTCCAACATCACTTAATCAATTACAATAATGTTTTAAGAGTTTATCATTCCAGTATAACAAATGAATGCTTTCAGTTAGTTATGTTTTCATGGAAATGCATTTCATTAAATGCCAGAATTTACAGTATATTACAATGTCAATATCTCGTTTGTATTTTAATAAAGAAAAATACAAAACATATCTATTTTAATTAAATACATTTCTTAACACCTGTCATTTATTTGATACATTTATCAATAAGTATGTTATTTTTAGTAAGATACATTTTGATGTATTTTTGCCCCATTTCTGCATAGTGTGACGTTGTAAATAAGCCAAAATGTGAATAACACTATTTAGATTGCACCTTAACCTCAAATAACACAGTCCTGAGAGGCAGCCTCTGTAATCTCATAAGTAGTCTTGGAGTCAGAGGCAGCCAGACACCAAATGAAAACACATTACAGCACATCTTCATGTCTCATGGTCTGCAATGACTAGAACCAATGTGAAGTGAATTTTTGGTTTAAAATGTATGAGTGGAATTCACAGTGGGTTTTGACAAGGAGGGGAGGACGGGACCCAGCTAGGGAGTGAGATATGAATTTCAAATCCGAATAGAATGTTTCATCACCACTCAGCATATGAATTAGGCGAAAGCGTGTCCTCAATTCCTCAGTAAATGAATATTTCTTCCTTGTTTTGATAAAGACATAATCTGTAATTGGAAAAAGAAAACACATCTGTTCATCTGGCATGGGGAATGGGGAATATTGCTCTTCATCATTCCCTGTAAAAGATTGATCATCAGCATTTCTCTGACTATGTCAATTATTTAACCAAAAGCAGCTTTGTTATTTTTGGATTGTTAGCTTAGACGGAATTGAGTTGACACGGGAATCGAAACAGATCCCTGCCCCCTCCAAAAAAACAAAAAAAACACTTTTCAGGACCTCAGAAGTAAATGTCCTCATTTGTGATCAGCACATGTTTTCAAATATTATTTGGCAGTGTTAGGGATTTTTTGCATCAGGAAACATAATTCCACAAGCAGACAGACTTGGCGCTGGCCCGGAGTGTTTCCCAGAAGCACCCCGGTACTACACTCATCTCTGTATTGTCGGATTACACGGAAACAAAGACGATCAAGGGACTGAAACACTGAAACAAAACTGGACCCGGTGTCATTTGAGGTGGAACCAACCTGGGTTGAGTGGTTATTAAATACTTATAATGTGGAGTGCTTGATTTATCTTATCTTGCAGGCTACGTTGATGCTTTTGAGGCTGTTTAAGTGTCTGGCAAGATAAATCAAACTCACGGTAAGGAGTTTCAGATATATTAATCTATTCAACTATATTTTTATGCCCAGGTCTGCAGTTCAATGGTGTCCTTGTCATCCATAATAGACATTGATGGGAAACAAAGGGCCCTTAGCTTTTTATTTTAATATATTACCCCATTAATTCACTGTGGTTAATTTAAAACCTGGGATGTTGTAGCAATCAAAGAGTGTTACTGTCCATTATGCAGCTGTTCAAGGGTCCCAGAGCAAACTCACAACACACATGCACACACACACACACACACACACACACACACACAAGAAGACTGACACTGATATGGTCTAATTATGCCCCTGTACCAGGTAACCCGCAGCAAGCTGCAGAGGCGTGATGAGAATAGCTCTCCTTAGAGCACTGTGTGCGAGTGTGTTTGTGTATGAGTAAGTGGATGGTATTACACGCTCGCCAACCGCTCGAACCGCAGAGAGGCCGCAGACTCCCTGACGAGTGTGTGTGTGTGTGTGTGTGTGTGTGTGAGAGAGGGAGAGTTTGACGAGATTCAACCACAAGCAGATCTTTTTACTCATAGTTCAATCTTGCTACTTATCCCCAAGGATTTAAGAGTGTGTGTGTGTGTGTGTGCGTGGCTACACATGCCTGCCTGTTTGTATCTGCGCTGGGGATTTCCCCTAAACCGGAGTAAATATTAAATAATTGAGACGTAGGCAACTGAGGACCATAAGTTAAACCTAGACGTCGATAAAACAGCAAATCCACAAACTTGCCGTTCACATTTTTTTTCTTAATATTTCAGGAGCCTTGCACTCTCTGTAAAAGTTTGTCAGATGAATAGCCTCGCTCTCTCTCTCTCTCTCTCACTAACTCCATCACTCTCTTACTTTGTGCAGAGACTCTATGAAGAGCACCCACTCACTTTCACCTCACATCGCCTCCAGTCCTCCTATCTACTGGCCTTATCTCTCCCTTGAAGTCTTTTTACTTCAGCTAGTTTCCCCCGTTGGCTGAATGCAAAGTGCTGCTCCCTCCTGCCCCTGTCTTGAGTCCGGAGTGACTCGGGATGCCGAGATACCAAGATACCAAGCTAGTGCACGGACGGCTAAAAAAAAAATGTATTTCAAAGTTAGTTTTGATTGCCACGTTTTCACCGGGTCATGTCAAGGGTGCAATGCTGCAGCGTCGAGTAGCTCTGGAAAACTGGTGAAATGCAACGTTCATTTGATAGATGCAGCTGCTGCTAATAACACATACCCAATCTCCCTATCAGGCAGGGCTTTGTTTTGCAAGATGCATATCAAAGACCTCCTGAGATGAGGCAGATTTACCTCAGATTATCGCCCACAAGAGAGAGCGAAAGTGCCAACATTTATAAACTCATATTTGGCTTGGGTCCTCCCTTTCAAAATAAACCCACACATACATTTTGAACCAAATATTCAATTCGCATTGGCTCTAGTCATTGCAGACCATCAGACATGAAAATGTGCTGTAATGTGTTTTCATTTAGTGTCTGGCTGCCTCGACAGGATATCAGAGCGGAGTGGCCGACTCCCAGACTGCTTATGAGGTACAGCAGCTGCCTCTCAGGACTGAGTATCAGAGACAAAGTGACTTGGCTCTTTTCAGTGCGAGACCCTCATCTGAACTCGGTGGTGGCTTGCATACGATTCCAGGAGCCTCATTTAGAAAAGGGAATTCAAGCCAAAGCAGCGGGGGTTCATTTTCTCCATTTATTTATTTTTAATAATAAATGGTCAAATGGTCATGTGATTAAATTGACGATCAATTCGAAGAACACATTGAAAAGACGGCGGGCGGGAAGAGAGAGGTGTAATTGAATGATTGAATGATTATATTTATACGATAATGGTAAACAATTATATACAAAGACGCTCCGGTCGGAAGACATCTTCAAGTACACATCTAGAAACTATCAAGGATGACACAATTAATCATTTCATCACTTCCTGTGTCGATACCCGACAGCAGAATTTCATTTGGGCAAATTTGGGGTCTCAGTTAGTGGGGATGGGATGCTCTTCTCTGTTGCTGCCTCACTTTGTGATTTAGGCTGATAAATTGGATGCATTTCTAGGTAAAAATCTTTCTTAGTATAAAAAAAACATCTTGTGTTTCCATTGTCATCCTCAACCACAAAGAAAGAGAGAGAGAGCAAGTGTAAGGGGGACAGGAGGAAGGAGGGGTAAACAGCAGGCAGTGACAGAGGTTGCCCTTGAGGAACATGCTAAATGTGTGTGTGTGTGTGTGGGGGGGGGAGGGGGACGTGCAACATGCAACGTGCTTCTAAAAATGCAGTTAACCTAGCATGACTTGGTTTCACAACCGCAATGCATTTTTTTGTGTGCATTTTTTACCAGCCGCATTTTGACAGGGGGAGCTTTGAGAGTTTCAGTCCTCAACATTTGGGACTTGAGATGGCTGTTAGCATAATGACAACAAAGAGACAATGACAGCAACATGAATAATATATATATACCCTTACCAGCAGTGTGCGCGTGCGTGTGTGTATCTGTGTGTCTGTTTTCGACTGTTTGTATACTTCAATATAATTTTTTGCAGATGTTAGAAACAAGACACCCCATGAACACCAATCACGGGCCCCCCAAGCTCAAATCTGGCTTCCTCAAAATGGGTTTGAGGAACAAAACTAAAGCAAACATCGGACTAGTTATTTTTTATTGTAGAAAAAAAAAAACAGACAGAGACAACAAATTTTGACTACTGACGAGATGGGAAGATTTTGAAGAAACAACAAAAGAAGCAACAAATTTGAACGCTATGGATGAAACAGAGAAAGATACAGCAGGAGAGAAAGTGAGCAGGAAGACAGAGAAAAGGAAAAAAGATAAAAAAGAAGAAGCTCTCTACATCCCTCCTCTTGCTTATACCCTTGTTATCAAAACATAGGTCACATAATGATGCTTGCTGTGCCCGCTTTTGAGCTGCATGGAGTGAGCAAAACAAGGTGATTATGGTCATATAATTTATCAATCAATCTCCCTAACAACAAGACAGAAAGAGTTTATTCCAAACAATTTAAAGGCTAAAAAAAGACTAGAATCACGCCTCTTCATTCTCCCCGTGAAATGCTCACTGGAGGGCCGCTTACTCAACATGCATTGAGGTTGCACGTTTTGATTGACATCTGTTTGCCAGCTCATGGAGCTGCACTGAAAGTTGTCTCCGGGGCAATGTGTATACAACGTTTGGTCGGTTTGTCTTTAGCACGCTAGCAACGAGCACGTACGGTGATAATAATCTAACTGCAATATTATTTAAAATACTGCTTTGTTTTTTGCCATCAGCTCCTCAAATACTGTGTGATCAATTGCTGCCATTGTTGGCTGGTCGTGAACGGAGCTCAGATCACCATTTCACGTGGTGTTCAAGGCTGCATTCTGTCTATAAGAAATTATTTCACTCCAAATCAAGAAAACCGAAAATCATTGGAATAAAGGAAAAGATAAATATACGGATCATAAGATGTCCACTTTTGACCACTAGTAGTGAATTAGGAGCTAGTGAGAAAATGGAGAAAGATGGGGCACCGAAAGATGTCATGTATTTCCAGCGTATCATGCTGTGACCATGGGAGTGACATAGAACAGGTTCTGTGAGTGTGACCGAGGTGATGATTGGTCTTCAGGTCTATACCTGGTGAGTAAGCAAAATGGATTTTGCGGCAGAATCTAGCAGGCTCAAACAAGGGAGTTGTTCCCCTAGCACCAAGCCATGAAAATGAATCATGCAGTTAGCATGTGGCAACGGTAAGCTGGAAAACTCACATAAACTATGTCACAGCAAACTACCTTAAAACTCCACGTTGCAATGTTTTAATCAGGTTGAGGAAATGATTTATCTTGCAGACTAGGCACCAACGAAATGCGTGCCATCTGTTCGATTGCTAAGAAATCTGAGTTGCATTTTAGTGGAAACCCAGTGGGCATTTTGCATGAAGCGCAACATGAAAATAAATGCATGCATCATGTACTGCAATATCTCAAATTATCTTAACAAAGTAGGTTCTCAAAACGGGGTCTGGTTTCCTCACAGGGATTCTTGAGTTGCACCGAGGGAGTCCCAAATAAGGAGAAATATTTCAATTTCTTTATTATTTAATTCACTACAAAAATGCATGAATACAACATGCAGTATGTAGTATGTATGAGTATTAACACACTGAGAAAATTGGTACTGGATCTAATTCTAAATGAGCTATAATCTAAGGGGATCCATTAGCAAATGTTCATGTATATGAGGTTTCTTGGCTTGGATGGGTTTGAGAAGCGCTAGCCTACAACAAAGTACAACACAATGAAACACACAAACTGAGCTACACAACTTTTCAAGTCATTAAGCTGAAAGGGGGCTACAATTGAAGTAAAGACCGGGAGAGCCTGTTGTTGCCACTTCTCAGTTGGGAGAGAAGCAATTAAACCTGACTAACCAAACATAATAAACAAGTGGGTTGACACCTCAAGTGTGACATTATCTTTATTGTTTTAGACTGGTAGCATTGGCAAACACTTTTCATTTAATTTAACATATCACTTAACTTCCACTTCACATTGTGAATTAATAGAAGGTGAAAGAATGAGGGTGAGCCTAAACTGCGAAATTACCACCAAGGCATCTCCCATCGACTCATATAAGAAGGGATGAGAGATGATGGCGTGGATGATCGTGATGAATGTGCGTTGTTTTTTAACGATCCAGCACATGTATGATGAGATTGATGAGGTAATCCGCGGGGATAGCACGAGCGCCTCTTCTCGTTCCCCATCGATACTCTGAGCATCTCCCGGGTTCTGCCAACTGATTCGAATGCCCGCCCGAGAACCGCGACGCATCCCCTCTATGCATCAGTCATCTTTCTCGGATTATCAAGCGACGTGTACGAGCCGACGTGTACCAGCCGACGTTTCAACAGCGCTAAAATGAATTCACGATGCGTAGCGCAGTGTTTGCCGTGGAATTTGTGCTAATCAAAATCTCGGTCCAAAGGAAGTGTTGCAGAATGATCGATGACGGTAGAATAGTGTGCCACAGAATGCTGATCTGTGTGGTAGCGTACTTTGCTTCCCAGATGGACTGTGTAGGAGCTTGAAAACCCGCACTCTCTGTTTGCCCTTCTCTAAGTTGTTTCTTACAAATCAACAGAAACATGGGGCATAACTTTTTAAGTCCAAATGGTAACCCTTCCTTTTACAAATCACACTAGGTATTTATTATTAAGTTACCAACTTATTGCAGCTGTAACAAAGTAGGTCAACACTTAGAAACAGCTGAATTATTTAAACCTTTCTGGTGTTACTCATTAGCTCAAGTAACTGCGTTGTACTTGTCACAGGTTCAGGATGGTGAGACTTCAATGGCGTAGTTCCTAGGGAATTAGACTACACTGTCTTAGAAAGACCTTCTATCTTACGCATCAATTCCAGGAACTATTTTGTAGGTACTGAAGGTTTTGTATTAGCAATAGACCAAGTTTAATTATGTACTTTAAGGCAATCCTTTCCTAAAAAATAGCTTTTCCTACATAGTGATTGGAAAAGCCTCATTTAACTTACTTGGACTGTAAGATAAAGTTTTGTTTATTCCTATTGAATTACCAGGTAACCCTAACCTTAACCCTCCAGTATCCTTTAGAATTGGTTATTTTCCTTTTCCTTTCCTTTCAGACAAACATGCACCATGTATATGTTCTGCAACAAACAAGACATTATAAACTCCGTCACATCTCGGGGTGGGTTCTGTTAAAAAATGCTTCACTATGTTATACAAGTTTATGTTTATAGCGTGGAAAAGGTAAGGCAATAACCTTGAACATGCATGTATGGTACACATTATTGTATTGGTGAAAGGATGTGGTAAAAATCTTGAAACAAATATTGAAACAGCTATGAATCTCCCATAAGTGGTCAGTTGGGTTGAGGTCTGGAAACGTGCGGTGATTACAGGATTGGGTTTACATTGTTTTCAAGCTCATCAAACCATTCAGTGACCACTCATGGCCTGCGGATGAGGACATAGTCACCCTGGAAGATTGCACTCCCGACAGGATGGAAATGCTTTTACCACTGGATGAGCGCAATCGCTTAAAACAGCTTTTAATTCGTTGGCATTTACCTTGCTCGCTTTGGGGTTTACTGGACCTAAACCACACCAGGAAAATACACCCCACACCATAATGGAGCTGCCAGGCCCATTCACCGTGAGAAACAAGCACCTTCCTTTTTCGCACACGTGTCCATATGTACTGTATAGTAAAATATTTATACTTCATGCTTTTTTCACATGGACGATGAACTGACACTGAAATGAATTAATTTTCTTTCAGTATTTGTTTTTGGCCTGCTTGGAGTACCAGATGGCAGCGGAGTAACTTGTGGAACAATGCAGTTTCCGACATTGTGCCAGGAGAGATCAATTGCGGAAAATATTTCAATCCACTTCAAAACAGTTATTGCCACAGGTATGTACTATTCCCGACTCTCCTACTTATTTCTCTCTCAATCTCTGGCCTTCTTGAGTTCTATTTCTTTTTCAAAGTGTTTTTCCCCCTGCTGGAATGACAGTCTAGCAGATTACCAAACACAGATTGCATTGATTGCCGGGACTAATTGAAAGGAAAGCAACCCTGGTGCGGAGTGCATCTGCTTGCCTTTGCAGAAATTGGCATCTGTGCCCTACCTCACCTCATCAGGCAAAGGAGCCAAGAAGCCTCTCCACCGTCGACCACTTACCTCGGCGCTCAATCACACTTTGAGAAGACTCCTTTCAGGCAAGGCAACAGAGCAGACAGACAATGTTGGAAAAAAAAAACACCCACTCCCCTTTCTTGACGAAAGAGACCACGGGGGAAATCATCCACGAAGACGGATGAAAATTCAGCAGAGCAATTGATGCACTCCTCCGTTTGGCTGGGACAAGATCTGAGGGACTATGAAACACTTGTCGGAGAGGAAGTGGAAAGAGAATGAAGCCTCTGCCGTTTGCTGCCTCCACCGCTTTGCACAATTGCTCACTGTGCCGAGTCCTCTGCATTGGCACTGATTGAGGAGCCACATTTAACATATTGAGCGTTAGCGTTTTCGCCAGCTTCATTACAGGCCTCCAGTCTAGACAGTGGTACATTTGATTGGACATCTGGGTTGAAAAATATCCCAGCATTCTCAAACAATAAACAAGAAATTACCCAGTGCAACTTCCTGAATACACAACATTCGCAGGGAAAACGGGCAGGCCACGTTCGCCTCTTTTTCGGTCTGATGGAGCAATTTTCCACGGCACTGTTGAATCCACTATGTCTAATGAGGTTAAGGATTTTCTGCCCGTCCCCTATTCTCCACCAGGCACAGCTGGAAAATGTTTTAAGAGGCTGTGATCAGATAATCTTTGGCTCGACACGTTTTGAGTCATCCTTAAGCAAAGCAATGGGGTGAAGACTCTCTCAGCCTTAAAACCATATTGTTATTTTTAGTCCCTACTGTTACTTGCAAAGCAATCGTTAAGCCCCTGGAAGGATCCTTGTGGCTTTATTGTCATGCTGAAGACACCATCTGGAGGAAGGAACAATTGGGCATGGGATTTATATAGTGTAATGTCACAATTGTTAATACTTGAAGTGGTGTGTTTGCTTTTGTTGCTGTTTCCAAATGTGCTACTTAAGTGATGCTGCTAAGGGGGATCCTGCTGCGTGGCTCAGGAACATAACTTAGGCATTCAGCTCACATGAAAATCCCATAATATGCAAAACTGAATGAATAAATGAATTATAGGCATTCAAGCATGCATTACCGAGGATACTTGACAGACCAAACTGTATCCAAACTGATGTCTTAGGTTTTATGTCTCTTTTATGACTTATGACAGATACGCTTAGGTGTTGAATAGAACATGAGGTGTGAGTAAAGATGTTTTGGAAAGGTGATGACATTTTTTTTAACAACTTTAAACTGACAGCGATATGTTATATAACGCAATCTAGCTGCAATCCGCAACATGTTGGTGTGAGGATGCCAGCGTGTGGTCATTGTCAGCACTTCTGGGGATGGGGGGAGGGGGTGCAGAAACAGTGTGTGGACAGCTGAGCACTGGAAAGAGAGAGTCCATGCATGCGATCTTCATAATAAAGGCCCTTTGGGAAAGTTATTTCTTCACTCTCATAACCAGGAACAGAGGAAGGTAATTAAATTAGGAACTTAACTGAATCTAATTGAAATGAATTGCACCACGGTGCAATACAACAAACAGACACAAATTCAACTGAAATTATTTGAATTGGCTTGAGTTGCCTAGGGGAAATAATACTTAGAGAAATTGTTTCAATTTTGAGATATATTGAGCAGGCCATCTAATTGTAATATGCACCAACTTATTGTGGAGTAAACCAGTTGTTGACCTTTACTGACCACTTACAATTTAATGGGTGAACGTCAATGCTGAGGAGAATGTCAGCGGCAGTGGTGGGCCAGGACGTTGTGTGTGGCTCAGCAAGATTTAATGATGCCGGGAGAAAGGTGACAATTGGTGAGAAGGTGTCTCCAGCCTGGACAGCTATAGACCCCTTGAGACAGTCTAGATGAGTCAATCTTTCATTTCTACAGCCAGGAGAAAGAGGAGGATAATTGCTCTGTTCTGATGGCTGCTTCAAATTGCTTTGAGAGATGGAGGACAGTCATAAAGCCAGGAGTAGCTAACCACCTTGAGTGCGACCAAAAGCCTGGAGGACTCAGAACATATTGTTTTTGTAGTCTATTCTAAAATCAAGTTTTTTTTCATTGTGCATGTTCAAAAGATTCATCCTTGCCATTCATTATTGGGAGACTGGGGGGAGGGTGTGGGTGAGGCGTAGGCTGGATCCAGGGAGAATCAGTCCACTGACTCAACTCTCTCCTGGATCCAGCCTACACCTCACCCACACCCTCCCCCCAGTCTGCCACAGTGTCATATATGCAGTATATACACATGACTAAATGCCTGTCTATTGCTACAGTAGTTGTGTGGAGGAAGGGTCTTTATACGCTTAAACTATGCCCAGAGGTTGAACAAATGTGGGATTGCCAAAGTGATCTCCTAGACTACTTGTCGATTCATCCCACGAAGAACAGTCGAATCAAGTTGTGCTATCTTTTCTTTCATCTCACCAGTACTTCATGACCACTTTGCTTTGATGCACCCAGAAGGTCTAGTTGACCTGAAGAATTTACGAAAGCAATTGAGACAGGAGGAAAAAATAATGTTGAAAAGAAAAGGGGAAATATGATGGGGGGGGGAAACATCTTGTCAGTGAACGCAACATGTGGAGAGATATTGGAAAATAGAGGCCATGTAATAGACCAGCTGTGTTGGTTTTAAGAGATTTAACTCAATCTGTTAATGTGTTGGCAACAATGAAGCAAGAATATGATGTCATCTGCATATGCAACCACATCTGTTTGCATATGGTGAATGAGCAAGCAAAAAACAAAATGTATTGCAAACAAATACCATTATGCATCCACTACCACTGCACGGATAGGAGAGTATGTTAGAAAATGGATAAAAGGTGACATTGTTGCCAGGAGCCATCAGAAATGATTACAAGGATGAAAACAAAATAATAGCAATAGCTTCATAGGGCTCTTTTCAAAGAACAAAATACAGTGTTGCAGCGTTACAGTGAAAATAACAAAAACAAAGAAATAAGATGGATTTTGCAGTTAAAAGTTTGTCTTTCTGGAGCAGTAGACTTTTAAGAGCCATTCATAAAAAAGATGTGTGTATCTTATTTGTAAAGACAGCTAATAAAAGCATGATTATTAAAACAAACTCATTCATTTCCCATCAACCCATGCACCTGATTTGTCATGGGGCAACAGAACACTAAAGGAAAGAGACGGAGGGCTGGATAAAGGAGTGCAACCACTACCGTTGAGATACCCTTGAGCAAGGCACTATTCCCCAGTTGCTCTAGTGGAGCTGCACATTGTTGGCTGTTTCAGTGCTGAAAAAAAGAGCATGTTCAGCAAAAAGTAAAGGTTTCAAAAAGGATTCACACTTGTCTGCTTGCAACACTGACACGCTTTGAAATATAGAAAGCGAAGGACCACCCACTGAGAAGTGACAAAAACTGGTTCGAATAAGACACATTTAAAAGTGGAGTGTCATTAGTATCAGTTGAAATGGCAGGAATTAGCCCAATTAAAGATTCAGACTTTGAAAGTAGCTCTCGCTTGGGATAAATAAAAAGGTGGATATCTACAAAGTGAAAATACACAGGACGTCTATCGACCATACATTTAATTTGAGTTTATTGACACCTTGAATAACCAGAGCTGTATTGAGACCTCATGAGATCCCCGATGTGTTTTGGAAGGGAACATACATTCAATTATTATGACAAAACTCAATATGATGTTTTATCACTTCTTCTCAAACATACACAGCTTTCACATCCTGCTATTGAAGCCATGGGGGCAGCTGCCATAGTGGGAGCTTATTACATCATATATGTCAAGGTTACAAACTATATTGTTGTTCTTACGTAAACTGTACATGATAAAAGATAAATCCAGAATTTATTTGACCATGAAATGGTCAATCGCATTTGTACAGGATTTCATGTCTAAATCCATCAGAATTATACATATCAAAGTCATGTTTAGCTGTCACAAATTGTCAGTCCATGAACCAAAACCTCAGACCATATATTTCAGAGTGAAAAAATAGCTTGAATCCAGTAGATCACCATATAAACAAAGCTAGTAGTGGCAACAGCTTTTTATTAAAAGAAATTGCAGGTAATAGTCATCGTATGCACAATTGTGTACCAGTTGGAGCTACGTATGCCTAGCTTTCCGTGAATATTCTAGTAAACCATGCGCACAACTTTTTGCAAGCTAACCCCTTATCCATCCAATAATGTATTTTTTCCTGAAAATGAAGTCCGCAAGAGTTTCTCCAACAGCTTCTACAAAAGAGAGCTTTTTGAGCTCTGGGTTAAGACGACAAATTCAGCTCTTCGTGTGAAATTTATTTCGATGACTGGGGCATTGCACTAGGTACATGCTACAAAATCGATTCTCCATGTTGTTGTTCATGGTTCAGTCACGCTTTGAATAAGTTGATCAACATCGCCCGCCCCCCCCCCTAATAATCTTTTATGCTAGTAAGTTCAGAAAGTCTTATTGCTGATGTGTTTTTTTTTATCAACGCTGGCATGCAGACGACTGCCTTCGAGGTTTCGCTTCGATAGTTGCACGCAGACATAAACCGACAGAAAGAAAACTGTGGACGAACACGCATACATACACATACGCGCGCAGATGATGATCAATCACAAAAACTTTAACAGACATGCACAAGCTTGAACGCACACACATGCGCACACACACACACACACTTCGTGTCCTGTTGGAAGCAGATGAGAGCCTTTAGAGAGAGACAGCAGTAAGTGATGGATGCCGTGATGTTGGCAGGAGGAGTAATTACGCTTTGTCCCATGGTTCCCGGTATGGGGGCCGCCCATCACTCTCCATTATGCCCCTGTGTTGTGGCAGCCTTCCACTTTGTTTAGCAAATGAAATGCTTTTCCACCTGAGTGCACCAGAGAAATAAGGGGAGGCGTGGATGGGGTGCATGTCATGGGATACAGGAGGACAGGGGTGAGCACAAGTACCAACAACACCCATACTCTATTTTCATACCAGCCTGTGTGTGTGTGTAGTTTCATAAGGAAACGATAGAAAAAGGTTAGATGAGAGTAATTGTGTGTTTAGGGGGAATAGACAATAAGTCAATGGTATATGTGTCTGCGTGTGTCTGGCTGCAGTCTGTGCAGCAATCATGTCTGGTTGCAGTCTGTGCAGCAATCATTTCAAATCCAAAACGCTATTTGCGTTTGTGTTGGGTTTTTTGGGCCTCTTTTAGCATGATTTTGAGTGTCTTTCATCTGCGTGTTTGTGTGCGTTGCCATTTCCACGTGATGCTCTTATTTCAGAAACATCAAACGGAGAGGGGAAAAAAAAAAAATGGAACAGTGGTATTGCCTCATTTGATGCAACATATTGTTATTGAATGAAAACTTTCTGTCTCCGCGGTCTCTCGTTCCCTTGCTGGGGAATGAAGATGCTGCTGATTTCCTTGAATTCCTCTTTCAAATGAAAAGGCAGCAATTTGTTTTGACGGTGGTTCTGACCAAAAACAATGAGCAAGAAAAAGACAAATCGCTACAAGAACAATCCAACTCTGCTTGGAGTATCAGTCCCCCTTTAAACTCAGCCAATACTGGCTAATGATCCATTTTCCACCATTTACATCTTCCAGCTTTTTCTTTTTTTACACCTGTGGCAGTTGGAATGCGGTGTGTGTGTATGTCTGCGAGCATGTGAAGCATGCTTCGCGCCCATGCATGCACAGGTGTTTGTGTACATACCATGCGTGTGAGTGTGCACGGATCTGTTTTTCTGATCGGGCTTGGTTAGCTTAATACGATTTCCGCCACCTGCATCCTGGAGGTATCATGAACGATGATTGGCAGGAGTCATTATTGATATCAATCATCATTTGCCTCGGCGCATTAGGACCATGTGTACAATCAAGCCTCTGGCCAAGGTCAAAATTATGAAATCATTACGATCTTTTCCATCTAAATGACAGGGCCAATCACCACGCCTCGTACTGTTACACTGTGCGGTGTGCACGTGCATCTGTGTACGTGTAGGTGCTGCGGGTGTGTGCGTACGTGAGCAAAGTTTTAGTTGTACAACAATTAATCCTTGGTGTTGGAGGTTAATAAGATTGAGTAATTTGGCTGCAAAGAATGGTTCTAACTTCCCCAAGTTTAATGATTTTATTATGCAGCTTGTTTCTCTCAAGCTTGTTAGGGGACAAAGGAGCAGTGTAGGTCAAATACACACACACACACACACACACACACACACGACTGCATGGCTATATTTAGCTAGAGGAGTCTTTACCCCAGCCCTGTCATTGAATGAGAAAAGTTTTCGATGTTCTTGATGCAAATAGCCTCATTTTCCCACTCTATGCTCCACTAACCGACTAAATCCACAAGATGCAGGAAAGCCTCAAGACCTAGTTAGAGTAGGTGAATGCTAGAATGCATTTCAATATGAATGGTTCCATTAAGTCCGTTTTCGACAGGCTGAACATAATATTATTTAGAAGCGTGGCTGAGATGATAGCAGAAGGATGAAAAAGCACCAGGGCATCCAAATATATAGAAACTGACTCGTATTGGGGTCTATCTGAAAAAGGGTTTACTCTTTGGAAGAGGGAAGTCGGGGAGAATTATTTGATGAGATTATTCCCTGATTGTTTGTTGGATTTGCTTGCCAGACTGACACAGCGTACTCACCAAACTGTAAACTGTAACATGCAGTGCTAAAAATATTGCCATTTGCACACGTGTCATTTTAAACATAATACATTCAGACTGTATTGACGGATAACGCATGTATAGCATTACACCGCTGTGGTTTTCCATTATTTTCCATTATTCCATTTTTTATTCCATAATTTCATCATTTCATTCGGCATGACGATGATTTTACTCATTTTACAGTCAGTGTTTTGATGATAGCCTCTCAGTAAAACCTGAAAACAGTTTTCATCATTTTCACCATACTGATATTGCAGGGGGGAAAAAAAACTACGAGTACTTACTAGCCGTTACCCAACATGGCGGATGAATCAGACACATAATAAAGCAATGGCAACCTCTTAGTTGCCATCAAAACACCTGTTGTGTCAACATAACGGCTAGCAGCTATTCACTCCAGTGCTAGCGAGGGAAGACAGACGCATCAGTCACACGTTGTAAGCAGCAACTGAACCATTGCGGTTGAGTCCGGACACCACTTCCAAACACTGGATAGTTCAGCGATAACAGGGAAATCTGTCTAAAGAAAACAGCCCCCCCCCGCTTTGGAAGATGGATAGGCCAAACATTTGCCCTGTACCGTGTGCTGTGTACCATCCAGTTGATTTCTGAAGTTTTTTGTGCTCACCATCAATTCAACAACCAGTCAAATCGCTGTGTAAATGTTTGCATACCCCGACCCTCTGCATGTGTCTATTCTCATCACAAGTGACAGACTGGACTGGCAGTGTATAGTAAAGCAGCAGGTAGACCAATTCGTGTGACAGTGATGAACACTTTACTGCATTGGACAGTTAAAGAAAAACAGTAAAAAAAAAAAAACAATAAAACCTGTCCTGTTTCTTTAGCTGTAGTTGTAGACTCCAGGCTAGTGTGTGTGTGTGTGTGTGTGAGGCAATTGTGACACCTGGGATTTCACTGCATGTCTTGTCAAAATCCGCAAAGCCGCTGGCATTTTAACAGGGCTGTAAATGTTATCTACACAGTAAAAAAAAAAATACTGTTCATGCCGTACACAACACCTATGTAGCAAAGAAAACTTTGAAAACTTGTCAGGTATGTCACCGTATGGTCAGCTATAATCCTATATCAGTCAGAATACAGTAACCGAATATAACTTCCAGAGTTTTAGTGATACAAACGTTTCTCTGAGGCAGAAATAATCTCATTGGTTGAGTTAAACCTCAATGGGCGGAGCCAAAGGACCACAGTTTTTAGCATATTGCCAAATTTGATATATATTTTTATATAAATGGCAATAACTTATTTTGTTTTCATTCATCACCACAGCATTTATGATTTTGGAAGGTCAGCTAGATTACTTTAAAAAAAAATATATATATATTTCCTATAGATGAAACCATAGGAAGCTACATTTGTGACTACTGTGTATGCAGCAACCAAAGCTGTGCTAACTCTTTTGTAGCGGGAAGAAGATGAAAGCTTATTCATGCAAAGTAAGAAATCACGTTGCCAAAAGCAAAAAAAGAGGCAAAAGACTAAATCAGACTAATCAGTTCAATTAGAAACATTAACACAATGAAAGGTATATAGAGGCATTTCTTCAATCACAGTGAATTAACTGCATGGAAGTCTTGGAATAATCTTTTGCACGTCTCTTCTCTCTTACAATGTAAGATAAAAAGTAATAACCCGTATGATTAAGAGTTTAAAGCGGTTATCCATGGCTTTATTCCTTCTACATCTGCCTGGCATCCCGGCTACTTCCCTGCAGTGTTGACAGCGCGATGTGCGGCAACATGTCCAAGTGTCAAAGACACCTGCCGTTTCTACCGGTGGTTTTCATTTACATGTAATGAGTCCAACCTTCTGTCTCCCTTGGTATATTACGCGATGGCAGTCTACCAGATTGAGCAACACTTGCCTGTTCTATTCCAACTGTGCCATAACCTGGCTCCGGCTCGTCATCATCCAATCAATGTCTGCACCCCCCGTCAGACTCCAGTGGTTCAGGATTTAATAGCGGGGCAAGTGCTTCCTCGGCATATATTCGCTTGTTTGATTTTTGCCACGGTGTAGTTTACTGAGAGTCAACTCAAAGTCTAATTCCAAACTGTGTCTGTGGAGCTCAGACGAGCAGTTAGAGCTTTACCTTTCCATGATTATAACGCTCACACTTATTGATCCCTCACCAACGTCTTGATCATCTTCATCGGGCCATTGTTCTGTAGGCGCGTGAGTAATCAGATGTGTGAAAGTAGCATCAACGGCGTTATGGTGCAAGAATGCATGAATTGATCTCTTCACGCTCCATCTGCTCCATAACAAACCAATCCATGCTCAGCTCATTAGCCCTGGCTGCATGTACACCGAGCTCTGTTGTGTGGATACGCTGTATGGAAGACAGAAACAGGGAAATCAGCCCTGGGATCTTTAAGTGTAAAACGTCACCACCACTGTGGAAATAGCCATTGTACACACAGGGAAGTTTCTCTGACAGACCGAGAAGTCCCGCCTTCATTTTAAAGCAGCTGAACAATTGGTCAAGAAGTATGCCTCTTGACCAATTAGCTATTTTATGTACATGTAGTGGAATCAACAGATACCAAGGTTGTGTTCGGAATGGGATACTAACATGCTACATACTACAAACTTATTAGTATGTACTGCATACTACATACCCAGGTGACGAATGAGTGTACTATTATCAGCGGACCATTTACACTGAAGTATACTCAAGCAGTATGTCGTATGACCGGACTAAGCTAACTTTAACTGTTATGTTCTGCGACAAAGAAGAATAATAGAGGTATAATAGAGAATAATAAAGTACATAAGAGGTACAGATTGTCAAATTGTACTCATGGGTATTTGTGTAGATATTGGCTTTACTATGTAGAAATGACAACAGTTTTTATTCACAGTCCCCCTATTTCAGGGGACAATTGTCTCAGGTGTTTCTGATTAGTCAGGTGTATTTTGTTGCATCATTAGTGCGCGATATCTGGTGTCTGTCAACATGAGGAACAAAGAGATGTCAATGAAAGTCAAGGAAGCCATTATATGGCTGAAACATAAGAACAAAACAGTCAGAGACATCGCCCCAAACAATACGCTTACCAAAGTCAACAGCTTGGAACATCATTAAGAAGAAAGAGAGCACCGGTGAGCTCAGCAAGCACAAACAACCTGGTAGGCCAAGGAAGACCTCCAGTTGAGGACTCACCATAATGAAGAGAAATCCCCAAGCAACTGTCCCGACACATCAGGAACACTCTCCAGGAGGACGTGGATTTGTCAGTGAGTACCATTCACAGCAGACTCTACAGAGGCTACACTGCAAGGTACAAACCACTAGTTAGCCTCAACAATACAGGATGGCCAGGTTAGTTTGCTAAGGATCTTGTGGGCAGATCAGACCAAGATTAATGAACCAGAGTGACGGCGAAGAGGAAAGTGTGGAGAAAGAAAGGAACTGGCCAAGATTCACAGCACACCACCTCATCGGTGAAACACGGCGGAGGGAGTGTTATGGCTTGGGCATGTATAGCCGCCACTGGAACTTACAGCAGTAGCAGAATTAATTCTGACTTATACAGGAACATCTTGTCCACTCAAGTACAAGCATGTACATATTGTACACAGTATCAATTTGTCACAATAAAATATTGTCTCCTGAAATAGCGGAGCTATGTAATAACTATGTAATAATAATAAAAGCTGACAATCTGTAGATTTCAAATCCAGTATAAAGTCAAATTAAGTTAAAATGCCTCTTTGTCCTAAAACATGTTGGTTGTTACTTAAAAGACCACAGTGGAAATACTTGTTTGTGTCATCACTTTATACTTGAGTTAAAATTGCCACATAAACTAAAGGCAATCTCTTTACCAGCCTGGAAGCCCTTTAACACTGATAAACAAAAAGCCCAGACCTCTGCTGGCCTGGATGCCCATTCATTACAGTTGTCTGATCTACTGGGCCAAGGCTTTTTGGTATGGAGTTGTGGACAGAGCACCTGCTTCCAGTGCAGGGAGGCAGCAGAGCAATGGTTCATGCCCGAGTCAGTGATTTTGCGGGCGCGCTACTCTTCCATTGCACATCCCTGGGTTCTGTCGTGGTAATTTTAGCTTGGATTCTAGCCTCCGTCCCACTGCATAAACACTCGGATACAGACACAGAGAGAAAAACAATGACAGGCTGATATAAGCAGACACACACACACACACACACATCCACACACACTCACCTTTCTCTTGGTATTGATTCCGTGCACTCACGGGATTTGCCTCACACCCCATTGCACCGTGCATCATGCATAACCCAGGTGTGCTCTGTTTCTGTGTGTACGCGTGTGTTTGAGTCAATGCACGAGTGTGTGTGTGTGTGTGTGTGTGTGTGTGTGTGTGTGTGTGCACGTGCGCAGATGTCCCCCTCGGCTCTGCCTGGCTCAGTGCTCTGATAATGTTGGAGACAGACCAAGGGCACCTCTCCCTCACTGCTCCCATCAGTCGGGTATGTTAAGTTCACAGGAGCAAAACGTTTCCCCTAAAAAAACGATCCCGGGCGAAGAGGAAACGCTATCGTAGAAATATGCACTGCGAAGCATCGGTACATGCCCAAAAAGACTTACAACCACAGCTGACAGTCTCTCCTGTTTCCTCATGTGCATATTTTGATGTACAGCACATGGGTCAAACAAACAGAAAGAGCAACCTTTTGCATTTGAAACCTCGCTGCAACTGGCCTGATGTGACAAAAAAATATTCTCATATTCCTTAATTATCTGTTGGCTGTTGTTTACTGGACTGTAGCAAATAATAGTACGGTATAATAATCTGTTTTATATAAAGTCTAAATGCATAAATTGTATGTTGTAATAGCAATAAAGTCAAGTAACAGCAAATAACACACACAGCGGAGTGACCGGAGAATGTACACTGTCAATATTATGGCAGCACAACAGTAAGGAGTTGATGCATTTTATTTTCCCTAGGCACCTGTAGCTATTCTAAGTAGAGCAGTAATTCATGTGTTGACACACACACACACACACACACTTTCCTTTACTTCTCACCAGGGTCATTGATGGGACTAAGCATGAGGTGATTCCCTCAGTCCCACAACTTAAATAAGGACCCCAGACAGCCAATACACACACACACACACACACACACACACACACAGTATCTTTAATATCGACTGGAACATGTGCCCGCGGGCTAGATCGCATCGAGTGCGTATGCTAACAATGCATCACGTCAGATGTCCTCCCCCGCATTACATCGATAACGCGCACACACACACAAACACACACACACCTGCATTTCTATGCAATCTAAAATCTCTCTTGCGTCATCTGTCCATTTACGCTACATTGCACCTAAGGCAAAAGCGTGCATGTTATCGGTTCGGTGAGTGTTTGATCCGAAGATTGACGCCTAGTTCAAGTCAATAGGAAGGAAATGTTAACAAATTCTAAGATGCGGGTGTGATGATCAAAGGCCTTTCGGAAAATATGTGTGTGTTACGGGGCAGCGATTATGTGTTTCTCAAAATTAGGACTACATTTCCCATAAACCCCATTGTTTCCTGTTGTAAAAAGTGTTGCTACTTGCCCCCTCGACCGCCAACCCCACCCCCCGCCGTCACTCCGTGTGCATTTGAGCAAGAAGAATGATAAGAGGATAACAGCCCTCGATAACAGCAAATATGAGTTATGATTTCCTATATAGACGTACTCAGATAAAGTTTCAACTTCAGCTTACCTCAGGCTGAAACTATGCAGTTATAGTGGAACTGGAATAAAATCACCTGCAAAGTGAAACGGTTCCACACAATGGCACACGATGCAAAATGCAGCATAGAGGCGGGTGAAGGCTGCCATCTTCTCGGCGATGGCCTCCTTTGTTTACACACTCAGAAATAATGTCCTAATGATTTATTGATGCTACAATGCCACCTTGAATGCAACTGAGCCTGGAATATATGTACAGACGTTGTGTACCATTGTGGTCTTGCGTCGTGTTCATTGTGTTCTGTAAATACCTCTGGGCTTTTAGTACAAAAAAAAAAAAAGAAATGTACACCGATGGGCCGGGTTTTTCAAATCTTACACAGCTGAGCGAGACGGAGCGGAGATTAGATATAAGTATGGCAACACACAGATTCCATTTTGGAAGTAGCCGCCCCAACTCTGGTCTGCTCCACCATCTGTTCTGCTAAGTTTGTAACAACCAGAACTCGAGGGATCGGCGACTCTCTCTCTCTCTCTCTCTCTCTTTGATTGCCAATTGTGGATATCCATTTTGATGACATACTATTTCTTTCTTTCTTTTTTTTTTTTTTTGACAGCCATCTGCCGCACCAAAATTATGTCAGCATTTAATTAACGGTCGAAGACCCGTGCTCGGATGATTGAGGGCCTTTAGCGGCAGGCCATATCTTTTATTCAAAATGCACTTTCTCCCTCATAAAAAAGGGGCGATGATCCGATTCATCCTGATTTTAAAAAAAAAATGATAATGATGTCTATGTTTCACCGCGATGCCAGTCAGTGGGGGGTCCGAGTAATGAGTCAGACCACCACTATATTAGTCTCTGTCCATGTAAAATTCATGTTGGATATTTCCCCTTAAAACAGCATGACAAATGTCTGATTATTTGAGGAGGAAAAGCTATCCAGCAGTTCAGCTGGGTAATATCTGAAATCATTAGTCGCTACAAGTTGATATTTTCCGCGTGTGGCCCGTGGCTTTTTGTTGCTGTGGGTCCAATTAGGGATATTCAGAAGAACACTTATCACTCAAATTTTCCATTCACTCATTTTCTCCCTGGCTCGCTCGCTCATTCACTACCTCGCCTTCTCTCTGTCTCCTTTACTCGTTCACTTACTCTTCCCGTGCGTCTCTCGTAGGGGAGGTGAGTCAGATCGCAGGCAGAAGTTTCGTCAGCGTCTCTCCTCCCCTTCCCTTCCTGTTGATCTCCACGAGATCAATCATAATTACAGCAACTCCCGCCGCTTACCGACGTCCTGCCCTGCGTTGCCATGGAGACGCCCGCCATCGCGACGAGTTGGGAGGATTGGCGTGAAGGGGATCCGTATTTCCCATCGGCCATATCTGATTAAAAACCCCGGCATAGCTAACAAAGGAAGCCGAGGAGAGAGAGAGAGAGAGAGGCGGGGTGGGGTGGGGGAGAATACTTTTTTTTATTTTTGCACGCTGCTGGCTTTTGAAGCATCTCTCGCATCCCGGATATAGGGCCGCAGCTCATGGCTCTGTGAGGCTACTGGGAGGTGTAAATAGTATCTGCTCTCTCGATGAGATAAAGGAAGGTGGTGGTACATCGTGGTTGAATGAGTGAAAAATATAGAAAGTGACGCACGCACTCAATTTTCCAAACAATCTAAGTGACCCCAAACGCATCACCAAGGTACGCGCGTACAACTTGGGACTTCTTGTTATTGTGCCGAGAATCTGTAATCAAATCTTTATTGCCTGCCGCCAGTCAGAGTGAACCTCCACAGCTTGACGACCTGAAATATGAGCGTTACACCGAGCACATGATAACATCAGGTGTACGGTAACCTGGAAAGTCATTGGGTGACAGACCCGCACTGTCTGTCGTACAATGTCTGTGTGTTAACTCTGAATTTTGTTTGCTCGGCTCTTCCGCGTCACCACCCCCCACCCTCCCCCCAATAGCTGCAGTCGGCCAAGAGGGAGATGGTCAGTTAATTAAACAAGCAGGAAATAGTCTTCATGAAAAGTTAATTAGGATGTTAATGAAAGAGAGGTGGACTAGACTAGCGCTGCACTGATAAAGTAGGGTGTGTGTGTGTGTGTATGCTATGTACAGCATGAGCCAATAATGAGCTAATGGTTTAGCTCAAGAGAATATCCACCCAGAAACATTACTCGCTCCTAGTTCGAAAATAGCCCCATCGCTACGAAATTGTGTACTTCAATTACGTCGATAACTTGAGGAGTTCACATACTCGAGTTTGAGGTCATGTCGGGAATGTTCCAAATAGGTTACCAGATATGACATTTTTCCGCCTCACATGTAAAACATAGTATTTGGGAGCAAAAGATTAAGCCTATTTTGCCGCTCTTGGCCTCAAAGGATGTTTCACGGGGGGAAGCGCTTCAGAGATGGACGGTCAGCTCTTGATTGTTTTTCCTCCTCCGTCTCCTCCAATACACCCACGACCTGATCTTCGCATCTCACGCAGATCACATCTTGCCTCCCGTATCCCGCGTGGACGCAAAGGCAATCAAACGCTAACGAAGGTACGCACAACATCCTGCTTGGATTGTGACTGGTTGGAGGAATAAAAAAAAATAAAAAAAGGCTTGCCGGATTATTTTTTCTGCCTTTTATTCCCACTTGACAACGGCTTTAGCCAGGCCTTTTTTCCTGTGCTATCACAAAGTGAAGTGGAGAAAGGTCTATGCGAGACTATCAAAGGTCTGATGTGAGACATTAAAGTGAGATATTGAACAGCATATGGCAATTTGCTGTTTGTTTTGACCTGCTTGCACCACCGCAGCTGTGGGGTCTTACAGGCATCAGGACAATTCTGACAGTATTTGGTATGTTGTCAATCACAGAAAAGTATACTAAAATGGTATTTGCAATATAATAGTATTTGCAATATAATTTTTGCAATATAATAGTATTTGCAATATAATTTTCTCCCAAGATTGGTCACATTTTCTGTTATTGCACGGGTTTGACTGCCAGCTAATGCTTTTCGGTCCATTTCCTCACCGCGCATCATCACGAACAGCTGAACATGGTTGCAGTTACGCAAGTACTTCGAGTTACCCCCCTTTAAAAGGATAAAAGAGCTTCTTTTGACCGATAAAACATTAGCCCTGATGAGTCACCGTTTGAAATAAAAGCGCAGAGTGCAGTGGAGAATAGAAAAAAAGAAATTAAACCGGTTAACAGCTGAAAAGGTAATGTTCCTTCAAGGAGAGGGCACTCAAATTGAGTGCATTATGAATAGTGTTATGAAATTATTATGAAATGAAAAAGTGTTGTTGAAAACTCAGGGGGGGGGTTAGCTATGAGGTCAGAAAAAAAAAAACCTTCTGGTACCTGGAGGCTTTTGTCTAACGGTGTGGAAAAACATGTGACTAATACAGTTTGTCCAATTATGGAGGCATTAGTGGGCCATACTGTATAGTTCATATATAGTTATAGTTCATATATATAGTTAGTCTTTTGTATTTAATTCTGCAGGTTGTATTTTAACCATATATATCTATATATTTTTAGGCCAGGTATTGGATCAAGGCAGACGTCACACACAAATGGAGAAATATCCCCACAAAGTTTTAAATTTCCCAAGAAATTATTGCAACATTTCACTAGAGTCACTGTCAGGTAATGTGTGACGAGGACCTCGTTGGCTGAAACGTGGCAATAAGGCGTTCAATCTGAAGCGTGCGTATATTTGTAACTTGACATATTTCCACTTTACATGGAAGCCCGCTGTTTCCATTTACTCTTTCATTCTCTGCTGACTAGAGGCACTTGTTGTGAGCGCTGGAACACAATGCTCCTGGAACAGCACCCACGGGTGGATTGCGTTGGCCCCCACAGTTTGAAAAATGGATGAATGCGGTTTATTTCCTCTCTGCTGAGTGTGTGTGTGTGCGTGCATGTGTAGTGGCATAGCGGGAAATGAGGAAATAGTAGAAAATGCAGCATGTCGCTAAGTGAATGAAAACCATTATTGTTACTTCAGTAGCGACTAAAACTTAAAACACTTGTTCACCACCATCTAGGCTGTGTGTAAATGCGTATTAAACACAAAAGGTACGACGTGCTCCGTGCACTTTAAACATTTCAAACATTTATCAGATGAGGTATAATATTAATGCTGCACTTAGTTGCACTTGGCTGCAAGCCTTTTCATTGGCTCACAGTCTAAAATGTGTTCTTGGATATATGAACCTCCATAAGTGATGAGCTTGACGAGCTGACAATTCAATGCTAACAGACCATTTTAGGGTCATTCCAGGACAAATGTCAATAATATTTTTGCTGCTGTGTCATGACTACGTCGACTATAACATATAGACAGACGTATAGGGAGCACGCTACACACCAGTATCCCCACGGCGATGAGGATGGGCTGTTTTGCACGTTGCATTTCAGCCACAACGAACAAAGACTTCTTCATTCTTTCTCTGTCCCGAGTTTCAGAGAAGGTCGAGCCCTCCCAACGGGCGAGGTCTGCCTTCGAGGAAACCAGAGCCCCCGGACTTGAGTCAAGCCTATTACGAGGGGCATGACACATTCACCCGAGACCATGTCCGGAGAAGCGGGTCCGTAAATGATTCAGCAGAACTTGAAAACATGTCTTGTGTTCTGCTGTGCCAGATGGATGCATCGCGTACCCTAAGACCTGAAGTGTTGTGATGCTTTGTTTGTGAAGCATCCATTTGTGTAATTGGGTTATCATGTGAATCCAGACAGAACTTAAAATCAATAGAACTACTGCAGTAGTATTATATGCATTAACAGTGCTCAGTGTACACGAGTTAGCTTCTAATTTGTTGTTTGAGAACCGATTTCTTCATGCTTGCTTGGCATACTTGAGCCAATGCCAAATGCTAAAGTGGTTGACTTGAAAATAAGCGCATGATTCCAAATAAACCAAAATAATCCATTTCTAAAGAAGCAAACCTGAAGCTATTACAGATACTGAAACAATGCATTTGAAAATGAGAAATCTATTTCCAGTATCCTTAAACAATTCAAAAGCAAAACCGAAGCAAATGCTTACTTTTTTTTTTTTTTTTTTTTGAAAAGAGCAAATCACACACACCACAGTATTTTGGTCTGAGCCAGCTCTGCAGTTGTGTAAGCCCTGGGTGAATCCAAATCCAAATCCTACATAACAATTTGTTGTCATGGAGCTTAGCATCCTGGACAGAGCTTGGTGTTTGTGTGTATATCTGTGTGCGCGGTGCGAGCGTGCACGTGAGCGCGCGTGTCCGGCCACAACGTTGATAACGCCAAACTGTGCTCCCGCTGTCTCGGGCCCTACCTGAATTAATCAAGGCAACTTTCAAAAATCAATAATAGTCTTTCGGGGGCCCCAGAGAAGAATCGCAGGAGAATTTTCAAGTCTGCCGGTGCTGGTGCATGCAAAAAGATGGTTATCGCACCCGGCTGAGAAACGAGCTGTTAAGCATCAGTCCCGGTCGGCGGATAAGTTTAAAACCCAGCTTGAGGAAAGAGAGGAGGGAATGATGAATGACGTCTCCGAGAGAATGGCAGGTCGGCGTCGCGGGTTGGGAGGTGGAGGTTTTGCGTAAAAAGATGATGCGCGAGCGGGGGAATGAAAAGCCGGCGAGGAACATGCGGGCGTGTTTGGACGTTGGAAGGTGGCATCCATAGAAAAGATGGAGGAGAGAGAGATTCATATCACAAGCTTTCTTTCAGGCCATTAGTGGCCCTGTTGTGGGCTTCGGGGCACACCTCTGTATACCAGTGATGAACTAGCAGCCTTTTTTTTTTTTTTTTTTTAAAACCAGGTTGTTCCCATTACTGGAGGAATATACTGTGGCACCTCATTACCTCTCGGGGGAAACTGACAGAGCTGCCAGAGCATAAATAAAAGAGGTGGAGAAACCAAGTAGACCAAGTTTCAATCCTTCCTTCCTTCCAGCTCATTCACATGCAGCTTCTTCAAAAGTCTCAACTTGTCAAAGTCTGGATTTTGTTGTGTATTTTATTTTTTTTTCACACAATTGTGAAAACACACTGACAGTATCATTAAAATTGTATCTCTTACTGAATGGACCCGCTCAAAAGACGTATTTGCGGTGCATACTTCATGAGATTGAATCGCTTGCTATCGGGTCGTTGAAAGTGAGGTTGTGCAGGGCAACCCATGTCTTTAATAAATCATGAAACTGAGCATGTGGCTCATGTCCTCAAACTAATTTCTGAAATCTATAAATGAAGCAAATATGAAAGAGTGCAGGCTACATTTTAGTAGTTTCTTATTCATGAAAGAAGATGGGTGGGATTCTCTCAATCAATCAATCAACACCAGTCAATCAAATGTATCATTGAACCGCTGCAGTGATCAGTCGTAACGTCTCTTGAGCTGTTGCAAGATGCATTTTCTTTTTCTGTGTATCCGCGCTTCTGGTATTGCCATGAGCACTGCAGTTGTTTTGGACGTTAAGCAGGGAGGCAGAGCCGCTACCAACTGAAGTACAACCGGAATATAACCAGGGAAATAAAGACGGGGAATCAAGTGTTAGGGATTAAAAAAAAAAAAAGAAAAGGCGCCTACCTGAAGGCACATGGGACAGGTTTTTCTTCCAGCAAGGAACTAGTATGTATGCACATCTTGCAATACTGCCCAGGTGCTTTATACAAAAGGCCATGGAATAGGAAAAAAAAAAACCTGTACACTTCCCCAGTGGTTTAGTCAGCAATGAAACATTCTGATAGTGTCTGCTAAATTATCAGGGAGAACCAATCCAGAGTTTGGGGATAGTTTTTTGTTTTGTTTTCACAAATATTTTTTACATCTGTCTTTGATTTCATTTGTTGTCTTCACTAGTGAGAGAATCAAGTATGTTAACCATACCACATGTGGTCAAACTCATTCCAAACAGCATAGCTCACTAGTAGCACCCGTTTGAAGTCATCAGTTCGATCTCATGGGCATTGTTGGACTGAATAGATCTAGTTTCATCTCAGCAGAAAAATGTAGAAAAGTAGAAGAAAAATAGTCTTGTGAAAAATATTCTTACAGCCTATAGCCTATCGCTTCAGAGTGGGCCTTAACAGAACCAGCAGACTGTTACTGTTCATTTGGCTCCTATCATTTTACACACTTAGGTCACCGCATTGTTTGTGTTAGGATTCGTCCCCTTCTTCTTCATTTTCTACCTTAAAACGATCTCTACCTCAGAGACTGTATGTCCTAGAGCAACCACGGCATATTTCAACTGCCTACATCATCTTTGTATCACAGACTTTTGAAAGAAGTTGACAGCGAAGACATGCAAACCGGAAGGGATGCGTAATTCCTTAACGCCTCAACGTGTGAGCAACCAAACTTCAGAGAGATGTTTGCAAAGGGCTTCAACACCATTTCACCCGCAGGTTCAGGACCTTCACTGAAATGTCCTCGTTCACCCCATGGGCTTGGATTACTATTAGCAGTGGAGACACATTCTCACATGTATGGCGTGAAATGGTGTGTGTATGGAGTGGCACCCGCCCGGTCATTGTAATGTAAAGTACCTTACGAGTACATGTTAATATTCCACATTTGTCATTTATATTCAGGATATGTGAGCTTGAGCCGTTTGCTTGCAATGTCAACAACGAGGTCCGCCCACCAGTTCTGAATAATCTTCAGCATATTTGGCCACGCTGGCTCCATATAGCGTCAAGGAGACCTCATACCGCATGCATATCCATCATGTACCTTTGAGTTGACTGTCCGACTTTGCTCGTGTCAAAAGGCATGCTTTGAACTCTTTGATTGTATGATTCCTTATATGAGATATTAGCGGGTTGAACCTGGGGTACACCCTGACCATTTTATGTCAGAAAGACTCAAGACTAAATGAAAGAAGCGTTTACAGCTGTATTCATACATTTGAGCCTTTTCTTACGCAGGCCTTCAGAGACCCCAGGAAGAAGTTGATAGATGGCAATGTGCAGGAAGTGGTCAAGTTTAACATCAACCCGAATAAGCACATATCTTTTCACAACATGACATTATGGTCAAGTTTAACATCAACCCGAATAAGCACATATCTTTTCACAACATGACATTATGGTCCAGTTTAACATCGTATTAAAACAGCTTGGAAACCGTTTTAAGCTGATGCCACTCAATCTCTAAAGGATCATAAACCTTCAGTTCAAGAATAATCGGCAAAATTGGAGTTGAAAGGTTTTCCAGTGACAGTGGTGAGATGTATTGTTCATTTTTGAAGATGACCTCCGGGCAACTGCTCTAAAGAGATCATCCTGTCTTACTGAATAGTGAAAAGTCTACAGCTTTGTATAAAGCTACATTCATCTCTATACCATTCAAGACATGATGAGACCGAGTGTTTCGCTATGATTTCATCACGTTAGGTAGCACCAGTCAGTAAAGTGATATGTGCATAATGATCAATTTCCTCTCCGGGTTCAATAAAGTCCTATGCCTTATACCATGATGGAATGACTTCGACATTGTGTTTTCCCACACGGAACATGCTGAGGCTTTCCAGTCAGATAATTAGTGATCCGGGTTGTCAGCTCTTCGTCGAGATTACATCTGAGCACACTTGATAAGAGCTGTGGGAGGACAAGAGCTGTGTCTTGCTACTGTATATCGGCCAAATTAATGCGGTTAAATCAATGGTATCTTTTGTGTACTAATAATAAAGACACAGGTAACCCAATCACCCTAAGTACTAGGTATTTAACGAGTAAATACTAGTCTCACGCCGCCCAGAAAAATAGATCCACTCTACTATATTGCTACTCTCCACTAGGCATCATCATCCTCATTGGCCTGTTAGCCAAAATGTTTTGTTAGCATTGTTAGCAAACTCTGTAGTCCTCCACAGTCCTAGCGGTATAACAATTATGCCTACGTAGACGTGATACGCACCGATTTACCAGCTCTACTCAGGCACACCTGAACCAATTAAGGTATCATGAAAATGTGAAGCCTCTAATTGGTCCAGGTGTGTCTGAGTAGAGCTGGAGCTAAAACCTGCAGGACAAGGGGGTACTTGAGGACTAGGATTGGGAACCACTGGTTTAACGGCGTCATTTCTATTCCAGGGGCCAAATGTATAAAACTCTGTGTAGATTTAGGTGTAGAAATCTGTGTACGCACAAAAGAGGAAACATGCATACGCTCAGATGTATAAAACCCCACGTACGTCTGTTCCCACGTGTTTTTTCTTCATACATCTCAATCATCCTGAAATTGTGCGCACGTGCACGAGCCTTCTGACCATGCCCACAATTTACTATAAATGGCTTTCAACACACCCCCAATTGCCTGGTTTGCATATAAAAGGGCCAGCATTTAGTTTAGTTTTGAGGACAAACGGCGGAAGAAGAAGAGACGCAATTTTACAGACTGTGAACTTGAAATAATGGTTGATCAAAATGACAGAAGAAAACGCGTATTATTTGGAAGCCTAAGCTCTGGCATTACCAACCAAATGAAACAAGTTGAATGGCAGAAAGCCCAATGCAACACTCTACCACAGAGCGCGTCTGTTGTGCGCTCTGGGGGTTTGTAAATGGCATAAGTAACCATGGCTTCAATGCATACCCATTGTCACCTGAGGGTATCAAATATTATTTATTATTTATATTATATACATATATTACATTTGGGAAACCGGACATTGCTGCAAATTGCATTTTGTTGGCCTGTTCAGCTGCTGTGTGGGAACCTGATGATCTATTACTCAAAGAAATGATGCCACGCCATGGGCATGACCCGGCTCAGGGCAGCTCAGGATATCCCTGATCTATCCGCAAGCTCCCGCTGAAACGTCCCCGTCGCTAAAAACCCGATTGTTGTCAATACCTGTAGATGGACGGGGATGGTAGGGTTTCTCCGAGAGTGCCGTTCCAACACAGGGCCCAGTTCAGCACACAATTCGAAGAGAACAGCTCTTGGAAATCCAAAGCGGTGCATTAGCCAGTCATCATCATGGGCCAGAAAACCAGTACGGTCTCTGAAGACTCGTTCTCGCCTAAATTGCGCAATAGCAATATCTTCCAGCAACGCCAAAGCAGCCATTGTATCATTTGGCACAGCCGTGACGCGCGGCTACAGCCTTTATATAGTGTAGGTTATTCTTACTCCCCAATAATACAGAATAATAATCTTTATTTATATAAAGATCATGTATTTATTTGTTTATTTATATAAAGATCATTATCATTATAATTATTATAATGCATAGTGACAAACATATTTACTCAAGATAGAACGAAATGAAGGCTTGTCAAAAAAAGGTTGTTAACCACTCACGCATCACTATGTAATCATAGTGAAGGTTTTTTTAACTATAGATTACATCCTAACACAATGTAGTGAAAGAAAAAAGCTCTAAATAAAATGTCACCCAAATTCGCACTTTTATTATCCTTTTTTGCCAACTCGCAACAAAAAATGCGTATGGTACGCATGGTGTGAAGGATGCGTACCGGTACGCACATTCTCGCCGCCCGTGGATTTTTATACATTCGGAACCTGCGTGGAAAGTGACGTAAGTACACTTTTCGTGCATACGCATGGTTTATACATTTGGCCCCAGGTCTGTAAATGGAAAGGCTACCAATGCATACATCGCACCATATCAAGAATCTTTGTCATCTATCGCGAAATGAGTGATAAGTAACCCCCCCTTTCCATGAAAGTGTTGGTGAACCCGCCAACAGTCGATGCAACTCCCACGCCCACTCGGAGTGCTTAATAGATTAATAGGGAAGGTTGTGCCCGTCACCCTCATCGGAGGAACAGATGTCTTTCATCTTTGACCGGCGAGGTGAGGGGGAGTGGGAGGACTGCATGCTAAGCAGGTCCTGAAGTGTGTAAGCACACGCACAAACAATTGCATATGTATGAACAATAACGCCCACACGGGCACTCATGCACATGTGCAGATACACATGCACTCACGCAGAATCCCAGCACTCCCAATGCCCTTTCTCCTACCCCTACCCCCCCCGGCAGCAGCGGTCTTACAGGCTAAGCTCGGTGAATCTCCTTTTAATGAAGTCCAGGGGTAAAAAGTGCAGAGGCTCCCTTGCTGACAGCTAACGCTCCTCTGCCCTTCATCATTATAGTAATGGCTCCGGTCCCCCACTGTAGTAGTTTACTTTTAACCCATGTCAATGGAGCATATTAAGACAGAAGGACCGAGAATGAGTTATTTCTCCCTCTCTCTCTCTTTTCACAAGGACTGCCTCCAAACTCCCTCTCTCATCCCTTCCCTCTGTTTTTCTCCCCCCCCCCCCCCCTTCCTCATTACAGTCTCACAAGGACCTGAGATGCCGCAAGGCCACATCACTCCATAATAAAAAATCTCCATAATATTTGACTCATATTTGACCACTTTTTTTCAAGTTAACAATCTCTCTTTGGATGCTTTAAACTCTACAGTGAGTCAAACACATCAAAAGGTCTCTTGGCTCGGATTGGACGATGGTTACGAAGCCTGCAGACATGGTCCAGCTAACGCTCACCTTTAACACTAGGCTGTGAGCACCCATGGCTAACTGCTGATTCACTCCAGTTGGGTAGTCTCCTTAAGAGCACTTACTTACTAAGAACACAGTCACAGTTGAAAAGTTTCATTGACAAATGGACTAGCCACCATGTGGAAAATGTCACACCTACTCTGACAAAATGACTGCTGGCATTAAAGTCAAACTCAAAGTAAGTCCGCACAACATTCTTGCTCCAGCAGTTTTTTATTTTAACGTTTCAAACAGTACCCACAACCCCATTAAAGTAATCTGCGGCAATCTTTTTTCATATAAATGTCCAATTTTCTACTCCCTATCGCCAATTGAAATAACACAATAGTGATGCAAGCTCTACCCAGTTCAAGAAAGCTTTTATATCTGTTGTTCTGAGCACTCAGTGTCAGGTAGGTCAAATGCTCAGATGATGCTGTATGTGCCACAACACAATGAAACATCTTCACTACAATCCTTTCTCTTTGTTTTTATAGGACTATATTGAGCTATTCACGTCATCTTGTTCATGGATGTTGATAAGAAACACCTTAAAAAATAAAGGGCCCTTTTAACGGTTTAAATAACCCTCTCGCGTTCTATAAGCCGATGCTACGTACGTTCAGTTCCCCTGCAGTGAGTCAAAATATCACATTTTGTAATGTTTGCTCAAGAGGGAAGTGACAGAGGGTTGATCTGGCAAAGACTCACTTTTGACCCCGAAGTGTGAGGTCCCATGGCTGAGTGGTCGTGTTTATTTTCAATGGTGGCCTCATAGCTCCTTGGTACTACCGTTGACATGGCTATGGATTCCGTTCCCTAGCATTAACACAGCCGGGGTCAGAGGTTTAAGGAAAAAAACACTATTAGCTAATGCTGTACCTAATAACACACAGACTTAGCTAATAGCATACACACGTGAAAGTAAAATCCATATGTGGTTAAACCATGCATATGGCACTCCAGCACTAAAAATGATATGGTATTACATGACCCAGGTCTGACAGCATATAGCTTCTTCCATTTTGATTAGATTGTGAAGATGTATTGAGTCCTTGACAGTCCTTGAGATTTCAACACTTTTCAAAAGAGTACACTCTTCCTTTTTCATCCGTTTAATTAAACCACCGCAAAGCCAATTGAAACATCACATACAGGTCAAACGCAATGAAACATCCTCTCTGACCGGTTGCATGTTTTTCTCCACCTGAACCTTTTTTTCCCCATTGAAAAAAACACCCACAGTTCCATTTCACTTTGTGTCGATGCATAATAACAGATTCATCTCTCGCTCTGCTTTTCCTTTTTTTTTTCTCTCCAATTCATTTTTACCTCTTTCAACATCTCACACTATACAAAGAAAAAAATTCCCAGCTGGGTCTAACATAGTTAACCTATTTATCAAGGGGGTGTGCTCAATACATACTTATGGTTCGTATATCATTGTTCAAAACATTTCACTCAATAAAACCTTTCGGCAATCATTGAACCAGTCTACAAAGAGCCACTTCATCTCCCGGGTTGCATCTATTCCTTGTGCATGGCCCTCAGATCCACATAATTCAGAACATCCACCATAATGAGCTGCTATTACACAAGCCAATATTAGCAAAAAGGATAGCAGGTCACTCACCATGCTGGGGAGTGGGGCTGAATTCACAAAGGGGAACTCCTTTACTGTCAAAACAAATAAAACAATTTGAAGTTTTAGTTATACAATACATTTCTTGGCAGAACTATTCCTGAACCTCAAAGAACCATGGTTTTTGGGAGTGTAGCTACCTGGGAAATTGAATGGCAAAGAAGGAACTAGGCTAGCTGGCTAGCTAACTAGACTAACGAGTATGTTTTCAGTTAGCGCTAGGCTAGGCTAGCGCTAGGCTTCATAATATTATTTACCTCCTCTATTGCCTCTTGTCTTTTTCACTGGGCTTTGGTCTCACTTGAGGTTTAACTCTGAGAAATGTTTGTAGAACTAAAACCACGATCTGCTCAGGCAACCAGACAATGCTTTTACAAGTTATTGTACTAGACAATCCCTTTAGAAACTCTTCTGTCATGACACCTCGTTCACAATTGACTGTTGACTGTTACAGCAAGCCAGAAGTCCATTCATTCCTATGGGAACAACTCAACGCCCCCTAGTGGACAACAGCTCTAACTCCAATAAATGAACAAGAAGTTGTATTTTTGATTTTCCTCTTTTAATACAATATCTTACAAAAGAAAACATAATATTTCACTATAGATTAACCATTTAAAATTCTGGGAAAATGACGATTGGTGACGACAAAGGTGGTTAAACTGTTACGGTCAAACGGTTAATGTCACATTTTGCTCAGATACAACACTTGCAGAGCTGAGTTCAGGAACTGCCACCCAACAACAACTCCCTCCAAGCCATCACTTAACAAACCAGCGTGTGTGTGTGCCTTGGTGAGATCACCAATAAATACACCACCAGTCGGCTCTAGTAAACACAGATTTACTCACCGGCCATCTTTTAAGAGCTCCCCCAAGGTGTTTGCCTGATAAATTAGAGCCGCCATCACTGTTGTACACCAGGGAGAAGATTTTTTGATAAAGCCCCAGTAAGCTCCCATATAACCTCACTCAGGGGAATGTGGATTACCAGTCTCAGGGCTAAGGGAGTTCACACCGTTGCTGTTGCCATGTCTCCTGGTGGTCAATAGATGGTATGTTTACTGTTTGGCACAGGGTGAATGTGTTATGCAGTTATGTGTTAAAATAAAGTTGGCGTGGTATGTGGTCTTTCACAATTAATGATGAATTAGTATTGTATTACTACGTGGAATGCAGTACCAAGGTGCCTTTATTATATTTGGCACCTCAGGATTTGTTTGTATTTTTTTCAGCTTTTTTTTTTATCACCTGATGTGTTAACAATGAAATATCAGGCATCTTAAATATTTTAATACCATTATAAATTGCCATAACAAGCTGTAATTATACTGCCCTCCCAAGTCATCCATCTATGTTTAAGGTAATCTTTTGATCTGATGTGATGTCTTTAGCCGACTCTTCTCCTCCAGTAACCTGAAGTGTGATTTAATGGCACTATCACACACACGCGCACACACTCACACACACGCACAACTGTGACCCCTGGAGAATTAATAGTGTCTTTACTAGAAATCTATCTTTTGTAGAGCTCACCATTAGCTGCTAATAGTGCTGTTATTTCATAGATGGTGACAACTTGGCAGCATCAGACATAATAAGGATGGTTATCGCAGGCTATTTCCCATGGAGATAGCCTTGGAGCGAGATACTGCATGAACTTGATGCTATCACGGGTCTTAAAATACATTACTGGACAATGGGAAATCTAAGAGCAACAGAGTGTTATGGAGAAAATCTCTCTCTCCTCGGTCGGCGGATACTGTATTTGATGAATGCGTTGCATGATACCATGCACAGTGTGTTGCATTACAATATTAAAAGAAATGCAATTCAGATACATATATGGACATAGATCTATATGTAGAAATCGATATGGAGAAAATCTATACTGTATATGTGTATGGCCTCAAATGCATTAAAAGTGCAACAAAAAAAAATAGCTTCATCGTTCAGTCCAAACACACAGGCTCCCCTTAGTTGATGTAGAACTTTTTAATTTTTTTTTTCTGGATTGGACATACTGCAACAGACCTGCAGGCATAGTCTTATTTAATATATCTGGGCTTTGCTTCATATTCAACATGCATAAGCACATTACCTGGTTGTATTTATATATTAGGACATATTAGGAATTTACCAATATCAGTCTTGGAAGCCCAATACTGTTATTTTTGTATTGAAGCTGCCATTAGCTAATATATATATATAGTACTATATTCAGTGTTTCTACTAGAATTGTATTCTTCCCAGAGTGGAAAAGCCTCTGAAACAGCATCTCAACCATCATGTGACACTAAATCTCTCCACTGAAAGCCAGACTAATGAAATCTTGTTAGCTGCTCCCTAAAGCAGGGTGAGGCCGGTTTCATTGCAGGTTTTACAGACTGCAACCCCTGAAACTATTGAGTAAAAGCCTCCCACGGCACACTGGGATGCTTTCTCTGACATAAATAGTAAATAATAAATACATAATATTAATAAAAGCATATTCACTAGCTGTAGTCTGGGAGGAACCTCCATCATATCGGGCGGCGGACAACACCGACTGCTGATATTTGATTTCTAGCATCCATCTGTCTGTGTGTGTGTGTGTGTGTGTGTGAGAGAGAGAGCTGAATAGGACCCTATCTGAACTGTCTGCAGATGATCTCCTTTGCTCGGTTGTTCTCATTTCAAGGTTCCGCAGGTGTCTGAGACGCTTGGCCGGCGGACGGTGATATTGCTCCCGAGTTGGTGGGGACGCCACGCTGCCCCCCCACCCGCTATGAGATGGCATCGGATTTATGGTTATGGATTACTTGCAGATTGTGTCACACTGGCTACAGATGTTGACTGTCTCACTGTGAGAGAGAGAGAGAGAGAGAGAGAGAGAGAGAGAGAGAGAGAGAGAGAGAGAGAGAGAGAGAGAGAGAGAGAGAGAGAGAGAGAGAGAGAGAGAGAGAGAGAGAGAGAGAGAGAGAGAGAGAGAGAGAGAGAGAGAGAGAGAGAGAGAGAGAGAGAGAGAGAGAGAGAGAGAGAGAGAGAGAGAGAGAGAGAGACCCAGGGTGTACTAGAAGAGTTGCACCCCATTTGCACATACTTGTCAGGCTGAGTCCCACAGAGGAGGATGCTCATTTTCACTTCATAGCTAACTAACAGGGCATGCAATATAGCAGGATATGCCATCTCCTCCGGCGTCTCTCAGAGTAGCATTCACCTGTAAAAGAGGCTTTTTACCCACAATATGCCTCGGTGCTATTTAGTCCTTACCTCGGGAGTGATTTCATCATCCCATATATTATATATTTACCTCAATGATTGATTGTAAATGCTGTGTTTGGATTTTAATCCTCATAAAGCCCGATAGTCTTATAAGTATATTATTAAAACTTAATTACTTGGAAGCAATATTCTTATTCCAACAATATGATGATGCAAAAGTGTTTGTGTGGTACGAGCGACTAAATATGCCAAGTGTGTAATCTTTGTTTAGATTGGATCGCCCGTATAACGCACTTCAAAAAAGGGCATAACAGCCTTTCTCTTATCTCTGACCGCCTCGTATGAAACGTCGTGGCAAGCGACAGTAAGGAGCAATTTGACAAGGTCTGCGAAACTACTAAAGCGAGCTCTGGGCTCATCATCATCATCATCTTTCAGGTAGTCCATTCATAATAATAATCATAATAGTAATGTGATACTTTATTGATCCTAGGGAAAAATCATTTTCTTTTCACTTGCCCAGGTCAGGGTCAGAGGTCAGAGGTCAGCTACAGCAGAAGATAAAAGTACCTCTTTGTAGCCACTTGAACATTTCATTTACCTTGTGTCTTACAACATAAAAACATCATATTCTTTATATTGATACACATGGGCGATGGGTGTAATTGCAAGGTATGGGCTTCATGCCTGCTAGCATCACAGAGTTATTTCCAGTTTAATGTGATGACACCAGAGGCGTTGAGGTTGAGGTGACTAATATCAGCGTGGGCTAATAAAGTACAAAGTAGATGTGTCGCCTTTGTTTTCTTCCACCACTTAGCACCGCTTCCCTTCATGCGTATCTATCAGGCCGTTCGTTTGACATGTGAAAACCAGTATAGGCCCCCAAGGGTCAAACTCCGTATTCCTTTCACTGAGGTTAAAAAGGAGCTCAACCCGGCGGAACAGCTGGTCGGGCTGAGAGGGAAAACTGACATAACAGATGAACTAACATTTGGCTTTTTGGAAGAGTAAGCCTGGCCTGGCATTTAGTGACATTTGCCTCGCCACAGAGATGCATTCGGAGGGTAAAAAAAAAAGAAAAGAAAAGAAAAAGAAAATGGTGGGGGCGTATAATTACGCCACGTTCACGTGGGACCTATTAGCTAATCTGCGAACAGGGAAGTGGACACAGAATAATGTCAAATGAAGTTGTGGCGTGTCATCTTTATTTCTACAGTTTCCATTTCGACGCCTTTTTCTTAAAATCCCACACTGAATTTTTGATACTGATTTTTTTTTATGTGTCCTTCACAATCGTACTGTAGATGTTTTGTAGTGTAAATATCTTTTTCTTTGCCTCCATTAAACACAGAATGTATTAGATTTCAAGGTGTAGATAATATAAGGTGTATTTCCCTCCAAATTGATTTTGATATGATGAGTGTGGGGGGGCGGGGGGCCTGAGTGTAAATTGACTAAGGAAATAATGCATCCTAAAGAAAAATGAACTTCAAAAGGAGTTTCGTAGCGCTCTGTCAATGACGAGACATTGTGATGCCTCACACAAGTTTGGACGTGCAGAATCTGCGTTATGGATTATGCTCCAGGTTTACGTTCATCCGTGTTTTCAGCTCCTTATGCCTCAAATCAATAATTCCCTGTCTAGCTCCGACTCTGAGGAGGGGGGAGATGTTCCAAGGTGCACTTTCATCTTTTTCTGATCTGACCTTTTAGAGCAGCAGACATCACATTTGAGAAAATATTCTGCAAATCAATGAGGACAGCAAAGTAAAGTATGCTTTTTATTAACCCTGTGTTCAGTTTCAGACCCAATTTCTCTCCCGTTACCTACTTTCTCCCCTGTTCGTTTTGTGCACTCTCGGTTTTGCTTTTATCTCACCGACTCTTGTTCTATATCTCCTTGAGGCTTTTTTCGTTCATCTAAGACTAGGCCTGTCTCAGATAGAGGGTCTTATCGGCCTAAGAAGAAGTCTTAGATAAGCCGTGATCTTGGACAAATCTCGATGCATTACGGCATTGTCCGCGAATGGTTAAAGGCCTGGCATGCTCTTCGTCTTTGCAATCTGCTTGATAAACGGGATTTGATCGTCGCCATTCGATGGAAGATTCCAGCTACGAGATAACGCATCCTTTTTCCGTTCGTGAACGAGGAGGTAAAACTAACCGAGAAGTAAAACTGCTTTGGATAAACAGATGCCTTGATACTAACGCCGTTCTCCTGAAACTTCAATTCCTCCTAGATTAGTCGCCGTCGTGCAAACAATAGGAGCAGAAATGGGCGTCAAGCAGTAATCAAATCAATCAAAGTCACATTTGTGCTGTCGACAAAACAGGTTGGCGTGTAAGAAATGGCGTAAATACAGCTAATAAACAAAAGAGAACAATTGCGAGTATAATTGCACTTCCTGTAGCTGTGCCGGATATTCCCACCTTATCACTGTCCTGGACGTACTTGCTACACGTCTCCATTATGAGTTTATCTCCGGCTGGCAGAGGTTGTCGTGTCACTCTGGTATACACAGATCCATTGCAGGAGAACAAATTAGGCTTGACAAGAGCACAGAGAGCTCCTCTGAATAAGGCATTTTTTATTTCAGCGCCGGGCGTAATGCGAAGGGATGAATCCACTTATATATGTGTGTCAGTGTGGGCTTTCTGCAAATGATGAATATTGTTTTGAGATCAGTTTCTGTTTTTTTCTTATCATGGCTAGGAAAGAAGTCAAATGGCTGAGAGGAAATCGAGCCATGGGGTCACAGTGAAAGTACAGTTTTCAGAGGGCTTCCATTGTCTAGTGCACCAACTAGCATCAATCCAATATGAGTACCTTCCACAGCGGTCATCCATCATAACCCTCCTTAATCAATATGAAAACACATGTCACACAAACTGGAACCAAACTTTATTATGGTCAATTTAATCTAGCTTAATAGAATTGAGACTGCATTGCCCTCTACTGTGCTGGCAATACAACTTTGAACAAACATTACCCTTCCATTGTTCATCTGCCTGTCCCCGCTCAGCCTTTGCATGTTCAACGCATCAGATGCTTGCCCTCGAATGACTCCCATCTTGTGTTATTGGCCACAAGGTCATCAGAATTTGACGTTCCACATATCCCTAGATATACTGTACACACCCTTTTAACATGGGGATCAAGTGTTCAGTGCCTTAATCAGGGCTCTTCAGCTACCGTTGATAGTGGGCACCACACGTCAAATAGTAGCCACCCCGCTATGTGCCATCTCACAGCTGGGATAAACTCTGCAGATTGGACCTGCAACCTCATGCTTCATTTGTCAGCCTCTTTACCTCTTTATCTTGTGCTAATTTTTTCAATCATTTCAAAATGCACATGATTACATCTTCTTAAAAAATGTTAATTACAACAATCGCCCCTGTCAGAGTTGATGTCCCAATTGTGCCAAATGATTTGCCTTTTTGCGTGTTCACTTCCTCTGCGATATTGCTCAAAGCCGCGTCAGGCAACTTCGCACGTTGGCGGCGTCAAATGGCAATTTCATTCGGGCAAATCTATGACGTTTCGATTAGGGTTGGACACTCTTTCTGATTTAGGTTGATTAGACGTTTGTATTTTCACATAAAAAGCTCGAACGTCAGTCTGAAATGCAAAGACGCTCACCTTCGTGAACGTTCTCGGTCTCGTGAACGGCGGTGACGGGGCCGTTTGACAGCCCTTTGTGGTAAGAAAAGGTCAGAAAAACAAAAAAATGCAACAAACAGCGGAGGAGCTTTCAGACGAGATGGCAGGACGACTTGCAACCCACCAACGACAGTAAAGTTATTTAGATCAGTGTCTTTCCCACCCTTGATCACTTGATATCTGGTGAAAGATGTCTGTGCACATTCTGCTGAAATGCTCGAGCGTGAGCTGGAATTTATTTGGCCCGCCGAGAGCGGACAGGCATATAACGGTAGCTGGGTGAAGAAAAAAGCAAAAAAATGAAAGAAAAATTGCAGACAGTCTTTGGTGGTAAGGTCACGTACTTGGTACATGTCTATCGGGTGCATGTGCTTGCGGTTTGTTATTGGGCCCCTATGACAAATAAAGGTTCAAATAAAATGTCTGACTCAGGTAGTAGGTAGTACTTTTTGCAGAGTTGAAGCCTGATAATGGTGTCAACATCACTGTAGCACAAAAAAACTACGCTGTAAAAATATTTCTGACCTAAGATTTAGTGACTAAAGCTGTCCGTTATGCAACATGTCTCAGAGGAGAGACTTCAAGTAGAGGGATGGAAAAGGAAGTCCGAGTTGAAGTTCAGTCTCCTCGAAAGGAGCCTGAAGAAGAATCGTGGGTGTAAGGCAAGACGGGGCTTGGCTTTTGGACACAGATCACTTGTGAAGAGGGGCATTCAGTTTTTTGGGATGCAAGGTCATCCACCCCCTGATGCTTCCAACCCTGGTTACTCATGCCTTAAGAATGTTAGTGTGTGTGTGGGTGGGTGTGTGTGTGTCAGCTCGGTTACTCATGGGACCAGGGGTTCTGTTGGAGACAGACGGCGTTAACTTCTGGAGACACACATGCACACGCGTAAGGATTAATCTCTGTCAGGACTCTCAGGCGCCAGGGGGATACTTGGAACTAGTTTGCGAGTGGAAGGGCAGAGGAGGACAGTTAAATAGGACTCACCGACTTGACATGCTCGACTGAAGTCAGCCTGATCTATGGCCAAAATAGTACGGGACTGGTGTGGCATCTTGAATTCTATCACTGCTTGAAAGATTTCAAAGTGATTTCATATAATCGAAACCTCAAATCTGAAGGAAGATATCCCACATAAAGTGTCACGGGTAGTGGCCAGAGTAGAGGAGCTCTAGGAACTGAGGCTCGTTGTGGATGATTCTGTGCACCTGTGGTCTATCTGCTCTCTGCTCTCGTTTCAGGTGCTTGGTCTTGAGGTCGCTCCCTGGACGAGTTTGTACCTTGTACTTTTGTTTGCCCTAGTGTCGTTTTGTCCGGTTGCTTTATGTTGATGTCGACGATTCTGCCATCTGAGAGAAATGCAACACAGTTAACTGAATTTGCACCCTCATCCTCAATTTCTGAATGGATATTCTGATGCATTTACAGTGCGTGTATGCTTTCTTTTGGATTAACATATAGAAAGAATGCTTACATCTCCATGCCTCCCAGCCAAACAGTACACTCACCCATAGAGTAAGAACTGGAACGATACATGTTGTAGACGGTGGCCGGCTTAATGCATCACCGCGAGGGTTTACTAATGTGTCATCTACCTCTTGCAGCGGTGTGTGTGCTTGCTTGTGTGTGCATGTGTTTGTGTGCATGCCTCTATCACATTTACCACAAGGCGACTGGTGATTCCCCTTCATGCTCCCTGCAGCAACACATCAGCACTCACCGCAGTTCAATGCTCCGTGAATGCTCGCAGCATTGCAAACCGCCCCCCCCCCCCCCTTGCGAGTGTGCGTACGTGTTTGTGTGCACCTGGATGTGTAGGTGCATGCGCTTATATGCACGTGCACATACGGGCTTGCGCACAGGACTACCTCTCAAATGACTCACTTGACGGCTATATAGTACATCCAGCCCACGCACCTCCTGGGCCCATAAGCATTTGAACGCCCCGTCCTACTGATAATTGATCATAATTAGCTCAACGTTGAGCAAACATATTACATAACTATATTAAATCACATCCATCAAATATCATCCGGTGTCGGTGTCAATTGTGAGCCATCTGAAATGAACTCAACTGAGTAATAGTGAGTTCCAGGAACAATTAAACAACTGGCTATATATCAGCAATACATATTTTTTTCCAGCCCTGAATGTGACAAGGAAGGAAACAAGGCCTTGATATTGAATTCAAGTACAGGTGAATTCAACATCAAGGCCTTAATTCCTCAGATCACTGAGTTGTCACAGTGTTTTCATAGTCTCACTCTTTAAAAACAACATAAAAGAACCGTAGAAGCCCGCCCACTGTAGGTCCCACGGGCCAATTTGGTCTTCCCACAAAAAGGGTTCTAGAGAATTCATGATGTTGGTATTCTATTTGGTCTGTTTTGATTCTTAAATATGTTTGGTGAGGGACTTTGAAAGAACTTTGTTGTTTACAGGGTGCATTAATAAACTAAAAGACTCGTTCGCTCGCTACCGGTTACTTTTTCCCCACCCTTGGCTCTCGCTGTCGAAACGTTTGGGTATCCCTGCTTCAAAAGGAGTACCTTGATATATTTTTTTTTAACTTGAGTTTTTTTTCCCTTCACATGTCACATTGCGGTGACAAGAGTTTTGCTTAGCCGCTTTCTTTCTCATTGAAACAAATGGGGGAACACCTACCGGCATGGTAGCTTGTTAGCTGGTTTCAACCATATCTTTTTTTTTAAAGGCAGCTGAGGGACAAACTTTGAACACGTTGTGAATAAATTCCTGGCTGTGAAAAATAACCCTTTAAAAAAATGCCTGGAGGCGATAGGAATCAAAAGGGATGTAGCGAGACAGAAGCCATGAACAAAGACATTTTTTTACCAACACCATCAAAAAAGAGTATAATTTGTTAAATCATCCCTCCTGTTTCTTTTACCAGCGTACCCGACCTCTCTTTAGGGTGCCACAACGGTATGTACTGGATCTTGAATTCACCATCAATGGTTGTTTGCGCTGCTTGTTTGTTTGCCGTGCCCACTGTGAGCTGCGATCGTGCTCGTGAGTTTTAATAAGGAATTGCGTGCGATTTGAAGTGCGGAGGGCTGCTCTTCGTTTTACATCTTGACGTGCAACTAAATCATTTCGCTCCAAATTAGACTTGAAAATGAGTCCTTGAAATGCATATGGATGAGCGGGGGGGGGGGGGGGGGGGCAGCGGGGGTCGTGAAGTGATTAGGGAGGCCGCCCCCCCCATCCGCCCCTGCTGAAGTGTCCTTGAGCAGGCATGCCCCGAAGAGAATTTCCCCCTACAGGGATCAATAAAATATAACGTTTAGAAAATCAGGATTGTTCTGTAACTACTTTTCAATCATTTCTGTTTTCAGCAAAATTGATAAATGAATCGTCTGTATCTCTCTGGGGGGGGGGTTTCTTTCCTCTGTTAATGTGGGTTTTTTGTGATGTTGGCTGTGATCCGCTGAAAAAAACAAACAAAATGGGACTGTGACCATTACAAACAGAAGCCTAGAGGCTACAGTGTCTTGCTCTGTGCTTTCATTTGTGTGGAAGCCACCCCCCCAGATCTGAGAAAACCCCTTAGGTGGACTGGTACGTTACACATGGAAAGCAGCAGGGTGCAAAAGGTCATTTACCACCGGGTGAATCACGAGTACTTAGCATTTACCCACAGCGCATTACAGTACCAGGATCTATATATGAAATAGGCCAGTAACAGCTCACAGGGGCTACACAACTGAGAACAGATGGTTTTTCATCACGCTTCATTTATCATACGTATGTGTAGAGCAGGAGAGAGAGAGAATATCCAACCCGATAGCTACCCTGAAATCATCTATCATCTATAACAAAAGCAATCAGAGCTAACATGTTTTCTGTACAGTTTCATACCTAGACGGTTTAAATTTTTCCCCTTTCAGTGCAAACGAGGGTGGTATTAAAACCCTTTCCCAATTAGCCATCTGGGGGTCGATGAAGAGATAGCGCTCAGACTGTAATCACGGTTCCCCTGCCTCGCTTGCCAAACACTCACCGACCGGCTGGGCTCTCCAGCTCCCTGCTCTCAAATGTCCTTATGCGCTTGATAATCACTCTGTGTGGAAATGTTCACAGATCTGTGCAGGCGGATTTGTGTGTGTGTGTGTGTGTGTGTGTGTGTGTGTGTGTGTGTGTGTCAGAGTTAATCTTCCAGTATGAATGAGAGGGAATGTGTGTGTGTGTGTGTGTGTGAGTCCCCTCTCCACCCCCCACCGCCCCACCCCAACGCCTCCACACACACACAATTGATGATCACCGAGTGAAAACATTTAGATTGCCTGGTTCTTGGTGCCAGTCTGGATTAGGCCCGGTGATGAGACCGTTCCACTTTGATTACTGTCTTGGCGTTTAACCTGCATGGGTAAAAAGGGGCCATCAGCAAGAGAGGGGCTCTGTGGAGCAGACACCCAGCACATGGACACACACACACACACACACACTACTCCTGATATTCAAATAATTGACTCATCATGTCTTCTCTCTCTCTCTCTCTCTCTCACCCTCACTCTCTGCTCTTCATGCACTCATGGCACAGTAAAGCTCTCTGGATTAAAAGCATCCACCACGGGTGAAGTTCACTCTTTCGCTCCCTCTTTCTTATCTCTCTCTATCGCTATCTCAATTCCTCTCAGTGCTTAAAGGCATTTTTTTATGCATCTCTCCACCATCAACTGTTTGACTCAGCCACTGTATGCACATCAAGCAACACATCTCACCCTCAGGAAAAGCCTATCTGTGGTCAAGTTATTGTATTGAGGAGAGGAAGTGTGCTTTCAGACAGACAGACAGACAGACAGACAGACAGACAGACAGCATCTCTTTTGGGGGGCTACCTAGCGATGCTAATGGTAACAAACGTACATTGACGCTTTATTGAAAATGTAACTGACATTTGTTCATATCGGTGGCTGCGATGACGCCTTGTGATGATCACCGACAGCAGGTCATAGTTTAGCTGGCTTTTTTGTTTACCGTTACATCACCGGCGGTGTGCACGTGCGGTCGTCTGCAAGCAGCCCGCGTGCTCTAAATCTCTTTGGGCGCCTTGTGCCTGCGTATGTGCCCCTATACTTCACGAATAACTCTTGCTTTAAGATACTGAGAGTGGATTCGAGCGAGTGGGGGAACATAAATCTGCGGCTGACACCCTCAGTGAAAGTCATTAGTCAGCCGTCACCGACCCTGGCCTTCTGCCATGTCACAAGAACCACCCCCCAACTCCCTCCTTTCTCTCTTTCTCTCTCTCTCTCTCTCTCGCTCTGTCGCTCAGTCTCTCTCTCTGCCATGTCACAGGAACCACCTCCAAGTCTTTCTCTGTCTCTTTCTTTCTCTCTGCCAACACCTCTCTCGTTCTCCTTCTTTCTGTCTGCCATTTTACAAGGACCAACTCCATTTCACTCTTTCTCTCTCTCTCTCTCTGTATGTCTCTCTCTCTCTATCTCTCTCTGCTTTATGAGGGCAGTCTTGCTAGCATAGCCTCATTCCTCTAATGGAGCCAATGAAATCAAGAGGATTCATGTTGATGCAGCCTGTAGAGGCGTGCACACACACACACACACCATTACTAACTAAATGGATATCAAGTAGTGGTTTGTTATTTATATTATATAAAATTATTAATGTATTCATTTTCTGCTTATTTTTTCCATGTTCAACTTTTTACCCATCTAACACGTCCAAGCGGAGGCACTACAAAAAGCTGTAGCGACGCCACACAGAGGAGGACTAAACCGATGTTCAAAGTAAGTAGGGAAAATATGTTTACCAAAGCACGACCCAATTCACTGTGACAGGGCAACTGAGGAGAAGGTAACACAGTGTGCCGCGGCGCAGTTCAGAAGATTTAAAAAGGTCCGTTTGTGCCTTCATTGAAGGTGATTGATGTTTTCGGCAGGCTGCGAGAAAGCGGGTGGCTCATCCACTGCTTTTTTTTTTTTTTTTTTTTCTCTTCAGAGGAGGGGGTGATCATTTTGGCAATTTTCGATTTGCAGAGGGAAGGATGCGACGTACAGCCGGCTGACAGTTATGCTTGAAAGTGTTGTGGCCATTATTTCATGTACTATGAAGAAATAACCGTGTCAAATCCTCATCTAAACCTGAAATCTAACTTGTGGCCCCTCTTAGCAGCGATGACTTGGGAGTAAAACATCTCCCAGAAGCCACCGATCAGTCTCTGGCATCTTCCTTGAGGGATGTTCTCCCACTCCTTCTGACAGAATTCGGCCAACTCAGTGAGGTTTGACGTCTCACATGGAGAGCCGCTTCAGGTCCTGACACAGAATCTTAATTGGATATAGGTCAGAACTTTGACTTGGCCGATTCCAAAAAACACTAAACTTCTTCTTCCTGAGTCATTCTTTGGTAGATTTGCTTGGGTTGTTGTTGTTTTTTTGATATGACTTGCTAACCTTCCTCAGACTGATGCTCTCTCGCTCCTCTCTTCCTGAGGTCCTCTGAGGTCTCCTTAAATCACAGCATAGTGTTTTTCTTTCACCTCAGTGATAACAGACTGAACTCCTCCCCGAACATCTGACCTCTGATTGGTTCACTTCATACCCAATTATTTACACTAATTCCCTGGAAGCTATTTTCATGTTTCTACATGCACAATTTCCTCTAAAAGCATGAAATTGATAGATATAGATCCTTTATTTCAGTTAAGAAAGGGTTAATTGAACAAGGGGTTCACAAACAAGCATGACTGTACGTGTGTTCTCTCTCATTTTTCCCCAGAAGGAATAATCCTCGTGGGATGCACATAATTGATTGCAGAGGTCAAACAGAATCGAAGACTGAGTCATTTCTGAATCCATTCAATTTGTGAGAAACGCGATGCTTTCATTGCACGTCCTTTGGCCTTTTGAGGAGAAATTCAGTTATTACATTCAACGCTCAGCAAGAAACTTAATTTTAAATTTAAATTTAACTGCTCAGTAAACATTAGTCAACTTTGTCACGCAGAATACAACTCAATTTTTATAATCTCCTTTTGGCATTTGACTTGTTGACACAAGACCCACCAATAAATGCTGCAGCTAAACAAGCCCCGGAGCTATGTAAACATGTACCTTTCTATTAGGCTTATATTTACGGCTGCAGGTGTTATTATGGGCTGTACTGTGGGTTTTTGTTCCGACTACACGAACGAGAGGTACTTCAGTCAGGCATTGACTGTACAATATATTTTATGTATTATAGCGGTTGGATAACGCTTTGTAGGAATTTACAGCACGCTTCTTTTTCAGATTGATGGCGACACTTTTCGGTGCCCTTGAAAATGGTTTCAAGGGCACTTCAATTGATGACAGTGATTTCATGCAATAACAACAATGCATCAAGACCTCCATAGTGTATAGTATAGAGTGTGTTACTCCTAGCATACATGGCATTCCTCGCGGCAATTTACCATTTAATGCCAGGCTCACAATGCATGACGTACAGACTTTCCACATAGGAAGCATGAAATGAAAAGCAAAGGTCAACATCGCTGTTTTCATATTTTGAGTACCATAAAATGTGCAATGACATGAGCCTGCAAACATGCATATCACACTCACACACACACCTTTGCAACCTGGTGCATCATAGCAACAGCGTGGCTGCAGAGGAGTATCAAATGAACAGCTCAGAGACTGGAGGCAGGTGAGAAGAAGGGAAACACAAGAAAGAAAGAAAGAAAGAAAGAAAGAAAGAAGAAAAAAAAAGCCAATGGAAATATCGCTCTCCTGTCCTTCCTCTCCCTTCCCTTTAGTCCTTTAATCGCCTTCACGGGCCACTGAACAATCACCACAAACACTGAATCAAGGCGACAGGGAGCAGCCGAAGTGCAAGTCAAAGAGCATGAGTATGTGGCTGGTTGACTGTCCATCGAGGCTATCTGTCTCTCTCTCTCTCGCTGTCTCTATTTCTGTCTGTCTCCCTCTTTCTAGTGTCCCTTCACCTCGCTTCTCCATATTTGGCCCTGTCGGTCTCAAAAAAAAAAAAAAATGTACTCCATCCGATGCCTGAGTCACGGGAAATGTGTCGCCGAACCGGTTTTACATAAACGTCCTGCTTTTGAGCGAGACCTTGCACCAATTCAGACAATCTTCTGAGAGATTAGAACTCCTAGGAAACCGAGAGAAAAAGCTGTAGGTTGATCTGCTCTGTTACCATGGACACGCTTTGCTTTTGATTTCGCAAGCCAGAGGTTGTTTTTGTTTTTTCCAGTGTGTGGGTATGCATGTATGTGCACACACATTACATGCACACGTCTTTCATTTGTGTAATTATATCATTAATCTGCAACCTCTCCCCCTTAGAAGACGAATTATCTCAGCGTGATAAACAAGCTGGGGAACATATTGTCTTTTGATGCCCGGCCATATTGTCCCAGCTCGGCGGTTGGAACATTTCTGCTTTGGTGCGGGGCGTGTGCGTCTTCATTGATTCAGAGGTGGGCCTCAGAGGGCCTCCAGTCTGTTCCCCGGACACCATGTAGCTAAGTGACACATTTGACACCATTACAGAGAGCTGGGAGAGGCTGGTGCTGCACGACGCGAGAGCTGTGAGGCGGAGAGCCAAGATTGCCTCCCTTTGATTTTAGGAACATCAAGGTTTCATCGTGTTTGCTAAGTGCAGTGTGTGTGTCATGACGTGCACGTGTTCGCACTGGTTATGCAGTCGTCGTGGCGGAGTCGCAGACACACACACATGCAGGCAAACAACACCTCAAGATATAAGCTGCAATCAGGTGTGAAATAGTCACTGAAGTGGAGCTCATTTCCCTCCTGCCACATAGATTTTTCTTTGTTGAAGTTGCTGTAAAGACCCTAGGCACACAATCAAAATGTAAAAAATAATAATAATAATAGCAAATTAATGGGATGTGATTTGAAATGTGTGAAAATTTCACTTTCCAACTAAAGTTCTGCAGGTCCGTTCAGAATTGCACGTACAAAAAACAGCCACCCAAAGAAAGAGGGTAACTAAGAAAATAACACACAATTGTCTAAATTGGTTCAAGGTCTCTGCATTCCCACTAAAAGGCAGGGCATCTATGCAAAACAAAAAAGGAAATTATTCTCAGCACGCCAGCTTCAGCGAGATATCTCCGTGACTCAGCATTGGATGGAGTAAATTTGGACCATTTCACGGCCCACAATCGCGATAAATAACTAAGTGGGACAAAGTTGAAGAAGCGGGGTGACCTTAATTGGCACGCAAGCACACACACACACACACACACACACATTTAGTCTGTCTTACTGTGCTTTTTTTTCATTATTACCTGTGACACATTAGTTACACACATTCATACCTATTGCAGTTCTACACTACAGCTAGATTATTCTGCTGGATCAGTTTCGATGCCCTGCTCAAGGGCGTCGAGAGGCTGGCTGGTACTTTGACTTCCCAGTCTCATTCCTCCGTAATCTTCCCTTGTCTCCCCGCTAAATAATTCTAACTTTTTTTTCCAGAGGCTTTTTAGTGCCAGCTCAGTGGTTTAATTTGACCAAATCCAACACTGATAGATCTGAGAGGGGGCTGGGTGAACAATTTAATGACCTCCACGCTAATGGCCCCAGTCACTAAGGAGCTACATTCATTTAAAAACCCAGGACCATAAATTCATTAAGTGCTGACTCCCAGCGCGGTCTTTATACACATCAGCTGTGTATCAAGCTAAACTAAAAGGTAAAAAAAACTCTTCAGAGCTGAGAATGTGGCTGATGGATAACAATTTGCCTTTGCGATGGTGAGAAGGAGGGCCTGGATTTCAGGGGGCCCTGTAATGGGGCACCGAGTGTGGGAAAAGGATTACTTGACCTGGAAAGGCAGTCAGTGTATCCATAATGGATGCCAACTGAGGGGCAATCATAGCAGACAAAAAAATTAGTCCCATCAGCACTTGGAGACTATGAAATATGAAAAACCGCCTTGAAAGAAGTCGGGGGTTTCTGATGGTTTAACAACCTCGGGGACTGTCTTAATGCCCAATAACGCCATTTGATGCCATTTCAGAATGTGGGAAAAAAATCCCCTGAATACCGCCTGTTGTTGTTCTTTTTGGTCTGTCAACTGACTGCATAGATGGAGTGCACAACATAGTTGGAAATGCAGATGTACAGCATGGCCAATTACTAGGCCCCCCTGCTGATATTCAGGAGGAAGGAAAAAAGGAGCTTCTTGGTATCGAATAATGATTCTCGGAAAAAATTATCACATGGGACCGCCAGACACATTGTTTGTTCCGTGTTGGTCGAGGTGCCTAATTCACAGGTTTTGGTTTAAAAAGCAAAAACATACACACACACACACACACACACACACACACACACACACACACACACACACACACACACACACACACACCTGCATAGTTTTTTTTATCTTGGTTGATCCTTGGATTCCAAACGTCTAGGATAAGGATTTATTTTTTTAAATGTGCATGAGGCTCTGTGCACGTTCTCAAGTGGGAAAGATTCCCTCGATAATTCATTCATCAACATGTGAAGGTAATAGCAGCAAAAGAAACGGAGCCTAATTATCAAAAGGATTTGTCTGACCATTCGCGGTTGGAAGGATTCCAACTCTAGTTTCCAACAGTTTGACTAATTAACGTCAGTTAAATGAGGTCCGCCATATTTTTTGAAAGGTAATTATATCGTTTTACGATTCACTGACCATTTGTCACCACTGAGTATAAATTAGTCCTTGTCTGCCTAATTGTGCTTCAGCATATTGGGCAAAATGTAGGGAGATGAAAGAAATGATCCCGGAGAGGAAAAGAAAAAAAGGGTTCTGTGGGAAGTTTTCGACATTAGGCTAAGGATGATATGCCCTGGGGTTAGAAGCAGCAAGTGGAAAGTAAAGTTCGACACTCATCCTATTAGAACTTGGATACATTGGTTTGTTAAGTTCTTCAACTGTGAGGTGCAATATGCACTGTGCTGTGCAAAAACCAGCCTTTCTCAGTTTCTAATCTTCCCATCATGCTGCTCAAAGCGTCTGACCCAAGAGGATCAAGTAGATTTTCTTGGGATAACATGAGACTGGTTTGACGTTATTGAAGGCCTAGCTGGACAACTGCTAAGAGAGAGATCTGATTGTTTTACTGATCCTTTCACCCTGTTTGGTGGTGGATAAGGGGTCTGCCCTCCAAACAGCAACCGACGCAGCTTCCAACATGGAGCCTGTAGTCTGTGATTCAAAATACAAAGCTTTATTGAATGTATGGTGGGCATGATGTTAAATTCTGATTGGGAGTCACTGATACCAAAATGTTGAAATCAACGATTTTAAAGGTGCATTAAGACAGATTTTTACAAAGTGGTAAGTGGCAAGTCGTCTTTGTTGCAGTAATGTAAAACAGTACCACTGAGGGACTCAAGGGGTCGCCAAAGCTGGCAAATTTCAAATTCTACTGATAGCAGATTTAATACCCCTTTAATATTATATACTAAAATATATTTAGTGTAAGGTCAGCATTTCAGCATTTTTTTTTATAGGTCAGGCCAGTTAATCCTAGATAAAATAAGCAACTATCTCTCAAATAATAATAATAATAATAATAATAAATAACTATGTATCGTGCATGTTTCAAACTTTTAAATCCAACAAAATAAACAACAAAAAATGAACAAAAAACCCCAAAAGTTATATATAATGCAATGGCATGTGGCCTGCAAGGTTACTGTAAATGGTTTTTTGACTGAATGGTGGATGTTTTCTATTTTCCAGGACATTTCAGCAGCGTCTTGACTGCATCACTGAATTCAATGTGTTGCACATGCTTTTTGTCAGCGGTTACCGTTTGTTGGAGGCCAGGACTCCAACACAAAACTCGGTGCAAGACACATCTTCAATCCTCTGGGGGCGAGGTCAATATTTCTCGCGGCCGTTGTCAGCTCTTTGATGTGACTCGGTGCCAGAATTATGGTAGGCATATAGGACTAGGAGGCTTTACTTCACTCTTGCCAGGCTGGGTGCCCATCAGACCAATGTCAAACCCCGATTACTGTCTCAGTATCAGCTGTCAAGATGTCAAAAGGCCTCTTAAGAGGGGCCTCTCGCAGAAGTGTTTTCTCACTTTTGTTCTGGTTCTTCTTTTCATTTATCAAGTCTCACTCCCTGCCAGAGCCGGATATGTGAAGATTGAAAGTCTTTGTGAATCTCTGACAGTGTCTGTCACTAGATCGCTTCGCGTCCCTTTTACCTGAACCACTTCTAACATGGAGTAATAGAAACTTGGGAAACTTAATGTTACAGCTGAGCGAGCTTTTGTTCCGAAGGTAAAGATAAATGACTTTCAGTGGGAGGGAAATAAATAAATAAATACGATAATAGCATGGACAAAAAAAGTGCTGTTTTTAAACACGTATGAAACACGGAATTGTTCTCATCCAAGAGTCCTTTACTTTTTACTTTTCTGTCTTTTCAGTTTGCACGTGTTTTCTGTTTCTTGTGCGCTCTGTTGTCTAGTCTGCTCGCTTTAATCTGTGACCACCACCGGGAAAGCTTAATTACCATTTGATGAGTTTGAGAACAAAGCTGCTGTGTTACAAGTTGAAAATTGGTTATCGGCTTCTGGTGCTGCTGCTATAATTTGGCCTTGGCTGTGTTCAATGTTTCAGTCCAAATTGTTCTGTCACTAGAGGTTGTGAAAGACGACCTCGACTGACACTGAAGGTCTCTAATTGTCTTATTCCTTTCCAGCGTTGAAATTCTGTGGATGGAGTCGGCTCGACGAGGGAAGGGGGGACATTCATCAACAACCAGTGCATGACAAAAGATGCCAATCGAGTCGGCGCCGGCCTGACACAAAGCTATTTACCTGTGAGAGATCTCTGTAAGACACGGGGACAAGCCAATGGACTACTTTACTCGATAAGGTCTCGGAAATCCACACGGCTGCCTGTCCAGGTGGATGCATCCTATCACAGCAACGATAATGCATTAGCAAATAATAGGGATGCTGCGGCATGAGCAAATAACTTGAGTGTCGGCAAATTACTGATGTGATTAGTGCATTGTCTCTATTGGTAGTTGAATGCTGACAGTCCATCGGTAGCTGTTTAAAAAGCTCTGAATTAAATGCACCCCGACCCGCAAGACATTCCCATCATGCAAAAAATGAAAATGAAAGAATTTTGTCTAACTTTCACTGACTACTCCCAATGTAAAGGCTCACAATATAAAAATACATTTATTTAATACTCAACATTAAAAACATTGAGTTTCGGCTCCCAAATGTGAACGAGATTGGACTTTACAGGCTATACAAGTCCTCGTGGCTGCAGCGGCATTGTGGGAAAAAAATGAGATCAAATAATAGAATGCATACCAAAAACATAAAAGGTATCCAAAAATATTTTTTTTAATGTTACACTAATGTATATAGGTCTTTAAATTCAGTACAAATAAAGGGGAAAAAATGATTGATAGTTGATTCTGGCTGTTTTTACATGCATACGCCGCAATTAAGTAACTGTTAAATCAGCTTTGCCATGCCCCTCAGGCTGTTTTACTCCTATAGAAAACAATTCCCGAGACGGATAATTTGGTCGGTAAGGTAATCCATTACTATGAATAAGAAGCCAACAATAGAACGCCAATATCAGGCTAGAAACTTTCTTTTGAAAGTTGCTCTGTTCATATTAATTCTCACATTCGGGAACACCGCAGGAGCCGAGACGAAAACAGGCGTCTTACTTCTGGTTTCTGCTTGGAACAAGAGGCAAGATCTGTCACCCAATCGCGAAAGTTACCGTCTGTCAATCACAACCCAGTCAACATACAAAGCGAGGCGCTTCCACCAGCTATAGCCCGGTAACGTAAATTAAAGCTAGATTTTACACAATTACGACTTTAATTTGCTGCCTTCTTCTTTGCTGGGTGTCACTTGTAATATTATGACAGCATTTGTTTCACAATTTTTACTAACCCTAGAAAAATAACATCAAAATGATAAAAGCACTGGAAAGCAATTTACAGTGGTTTAACACAGAAAGCAAAAAAAAAAAATCCAATCAAACTGGAATGCTCCTTTAAAAGAACACTCTAGTGCTTTTCTGAGTCCAGGCCCCTGGGGGACCGTACTGTAGCCAAGGTACTGTATGTATCCAATATGTTTCCATAGATCTGCACTATTTATCAACTTGCTCAATGCCAAAGTTTCCTCTAGGGGAAATCATTCTCTCCCGTCTCTAATTAACCTTAACTAGAGAATATAGCCTGTCTAGTCCAACCTCATTTTCCATTATGATGACAGCCTTGGTGGGAAATATTATTCACTAAGACTAATCACTATTAGCTACATAGGCAAAGCAATGCTACTTTCCTGCCCCTGATCTAGACTGCTGTTATTTGCACTGTTGAAGTTTTGTAGTGCTCAATGTTATGCGGAGGGGAAAAGGCAGGACGCTTCACAGCCCGTTGAAACAGCCGCTAAAGCCCTCTCATCACTACACTCTGCTTCCAGCTGGCTCAGACGAGACACTACTTGAGGCATCATCACTCATAAGATATTGAAAGTAAAAGACACGTTGAGTTGCGGCAATGTATAATACGTATACCACAATGGCGGCTGGAAGGCAAAGCTCACCTTACAGTTTATCTAAATTGGATTTGTATTGATTTTAGCATTCCCTCCGGTAGTGTCATCACAATGAGCCTAGCCTGACTAGCCTCGGAAAAATATAAAACCTAAACGGCTTGCAAAAGTACACGATCCCGTCTTCAAAAATATCGGCATTTTGTGGGCAGATGACTTAATATAGCTAGTAGTCAAGGATCTACACTCCTTTGTCAAAGGTATTATACATGTTTGCAATCATTTTATTTTGAAAGGTCTCTTTTTTCAAACAGTTTATAACTTTCTTTGGAATGAAATTCTTTGTAGATATCCAGTATATATATATATTTTCTTCTTTTCTTCGAATTTCCCCCTGGTCCCCTTTGTGTTGATAATAAGAGTGGAAAAGCAGCATTGTGTTGACTCTCCATGTCTCTCTGGAGCAGAGGGCGAACACGACACCAAAGCCGTCTAATGCTTTCTGCACTCTGGTTAGTGTGTGCCACCCCAGTCAACCGGTCGACGCTTTTATTTGTGATGAAAAGGTCATCCGAGTCACCGTCTCTAATGATGGCAGATACCCAGAGCAAACTGAGCGCGGGTGACGCAGCTCATGTCTGAATCACATCATTCGATCATGGAAACTATCATCTCTAGAAAGGTCTGTAGGCGTTAGGCTGACAACACCATAGGTGGTTTGTCCTTTGGTCCACTGCGAGTTAGCTCAGCTATTCTTGTTGCCATTGTTGTTGCTGCTGTTAATATCATCGGCAAATGGGATGGAACTATTTTTTTCTAACCAGTTTACAGTCGTACAGTTGCTTCATCAACGCTGTCGTCTTCTACTGTTGACCTTTGCTTTGCTCAAGGGCACCTCGACAGAAGTTGTTGATGAACGGGAGAGCATTGCACACAGATTTCAAAGCCGCCCAACTAGACAATACTTTTCTGTACAAAATGCATTCCCATTTTGTCAGCCTGAATCACAAAGTGGGGCTGCACAGAGTAGAGCATCACATCCCAGCTAATTGATTAGAGATTTGCCCTACATGCCCAAATTAAATGATGGTGTCGGATTGGTGTACCCAGAGGAAGTGACGAATCGAAACTCAAGAGTCAAATACAAAACTGTCTCCTAAAGCGTTGATATCATGATTTCTGTGTATTGAAGTTCAGATTCGTGCAGCGTTGCCTAGTGTAACCTTTATTTCAGGTACTGTCTCCCATGCTTCCATGTTTCCGACACGTACCATTTGAAATCTAGTCACGAGTCAGCATATCTTTGCATAGCCTTAGTATTAGCAAACGTCCCCCCAGTCAAGCCCTTTTCCTCTGTACTTAAGTGAGTTGAAAACATCCACTCCCCCAAGGCTTTAGCAATGACTCAGGTTGTTCAGGAGGAGCAGGAGACAATGGCTTCTGAAACTAAATGCATATTGATGTGAATTATGGATACCCAGCCGGAGCCTCGAGTCTTCCTCATTCGGAATGGGAGAAAGCTTCTGTGAGGCGCCGTTGGATAGCTTTAAAGATGTTTCATATTTGTATTTGCGATGCATGGTTAAACATTTGCTCATGCCTGCTAAGGAGAGAGGACAAAAACATCCCGTAAAGTGTTTAGTCATCGGTGAATTGTTGCATCTAAAAATGCACAATGTTCTGTCCCAAAACAGACATTTTTTCCCGGCGTACTACAAATTGAGATTGTAAGATTATAGATTTAAATGTCAAACTAGTTTGTTGTTAAGTTGTACTCTAATCATAAAACATCTTCCAGCTCTATAAATAATGGCCAGATTGCTATTGTAGTTTTTTTTTTTACTATTGTAATATACTCATTGGAATTAAACAAGGACAGTGAAAAAATGAGAGGCACTTTCAGCTTGTTTACAAGGCAGCAAAGCCAACATTAACCTCTTCATCCATCCGGAGAGGCCTCTCGAAGAGGACTATACTTTGAATGACATGATCAAGCATCGGGTTCGTGAATGAACCATAAGGGGGCCTCGCAAGATGGTGGAAAAACCTGCTGCTACTCCTGCAACGGCGCATTAAAACCCGAGAAACGCAAGGCTGGAAAGAAAGAAAGAAGAGCGGAAGCAGGGAAGGAAAATGGCTTAGTTATCATTGACACGCTCCCGAGTACATGACTCTAATTAAGCAATGGCATAGCTGTTCTGTAATTACAGTTAATGGTTTCTGAGCATGACTCGGAAAACTAGTGGATCCTGTGTCCTCCATTGTGGGGAGCCGTTTTAATTGTAGGTGGTCACATACTGCAATAATTAGATATGGGTTATTGTCAGCTAATACCCTATTCATTAATCATACATTAGCCTATTAAGGGTAATACATTATTTAATGACTGGCAGTGGCTTATTGCAAGTGAACCCAAGGCCTGTAGCAGCAGTATCAAGAAAGAGACCTCAAAATGAGACAGAGATGTATTATTATTATTATTAGCATTTTGCTTTATTATTTCATCATTTTATCTGGGGAACAATGTATTATTATTTTCCCAGATAAAATGCTGAAATAATACAGCAAAAAAAAGTGCTGAGCAGATGCAGCGAGTCCGGATTTTAGGAAGGGAGGAATAACCCTCATTCGGCGGCGCTCTCACCCTATTTAAATTGCAAATATTATGAAAATACAAGCGTCAAATTAGCCGCCGCCGTCATTAAATTTGCTCCATGCAGTGTTAAACAACACAGCTAAGCGTTGTCCTTGGCACGCACGCCCTCATGTTTCAACGTGTAAGCTTCTGTTTAGCTAAATTTTCCTCGTGAGATTATCCGAGTGTGTGTGTGTGTGTGTGTGAGTGTGAGAGAGAGTGGAGAACTCATAGAAGTGTTTCACCAAGACAGTATGTACAGTATTACCCAGGGCAATTTATTCTAAATGCTATAGATGGAACAAAAGATACACTGTGACCATGGGAAGGAATAGACAGTGAAATTGAGCCTCTAATTGCAAATGAGAAAGTCAACAAGCACTCAAATATTTCTGCAGACAAAAAAAAAAAAAAAAGAGTTATTAACTGCGTCAAACTTTTGCCCTTGAGTTGTACATGGTGTGCGGAAAATGGAATAATATGTTCTATTAACCTCCAAACCCTTTTAGGGGTGGTGCAATTATTATTAATGATTATTGTTTTTTGCATCGCCACGTATTATAACGCTTATAATGGCTGAAAGTCCCATCAATGCATGTTTGATATGTAAAAATACCAATACCACCACTGCTGCAAATTTGTATTTCAATTTAATATAACCTAATGAAAAAATTCATCAAATTCAATATACTTGATGAATGTCCCCATGTCATGTAAGTTGTGTGTTTCAATGCAGCGTATTCGTGAAATGAGATGTAAGAGAGGGGGACATGTGCAAACAACCTTGACACATAAAAAAAACAAAGAAAAAAACACACTTCACTCAAAACAAAAATAAAGCAACCACTTCTAGTTGGCTCAAAATAATAGGAAACACGACCCTATGATAGATGTTGCATGCAGCGGAAGACAGCAATTTAATGTTCTCACTATTTACTGAGATGGAAGGGAAAGATTCATATATCTTTGATTAATTAATGGCATAAGCCAAGGTTGCTTACAGCCTTTCAATTATCCAAAAACAGGAAGTATATAGTCACTGAAAATCCCCGCAACTTCTTATATTCAAGCTCTTAACAGAAAGTAGTGATGTTGAATCAGTTGAAGTGTTGAACATAATGATTGCAAATGATATAAGCTATCATCTTTACCAGAGTGTTATCGTGTTTCATATTGATTCAACACAATTCTCTAGGGTGACTACCAAGTTTGTATGATCTTTTCAACGCCAGTTAAAATTAAATATAAAACAAATGTGAAAATGAAAATAACTGTATACTGCAGAACAGGTCTGCTTGACTGGGCTGAGGTGGGTTCCCCGATTGCGATTGGTGTTTAAAATCCACAATGTATTTCATGCACAGTTTCGCGTTTCCCAAAGGATATCGTGAAGCGAAAATTTCAAGCGATACTAAGCGAACCCCGCCCAGCGTCAGTTTTAGATTAGATTAGTTTTCCAATAGTACAAGATGTTAAATTCTTATTGTCTGCAGTCATCCGCCGGTCATTGTTGTCGTGCTTTTATTTAGAAAAGAAAATGGAATTTCCGAATGTTGCACGGGGAATTAGTTTGAAATATGCTTTCATTCAACATGCAACACTAAATCAAAACTCCTCTGTTTTTTTAGAGTCAGTTTTACAATAGTACAAGATGTTAAATTCTTATTGTCTGCAGTCATCCACTGGTCATTGTTGTCGTGCTTTTATTTAGAAAAGAAAATGGAATTTCCGAATGTTGCACAGGGAATTATTTTGAAATATGCTTTCATTCAACATGCAACACTAAATCAAAACTCCTATGTTTTTTTTTAGAGTCTGTATCAAAAGCTGTAGCAGAATCAGCCATGCACAGCTTTTGTTAATGGTGTCACTGTCACCCTCCATGGAAGTCAACCCTTTTGGACAAATGACAAATCCAGTGGACTTCCATAATCCTTTTGTCACTCCGTAACTGAAATTCCTTTTCTAATTCTCAGCGGGTCTAACCCCATGGGTGCCGTTGAAAACATCCTTTCAAGACTCTATCCTCCTATCCTTTTCTATTACTTCTGGGGTTTTTTTTTTTAGGGGTGTGGTTTGTTGAAGGTTGTTTTTGTGTGTCCCTTTTTGATTTCTCCGACACCTCAGTGGTATCTTGAAATGGTGTCTCATGGCGACTGCAGATATAGTAATAGCTGGGGACAATATTATCAAAGTACTGTATAGCAACATTACACAAGATGTTCATTATTTCAAATACTGCACTGTGCAATCATCGGCAGGACTAAATGAGACTTTATGAGGCTTCCAGTATGTGTTAATTATAGTATAGCAAGTCTTCAAGTGTACTGAAATGATTGTGACTACATTGTCATTCTTTTCAATGAGGAACTAACCAAGAAAGGCCATTACATGCAATGTCATAACACTGTTTCTAACTGGGAGCAGATTAGTTCATGATTCATGTCCGTGGTCAATATTGCATCAGTGTCTCCACACGGTGTAGCAACAGTAGAATCGTTTGAATCGTGTGCCCACAGTAGCTTTCATTCAGCGTTTGGCAAAGTAAAGTGGGATGCTGGAATTATTATCAAATCCTACCTGGAAAATACTGGCGCACGAGTTCTGGCGCACGTGGTCGTCTGTTCTCACGGGGCATCCCATCTCGGCAAGACTTTTTCCCCGTTTTGTTTGCTTTGTTTATCACCTTTGCAACTTTTGTCTCATTTTCCTTTATCAGTTAAAGGCTTCCTCCCACAGCTGTGGCAGTAACCCCTCCCTAATCAGTTGACACTCTGAGTATTGATTCTGGGACGTCCCGGGCCCTGGGTATAGCAGCCTTAGTTGGGATGTTCTCCGTTATCACTCCCTTCATTCTGTCCTCGCTCCATTTGTTCGGCTTTCTTCCTTTCTTTCTTTCCCCTGTTTACCCTCTCACGCTGCGCTGCCATTGTACGGCATGTAATCTAATGGTCTAATAATATTGTGTGTAATCTAGTGACTGAGCATCTAATCTACTTAATTACATTTTGTGATGAATACATGTATGTTGCTTTCCCCAATAGTGCTAGTATTGATCGTGTAGCTGGAATCATATCACAATGGAGATCTACAGATGGATTCCGATAATAGCACAATTTAGTTTTCTCAAGTCGACCGTCTGGCAGGTGAATACAGGTGATATATATTTTGTCTCTTTAACGTCATTATGTTTGCCTGTCATCTTAATGACTATTGACAAATTGGTACTCAGGTGGCAGGTTGAAACAAAAAACAATTATTATAGAAAATAATTATTTGCAAGTACTACCTAAAAACTCACGGACACAAGCGCTTCCTGGTTCACAGAAGTGACTCCACTTCAAGTTTCCAATCATAAGCGAAGCAAGCGTTTTCAATTGGAAATACCGCTAGCATCTACTGGAGGCTGTTCCTCATCTCGCTGGTAAAATGTAGCCAGTTAAATCGTATTATATCTGGGGGCAGTGAAGCGCATCATCATTTGAATCCCATTTAAAAACAAGCAGACATGGCTTAATTGCAGCTTTAGTTCAAACAAAACAAAAAAAAAAAAAGAGAGAGACCCAATTTCTTCGCTGGCTTGAGGTCCCTCGGCGTTGCTGACAAAGCCTGCAATAGTTCTAAGGCATAGCGTCTTGACAATGGCAAACAAACAGAAAAGTGTTGATGTGAGGCAAAACAAAGAAAGCTGATTTGAAAGCGCTCATGCAAAAACACTGCGCTCCACATTACGGCTGTGGGTGTCAGTTGTAACCTATCAAAGTTATTATCTCCAGCAGGTTCCAAATATCTGAGCCACTTGGGGCCTGCCTGAGCTAAACCTGCAACACATTCAAATGTTAAAGCAACACTTACCAAGGGGCTGAATCCATAACCCTCTTCCCTTTTTTTTGGAACATTTTGAGACGTATTCAACTACTGTTTTGCCAAGATCTTTTTTTTTTGTCTCCACGTTTGAGACAAATGTGAGATATGGGAACCCTCGATTTTCAAGATTCACGAGCATTCTCTAGTTTTCATATCACTTCAGTTGCATTTTTGTTCTGTAAGCATAAATATGTAATGACTTTCTTGACATTAATTTCTATCCTAGCTACTTCCTTTCTCCTTCTTTCTGTCTCACCCCCTTTCTGTCTGTATCCTCCTCAGTTCCTTCATCTCTCCCTCACAACCACTAGCCTTCCGCTTCTCCTCTCATCTTTCCTCGTTCCATCTCCGTAACCCCCCCCCCCCCCCACCTTCCTCTCTTATTTTAGCAGCACTATGTAGCTCACACAGTCATTCCCTCCTCCTGTCCTTCCCGTCATTTGTCTTTCCATTCTCCCCAGACTTCCGTAGTTCCTTCCTCTATCTCCCTCTGTTTTTTTACTCTCCGTCTCCCCCTCTATCTCTTCCTCCCCCGTTCCCACCGTTTCTCCCTCTATCCCTCCCTCTTCATTTACAGACACGGTGTGGCTCCGACTTCTTTAAATAGCTTCTGATGCCTCCGGCAGGTTGAGACTGCAGTATGGCTCTGCTAATAAATGACAGTGAACAAATGTGAACGCTGAATCAATCGCATGCAGGTGACTGTGCACATACACAAATGTGCACACAGACTCACACAGGTGCATGCTCACACACGTGCCACATCATATCACGCAACATGGGTGCATTATTTTTGCAGAATAGTGACGTTTTTTTTTGCAATAAAGCCATTCACAAGAAAATACTGTGAAGGTGTGTGTGTGTTTACGTGCATCCAAGCTTGGCTGCCCCGCTAAACACAGGCCTGAGCATCAGGCACCAGACTCGGACGTGTGTGTGTGTCAAAAAAACATTGCCTGACAGATTCCCATGTGTGATGTTGTGACGGCTCAGTGGGTTAAGGTGCACTGTCATGTCGTTCCAACGTCACAAGGGTCGTCAGCCCATCTCTTCCATGTCTCATGCCAAAACCCCCATTGAACTCTCTGAAGAAGCAGAGCTGCGTTCAAGATCATCTTTAATCTTCACTATTTCCAGTCCATCTGTTGGATGGTCTATCAGCGCCTTTTTCCCCCTGATTCTATTCTATTCTATTCTATGCAGCCAGCTCGCAATAATGAATTGCAAAGTCCTAGTAATTTTGTACATTACTTCAGAGTCATTGCTTTGCATAATGAATACCCGCTAATACCTTTTTTTTTTTTTGGTTAAATCTCTACCAAGGATTAAAATGCTGTTATGCTGTTATGAATCACTGCAGAGCAATATTAGCATAGCGTATACATATTTTCTCACTGGAAGTCTTGGGATGGCAGCAGATATGGAAGAGTGTTGTGAAAGAGGGAGGCATGATAGAGAGAGAGAGGTAGAGGAGGCAGAAAGAGGTGTGCTGTCTTTGCTGTTGTTTCTCTGCCTCCTGCAGGAACAATACTTTGTCTAAAACGGTGCATCATCATCTCAGCGGTTCTCCTTTATTGGGTGAATATCTGACCCCATTTATCTTAAATGGAAACATGCATTTTTTTTGTCACAGAAATGTATTATTGTTATTGTTGTAGACCCGCCTTCAACCGGTGTCATCAATTACTCTTCATCCGCCCAGCTGAAGTGTCGTAAGCGAGACGCCGAATCCCAACCAGCTCCAGGGAGTGATCTGTATAACCGGTAGCCTATTGTATGTATCTGGACCAGTGCCGCCATGACCAATGCCTGTACATGTATTGTGTTTTTGGCAAATATTGTGGTTCATAAGAAATGAAGCGAGATCATGAAAACAATAAAAGACGCTACTCTCTCTTTGATCCGGTCCAGCTGACCCATTCGCCCGAGAAGTGTAAATAGCAGAAAAATAAGATGCCACGATGATGCAGTTGTTGGAATGTCTTTGTTGACAGATGCAACAGAACATATTTAACTCAATCCTGCAGCGCAGTCCACACTTAATGAGCGCGGATGCCTTGTATCATTATTGTTATCAGTCGTAGAAGTATTGTATGTGTGGTGTATTTATGAACCTCTTTCTGGACTTTTCCGGAACTGACTGAATTGAAATTAAATTGACCACAATTGAGAAAATACACGATAAAATAATACAGGGAAAAAAAAAAGAAATGTGGTAACAGACATGCATCCTTTGAGAAAGATTTTAGTTGTGTTCACTGTATAGATTGTACCTTCGACACTTAGACCCCCGGGGGGCATTGCTTCTGAACTATTAGGCTGTAATGCTGCAAATTGAAAAATAACTGTTAACATGAGCTGCCCTTGAATTGATCCCTGTCGGAGAGTATAAATAAAATAAAATCAATATTTGACATGCCAAAAATTGCACACGTATAATTTTTTTTTTTTTCCCCTAAGCATTCGCCCCAAGGGAAAATGACTTCCAATCCAGTACTGCCTCTGTTGACGGACCGATTGACAAGCCGTGGTGTCAATCATGCCTCCAGGTGACGCTGTTTGCAGGATGCAACCATAGCAAATTAGCATTTCTGTCAGAGGGTGTCAGATGGAGTACCTCGACACTGTTGGTTCTGCAGCTGTTGGGAATGTGATTAAAGCGGCTGCCAAGTAAACACAAAATAGCCTCATAAAAGAGACTACTACTGAATTACAAATGCATAACTCAAACAAATGACTCACAATCTTCTGTCCACACCGGCGAGCAAACAGTTCCGCGCACCGTCGTCAGCATTATTTTACGTTCCGTTTGAGTTACAACGTGCCTTATGGATCTAAATCTAGAGTCTGAGTGCCTTTTCTGGTATTGAAAGTCCACCTTGTTTGCAACTTTTATTTTGGAAATATCATTAGTGCAAATATCTGTTTGCTGTGAGTCCACACTGTGGCACTTTTAGGAAGTGGCGGCGGCGGCGGCATTGCGCCGGTTGACGTGCAAGCCGAATCCCGTTTCGTAACACAACTAAAGTCGCTCAGACAGCGGAGGGCTGCGGGGAGTCACTGCCATAAGCCTAATGACTGCTTACAAGTGACTGAGAGGCAGACAGCAAGATGCTCATCATTATCTGCGTCCACACACACACACACAAGCATGCCAACCTCCTTGCATGCAAGCATACACTCGCATCCACGCCCCCAATCCCCCGGAGTAGACACACACACACACACACATGTGCATGCACACAGACAATACACAAACATACATACATGTATTCGGAGTGCAGAGGCCGTGACGTATCTGGGTCCCTGCTGAAGGCGATGCTCATGGTGACTGATGTCAGGGGCCTACGCCTGGCTGGTCACTCTGAGAGCTTGAATGCTTTCTGTCTCCCTGTCTCTCTGTATCTGTTCTCTGGCCCCCCCCTCTCCCTCTCTGTGATCAGAGGTCATCGGTGGAACTGTCAGGCATTTACAGCATGCAATTTCACACAGAAGAATTGCTATACGGGGGTGGAGACAGACAGGAAAATGCACTGTTCTGCAACTCCGTCAGTCAATCAGCGAGACAGAGAGCTTCAACATGCAACTGTAAATCAGATACTTAAATGAGCATGCCCCTTAATTGCTATCTCTTCATGAGCATGTACATCATCAGCTCATTGGAAGTAATATGACATACAGCGGCTCAATTATCATGCTATCATTGAAATTGCTCAAAATTGAGTTCATAAGTTGACCTGCAAGTCAACTTATGCAACTTCCCTACACGCTAATGAGTGTAAGATTCAATGTGATGGATGTTTCCACATTGGAACAGTGGGTCACTTCAGAACTTCAAAAGAGATAGCGATTAAAAGTTATGAGAAACAAGAGAATACTGAGGATGTAACTATGACTATATTTCCACTTGAGGTGTCATATGTCATATTAACGTCATCAGAACGGCATGTGAGACAGTAACTCAGGCTAACTCCTCCAGTTAAGCAGAACTCGTATCAATCCGGTTCCTCCGCTAAATGAAACAAGGCTGATTTCTCGTTATTGGGTCGGCAGTAGCCCGAAGGTAAGAGAAGCAGGATTATGACTGCGATGCAGCCAGTGCAAATCCTCCGACCAGCTGGGAAAAGCTGCTAGGGAGGAAGTGAATAAGTAATGCTCTCCTCTTCCCTCACAAAAAAAAAACTGATGCTGATGTTCCCTTGAGTAAGGCACTTAACTGCAAACTGCTGCAGACTGTGACCGGACCGGCACCTCCCAGAAATGTGTGTGATTGAATTTTTGCATCACTAAAAAAATAAGCATGCTTGATAAAAAAAAAATAATAAAAACATTCCCTGGGTAAATTAATCATAAAAACAACAGAAAAAATGTTGCATATTTGTTTTCCAATTTCATAAATGGAGTCCACATGTGCCTCTGTGCCCAATTTCGATAGCGATCACGTAACCTTTTTAATACCGAAGTGAAGATGAACCCTCTAATCCCGATGAATGTGAGATTAACAACACGAGAGGATGTATTTTTATCATTTTGTGTTTTGACATGTTTTGACAGAGCAGCACCCCTGTATATACATTCAACATTACATTTCTATGTGCAGTAGCTGTGCTCAAAGAGAAAATCTTAAGAGTTGAATAGCGTTACCTGCCACCGTATTCTGCTGTTGTGACAACAGAGGGTATTTTAAGACCGAGGTAAGTCCACCAACTGATGTGCGCATGAATGTACATTTCCATCAAGCCACATGTCAATCAATGTAACCTAGATACGCGGCTCGAGCTGACCTTGGTTCATACTGCGCATCACTTCAATGCATACCAGTCAGTGACATTGATGCCCTGATAACCAACATCTGCATCACGGCACGCTCTCGTAGATAAAAGCTTGACAGCAACCCCTGTCAATTCTCATCGCCGATCTCCTAGTATTCCAGTGTGCTCAGGCATAGTGAACATACTGAACATGTTCAAAGAGAACAATCTAAATAGGGTTTTTTCTTTTTCTTTTTTTTCGTTATTTATTGCATATTGCACAAGTACAATGTAAGAAACAAAGAGCGAGAGGGAGGCGTATTCTCCCCCAAAACACCTCAGATTCTCACATCCAAAGTTGTTCCAAGTAGTATTCCCTAAATGTCGTGAATTTGCTGGCGTTGACTCAATTGAATGGCGAACAAATGTAAACATCACATGCTATTTGGTGGATGTTTCTATCCAAAAGCGCCTTACAGTATCAGTGCCTACATTGGGCCCCAGTGGGAATTAAATCCCTAACCCTAATAGCGGGGCTATGCTAATCTCACTGGGCTGCAGGGCCACAACAAGGCAGAAACATTAGTAAAATAAAACAAAAATGGATAATGGCTTCATAATGGATTAAAAAAACTAATCCACATTGCACCGGGACGACAATGTTCTCTGAGGCAGCGCTGTTAAGAGGGATGTGGATATGAGGCTCTGAGGGGAATACATCATTAACAATAATATATATATATTTTTTTTAAAAAGCACATTGCATATGTGCCTTATCTTTTGTCTGTTCTTTATTAATTGAAAACCGCATGGCACACGAGAACAGAACGTATTTGTAATCTGAAACATATTGTGTAATCCTCAATTCTGGGCAAGTTCAGACATTCATATTTCTCAAAAACACTCTTTCAGGCAGCCAATTCTGATGAAATCTTCATTTCAGATTCACTGCTGGCAGAGTGGGTAGCACAACATTCTCGCTTCTTTACCCTTGAAGGAGACTGGGCAGTTGACAGCTGAGATAAAGTCACTTCATTTGATAGATTTTCTTTCCCTTTTCAGATGCTTCTTTTTTTATCACCATCTGTAATAACGGACTGGAGGTGTGTAAATGTTAAACAACGTCTGCTTGTGGATTGTTATAAGTGTTTGCTTCAAGTGTTATTAGAACACCAACCCGTCTGCCGGTCTTGGCCACGTGACGCCGTTACACAACCGTTCTCAGTAAAAAGCCTTGATTTTTGTCTGCATACCCACAGGGCTGTTCAGAGATTCTGACTGCAAACCTCTGGGTCTCGACTTGAAGGCGTTCATCAGCGTTTGCACAACGTGAAATTTGCAAATGGTGTGCTTTGTAATGGAGGCCAAGCAGCGCTGTACTATAGTTAGATTTGTTCACAGAGTGCACATCATTCTTTGAGTCATTTATAGGAGCTGACAATATAAGCCTTAACTAGCTGCACACTGTCTATTGCAGGCACTACCACTGCTGTGCTTTATAGCTGTAAGCACTAAATTAACAGCATGCAAGCATTCTCCCTTTTTTTGCGGAAATATTCTCTCTGGACTTCCTCTGATTTAAAGCTGCTATCTGGCCACATAAATTTTAGGCACATTCACTTAGAGTTGGGCAAGACTTGGTGAAATAACCATTTTTTAAATTGCCGTAATTCAAACTACGTGTCTGTTTGACTGCAGTGGTTGCAGAAAAAATACATGTAAACAACTCTTTTACAATTTCCATGTGTATATCTCATTTTTAGTGATTTAGTTATCACATGCTGACAGTTGCTGCAAACACCTGCCTGTCCACTTGAATGACAAAGTGTCATAAATGCATCAAAACATAGATGAAGCCAGTATTAGGGCAACAATGGTTGTCCTAATACTGATGATGATTGACATAATGAATGATAGGGTTGTGGATGACTCGCAATAACTGAACGATTACTTCACTTACTCACTTTCCAGCCAAATGAAGTATTATTATTACAGTTTTTTTGGCATGGTGATATATTACCTCTTCACTAGACATTTCTGTTGGAACAACTTACAAGATATTGGACATTATCGGAATAAAATGTTGGGTGCCACTAGTCTTGGCCGAACGGTAAATTCCATTGATGCGGTTGCAATTCCTACCGATTGCTGATAGAGATCGGTAGAGGTCGTAGATGAATTAATGCCTCTTTAACCAACAAAAACTGAGAAGCTGGCAGACCGACGTGGGTCTCATCCTGATCAAACAGAACTGGTATTACTTTTAATACCGCTATGCTATGAAAATAGCTATGAAAGCAGAGGAATGACGTCAAAAAAGTACTTTATAGCTGCATTCATCTGGGGAAAGTTTACTGAGCAGCATGTTTTGTAATGATGGTCTAATTTTTAGGTCACGACAAGACAGGAAATCACTAGCTGTTTATTTAACCTAGAAGCAGTATGGAGAGAAATTAGGAGAGAACATTTCTAAAGCTAATGTTACTGCAGCTATGAATATCAATTTAGTTCCAAAGCTTATTTTTTTTGCTATTTTATTCCTTCAACTCTCTCCCTCTTTTCTTCGCTCCCATAGCCCCCTCTCACCCTTGGCTCATTTCCAAAATTGGCAAAGTAGCCTGAAGTGGTGCTCTAAACTCAGCATAATCACAGTTCAGTGATGTATTAACTGTCAATACAATCAACTCCAGCACAAAATCAACAGCTCATCAGGAAAAAAAAAAAAAAAGCAACAGCCAGACATATAAACCATCGGAAAATCAGAATCCACATAAAACAATTGCAATCCAATCATCATAAAATGGAATTAGGTGAATGATAAAGACCAGGGTATCACAGCAACCATGGAGCAAGAACGCTCAGAAGGAGGGAGTATTTAGAGGGTGAAAAGGCTCAAGGCAGGTATACACGATTGGCAGAAAAATTACTTCACGCTGGCTGAGCCATTGTGGAGGGCAGCACCTGGAGGGCAGCGCTACCTGTGGAGTCGCGCATCGCTCACGACTGCCAACGCGTTGCTGCTCTCCCGAATTCACATTAGTTGAACTTTGACCCAGTGTTTCCCGCTGACCTGTCAAAGCAATCCCGCTCATATCACAACTTCATGTGACACAAACGTCAGCGTACGAAGATGGAGGAGAAACCCATTGCGTGTGTCCGAGTGTGGAAGAAAAACACTATGCTGTGATCTAAGGAGACCTCAGAGGACCTCAGGAAGAGAGGAGTGAGAGAGCATCAGTCTGAGGAAGGTCAGAAAGTCATATCAAACTGAGTTCATCAAGCCACTGTGAGACAAATACACATGTAGAAAATTTAACACGACAGACTCTGACTAGAAGTGGACGTCCTTCTAAAATATCAGCAAGTACAGCAACTAGTAAAAAAACAACACAAGAATAACATCCAGAGATCCTCCATTGCTGAATCTGATGTCATTGTGCATCTGTCAACAAGAAGAAGACTAAATAGAAATGTCATTCATTCAAGGATAGTCAGGAAGAACCTCTCTTGTCTAAAAAGAACAAAGCTGCCTGTCTTCAGTTTGCCAGAGACCAGCTGGACAAACCTGAAGATGTCTGGAAGTCTGTTCTCTGGACAGAAAATTGAACTGTTTGATCTCAAAATACCCTCATCCCTTCGGTCAAGCATGGTGGTGGAGTGTCTGAGGTTGTTTTTCTTTCCTCTGGACCTGGACGACTCAACCTCATTAAGAGAACCATAGTTTCTGAGGGAAACCAGAGAATTCATGAACACAACGTCAGGCCTCAGATCCTCAGCATTCGAGCACATCTACCAAAGAGGTCTCAGGAAGAAGAAGTTTAGTGTTTTGGATCGGTTAAAGTCCTGACCTAAATCAAATTGAACTGAAGCGTCTGTTCTTGTGAGACCTCAAACCTCACTGAGTTGGTGGAGTTCTGTGAGGAGGAGTGGGAGGAAATCCCTGAGAGAAGATGCGAGAGACTGATCAGTGGTTCTAGGAGACTTTTGCTCAAATTATTGATTGAAGGGGTTCATACATTTTTGCACACAGGAACATCTGAGTTTCTCTTGAATAAACCATTTTTGTGAAATAAGATAAAAGTGTATTATTTGTTTGTGCATGTTCCTTATTGAAGATTTGAGGTTTAGGTAAGGATTTTATGAGGTTATTCCTCTGTAATATATAAATAATGATGCCCATCCCCTGTAGGGTTCACGAACCTTCAAGGCATGACGGTACCTTTGGCATCTAGGAGTAGAAAAGGCACTTTAGCTAAACTGCAGAACACCCTGCTTTGAAATTGTACCCACTTCACTTGATGGACTTTTAACTTGATGCCACCAGCTCTATAAACGACCGGAAACTTCTATTGAATTTCCTCCTCACCCATCAACTCTCCATCAGAAAATCTCCGCGTGCGATGTTAAATCAGCAATTGTGGGATGCCGCTGATTTTTATATGCATGACGAGGAGATGAAAATAGCTGCGCAGGCCTGTCAGCATCCGTTTGAGGGAAAATTACAATTTAAAATGCTGCAGGACTCTGAATGGGGCCAGAGCTTAGATACATTATGTAACCCTCCGATTAATTTAGTTCATCTCGCAATTTTGCCCTCAAATCACTCGATTAACTTCAGTCAGAACGGAGTTGCCGTTGAAGTTGTTTTGAGATTCGCTAGAGGACTGAGAAAGAGTTGATAGTCTATCGTCGAGCGACACTTTGACAGCATCAAATGCTCACTGGATCCAAGGCGCCCTCTTGATCACTGTCTCATAGCCACATTATCCCAACTTTTTATCTGCTCTCAAGGAGTCCGTAAAGAGATGCTGTAATCTTCTCAGCCCATCTGAAGAGGGACTTCTCAAAAGGTGATTGCAGTGCCGGAGGGCTTTATCTTCAGCCCAGTACTGATCAGCGGTAGAAGTCTAAATATGTCATTCAATTAGACGACTAGTGATTTTTCATTAATGTATCATGTTCAGCTGAGTTAAATAAGTCTTTGTAATGGCTTTATTTAATGCTTGAGGATCATGTTGAGAGAAAAAATTAAATGGATAGCTTCTCCCCAAGAATCCCCACCCCCTTTTGGAGTTCAGACAGGCTAATGCACATCCTCAAAACAAATGAAAATGCCAACTCAAACTCTACATGTGGCGAAGCTGTTTGAAAAGAGCCCAATTATGAGAATGGTAACTGATATGGAGGAGAGTACGGTTAGGGTCAATTTACTTCCCATTCAATCCATTCATGGAAATTGAAAGTGGCATTCGGTTTCTTTTTGTCTCTGTTGACTAGATAAGTGGCAAAAGTGTCTCAATCTTCTGATTGGGGGGGAAAAACATCTCTTGATCTGACTGAATTGAACGTCAACTGGCCCTATAACCACGCAAAAAGCAAGCAAAACAAATGTGTTTGCCGCTTTTTCTAAATGGAATTAAATATTGAAAACACTCATTATAATTGGACCCATCTCAGATTTCTATAAGTAACTTTGAAAGCATTTAATTTGTGGAGAGAAAAAAAACTCTGGTGATTGCATTCCCAAACTATCAACCATGTGGCTCACAAACAAGGGAATGTGAGAAATGTGATTTTGACAATATACAAAATGGAAAGCCATTTATGTCTCCGATGACACATCACTGTCATCGGAGACATAAATGGCTTAGGAATGTGTGGGCGGTATATTAGCAATCTTTGTGCAGTATGTACAGATCTACAGTATTTATCATCACTATTATTATTAGATCTGTACCATCAGAGCCGATGAGAGCGGTGGTGGAAAATACTTGATGTACGACATTGCCCAGATGTAATATCTTCGTCTATTACCGCTTTCCTTGTTTGTACATCTGGTCTGTGTTGTGTGTAGCAAAATTCTCTTGTGTGGTCGTAAAATTACTTTGACTTTATGAATTATTTACTTGACTACATGATAACGAAAGAGAGAGATTGGAAGGATAACCGTGAGAGAGCTTGCAATTCTTCTGTGCTTCCCGAGATTTGAAACCCTGAAGCCGAGGACGTCACTGCTGAACACTTAAAAATTGAAAAACTTAGGTACAATAAGTGCCCGTGTTATGTATACAGACACATTTGATATAACTCCTACTGTGATTGTATACACTCAGTGTGCCACTGGGCCATGCTCGGCTCCAGAGATCGCAGTGAGTGAGAGAGAGAAGGTGAGCGCATTCATTCTCTCCATGCCTGCAGTGGAAAGTCTGGATCAATACTAGGGAGAGCTGCATCAGGCAAAAACTAATTGTGGAGGTGGAGGCTGGGCAATTCACCCATTCTTTAAAACATGAAGTTCATTTTCTGTACGGCAAGAGAGAGAAATGGAAACACGGAGACGCCGTGCGAAAAAAAAAAAGAAAAGCAAAGCACTGAATGTGCGATTGCCTCTCCGCCATGTCAGTGAAGAAGGATAGGTTTGCTGAGCTTGCTCTGGTTTCGTCCTTCATTTCAAAGGCACGTGGATTGCAGACTGTAGGTATGAAGTAAGTGTCTGTCTGTTTGGGTTAGCCCCGCGATGGACCTATGTTAAGTGTGGATAATACCCGAAGTATTACATACAAGATCATGAGCGGGAATCAAACCCATGACATTGAGTTTGTTGCTTTCTGAGCTGCCAGGTCATTACAGACAGGCTTTTTTGGATCTGGATCACTGATCACCAGGCATACTTGAGTTTGCAAGGTCCTTCCACAGGTCCCCATCAAGTCAACAGCACTCGGTTTAGTCGCAGGGATTATCGTGCGGTAGGTCTGAACATCATATACTTTCAAGCAATTTTCCGACGCCCAAACACACACACACGCACATAGGATAATAAAGTCAGGAAAGCACCCAATAAAGTGCAATAAAGGACTCTCTCAAGTTACATATGAGTGAATAATAGAGTTCTACCAGCATGCATAGCAATGTTTCTTCTAACACAATCACATCATCTGGGTCCCGTGGGGGTGGCGGGGGAAATGGCATAATCATCTGTAGACATTCAGCTATCGTAGCCTTCTCACTCTTGAATTGAATTTTCAGTATTGAGACTCAATTTGTCATATGAAATTGCTGTTTCATTAGATTCCAAGTGACCTCCCTTTGACTGCTGAGTGGACGAGAGGCAATGATGAAAACAATAGAGATTTCTTTTGTGTCCGCAGAGAAAGGTGGGGAAAAAAAGAGGCCTGGTCTGTTATGATTTGAAAAATATCGAGTGAATGAAATGCTGTTGGAAACTCTGCATTGTGTACGAAATGACACAATTTTTAAGTGATAAGAAGCATTACCTCTAAACGAGACCACTAACGCCCCTCCCAAGGTTTCTTCCATTTATTTTTCTTATGGTTTTTTTTTTCTTCTTGTCCCCTTGAGGGTCTAAGGATGTCATGTGTCATTTATTGTTTTCATAATGTGGGCGTTGTGAAGACATTTGAGACCGTAACTGTGATTAAGGGCCATACAAATACACTTAAATGGAATCCATCTCCTCAGTGTACCAGCTCTAACTTGCAATGCAATGCAAAATTTAAAAAAAATAATAATAATAATAATGATCACAAAACAGAAGTGAAAAAAATAGGATTCCAATCAAGGATCTTTCATTCCTTCCTGCCTGCCTCCTTGGACGAGGCCCCCCGGACATTTACTTATTCCTTCTCCCAGTCTGACCAATTGTTAATTTTCGGAACTGAAAAACAACAAGGACTCATTAACCTATGTTTTGGTCTACTGTTGTAGAGGTTTTTTTTTCTTTTCATGTTACTAAAGCACTGGGGGGGTGATTAGCTGGGCTAACTCTATAAACGTCCAATCAAGCAGGGTTGAGGTCAATTTAATTTCAATTGAATTATGAAAGCCAATTTTAATCAGGCCTCATATATGGAATGTGCCTTTACATGCAGCCTTTGGCATTCACTGATATACATTACATTGAGAAATATTTGCCCTTGGGCTCACAAAAGTCCAGTATCTCAATTGATATCGGGCGAGAAATTATCTAGACATCAAGACAGGTGATGTGATAAAAAGGACCAACTGCTTCCCCACAGTGCAAAATCACAGAGCGAATTAGATGTATGCAAACCAGATTCTCAGCAACGAAGTAGTTGATGTGTGCAACGTGACGGGGAGCGGCGTTCTCGTGCTCTGCACAGTCTTGTCCCGGGAGGTAATCAACAAATCTGTTCAGTGGCAAAGGGAAAGGAGGTGCTGCAAGAACATCCAAGAGAAGTCTTCGAAAACATCAGAGACCCACTGCTAAGAGCTGATTCTATTTTCTCTATCTAGCCTCCCTTTGTACTTCGACCACCCCTTTTCAACATTTGAAAGAGAAAATGAACGAGACAGAGAGAGAGACTCGAGAACCCGTGGCAAGACTTTTATCAGCGATGCCTTTTCAGTTTGTCTGCTGATCACCCGCTGACCTTGTCATTTCACTGTTTTGATGTCTCTCAACATGCCAGAGATGAGACTAAAGTCATCAACTCCTATGTGATCTTTCAAATTGATGACGATAATTCATTCACGGCTGTGTTCTTCACCCTGGTTTAGGTTCTCTTACTTACTTTCTCTTACTTGCTCTGTTGCAGGATGTTCTCTCAGGTTGTTCAAGACCTATAAAATCAGGTCTGAAATATCCCCCGTACCCGGGAAGTGAAGACATTACACCACAATGCATCGCAGCACACATCTCGGCCCTTTGTTGTAGCCACCCACGCTATACCTGAGCTGTTATTGTAAGCCTTTAAAATCTGACAGAAGCCTCTGGAGTGCTCATTTTCTCTTCAAAGGGTGTGATTTAAGATTATGTAAGAGTAAAGGTTTCATCCATTGTGCTTTGCAGTGAATGCTATAGATCCCGGTCTCTTTCATCCCGGTATGTGAACCCACTTGGTATGGCAAGTTGATGGAAGTGCACGACCGCAGGATGTTTTAATTGGTACATTTATACAATATAACAAGTTGTTCAAAGTATCTACTGTGTCATAACAACAGATTGCAGTTACTGTTATTGCGTGCACGCCTGTGACCGGCGCAAAAGGTGCGCATCAACCGAACATCGGACAGGTACATATGTGGCTTTCAGTTACGGTATACGTCCAAGGCCCAGAGGTCCACTCCGACAAATTAAACCAGAAGCCTTCGGTTATGTTCTGGTCGCTTTCTCCCCCACCTCACCTGAAGAGCAAAGGAAAATAGCACTCCGCTCACGTCCCACCACGAGGGCACAATTTTGCATTTTGCCCGCAGTGACAGGCTGAGAGGCTTGACCTCAGAGGGTGGCGACAGACATGCCCCCGCTGTCAAGCTAGCAAACTGGGTCTGATTGCTAACATGGCAGCCTGACTAGCAACAGCTCGTACCAATACGCGGTGACCTTAGAGCATCGACAAACAGAGCAGAGGTGTACACAACCCTAACAGGCAGTGATGTAGAAAGATTAGTGTACAAAGGGCTGGCCTGGTATCAGCGGCCTGGGTCTCTTAGTGTAAGAGTCTGTGACAGTCTACTCCCTATCACTGATTGGTATAACACAATAGGGAGTCAGGATGTACCCAGTTTGCTTTTACATTTGTTGCATTTGCTCTCCTAAACAGAAGAAGAACTGGGTAGTTAGCATGAGCAGTGATAGCCACCGTGGCCGAACAGACAAAGAAAAGAGCGCCACCTACAGAAACTCAAACCGACTCTCTGTATAACTAAGAGCCCAGGGAAATTGCATACAAACAGCTCCGATCTCATTTGAAAGGAACAACAAATATCCCAATGATAAAATGAATAACTCGGAGCATTTTAAACGCCTGGGGGGGAGAAAGCCAAACACTTTAATTCTAAGAGAAATACTGTTTGTGCGTGACTCATGGAAAAGCATTACACTGTTGGGAACCAATTCAAATAATGTGATTGAACTTTGGGGGAGAGAATTGGAAGATATCGCCAAATTGGCTCTAGCGTTTGATATTCTCTTAGCATTTGAAGCTCCCAGCATGGTATGTCGCCTTTAAACTCGTCTTAAAAACTCTAACAGATGACCGTGTAAGGGACTGGAGTTGAAAACGATTTTCAAATATGGTCCACTGCAGGCATCTGGTCAAGTGCTTCCTAGATCTCAGCTTTTTTTTTTTTTTTGCTTTTTTCCTTCCAATAGATAAACTCTCTTTATCTCTCTGCAGCATTTCAAAATGATGACTGTATCATTTCCTCAACAAATGTGTTCTATAAAGGAAGCCATGATAGTTGCCAGATTCTGAATTAGAAAAAGAGTTGGACCTATCCATGGGCAGAATAATGGGAAACTGCACTGATAAATATTGAACATCCTCTAATGAAAGAAGATCAAAAAGCCTCGGCTGAAGACGAGCAGAGCCGACACATCTTCGCCATAAATAAAACATGAGATACTGCAGGCTCCTAGACTCCCAACCCAGATTTAATGAGAGGAAAAAATAACAAACACATATGGTGAGACATAACATTGCACTGCGCTCAGATTATCGCACAGTGGGGAAAACCGGTGAAGGAAAGCCTAACGATGGATTTGAAAACACAGTTATGAATGTGTTGGCTCCAGTATGAATTTGGCTCAGAATTTAGAACAGAAAACAGTACAGTAAATTCATTTGTTTTCTGAAAGCTGGGGTGTTTCTTACTGTCTTACCATTTTTGTCATCAAGATGCTGTGTGATGTTATTTCAGAGTGAGGTCTGCCAATATACAGTACAGTATGATGATGAAAAATAATGAATGTCTCTATGGATATGGCATATTGTTTTTTTTTCCTTTATCACTTTGAAAACTGTTTCTAGGAATTCCATGTTAGATGTATGTTGTTACTTTTATGGCTTATGAATGAACAAATGAATCAATCAGTCAATGGATAATAAATCCTCCATGATCCTCCAGGATCCAGTGCAGTGGATGCTGAAAAAAACAAATGTACAAACTGTCTATACAAAAGTATGATCTGTCCCTGAGATGCTTCAATAACACAGGAAATTATGATCTGGGTATGGATATTGTGATATATTACATCGTTGTTAGCTGTTGATGGAACTGAACGGGTGAAAAAAATCATTATCATTTCACTGTCCAAGTGTGAACTATATACACACACACACACACACACACACACACACACACACACACACAGACACACACAGTATATATATAGTATAAATAATGAGTACATGCATTGCAGAGACACTAAAGCAATGAGGGGGCGGCATGGTGGTTAGCACTGTCGCCTCATAGCAAGAAGGCCCAATGCATGCTGGGATTGACTCCAGCCCCACAAGTGACCCTGGCCAGGAATAAGCCGGTATAGAAAACAAAAATGTATGTATATATAAAAACACAAACACACATACCTATTAAGGAAGGTAGGTACATGCACATACACTCACACACCTATACGTGTGTGTGTGTGTAGTCGATAAGTGTCAGTCAGGTAAAGACTTCATGTCCTCTTTCAAGTGAAGACAAATAAAAAAAATATTTGTTTTGAAAGGAGAGGAAAAAGGACTGACGTGTGTGTGTGTGTGTGTGTGTGTGTGTGTGTGTGTGTGTGTGTGTTTGCCTGCATGTACTGACATCCCGTCAGGTCAGTGGACGATTATGTCAGGCGGTTCAATCAGACTGTAAATAAAGAGTGTCTCCTGTTGACAGCGTTGAGAGAGCTGGACTGCAGGTAATCACTCCGTTGACAGATATTGTAAGAGATTGAGACTTATAACAGAGTACTGTTTGGTCAGAATAAAATATGGCGGTGAAAGACAGTTTTACAAGAACTGACTGACATGTCCATTGCATTTCAAGGGTTGCTGGAAAGGGTCACGCTTGCTTCACTGGTACATTTAATCAAGATAAAATAAAAGCAGGAATTTAGTCTTGGAGATCAATGTGGAAAGTTGTATGTATTATATGGGCATCTTTTTTGACTTATTGTAAATTGCTAAGTATCATACATCTTACATAATAATTACACAATACATACAAGGATGGAATATAGGGTTGGCTTTAATCCCCCCCCTCCAGCGATCATGCCACACAAATGGTTTAAGCTGAACTGCATCCTGGCTTTTGTTCTTTCCACCACCAAAAAACAGTCACTGGAAGGTGCACAGATAGCACATTGAAGCATCTTGCAGGCCTCAGTGAATCAGAAAAAAAAGCTGTTTCAGCTCTATTTCTCTCCCTAATGCATGAAGCTTTCTTTCGACTCTATTTCTTTCTCTTATTTTCTCCAATTAATGTGTAAGAACACGTAAGAACACATCCATCCACCCGCTAGGAGTGCGTTCTATTTGTTCTCGAAGCCCTGATTCTTCACGTATGTGCAAGGCCCAGCATCCTCACGATAATGGCGAATTGGCCGATTCCCTTCAATGGTGCACCTCATAATGTGACAGCCCTAGATATCGCCATAATTATCTTCAATTTAACTGCATGCCAGTCATTGTCGTGTTGATTGATATGTACTCACCCAGAGCTACATCCTGAAAAGACACACATGTTTATGAAGCTGTCATTATGTTGTCTTAGTCACGATTGCCTATTGAATAATTTCCACACAGGCTGCCTGAATACCACGACAAGCAGATCTGAATCCATGTATTAGCAGGTACACTGACAAAATCAATCATACGAGCTGAGTGTCAAATAGTTTCACTGTGTTGCATGTATTGTGTCATTATTTGATGGACCCTGCTTGGCACACAGGACCAGTGAGATGAAATCTGCAACCTGAGCTGGATGAGTATTCTGGACCACCATTCTGTTCCACTACCTCCTTGCCATTTTGTTATACTAACAGCACTGCAGCACTAGCCAAACCCTCTGTGGCAAGCGGGGGCAGGGTCGAGCACTGGTTGGGAGGTGGAGAGAGAGCCAAGGAACTGCCCAATGAGGTGATGAACAGCCCTTCAACCCCCATTATCCGTCTCCTACATGGCGTTTGACTTTGAAAGTAGGAGGAGGAGAAATCTGCAACAACATGACTAAAAGGACTTTGTCATTGGGCCTAGGCAAACTCTAACCTATGCACTTGTGTTTCTTTTATTGAGTTGCTCCCAAAAAGTGAGATAAAGACTATTTGTTTGTTGCACCACCCCGTTGTCCTGTTATCTAGACCAACCATGTTCCACTGTGACCCAACCAAACATTGCAGCATCAGCTGCTGTGTTTGATTGGAATGAAAACCTGCATGCCTTTGTGTCATGATGGCACATGGTAGAGAAACACTGTTGTTTACGATACATATGAAACTGAGGAACACGGACAAACAAAAATGCCTCCGTTGGGGCACGTCCTCCAACAACGGGCCAGCAGGAGTCCCAACATCGAGCTCCTCAGCCTGCAATCACTGAAAAAGTGAAAGCGATTTGTCGGCTGCAGGCATCGTGTGCCCCTGCCCCAACTGTTGATTTTGCCTCTAGCTACCTCTCCAACCTCAACATGCCAAAGTGCGTGATCCTGAGGCATTTCTGAACATGTTCGAGAGGACGGGCGTGTAGTGTGCATGGCCAGACATGGACTGGGGCCCTGCTGGTGTCCCACAGTTTAGCAGCATCTCTTCAGTCGGACTACCGTCAGCAAAAGAGAGAGCGATTCTTAACTATCTGCTGACAGAGGACGTCATCTAGACCAGCGGTTTCCAATCATGTGCCATCGTGACTCAAGAGTATGCAGGTTTTCAGTGATTAATTACCCACTCTCAGGTTGAACTACTCAGTGAAATCAGATGGTTTTTGCTTGGAATTAAAATGCTATTGGGTCACGATGGTACAGCTTCGAGAAGCTCGCTATTGCCAATGAATAGGAGACATACAAAATTGTGCACTCCTAAATTCTGAACTCCTTTTAGGATTAATTTCCTATGGGGTTATACATACACACAGTAGTGTAACAAAGTATAACATCAAGTGTGGGACAAACCCCTCTCTTCGGTTTCAAACTAAATCACCCAAGGGCATAGGAACAGTATATGTGGAAGCTGAAATGCAGTGATATTGCAAAGAGACAATAAATAGTGTCTGTCAAAATGGGAGTTAATAAGTTCATCGCAGGTACAAGGATGGAAATAAGTCTGATAAGGTTAATTGAGGCAATTTTAAGTTTTAGCGGAATCTAAGAGCCAGTAAATAGGTGGAAGAAAAAATAATTACTTTACTCTTTGAACGCGGGCAACATTCCAATTAAAAGTGAAACAGGTTAACATAAAATTCCAATTATTCACATTTAGCAAAAAAGCAATTCATAATCAGTCTGCTGTATCTTTAATTGCTTGTCATATAGGTAAGAGGCAAACTATGTAATTTGTCATGTAAAATTATGGTCTGCCTCTGCAAATTACGGCGAAGGCTTCAGCACTATTTGTTTTCTCGTGGTCAAAGGGATGTGAATGGAGCTGGGCTGCTGCCAATCAAATGTCCTACGTTTTAAAAAAGGGGCCATTGAGGGACCATATTAATTAATGGAGTCACTAAATACGTGGGGGGGTGGTTAAAGGTGACTCCTAATACCCCTCGCACTTTCCACTGTATTAAACTGTCACTCAGCTGTATCTGCAAGCCCCGTGGTTCAATAATTACCCTTTTTACCGTAAACTCTATAGTAGTGTAAATACTAATACAGTACATCCTGATTCGAGGCTTTTTCCTTTACTGTAATACCTTGGCTGTAGGCCTTGTGGGTGGGCACAGTGTGTGGGTAGTAAATGGAAGGAAGAGCAAAAAGTAGGGCAGTTTAGAAACAGGCATGCAGGGTGACTCATCTCTTGAAGCAAGAGGAGCAATACCACCGGGCATCATGTTCAGAGAGAGGAGTCAAAACTGATCATTGAGGTATTACGAAGGCAGGTTAACTTTTGCACGGATCATTCGCCGCAAGAGAGCCGACTCCACGATACTCTTCTGCTATTTAATATTTCACCGTGCCCCCTCTCGCTCCATGAATATGAATCGACGAAGTGTCAACACTATTATATTTTAAGCCAATCTCACCTTGATGAAGGCAAATACCCGAGTTGGGAGATTGAAGGGGAGGATAGAATAGAATAGAACAGAACAGGAACAAGATTATTTTTAGCTGTGTCATTGAGGTAAGGCAAGAGGAACCCTTTGATCTCCGCTCTTGGAGCCAGAGCCAAGAGTTATAGCTATAGGTTCAGCCTCCTCCCACTTAGTGTTGTAGGTAACACTTTTATCGCCGATTTCCAAATGTCCTTGCAGCGGCGAGAGCAACCAGATATGCTCTTTCAATAATCTTCCCCTGGATATATATATCGGAGCAATAAAAGCTTGTGTAGCAGGTCGTTGCAGCTCACAATGACCTGCCGCTGTTCGAGGGCTCTGGAAACATGGAAACGGAGTGACCCCGGAGAGGCTCGGGTAAGGAAAGACATCATTTCACCCTCTGGCAGTTGTGTACAAGGCGTTACTGGCATATTTTCAGTATAGGTAAAACCAGTACAAATAGAATCTATGATCTTGTACATACACATATAATACAGTTCATTCAGTTATCAGTGTAAAATACATGCTTCTTCAACTTCAGCTGTCCTGGCAACACCTGCCATGTATTCTTTCCACCACTGTTTTCTCTCTTTTCTTTTTCCAGGCCCTTAATTTCAAGCTTGGCATTACCTACCGTCTTGCCCACTGCCAGCATCAAAGCCTTTCGACAGCAAGGTAAGGTTAGCGGGGGTGTGTTGATCTGGCTTGTTGTCTGCGCAGACAGTCGATTGGCCGACTGTGTTGTGGAAGTCAGACAAGCCGGTACATTCTTACATCACCCGATAGCTGCTGCTTTTTCATCAGTGTTGGATCGTTCCTTTAATTGCCGAGTGGCCTGCCGCTGCCCTTTTCCCTGGGTCCTGCTGGGCACTACCCGGGCACTGGGCCTGGGACAACTCATCGGAAATGTGGCGACTAAACTCTTGCCTCTGACTGGGCTGCTGTTTACCCGGCTGTGGCGCTGCACAAGGTGGTTTCCCTTATCATTCACACAGAAGCACAAAAGGCGTGATAATTGAGTTTTTCCTGATATTTTAAGATAAGAGAGGACGCGATCGCCAATTTTGGAAGTGTAAAGGAGAAGTACAATTACATATAACTGGCACATATTACAGGAAGTGCAGTAATAATTAGAGTAATTATGTGTATGAGTAATGCGTTAGCTTTTTTTATTTATTTAAAAGACCAACGCTGATTAGCACATGCACAAACATACACGGGCGCATCTCGCTCCAAATAGTAGAAAAATATTTCATCTCAAATTATGTCTAATGAACCACAAGAGCAAGAAAGGACTAATACACAAACTATTCTCCTGATGGAGGCTATTGATTGCAGTCCATTTAACATTTGGTTGCGTCAGACGAAAATGGATCAACTAATGCCGACCTGCGAGGAGAAGATAATAACCACAGAGCATCCCTTGATCCCTTATTTCGAGAATACAAATCCATTGTCAGGCGGAGCAAGTAGTTTGTCCAATTAAGGGAAAGAATATAACTGGGTCAAGGTCCAAAAGACACGGTAGAGGCATGATCACGTTAAGACAACAGGTTGCATTACAGTAGTAGTGGGTCTAAATTGGCCTCAACACATTCTCGCTCACTGTTCCCCCCTGGCCTTCTCTTTTTGAGATGTTTTACTTTCTGGCCACGGCTTAAGGGAATTAACCCGCTTTTGGTAAAACTTTGGCTAAGATGCGCAAGCTTGTTGTGACACCTAGATATTCTTGTAAATAGTGACGCAAAACTTGGTAAATCTCCCCTTTTTTTCCCCCCTCCCCTCTTTTACTACACGGAGGGATCATCCCACAAGCGTATACTGTAGAGCAAATGCACTTTTAAAAAAAGGGACTATTGAACTATAGCTCAGACAGCTAAACCCAACCAACTACAGCAGGCTTTTCTTCCCCTTCCATATGTTAAGCCCCTTCTCTTTAATAGAAGGTCTTTAATCCGGAGGCATGTTGTGCAAAGCTGTATGAAAAATCATGTTTAGGAGATTAGCATTGGAATCCTCGTTCTTCTCGCCAAAGCTTATCACTTGAGGTTTTTTTTGATGCATGCTGCGGGCACCGCTGACTCAAGGGTTTGTGTTTGTGTGTGTGTGTGTCTGTAGAGACCTACAACTGCCGCATTACTCAGCAGTTTGGGGCGTAGGCTGTTTTCCCCAAGCTGAGTGTGTATACAGTTCAGAGAGGCTCCCTGTGGATTTTCCTCTTTTTTCCCCTCACTATCACAATCTCCTTCACTCCCCTCCTCTCCAACTGTCTCCCTTCCCCTCTCTCTCTCTCTCAGCACAAAATACTACTTATCGAGGGGTAAACCGAGGTCTAAATTTGACCTCAGCTTTATTGATCGCAAAACGCACTCTTAAGTCATACATTCTGACCCTAAATACAGTCATTTTGATGATTGAAAAACAAACAAAAAAACTTTGAAATGATTTTAAATACTTTTCAAAGTGCTTAATTGATCTTGTTATAGCACCAGGAGAATGCATAATGAACCAAGACTCTTAGCCCTACGGAAAGCCCTTCCCCATCTGGCCCTCCATTCAGCCTGAAGTCTCCAGTGCACTGCAATGCAAAGAGGCTCATGCAAACAGCAGTGTAATTAATGTAGTTATCTTGAGAGGCGCGTTTAATTGATCGGGGACCTCGGTTTCTAAAACACATGCTATGAATAGCAACGCAACCCGGGAAAGGCATTAAGGGAGCCTGATTGAGTGGAGGAAGGGAGGCAGAAGACACTGTGCAATTCCAATGCTCTGGGACTGGTACTAACTTTTAATTGTTTTACAAGTTTCATTCCAAAATGAAATATTCACCATTTGAAACAACAAAACTCTGATGATGAGAAAGTATAATTTTGCCTCCACCACTAGCTTACTAGCTGGTAATCCTGGTACTTTTAGCTGCAGATTTGACCAAAATATTTCTTGATTGTTTTAGTTACATTTTAGCAATTGAGTCTATCGTCTGTGTTTCGTTGTAGTCAGCGAATAATGGTTGCAGTAGGCCAGCCAGGTTTCCCAGTTTTCAAAATCTGTCTGTAAGAATATGAGAAATGCACTGTGTGTGTCTGAATGCTCCTGTTGGGCAAACGGAAGCAAGATAGATGGTGAGAGGTTGGAGAATGTGCATTTACAGCAGCCTCTCTCTCTCAAGGTGAGACAAGACCAAATTTGAATTTATAGCGGCAACTCGGTCAGATTGATTGTCCATTAGTGTCTTAATAGATATTAATGTTGACACTTTAACATAGTCACTTTTAATTGAGGCCGTATGTTGTATAAAATATAGCTATTAACAAAGGAAGCTCTGGATACCATTAATACAGACAGACATACAGACACACACACATCAATAAACAATCTATCCAATAAGCTCATTGCTTTTGCTGAGATCGGTCCATGCTGCAGTGAAAGGGGAAATCTTTGCACTAGATACAAATTTTGAGCACTACCATTGATGCCAGGGTCCTATTATATATATTGGACTATGGATTGGTCTTCGTTCTTCCATCCAGTCATTTGTTTGTTGACACCACTTTCATTTAAGCGAAGGGGGCACTACATCCATCGTTTGTTCATGTGTCCATCATGTGCAATAGACATCACTGATCCAATTGTGAAAAAAAAAAAACTGGGAAAATTAAGTAAAATATATAAAAAAATGACACCATATAAAATTACACTGCACCAATGCACACTTTCACACTGTGCATATACGCTCTCAAGCCAATAGGAGCTCTGTATTACCATTGCAAAGATGCTTTAATTTTTAATATAACCTACTTGTTGTATTGTTATTTATATCCTGTCCTGTTGCAATTTCCCCACAGGAATCATGAAAGTTTTATATTGCTGTATCATACTGACTGGGCCAGGTAGGGCTCTGCAATTTAAAGTAACATTTTTTTTTTTTTAAAACTAACAAGCCATATCTCCACCTCTGTTAGTTTGATTGACCTATAATTGCTCCAAGGGCCATCAATGAATTTTACATTTCTTGAAAAACAGGTGTTTTCATTTGTTGACCAATCAACGCCAAAATTGGTACATAGCCTAAGAAGGCTGAGGCCCAGATTCACTAAAGATTGCATTGTGAGGGCAGTTTGTGCTGCAGTTTTTTTCCACCCAAGTTGCTTGAGCTAAGAGCACAGAATTTTCATCTCATTCACTGCAAATCAAATTGTAGTGCAAACAAGCCCTCAGACAGAGCAAGGCACGAGCACGTAGCCTCTTTCATCACCAAGTGCAAGTGCAAATTGTGTGCTTCAGCTTTGAAACTAATCCAACAAGACCGGCAACAAATGAGGAAATCATGCGGACATGCCCATGAAATGGGCTTGTCATTTTAGTGGCCTTTATTATTAGAGCCTGCTCTGGAGTATGCTATAGGATAAACTAGGTCTATGGCGATGACAAGCAGAAATAAACATTTCTCTGATTTAGAAATAAAGGTTTTAGTCACAGAAGTCCACAAGTATTTGAGAAAGCTCAATGATAGAGACGCACTGGAGACAATGGATACGAAGAAGAGACGAGCAAAAGACAAGATTTAGTTTTATCGTGTTACACAGTCGCAATTTGTGGAGGGCATCCGGTTGAACAACCATCAAACGAGGTGGATGACATGGTAGAACAAGCCCTCCAGCCAGAACAGGTGGTTGGAGTGGAGGGTAGTATAGACAACGTCGTCCCGTGTAACGAGAGGTAAGCTGATGGCTCATTAACCCTCTAAGTCAACCCTCTAAGGCTGTGGACACATTGTTTTACTTTTCAAAGTTCTGCCTGAGGTGACCGAGACATCCCAGGGTTTGATGCAGTGGCGGCTGGCCAATAGAGGGCGCTAGGGCGCCGCCCCACCACTCCCCACATCCTAGACTTCATTGAATAAGACTTTAAAAATCCTTTTTTTTTTTTTTTAAATGAGCGATGTAAATATTATATAGTTAGTGAGTAGAATGTATAATCTGCAATAAAATGTAGATTAAAATTGTTCTACGTTGTCTAAAGTTACTGCTAGGTCACGTATTTTCCGGCCTGGGGCGCAAAAATCTTTGCCCATTGACTCTCGTTATAAGTTGTACATGCGCAGTTCGCTCCTCTCAATACAAGAGATAGGAGCGCCCCACCAACGAACTGCGCATGTACAAACAGTATTTATCTGAATGCTGCTGATTTACACACCACCAACCACTGGTTGGCAGAAGAGAGCGAGGGGCTCGTGGTACATCTGACATAAAATGCGCCAGAATGAGACAATATACTCGGTCGTTTTCAAGGAGCTGGTTTAGTAGGAAGGCTTGGCTAACTGTATGTAGTGACACCAATGCTTTATTTTGCTTTCCCTGCACCCTTTTTCAAACGACAGGTCTCAGACCCAGCATGGAACCAGACAGGTTTGAATGATTTAAACCACATATCAGAAAAATCTAAAGCAAATGTTTGGGAAAGTAAACATAGCTGCTCAGCTTGATGAAGGCTACAGGATAGGGATCTGTAAGCATAATGAAGAGGTTGACAAAAACAGGCACATCCTGTCTAAAATAAACTGTCAAGTTCTGTGGTGCGATAGAGTCATTGAGAAATTTGCATCTCTCAAGGAGAGGAGGGCAAAATTTATGTACAAAAAGTTTAAGCCACAAGGTGGCAAAGTCATATGGCTTTGAGCCAGTTCACTCAGCGTTTTGATGGCACTGGGTATTTCAAATGTAATACCATATTAATTTATTTTTTTCTTAAATGTTATTTTCTATTAGGTCTTACTGTGTTCATAATTTTCTGCCATTGTCTCAGGGTTCTGTGTTGTCAGATTTCTGTTGCACTTATCGAGGCACTTTTCGGTTACTTTAGTCTTTCACCATTACATATTGTAGTATAAAAGATAATTATTATAAAGAATTTGCACTAATTGAAGTTCCTTAACTTACCTTAAGCACGTTTCATTACAACAAATGTTCATTCAGCTCAGCAAATACAAATAAAGGCCTTTTCATTTATTTAAATACACGATACCTTAGTACATGTTTGTTTGATTTTTGGTATAGCCCCCCCTGGAGAAAAATGCACCAGCCGCCACTGGTTTGATGGTGATGCTTAATTTAGTTCCTCCCAGCCGACACTGTCAGACCTGCCAGACCAGACGATGCCAAATCAGCTTACACAAGCTGACTTTGACCAGTAGCCATTTGAAGAATAGCATAGACATACAGCGCTGTCGAGTTAGGACTCAAACCAGCATTCTTAAACATAAGCCTTAAATGAACAGGCCGCGACATCAAATCGCACCTAATGCTCCGAGACACGTTTTTCTCTCCAGGTATGGAAGCAAGGCATGCGGGCACTATCGACCAGCCTTCACCAGTCGGTTAGCGTTACAGCTGGACTGAGCTGGAATATTTCAGGGTGGCAGTCAGTGTTTCAGATGAATCACCTCGGCCTGATAAGTGTGATGACCAGAATCGCCGCAGGCCTTGCAGTAACAGGAGCGGGTATAATGGAGTAACAACCTGACCGAACACCATGCAGGCCCAATTCTTTGCGTGTCCTCAGAAAAAAGGGAATCCACCACTGAACCCAGGGCAAAGAATCAATGAACTGGAACGAAAGCCTATGGCTAAACTGGGAGCTGTCCGAGGTGCTGAATGTAGTGCTATCCTATTGGGCATAGACCTGGGCATAGACCTAGCATGAAAATGTATAGATATTAGGCCCTTGTGCTCTTTGTGAGGTGTAATTACATTTTAAAAACGGCAGATCAAAGCAATTTGATAGTTTGACATGACACTGGTTTGGGATTGCTTGAATTATGAGAGGCCACTTCTTAAGTATAAAGCTGTACATGAACCAATTCAGCAGGGTTCAAAGCTAAGGCGTATCATTTGGCTAACAATTACAGCCCACAACAGTCTTGCATTTATGTGAATGATGAATTTATTTTTGTGCAGCTTAAGCATAAGACAGAAAACGGCAACGGCCAAATGAAGGGGTCAGATCATTTTATATGAAATGTTGAATGATATTTTAGCGGATTCTAGTGGAGCGGGATCTCCCTCATCATCATTACTCCCCCTGGTTATCAAGGCCCTCATTTTTTCAATGCTCAAGACAGCTATCAAACTGGCAAACTTTGCCGAGACTGTATAACAAAGCACCACCAGTGCAAAGTAGTAAATGCTAAAAGGTAAAACCACTTCCTGCATGGTGATGTAAGCGTGGTTGTACCTCCCCTCTGTCCAAGAGGTCACACACTGGTGTCATTAGGGCTGAAGGGTGTAACTACTGTCACAGATCCCTAGTATTTGGCACAAATGTTCATAATTATGTGTTGTGAGTGTGCTTCCTGTTTTCTGTAGATTTCATTTTCCCATGGTGGCACGAGAGCAATTTGAATGCAGTCAATACTCCCAACAACATTGGGGAAGGCAGTGTCTTGTTGGATGTGTGGAAACTGGATGCATTTGCCTCTTGGCACAGCTATGGCTGTGGGTGCGCACTTGACACACAGCGCTACTCACGGAGGCTTCAGAAACACCAGAGGCCCACGAGTGTTTGACATGTGCCAAGTGCAGTGAGCAATTTGACCAGCGCTGCATGTGATATCTGGGTTCAATGTCAACAGTTGTATGATCTAACGGCTGTTTAAAACAGTATCTGCAGATGATTTCGCTATCATTTCACTATCAGTTGACAGAGAGAGATTTCTAGGCCAGAATGCCCCCTGCCTTGCTGTAGATGACGCAGCAATGGCAGCCGTTCTGAAGGGCGGAAGTGATGTCTGTGCAAAGTAACAGTAATTTGGGTGAGTTGGTGTTGCACAGTGTTAGTGAATTGGGCAAAATCTCGATTTGCATGGCCTCCTACAAATAAATATTATATGAGCAAAATAATGGGATTTAGATAGAATTTACATATGCATGACCATGCCAGGCGCTAAAAGACTTTATTTATTTATTTATTTATTTTATCAGGCATGCCTTCCACTAGCATGGCATTCTGATTTAGTCACCTTGGCGATATAGCATGCGCCAGCGCTAAGTGAATCAGGGCCTGAGATACAATACAATACAATCCAGCTATATATATATATATATATATATATATATGTGTGTATGCATGTATGTAGCTGGAGGAGCTCATATAATATTTATTTGTAGAAGAGGCCATGCAAATTGAAATTTCACTTGATTCATATATAATATACATATACTCAACATATTATATTTCTACTACTATGGGGGAGTATTGCTGCTTGATTGTCATTTTTATTTGAACTGTTGATGCTGATGTCTGCCACAGAATCCACTTGCAAGGTGAATTAAGAACTCTCTCTGCCCTTCATTTTGTTTTGGTAAAAATGTGTACCTGCCGTACCCACCTGTTTTGTCTGTATGTGTACTATTCATGGTCCAAAATACGTTATTGTCGTAACTGAAATAATTTATAGACTGTGATGTTGAGTAATAGACTGTTGCCTGCTTGATCTTTGTCATATTACTTTCTCTTTTTTTTCCCATTTTTCACCGTTGTGTTTTGACGAGATAACACTGTTTCTTTGGCACAAACTGTCTGGTATGTGCTTTAGTGAGGCGAGTACGCCCATCTGTCTGTCTGTATGACTGGCTATCTCTATAATGATCTAATGAAAGAGCAACAGTAGAGAGTAGAGACACCTAAATGAAAACCCTTCCTGTTCAATGATAATGGACCAAAAGATGCAATGAATAGCTCTCCACGAGGAGAGAAAAATGCTGGAATGGCTACATTGATCCATGCTATTCATTGTTGTAATATTATTTTTTCCCATTACATTTCATAATGACCGATCTGAAAAGCCTCAGAATAATGGCTCACATTACTCTTTACTCTTTTCCAATTGAGCTTTTACGGCTTAGAATAGAGAACGCCCTTGGTTGTCGTGGCTTCATAGTTAGTTGATTGGAAAGTTTTCAGCAGCTCCCAATTTTGAGTATTACTTCATTGTTTTAATTACTGTACGGTATACTAGCTAGACCTTTAAAATAGCAAGGATTCAAGTGACAAAGATAGAATGCAAGCCTCTACCCAGAGACCCCCCTGCTTTTTGGGCTCCGTGACAGTGATGCATTGTGATGAGGTAATTAATATCGCAATGTCTCGATAATGCGTCTGCTACTCCTGATAAAAGTGAAAACATACGGCACCGAGCAGTTCCCCCCCCACACACACTGCGTGCTTAATTTCCCCCTTCCATAAAGTCCAAGTTCTGATATGAACAACAATGGCTGTCCATATCTCTCTTGTATATTTCAATTGCTTGTCTCTCAGACAAAGTCCCATTCATGTTACGATGTGTTTGGATCACAAAAAAAATGACTAGCTCACGCTTGAGTGTTAAATCTCATACAAGCAATAAAGAGAACTGCCAATTTAATATTCAGTACTGTAATTATGGAAAGCCAGCACAAATCAGTTAATTGATCAACGTCCAGTTACAGCTTTGCAGCTCATTTATTGCATTAGATTGTGTCCTTTGAGTCAAATTGACTGATTATGGTGATATTTTTCAGCTAAACACATATGATATAAACTAGACGAACTAGAAAGAGTCTAAAATCTTTTGAAAAATATGTAAGGGTGAATGCATTGGATACTGTTTTGAAGCAAACTCATCGTTTTTGGGTTTGTGTGATCCACAATGCCACAAGAAAACACTACAGATCTCAAGGCAGCCAATTAGAGCTGTGGTTCTCAACTGCTACGGCAAAGCCTGGCTACACTGAGTCAACTGAGGACACACCCTCATTAAAAAAAAAAGAGTTTGGTTTGAGCACCGCGGGTGCAAGGGTACATCGAGATTTTACTCACTGTCAAACCAAAAAAGTTTGCATTGATATCATCGGCTTTCATTTTGATCCTTTTTTTTCCCCCCTCCAGCAGTGGCCCGCGAATACAATCATGCAAGGCTTTGTGTATCTTTTTTTGAAGCAGTCAATACTTTGGTGTACCTTTTGAGGATTTTTTTTTATATGTGCCTCGATGCTAAAATGAAAACCATTGGAGTATAATGGCATGAGAGAATATGGGGGCAAAGAATGACAGAATTTCCTACAGGGACGACACTTATTATAGGATTTTTGTCATTTCATTTTCAATTCAATTACTTCGGGAAGTGGATTTAGCCGTTAAAAAAAAAAAAAAAAAAAAAAAGGTTCTTATGGCTAAATCCAATCCGAAAACAAATTATTGAGAATGAAGCCTCTGCCACTGTTACATGAATTGCAGTGCAGTTTGTATTTACATTTTGGGAACTGAGTGAATTGACCCTGATTCACTCAGATCAGCTACCTGTTAAGTTCCTGTTAAGCGGTAGTTCTACCGTCTGCATTTTTTTTCCAGTGTCAAATGGACAGTGTTATTGTGACACAGCGCACCCCTGAACATGACAGAAAAATATGAGACGTTGAGTACTCTGCAGGCTCCAAGATATGTTCGGCTAAGCGTGAGAATTTTCTATTTTCACCATGTGCTTTCCCCCCTGTTGCATGTTCTACATCTTACATTGCCTCGTGGGGATTATAGTACCACAAACACTACTTGTTCTCATATTGTTGTTGTCATATGAAAAGCTTGTAACTCCAATTTTGGTTATTTTCATGTTTTAAGCACATGGTCCTCTATGGATTGAGAAAAAAAATCTTTCACCCTTGGGCTCACAAAGGCCTTTAAAAAACAGATCGGATAAATTTGCCATTGCATGGTGGCAAGGCTGTTTTTTTTCTTTGTTATCCTCACAGCGATTTCTTGCCTGCAAGGTCTTCTATGTGTTCTGTACTATTTAAATGTGGCTTTCACACTTTATGCCTAAATGCTTATTGAATGATTTTATCTTCCTTTGAGCCTCACATGCACATCTCTATCAGATAAGTGTACATCTAAGACCTTGGCTAAGCCTGCATAAAGTCAATGTAATCTGAAGGGTGTATTATCAATAAGCGGGAGAAAAACCCATCAAGTTTCAGTGATGAATCAAGTCATGATGAATTTGCCTTGGATACTTATTCTCAAGCATGAGTCAAGGCACTAGGACTTTAACTAAGATATGAACTATGTGCATGTGATGAACCATCATTTGACTTGAATTTTCAGGTAGGAATACCATGAGGGCTTGGTAATTGGATCCAGCAAAGTAATAGTTTTCCTAGTGAACAGTCATTCTTGCAGGCTAAACAAATCTAGAGTACAGTTAACATTCTGGAAGGTTTAAAATACAAGAAAGCACTGTCGATAGCCTGACAGTGTAAAAGCTTTAAACCATGGTGCATAGTGGTCTGTGCAAAAAAAAAAACCCAAAAAACCGTGAGAATTAGCAGGAAGGTGACTGCAATCCCAATGCAGTGACATGTGAGAGATGCGAGATTGTTTTTTGCTTGCCCTCCTCCAGGGAGGTCAGAGGTCAGCTACGGCACGCACCCCTGCAGCTGGTAGGGATTCAGTGTCTTGCACAAGGACGCTTCAGCAGGGCGGATGCTTGCAACACAGTCAACGCTGTCAGTGTTAAAAATCAACACTATGCCAAGTCCACACCCATCAGAGTAAATTTAACATTTTTAAGCACCCATCGCAGAGCCGCATCAGCTCTGTCAACACTTGTCAGCTCCAAAGAACTGCGACCAAAAAAAACAACAAGCATAAACACTGGCGCAGTGGTGATATTTAACACTCTTGAGTTAAACTAACAGATGATTTTGCTGTGCACGTCTCCCTACTCGCTTTGCCGCCCTGCTGCCTAAATAATGTTATATGCATGAGTTTTACTTTGATGAACAGGTTTACCAGCCAAAACCACTTTCCATGCTAAAAATCATATGAGCCTGCAGGGGGGAAAGATGTACAGTTATCGTTACAAGCAGGCAACTCCAATCTATCTATTGTGTAGGTGTAGCCATTGTAGAAGTCCCACTTTTTACTGCATGCTTGCTGAACTACTGCTACAGTTTTGCCTCCATCACCCACGATAGGGTTTGGAAAAGTCTTTCATTTATTTTTTTTGCTGTCAGAAGTTACAAGTAATGGTCCAGTAGCTAGTTGGTTGAGGTGTGCATTCACACTAAGCATGTTTACATCATTTAAACAAACTAAAGCAGCATTTACTCCTTTAATTTGGCTTGTTTGGCCAGGCGAGAACAATGCCATTCGAATTTGGGTGCACAAAAAAAAAAATAACCGCAATGAGACGGCTGAAAATGCAGGTGCGGTTCGTTAGGAGTGAGAATGTAATCCCACCCCAAACCGCAAGGTCTTATGGGTCTAAGGAGTCAGATGTTGACATGTGATAGCAGCAGTTACTCATGCTAATATCTCCAACCTTGCAGGATGATAGGTTACCAAAACTCTAGCCAATGAACCAAATACAAAAATGCTTACTTTGCTTACTAAGTTTACTTTGTTGCATTTTTGTACTGTATCATATTTGGTTCGTTCACCATGGTTCAGACAAAACACAATTAACTGTACATGTGATCACACCCTGACAGATACCAGAGTTTTGTTAGAAGATACTAACTAGGTTTAACTGTATCGCGTTCGACAGTGTTACATCCCCAAAATTAGTCCAGGGGATGAAGGGAGTAACACGTAATATTAACCCGTGGACAAAGAAGCAAGGAGAACGGAAGTACATGAACAAACCGAGAATTTATCAACAACTTAAATAAAGGTTTACAAGAGACCTCAAAACATCAACTGAAAGCTACTTTCCAAAAAAGGAGGAAAGCGATAAATGAAACAACAAGTTAACACTTAAATTAAACTAGGGCTAAACACAACACTAATAAACACACTCCCCCTAAAAGGGAGCCAAAGTCAACGACCCTGGTACACCACACCTTGAGTTTAGCTGACTATCACAACCACCACACAGCTCGAAAGCTGCCGACTGGCCCACTGGCACCGTCTGTCTGTTCCTCCTGGTCTTTATCCTCCAGGCCCTGATGAGCAAGTGAGGTGGGTGCGCTCACTCACGCCATTACTACAGCGGTAGGAAGGGGGGAGGGTGGTAATCTGGGGAGAGACACAGGTGAGGACAGGAAGAAACACACACCACCACACTACGGCCGTAACAGACAGAGATTAGTCTGCTGTGCTAATGCAGGATAACTTCAAGATGAATGCATGAGGGTGGACTTCCACAATGGTTACAATTGCAACCAATGCTATACTGTTGTCCATGCCACAGCGACATGACCTGCAGAATATAAATATTGTCAAGATTTAAACACTTTTAAGTGGTGCGACGAGGCAAACTTGTTAGACGCCGGAAATGGGACCAGTGAAAAGCTGTGAGAGTGAGATAGCGTCAGGCGGACAACCTCGGTCCATCTGTGGTAACTAATTATGTCAGCACCAACAGCTAATTAGAAACGGAGGAAAAAATGCGGAAATGCCAGATGCTGTGTGCTCAGATCAATCAGCCTGGAATGTAAACATGTAGCTACTGCAAATTAGTGTCAATGCAGGCCTGTTTTTATTCTGCGTCTGTGTTGTTAACTTGCTGAGTTTTGGGTGGCACCCACGAGCTCAAGTGTCTCCGTTTACGAGAACGAGAGCTACCATTAGAAAAGCTGCAGGTACAATAATGGAGCCAAATCACAGGCTCAACAATCGAGAGCTTTCCACGTTCTTTTTTTTTTGGATCAATTGTGCAGAAAAGAGCGACAAGTAAGATTGCTTTTTTTTCGCCTGGCTACTATTATCCGAATAGAATCAGTACTGAACGTTTCCCCCATTAATCACTGCAGCAACCAAGTCATTCACACTTTCTCTTGCACATATGAATGCAGCAAAAACACACCCACACTGGAAACTATACCCACTGATATATGAGAACACAGTGCACACACACACACATTAACAGGAACTCACACAAGCTGACGAATACATACTTTCATGTATAGACACACACACACACACACGCTCCCCGCTGTGCAATTCAATTCCCCACTTTATCCCAGCTTGGTCAGAGTGGTCGAGAAGCTAATCCTGAGGTGTGTAGGTGGTGTAGAGGGAAGCAAGATACCGCAGCGCAATAACAGCCGACAGTCAGGTTCTGTTGAGACATCACAAACAACTGTTGTCACATCCTTTAAATGCACGCACAATATCATACAGCTTCTGATATTTTAGCTGTCCGACACTGTTTTTCGATTGGTGCCAGACTGGTGAGACTGGTTTTCTGTAGTGATTGGTGAGGCCAGCTGAGACTTTATTCAGCATAATGCACCAACACCTTGAATGATTTATAGACTTAAGATGAAGAACATTACTAGTCCATTTTCAGTTTTCCGGTGAGTGATGGATCCATCATTTCTAAAAACTGCAAGTTGCAGTTTTATGTGCATTCGGACTTAATGGCAGTAGAGGTTGTGTACTTTCAGGTAACTCTCCAAATTTTTAGAACTGACAAAAAAATATTTCATAACTGATTTATGTGAGGCTTCATGGCGACATCTTTATTGTTATCTGTGTTTCTAGAAGTGACACAGATTTCAGATCACACATTTGCTGACAGAGTGTTGATTGATTCCCTCTGCACTGCAAATGAGGGGTACTGGTGTTTTTCTCTGCTGCAATAACTGATCACGACAAATAAAAGACAACAAGAAGTTTTATTTCAAAGCAATGCTCGTAATGCGGAGAGTTGTGCTGCCTCAGGAAACATGAAATAATTACAACAAAGGAAGCTTAGGAACTTAGCTGAGGCAGCCGGTTCGGGCCAGCATACTGTGTGTGCGTGTGCATGTGTTTATACATGTTATGGTATCTAGAGGGTGATTTTTGGCCATGTGGATTGGTCTTTCATCCCTCATCCAGATGCCCCACTTGGCAAGAGACAAAAAAAACCTAACAACTCATTACCCTGTAAATATTGGAATGGAGCACAGCTTCTGCTCTACTGTGTATGTGTAGAGTGAATGCTCACATGTGCATGCCCACTAAACAGCCTCCTGTTTTTTGTTTGGCAAGAACCCTTTTTATTTGTAAGGGTTATTCCTCCAGATAAAATTGAGGTATCGTTGCTGACAAATAATGACAGAGAGGGATAAATAAATCGAGATAAGACCTCTGCTTTGAACAGAAGCACACAAGCGATAATGCAAAGGTCTTTCTGGAGCAAATTACTAAAAATACACTTTGTCTTATTCACTTTTGGGGAGAAAGATGTTCTCTTCTTGAAGGAGGAGGATTCAAATATGAATACCAAGATATTTCATGCAATCTATATTCTCTATGTGCGTCTTGTGACAATCAGACAAACATAAGATTTCACACTTGGGTACATTCAATAATCAAGACATGAATTACATTTGAGGCAACCGGATCTCTATCTCTCACGAAGAGAGTAGTGTCATCTGCCAGTTGTGAAATTTTGGATTCCCTTCCAAAGATCTTTAATAATAAACAGGTGCAATGAGACCTTGTTTCATAGAGTCATTTCACCTCTGTCTAAACATTCTTGAAACATTAAATGAATTGAATTTATCAGTTCCCAAAAGTGTTGGTAAAACTCCAAAACTAGTCCATCAGGTCCTGGCGATTTTTTATTTTTATAGAGTTCAAAGCGTGATTAATCTCTGAAGGAGATAAGGCCACAGACATTTTTGAATTGATACTCTATAATTGGAACATGTTGCTTATTTAAATCTCTTCAGATTCTGAAAGTATTTCTCTTTTGAATAGAGTTTCCAGTTTGCACATTAGATCCACTAATTTGATTTTGCTTAACTGTTTGAGTTCCTTTGATCGTCTAAAGTTCTAACCTTAAATTTAAACATTTACCATAAATTATCATATTTTGCCCCACAAGGGAGGATGAGCTCTGTTATTAAAGATTTAGCTTTTTTGTTAAAGACTGTATCCTATAATAATGAATTATTCAATTTCCAGTACCCACAAATTCCATTAGAGTTACGTCCAGTTTGCAGGTTCAAGGATATCATGAGATGGTCTGAGCAGAGAGGAGCAGAGAGATGGAGCAGAGAGATGAGTAACATCAGTACCATACTGTAAAATATCACGAGAGGTGAGAAAATCCTGGACTTTAAAGTTAATGACTTATTACTCCAAGTATAGGATCTTACATCTTGATTGAAGTATCGTCAAGTGTCGTCCATTACGGATACTATCAGAAAAAAAGTTTTGCCTTTCACGGTGACACCATCTTGGCCCCCTCTTCTGTTTCTATTTATTTTTACCAAACAAACCGTGAACGTAAAATGCATCACAGGAGGAAAGACCTACCTGTCACCGGATGCTCAGAGCAGCAAATGTAAAAGCTTTCACTATTTTGTTATTTCGATCAAGACCTGAGAGCAGCAAAACAGACATTTATTCGTATGAAAATGTCACGATTTGTACTAGAATGATTTCAGTCGGCGGCAGGTCAGTAGACAGTGAGAACCTTGTGGTACATTTGTACAAACATTAGGAAATGCTGAATTTCCCTGTGGAGAGGGGAAAGCAAAATAATTTCCCTACAGGGATCAATAAGGAATTTACTCTATATCCTTATCTATTTCCTTATTCCGCTATAGGAAACAACCCAGCTAAAAGGGCTAAAATTGAGAAAGGTGGTTATATTAACAGTCATAATTAACGATACAAACTTATACTTAGTTTGAGAACTTGTCTTTCACTGAAATCACTTGCACTGTACGCCCCTTATGAACAAACTGCAGACAGGCATTTGCTCATAGTAGCATGTTTACGGTCCCCCGGTGTGGGCTCAAATATAACAACTCATGTATTCCTGTATATGAAGGTTTTATGCGCTATGCCATAGTGATGATGCTTTTTTATGACAATGGTTTCCAAGACAAAATAACCCATGGTTATAGGTCGGTTCACTATATATAGTGATCTGACCTGCTATATATATATATATATATATCAAAAACACAAAAACAGAAATGTATTGATATGAAAATGTCTTGGATTATTACTTTTGTCTGCAAACAGGTGGTATATTAAGTTTCTCTCTCTTTTGAAGGTCAGTGTGGACGGGTTTCTATCAGTCACAGGAGTTAGAATCGGCCCATTCAGTCTATAAAACGGTGCTTTGATAATCCGCCTCTGTGGTTCCACCTGCCACTTGTCTTACTCTCCTCCAAGCAGACCGCTTGTCAAATATTGGCCCTAATTGAGGTGAGCTTCCATTATCTTTCTAGACACTTGATATGGCCTTGAAAGTGGAGACAAGCTTTCCACAATTAGATTAATGAAGTGTTCCTCACGGTTATGCACAGACACAGGCAGAAACACAGACACACATCAGACTTTGTTAAATAGCATTTCAAAATACTTTCCCTGGTTTGCCAGATGTGTGGTGTCTGTGTGTGTGGTATATACAGAGAGTACAGTACTGTGCAATTATGTAAAACACTAAAGAGCAATAAAGAGCAGTAATGTAAAACACTAATGCAGAAAAAAAAAGAAACATCTAAGACCAAATTCATATTAAAAAATGTAGGGTGCCTAAGACTTTTGCACAGTACTGTCTATTTTCTACATTTTTATGTGATGGACAATTTACCTGACACCATGTGGATGATGGGGTAAGCCCCACCCAACTGATGGTCTGTGCAGATTAAAACAAACACCGCTAATTATTTGCAAATATTATTTGAGCCGGGAAAGGTACACGCTGACAAACAAGCAGGAGAAAAGAGCACGGGCGTATAATGTAAATGTTTGCTAGCAACTTTGGATTTCGCTCTGACAACAGGCAAAATAGTGCCAGCACTGTGTGTAAACTTCGGATAAAATAGTTCTTGTCAGTGGGCTCCATCTGGGGTGTAACTTCCGGACCCCCTGCATAGGTGTCTTGCTCCAAAGACGAAGTAGGACGCATCCCGTCTTTAGTGAGGAAGCAAACTGATGCTAACTTTTTGTAAAGTCAGGATGACACACATACACACACAGATGCACACACACCCTGCGGGGGGGGGGCATGCTCAGAGGGCCCATGCAATCTGTTGCCATTCTGCTAGCATACTCCCCTTTCCCTCTGCTCTGCTCTGCAAGGCTTTGTTTTAACAATGCATTTTATTATACTTAGGCTCAATTAGATAGTATATATTAGGAGGGGGTCGAGGTATCGAAGTATCGAAGGATGGAACATGTTTGCTATTTACAACCAGACATCTTCAGGGTGCTAAACAAGTCCCAGACCACCAATAGCCAATGAGAGCCACGTTTACAGAGAGGTGAGGCAGACGTGTGATATTAATGATAATAATAATAATAATAATGAATTTAAATTAAAAACTTCATGAACTCATCGGGAGTCAGCAGGGTAAGAGAGAGAGACAAAAAGAAGAGAGACAAAGAGACAAAAAAATGAGTGAACTCTGTGTGTGTGTGTGTGTGTGTGTGTGTGTGTGTGTGTGTGTGTGTGTTCTAGTTCTGTCTCAAAGCCAATTGGGAGTGTAAGTGGCAGAGCATTCGACTGCAGAGCAAGAGGTCTCCTACACATGACATGGTTCCAAATTAATGAGGCGGCAGGGTAACCTAGTGGTCAGCGAGGTCGTCCCCCAATCAGTGGGCCCAGGTTCACCCATCCCTGTGAAGGTATCCTTGATCAAGATACTTCGTCCACTACCCGGTCCAGGGCGCCCCCACTAGCTGGCTGACCCTGCGGCCTAGCCCAGAGGGCAACAAGAGAATTTACCCCTGAGGGTAAAATTTCATCTTCACACTTTCATCTCTCCTTCATGTCAAAAGTAAACTTAGACCTTTTCTTTGTTTTGCTGTCATGGACCTCTCTCACGGGCGGGTTTAGGGGATACTAATTTCACACCGATTCACAATAATTCCACAGCAAAAAATATGATATTAGACAGATATTACACCCAGATGACAAGCTATCTCATCTATTTGGTATTTTTTTACAGATCCATCATATCAAAAAACACTTAAAATCCTAATTTTATTTAAAATAAATCCTTAGTTTATATATATATATATGCCTGGGGCTACACCGGCAGGCATAGAGAGACACACACAGAAGTGATATGGTGCACAAAGCCCATTTTAAGGTTGATTTATTAACAAGACGCAAAGTGGAAACCTGGGTGACGATAAGGAGTGCAGCGGTCACGGGGGGTGTCTGGTGGGTGGCGTCAGGCTGGAGCTCAGGGAGAGGCAGAGGTGGTCACGGGGTTTGTCTGGCGGCCTTGTTTAGTTGTCCTCTGTTGTATCTGAGCGAAGAAAAATGGAGCATCAGGGAGAAGTGAGCACTCTTCTTGCAAGCTCCCCAAACTCTGGACTCAGCAGCCCTTTTGAGGCTGACTGGGATTGAGATGAGTGGGGGCAGTCCATGTGTGTATATATTTATGTAAGAAGTATTCTGGTAAATGTTCTCTATTTGAAATTCTGCTGTAAACTTAGTTATGTAAAGCATACTCAGGTGACAAGTGAAGTTCAATATATTATTCTGCCATTTTAGAGCTTGAAAGCGTTCACTGCATTTCTAGGTTAACCTCACTGGTTCGGTGGTACAGTTATTCTCACTTGACCTGCCTCCTCTAAAAGTGGGATGGCACAAAATAAAAAGTGCACCATTTTTGGGAACAGATCAAAAACATTCACATTCACTGAGTAAAAATATGAAGCTCTGTAAAATAGAAATATGCAATGTACAATCACTGTATTGCAACACTGTGCTTAAGTATTAGGTGCTTTCCACCCATATATGAAGAGTTTTGTCCTTAATGAAATAGCTCATCTTACAAAATTATTTAATAGTATATAGAAATATAGTTTTACAGACAGCATCCTGTAATATATTTTGGAGAAATTGAATGGTGAACTTTTCCCAAAATGAATACTTAGTGTTTTTGGAATAGAACTCCCGTATGCTGCAAAAAAAATGTGCTGCTAGTGTCTTCAAAGCACTCCCACGCCACCCTCATGCTTTTGTATAATGCATCATCCTCCCGCTCAAGGAAGCTTTATTGCCAATGCCCTCATACATGACTTGCACCTCAATCCATATTAATGACTGCAGACTGCTGTGGCTATTATTGCCAGATGAATGCAGACATTTATTAACCCGGGGTTTCCATTTCAGATGCGCAAAAAACACATCTATTATTTTAAGTGGTGTCAACAAGCTGACCTTTGGTTCTTGAGTTCAGTATTACAAAAAGGTATGCTTGATTTACTAATGTTTCCACCAACAAAAAGTCCTGCAGTGTTACTCAAGCGTGTTGCTGCATGAACACGATACGGTAGAAGTTTTGTCTTTTAAGATCACACTGAATAAGAAGGGACCTGGTCAGTGGGTTTGATTAATACATCTTCTGAAATAAAATGTGTTCCGTATCTGCTAGATTTAAGGCTTTGCTCCCCCTGAGCATTTTTCTGTCAGCATATAATATTAATTATCCTCCATGCTGCTTTTGATATGTAGCTTAGTCAAACCAGAAGAGTTCTCTCAGATTTCAGTTTGGAGCTGAACTGAAGAACTCCCAAATTGTGCCACATGAAATCATGAAGGCCTTTGATGATTGGAAGTCGCTTTTATCATCTTCTCTCATTTTATTATTGTTATGAGCAAATTTATCAGTGATATATTTAAGATTTACTCTGAAATGTTCCTGGCTTTATTCATGTGCATTCTATGTATGGATGTAAGGTGTACAGCTTTGTCACCATATCTAATTACATGTAATTACATATAATAAAACCAATGAAAACTCAACCTTCACAATTATCTTCTTGCATTGCTTTACTTAAGTTGAGAGTTCAAATTAGGGTTGGGAATGATTAAGGTTTAATTGATATTGATACCATTATCGATGCTGCTTACCAATAACAATACTCAATAGTCTCTTCCACTGCCACTTTTGATATATTTTGTTTTATTTCAGATGTTTTTTGACCTCATACCAAGCAGGTATATGGAGGTTAATGGGAAAGGGGGGGGGGGGGGGGGGTGATGTCACAGCCAGCCAATAGCAGCCCTGCCCTGCCTAATTATTGTTGATTGCTCTCACCTGTGTCTTAGGCCTTATTTAACTGCTTACACTTTCTCCAACAGACGCTGAATCTTGAGCAAACCTTGCTGGGGTTGAGAGTCGCGGTCATCCGCTTGCAGTAGAAAATTACAGCAAGAATTAGATTTTATGCATGACTAGGTCTCTGCGGTTGTCACCACCACTGGAGCCTGACTATTATCTATGGGCAGAAATTAAGCGATTTAAAAAAACTGCTGCTGGGCAAGAAGTCGCCTCGCTGTTTCATTAGTCTCCCTACCGTCACGCTATTGGACTCGTTTTTTTTTTGATAAGGCGTTACCTTGACAACGCCTCATGCCTTTAGAAGTTCTGTGTGAACAAATGAAAATAAATTAAGACGGTTAAGAACTGATAGCAGTGCCGTTTGTCAAGGAGATTATTGGTATTTTGGTTGTGAAGAATCAGGAACTGGTAACCAGCACCGGTCGCCCCCTGGTGGTAGCATTCCATAGAGACGTTGTTAGAAAAAATATATCTCGGGCTACATTGCAAAGTTAACGAAACGGTGTTTATGACATATGTACAGGGTTAAACTGATTGTGGTGATCATAGTTTATTTTCATCTGCAATTGGAGTTTTTTTGTAACAAGGTGTCAAGGAACTACAATGTCGCATGGATGATGTCACGTGTGAACTATCTCCCGCTTCACCGACTCCGATATGGCTTTGTAATCATTTTTTGAAAGTACCCTCTATGTGATTTTTACATGTAAACTGCTCTCCGATAGGAACGCTACCACCAGGGGGCGTAGGTTTTCACTTTCCCTCCCTATTGTTGACCACCAAGTCTAAACCAATTGCTGACACACCCTCTGCACACTCTTTATGTTCATGCATTTTTGTGCACATGCTGGAGAAAATATTTTACTTGTCTGATTCATTTTTAGTAGCCAATTATCATTAACCTCACATATCATTTTCAGAATGTATTTAATTCACTTTACACCTACTCATTTGTAGTGCTGTATTATGCCAAGTTATTAATATTAGTTGTTGTTTTCCCTCTTGTCTATAAAGCTTCTCAAAGCAGCAGCGCTCTGCAATCAGTTAATTCCTCTTAACATCATTATGAATGTGGTCATCAAAGAAACCTCCAGTCTGTGATCCTGGATCAGCGGTCCTACTTTGACAAAGCCAATGAATACAGTTCCAAATCGCTTTCAACCAATTATAATCCCTTTCATAATCATCTTTGTTTTTATCGACTTAGAGCCCAGGCTACAATAGCCGCGCTCGTGAGAAGCCTGTGATGGTGTGACGCTTGGGGAGATTTGATGGATTGGGTGGATAGAAAGTGCTGGGACGCACAGGTTGATTGAGAAAGTGCTCCGTCAGCAACTTTCAGCACTCTAATAATTACGCTCATTGTGTGTGTGTGTGTGTGTGTGTGTGTGTGTGTGTGTGTGTGTGTGTGTGTGTGTGTGTGTGTGTGTGTGTGTGCTGTGCATATACTGTATGTGTGTGTGTGTCTACGAGTGCTTATGTCTGTGTGTGTTTGAACACTCGCAGTTCTGCGCTCAAAGGCCTCAACCTCTGTTATATGTCAACCCTCAAGTGATTTGACAAGCTGTCAACATCGAGAACTGTCTCAAAAAATGACTGCAGAGCTCTCCTACCCAGCTCCATAATGAGCAGTTCAGCATCCCTAATAATAGACATTCTTAATCTTAAGCATTTGCTGTTGTTGAGATTTCAGATCTTTCCCATTCCTCTGTCACTTGTCACCACTGAGAATAACAGCAAGCTAAATGACCCGCGTGTGTTTAAATCCAAAAAGGGAATAGGGTTGTTTTTCTTACATGTAAATATTAGAAGCTTGCCTAGTCACCATAAACTTTAACAATGTAAATATTATTGTATATTAAACTGATCTGACACCCGGTTGCAATAAAGTGTTGAGAACCTGGTCTGTGTCTATAAAGGGATTTAATATCTATAGAGCAGACAGAGCGTTGCAAGTCTCTTGTTACTGTCCTAAATACCATCTCAGTGCCTAAATACTTCATAATTCACTTCATACTTCATAATTCATTGTCTTAAAACTGGATTTATGGCATAATAGCACACTCTACTTGGTTTCTATAGGCCCCTCCTCAGCCCCCGCTGCTGCCTTTAGATAAATTAGCGGAGCAACTCTCTAATATCGACTCTGAGGTGGTGATACTACACAAAAGTTAAGAAAAGATCTATAGAAAATGTCCCAGTCCATTCACGTCATTATTCAGATGCTCAGTCCTGGCTCTGCAGTGTGTGTGTGTGTGTGCCAATAGTGTGTTTGATCTTGGAATCAGTGACCATTGTCCCATAGCTTGTGTTCTGGATATGAAATTGAGGAAGGCAAACTCACACTCATAGTGGTTAAAATAAATTTCAATGACTAGGCCTTTTTACATGACCATGACTTTGTTAGCACTTTTAATTCAGTGGTGGATAATCATGCCCCTTTTTTAAGAAGCTTGAAATAAAAATAAAAAATAGATACGGTCCATGGTTCATCACTGATGACATAGCACCTCCTTGCCTTACCCACGTTAACTGAGCATGAGGAGATTTGTACTGCTTTCATTCTGCTTTGCGTTTGCCCCTTATTTTAGCCTGCCCCCCTTCAGTTCCAGTTACTGAAGCTCTTCTTCCCACTGATTCTAGGAAACCAACTGGTACCGATAATTTGGACTCCTATTTTCAGGTATTATTTCAGGTATAATTCCTGAAGCATAAAATACTGCATATGTTCTTCCTCTGCATTAGGGAGGAGGTAAGGATGATCTGAATGATTACTGCCCGATCTCAAAATTGTCCTGCCTGGCAAATACTGGAATCACTGGTAAATAATCAGCTCAAGTTGTTATTATCTGTGTTCTCTGTACTTCTTATCAGTCTGAATTCAGGGCTAAGCATGCCTCCATCTCCTCTACTTCTTTGGTCACGAATGACATTGTATCTGCGCTGGAAAAGCACTGTGCTGCTCTTTTTGCCAATCTGTCAAAGGCCTTTGATACTGTAGATCACTCTTAGCTTTTGCAGACTGTCCTGTATTGGCCTTGACCCTGCTAGCCGTCTGTGGTTTCTGATAGGTACCAGTGCATTAAAGTGGATGATGTCCAGTCTGAGTTCTTCCACATCCCCCAAGGTTCAGTATTAGGGCCAGTTTTGTTCACAGTTTATATTGTCACTGAATTCTTGCAATTTTCATTTATTTGCTGATGACACTGTTCTGTTTTGCTGTGTCAGTTATATCTATATCTGATAGAGAGTCCCTCATTTTAATTATTTGGGTATTTGGGTCAATGAAAAACTTACTTCCATTCAAAAACATGAACATCGGCATTGTTTTTTTTAATTGTAGATGGCTGTGTTCATTGTCTACAACTGGGACTAGGGTGGGACTAACTATACACTTTGAATATTGTAGCTTCCAATTCTTCGCCCAAATATCCAACGAATCTGCATTCTCAGTACTGCAACTGAAATTCAAACTGGAATATAATTGATTGATAATATATATGTAGGAGAGGGAAAATTGATGTGCACATACGTGTGTGTGTGCGTGGGTACAAGCATTGATGCACACATGCCTCTCACACTGTCTGTGTAGTCGTATATTTTAAGGAGTGCCCAGATGGAGATCAAAAAGCAGGATCAGCAGAGTTGATCTCCATTTGACTGTTTCATATTCCGTTTCATCCTCCACCCCCGACCACATCCTCCCCACCCCTCCATCCTGCAGACCCGCTTCTCTTCTGTGATCAAGCTGCTGAAATCTATGGCCATGGGAACTCCGAGGCCTGCTTTGATCAGTAGTTTTGTTCGTTTTCATGGACATGATCAATGGAGAAAATGAGGAGCCAGACTGGACTTGAGAGAACTGGGGTGCTGACTCGGAGGTCTTGATCAATACGTTGATGTGATGGTTGTGATGGTTTCATTAGTTTCCAGTTCTGTCACTTGAATTGGTGGATTCTCATTGCAAAAAAAGGGTGATAGCACAAATTCTTACATGGATTCTCCTAGTTGGCGACAGTATAAAAGTTTTGAAAACTGTTATTCGTCACCACAAATAGTGCTGCTATCAAAGTTGCTATCAAAAGAAACGATGTATGGAGGGAAAACTGAGCCCATTTAGTTTAGTTAATTTTCAATGCTCAGCATACAGGACTGACTAGGTGGCATGGCAGCTGTGAGGTAAATGCCAACCGCTTTTCTTTTTGCCATTGGTCTATTGGCAAAAAACAACAACCTTTTTTTTTATTATGTTTTACAGGATTCACTGAGTGCTACTAACACTTTTCTACTGTGCAGAACAAGTGTTCTCTCTCTGTTACAGTCTAAATTCTTCTAAGTGAAGAAGTCACACATTGATAGTGATAGTATTTGAAAACTCATTTGAAACGTTACACTAAAAAATACTTAATTTTGCTAATTGACCCAAGGAAACTTTAAAGAGTAGATACATCATTTTGACAAGGATCACGCCCCTCACTACAATGTTAGAAGTAGAAAAAAAAAAAAAAATGTAACTGAAACCAGTCTCCAAATTCAAATGGGGCGAAGTTACCCCTGGCTGGGCTAGGTGTGTAGGGATGGCGGCAAAATGATGATCTGGCATGAATGTCATCATTAACTGTGCCACACTGCAACGCCAGCAAAGCAGCAACACCTGTTCCTGCCATTTCGGAAACACTGGGACCACAATGCACTGCAGGGAAGAGTGAAGAAAATCCGCTTCATTAACCCGGGTCATTAGATTTGAAGCTACCATGCTTTACTTGCTCTCCGGTGCTTATAATTTGTCTTCTTCTTGTATCATGTTTGTCAGAGTGTACTATTGAGCAGTATGCACTGTGGAACTGCATGCTGTCAATATGTCGCAACAATTGTTAGCGGGACAAATTTCTGTACATTCATTGTATATGGCAATTAAAGTGATTGATTCTGTACTTGGCTTCCTCTACTTTTCCTCCACTTTAAATGTCCCCAATTCCCCTTCCTATGGGTTCGGAGGTCTGACATCAAACCAGGTGGCAGACATCTCTAGGCACAAGCACCGCTTAGGTGCAAATTTTTAAAATGCCAATCAGCACGAGTAAGGCTGTGTTTACAGGCCCTCATTAGCGAGGCCATTTTGTCAAGCAGTTCCAAGTTGTTGTTTCAAGTTAGCTTTTGGGTCTCTCTTGAAGTTGGAGGTCATACTGAGCTGCTCTCTAATTGGGTGTCAGGAGGATTCTAAATATTTTCACACCCACACACACACACCAAAGACATCTTGGTTTAATTGGTCAAATAGGGTTCCCTGCCCAGTGGTGCAAAATCACACACATAGATACGCACAAAACCACGGTGATGTACAGTAGAAGCCCCTAATAAGGGTTTGTCAGGCCTGCAGAGTTGGGGAGCACTGGAGGAAAGCTGCCTTCACGCTCCAGAGACAGGCCGCAGAGGTGCTTCAACTTTGGCTGTTGTGGTCTTGGTTGTTCTCTGCCGTTAAAGCCAATTAAAATGCATGGCAAACCCGGGGCAGACAAGCAGATATACTGAAGCACACTTCAGCATGTTGCAGAATTGGCGAGGCAAGTTTCTCAGTTGTTTCTGTAAAACCGTAGAGGTGTAATGGATTATTTATTATCGACGAGTGCTGCATGGCGAAATGGGCATCATGCCCAGTATTAGTAATGGGAAAGGGGAAGATAATGTATTTGGCAGTGGTAGGTATTTTGCTCAAAATTCATAAGATTCACTAGGTGTCCTCTTTGATTTCCACCAATAATAGACTGGTGGATTCATATAATTACGGAATGAGATGGATGAAGGAAGAGGGAGAGAGAAAGCGAGGGAGAGAGAGAGAGAGAAGGGGGATAATGCAACCCACAGTAACTGTTACCTTTTTCAGATTTCACTGTTTAACTTTTTAGCACACACAGTCCCAGGTGGGTTCACATCACCGTCACGTCACCCATCAATGGAAAAGCAGAGACAGAGCCGACAGAACATCTGACTTATAGCTAAGAGTGGTACATCTTGAACTGAATGTGGGAAAATGGTGAACATTTAGCTTGCAAAGGTATACATTTCCTATTTCCCCACATGTAACACTCTGTATGTCGATTTTGATGTAATTTTTCCCACAGAATAGATAAGAATATAATGAAAGATCCTAGTTGAGATCTTGGCCATGAATACTGCATTCTATTCTCTATTTATGTGCTATACTTTGTCACTTGCAAATTTATCTGGATAGCTCCATTTTGGGGTGGGGGGGGGTGGGGGGTAAAAAGAGAGAAAGGATTGTTTCGCCCCGGAAAAAAAAACAACTCTTGAATATTTCATAGATTTTTTTTTTTTTTGCTACTGTAATGTGTGAAACCTCCCTAAATTTTCTCCCGGGTGAGTAGGCACAAATCTCATCAGCAGTCGACAGCAAGAGGAGGACTCGGTGGATTTAGAGACTGGCGTGTGGAAAAAGCCCTCGCTGACGTGCAAACAACGGAGATGCGCCACGGGTGCTCAAAAACAACACTTTTCCTGCCGGTCCCAAGCCACCGCATGAGACATCTGTAACTAGCGTAGTCTGTAGAGTAATTTAGGATGATACACTCTGCGGTGCTCTCCTATTTTACATTTATCATGGCCCTAATGTAATCTCACACCCTGAGTTATTAGAAAGGGTAGAAGGAAGATGAGACAGCCCATCAGATGAATGTGTGCATAAGAAACACATTCATAAGAAGCTACATTGGATATCAATTGACAATTCCCATGTGAGAACGAGGCTCAGGAGCTGATTTATATGAGTAGATAAGAGGGCAGTGCCGACGTTGATGATGTTATGACACAGCATAATAGCTGATTTTTTGTCTCACTCTTTCACTCTCTCAACTGTATCTCGCTCCTCCCTCTCTTTCTCACTCGCACAGACACAAATCCACATATTTCAAGTCGTGCGGACACGCCGCAACTCTTTCCGGCAGCTCCTTCGTGATTTCCTTGCAGATTTCTCTGCTCCTAATAACGGAGAGTTAAAGGAGATGGAACTAGAAAACTTCTAGGTCAAAGGAATCCTTTTTCCCCCATCAAAAACAAGCTGATACAAAACTTAGAATGAGGAAAAGAAATGTCTTTGACCTGATGTTTCTCTCTCAGCTTGACAGCGCAACAGAGCCAGCATCATTATCAGAACTTATCCACTTCTCCGAAATTGCCTTCTGCCTGTGAAATTAATGACAGGCATTTGTACAGTGACAGGCGGCACCCAATACAACCGTAATCTCTCTCCCACTGTGTCGCGTTGCAGTAGAGGACATGGGGAAAACAAATGGAGAGACAACAAGGCTTGTCATTAGTCTTGGCAAGGACTCAAGGACACGAGAGCTTTTGCTTTACGACTGAAAACGAGAGAACGATCTCCCAGACTGGTGGGGTAAAATTATGCTCACTTTGAAAGGGAAATTTGAAGGTGACTAGGAAGGTATCTCCCCTTGAACACGTTTTAAGTGCTTTAATAAATATGGGTTTTGGGAAAAATGTGCCAGGAAATTACGATTTAACCTGTATACCGCCCCTGTTAAATCACCCTGCTTGACCCTTTGACCCTAAATATGCACTAGGCAATATTTCAATGAAAGAATAATAATCTTATCAGTCTAAATTTACAAAGGGGGGCTGATTCATGATTTCTGGGTAGTGAAGTTCAGATATTTCAAGCAGTTGCTGTCATTTGGAGCTGCTAAAGTGCAGCTTTAAATGCCTGCCTTATTTATAGAGGATACAATAAGGTCATTTTATTTTAAGAAAATAATGAATCTTACATATAGTAGGAGGAGGTATGGCAACATGGATCCTGATATTGTAAATGAACATTAGTTTCCACACTAAATGGCATCAGGAAATGCCTGTAGCTAGCCACAAGTGGTAACAGTCTGATGTGCTTAACGAATGGGTCGATTCTTTTTCACACCTCGAGAAAACACAGCATTGGCCGGGTGACGTCATTGGTAACTGGCTTTACATGAGCTCACATGGAGATATGCATACTAGACAACAAAAATGCAACACCAAAGGAAAATACTGCTTTTACTTTATCTCCCCTTCTATTTTTTTCACCTTTTTGATAGCAGCTTCAGAAAAAAAAAAGAAATAATAAAAAGAAGGGGAGGAAAAATGATGCTTGCTGTTGCTTGGCAACATCTCTCCAGGATGGTGGAAAATGTGTGTGTGCGTGCTTCTGTGTGTGTGAGACAGCCTCTGTATAAGCAAATGTAAGTGCAAGTGCGTATATGCCTCTTTGTTTGTGTATCTGGGAGCGTGGCAGTGGTGTCCACTGTTACCGTGTGTGTTCAGAGGACAGAAAGCATGGGGGCAAGCATAAGTACCACATCAAGGTAAGGCTGAAATGCTCTGCTCTAAAAGCTATTTCAGACAAAGGGGATAGAAATTTCAAAGATCCAATTAGGACTGGACGCACTGCCCATAAATCATTAGTGCTGAGGAACCTCCAGTAGAGAGATGGGTAAGACAGTCCATTGTCAGATGTGAAATTTTGTTTCAATTCATGTCGAGTCCTCAGGAGACCTTTCATTAAAATTGGGAAAATTGGAAAAACCTTGTGAAATGAAAAGCTTTCTGTGGCTGAATAAGCAAAACATTAGAATGAATGGCCTCTTATTCTGTCTATCATTCAATTGGCATTTAAATTTACCGTCTTCAGTGACTAAACCGACTGTACCACAGTGCAAGTGACAATATTGAGCAATCTCCAAGTGAGTCTAAAAACCTCAATAAATAAAAACCTTATCTATCATCTATCTATCGATCTAGACGATGCCAAGGGTCCTGACTGACAGGTGCTCTGAAAGATATCGATAAATAGGGTTAAAAACGTATTTTTCACCGTCGAAATTGTGAGTAATAAAATACTTTACTTAGAAAATGTGTACTAACGATTTATTTTTCTTGGCAAAAGTAAACATCCAGATAACAATTGTATTTGTCCGCCCCTACTATTTACACAAAATGCTTTAGTCCGATTCTCTCGGGAACCTGCGAATCAGGAAATTTGGAGTTACTAACAGTGTTGACAGTCGCAGTGCGGCATCACGTCTCCTCCTAAGACCAAAGCAAAGTCAGGGTTTCGAAACAGGAAATAGAGCTAGTCCTACTAAATGAAATGTCCATGGTGTCAGGCCCAGCAGATTCATCAGCTGCAGTACCCCTGTCACCCCCAAACCCCACCCAATGACCCCAACTGAAGAAGGAGGAGGTGAGTGAACACTGTTGAATGACAGTCAGTTACTATAAGACAACACAAATTCACATGTTGGAAAAAGGCTATCCTTTTTCTGTCTCTCATTCGGTTCTGGAAGTGTGATTACGGCGATTGTTCAGAGTTTTGGGTCACCTGGGGCCCAATGTGATATATTTTCATGGGGCCCAATATCCCTGGCAGGGCCCCTGCATGTACAGGTTTTCTTATGTTATGGTTTTCTTATTTCTTTTCAGGTTGTTAGATATTAATTTATTGTTGGCTCAATTCCAATACATGTTGACGGCTCACATGTTGAGAAAAACCCCATAAGTGACATAACTACTCTTGGTGCAGCGTGAAAAGCATGAAAGGTTGATGCTGTGGTAAGAGCAAACCAGAACGCCCCCAGTGTGAACTTAAAACTAACTCACCCAATTAGTTTTTAGAGAACATTATGAACAGCTGGCTCACATTAGCCTACCTCTTTACAACTCCTAATCAAATGTTGTTTTCTAGCCCTTTTAAAACTGACATGTCATTACATACACCATATGCGATCATGGAAGGAAAAAGAAAAGCCAAAGGGAAGAAGTCAGAGAAAAAATAGTCAGAAAAAATATAAAAGCATCATTAAGGATGCATTTCGTCCTACTCTGACCAGCACAAGAAGGACACACAGAGGGCCATCTCAGAATCAATAAACACGGCATTTCATTATTCCCTTAGAAGTCCTGAAGAAAGTGAGACATGCTGGTACGCCATCATTGCAGAATGCAGGCTGGAGATTGCCAACGTCTGCAGGGAAACTGAAAAAAAAAAAACCCAGGTAGGCTTAAGCTCAGTTAAGCTCACCTAAACCCCTCAGTGCCTTAGCTGAATTGGTTCATAACTACTTGGGGCACTCAAATGTGAACATCTCAGGCATTGGAGAGGGCCAAGCGCATAGGAGCAGTTTGAAATGTCAGCTTGGCATTGGGGAAGCATGAGGAACGTGAACAATCAAGGTTAACCCTTCATTATTGATGGACACCCTGTGGCTATTGAATATGACAAACAGAAGCCTATATTATTCAAAAGCGCAGTTCATTTAATAAAACAATTGAACAAGTCAAACGTTCTCCGACTTCTTTCCATCGCCCATCCCTATTAAAAACTAAAATTGCCTGCACCATTTTGGTCTCGATCCGATACCAAGTAATACCAGGGCAGGCTTTTCTGTATAGTGTGGAATAAATGCATAAAGAAAAATGTCACTGAATACTATTACAATCCAATAGGATTTAAGAGTAGTAATGCTTAGTTTTCCTTCAGCCATGGTGTCAGTGGGACGCAGTTTAAACATTTGTGGCGTTTGTGTGTTTGTGTTGCCACCAGGGAAGGTCAGTGCAGGCAGAGGGAAGATGACGTACACACAACATTGTCCTATCATGGAGCATCTCTCCCAACCCGGAACATGACAGCAACTAAGTAGTGCAAATGTATTTATATAACATAAAATGTTATCCTATAGTTATTATAGAACAGAGCATCACATTGCATGTTAAATTCTGTTTAAAAAAATGTCAGCTTACATACATTTTTGTCTGAGGCCACTAGGGGGTGCAGTGAACCCCCTGCTCCCTCCCAAAAAGCACCAGTGGCCACGACGCTGCGCTTTTGAAGGGGACCAAGCTACAAAAGGAGTAGGATTTACTGTTGAATTTCAAACATATATTTTATGATCCATTTCTGATTCATTCAGTTTAACAAAATGATTGGCATTATGCTTTCTGTAATTACTGTGCTTCGGTCTAATGTTTGCAGCGGAAAAGTGTTCCCTCTCTGCCTGTGTCTCTAGTGTGCACATCGTCTTTTGCCATCTCCATTATTGTCATCATCACTCTCTGATGCGTACTTGTATTGGAAATACTGTGTAATATGGCAAAAGCCATTCTTAACTCTCCATGGAGCATGTGGAATCTCCTCTTCCACTGGCCTATCCCCCTTCCTACCACACTTCTTGTGATCTTGTGGATAGAATAGTAGGTGTTATTATTTTTTGGATATTGTTCATATTTGAATTATACTGAGAAAGTCCACTATAACCCAATGAGGAAATGTTTTGTCTATTGCTGCCTGCCTGTTATAATTGAGCTGAGCATCTGCAAGAGGTCGTAGAAAAGGTGTCAGGAGCCACGTCTTCTGGTAATGACCCTTGTCACTGAGCAGGTGACATCCAGGGGGAACGACATTATGCTCAAAAAGCAGGTTGAGCCCATTCTCACTGAGCACTTTGGAGTAATGAGTAGACCCGGGCCAGTTGGCTACATCAAGAATGTCGTACTCTGCATCAAAAACTGCTTGGGTATTAATACCGTGGTTCCGCTTTGATTGCTGAATGCGTCCTCGTCTGTACGTGCAACAGTCATTTTAATGCGGGCGCAGCCAATGACGCCAACACCTCCTGGAAAACCAGTGATGTGTATGAAGGCGGCTTTGTTTCATTAATCTGACTTTGAGTGGTTGGGAGAAAATCGATGAATTTGCGCATTGTTTGGGGTGCTGTAAGGGCCTTCACAGTGTTTGACAGATGGCTCTGCTGATTGTTGTCTGTGATGGACCCAAATTGTCGCTGTTGCATTTTCCCGGTTGCCAAGGAGCGCAAAGTGGTGATTACTTGGATTTCTGCCGAGAAGACACGCGTACGTCCCTAGACCCTGAGATGTGAGTACTTCTATGTCATAGGAATGATAACATGATTTTATTCCTATATAAAAAAAGTAGGATCACGTTTGCGTCAAATTTTAGGGCAGTTACAACCGATGTCCTACTTTGAGATGCTTGATAAATACGGGCCCACATCCCATTTGCGATCTTAAATATTTCCCATCCCTCCTTCGTCACCTTGATGGACCTTTTTAAAGTCACGAGAGTCAATATGTCAAATCAGTCAAGAGACTGACTGCACTTTGCTCCAACTGAATTGGCTATGAATACCTGCTGCATTGTCGCAGGAGATTTGACTGCCATTTAAAGATGTGAAGACTAAAACGCTTTGTGTCAGCTCAGCGGTTCATAACATTCACACCTCCAGTAATGGAAGAAAAGAGAATCTGTTTTTTAACATAGCCTCAAAACATCATTAACTGGATATGTTGATATTTTTTCTGCTAAGAAGGTATTTTTGTTGTAATTAGTAGTTTCCTTTAAAAAACACACACACAGCATTAGTCTGTGGCCATGATATGGCCCCATGTTTAGCCTTAAAAAATGTTGCTGCTGTCTTCAAAGTGACAGGCTGTGGGATGACTGATTAGGTACTCTGGCATGTGTTTGGAGGCCAAGATAAACTTCTTTTTGTGTTTGAAAATTTTGGGAATCAAAAGTGTAGTGTGAAAGGCGCTTGCGGCTGAACAGAGAGAACAAAGGCACATGCTGAAAGCTCATACCAAACCCCCAACATCTGAACACCGTACAAAAAAGGGAATTTTGTAAATCTTATCAGCACTTCCACATGTACTCTTGAAAATGGGAATTGAAGTCCAATTCAACTACTACTGGTGGAACAGGTGTCCTTTTGAGGGAAGAACAAACATCTCAGCGTGAACAAATGTTGAAAAAAAGTGACTTTTGTTTTAACTCAGTTTGTTTTTTCTTGTTCATTTCATTCAGTAGCCTAATGCACATAGTGGGTTATTTAAGATAAAATGAAACTACTGATCCAATTGGAGAAATTAGGTCGGTGCCGCAGCAACAGTAATATAATTCAGCGGGGGGAAAGGAAATATAAGCAACCTACTGTGAATATAGAAATAAGCAATAAACAGTGTTTCCCGCAGGAAAATCGTTTGGCAGGGATACATTTTATATAGGATTAGGTTGGCTAACATCAATTCAGATGAAAAGTGATGCATTGAAAGTAAATGCAGTGAAAGTAGTTCCGAGATTTGTTTTTAAATAACAAAAGACTGTAAGATTATTGCTCACGTACTCAGATATATTGATGTTAAAGTGAAAAGGGCAACGATGCTGCTCCCAAAAATAATGCTCCCCAATACTTGCAGTGACGCATTTTGGCATGCAGATGTCGCTGATAACCACTGTATTCCTAGTTCATTCATAGTTTGGCCTCAATTAAATTAACGAACACAATAAAATGTTTGCTGGGATTTCTCAGTCAAGGCGGCCGACAATTCTTGCTAAATAATTGTTGGTTTTGTAAACCCATGTAAATTCATGTTCTTCTTTCAAGAAGAACAAACTGTTGAACTGTTGTTGTTAAATATGAGCAATAAGAAAAACAACAGCGAAAAGTAACACTGCTGCTGCTGCCAAACACTAGAGAGGATTGCTGGAGGAGAATTACGGGAAAGTGTGAATGTGTAAATATAAATAGTCTCATCTGCCTCTTCATTAAGGCACAGTGGGCATAGTTTTCATTGATACAGTATCGTGTCATCACACTGAGGCTGTGAAAAGATTTTCTGTTCACAATGTTATGTCTCTCAGGGCTGTTAGTGATGGGAATGTTGGGGCATCTATTGCACCAGTCACTCTCGGGAATCCTATGACAGAATTTCAGTGCACTTAATACGCAACAGTAAATTTAATATTGATAAGTATAGTCAACTAATGTACACTACCTGGTATATAATAGAAGCACTCTTTTATAGCCAGAGTGGGCAATCCGCCACTACAAACTTTTATTACAGTATTTGATGTAATAAATCATCAGGGAAAACAAAGTGTTCTGCCAGTCTCTAAACACCCTTGGCCTGAGTGCAGCCCTTCTCACTATATGTCAGTGGTTCCCAATCCAGTCCTCAAGTACTTGTCCTGTAGGCTTAACGTGAAGCCTCTAATTAGTTCAGGTGTGCCTGAGTAGAGCTGGAGCTAAAACCCGCTGGACAAGGGGATACTTGAGGACGGGATTGGGAACCATTGCTATTTACCACTGTTTTCTTACTTGTCTCATTCATTTGAGTGTCATGTTTTTGTTCATATCTGCTTTTGTAAATAACATTTCTGCAATAAAGATTTTAAAAAGTCCCCGGGATCCTCTATGGCATTTTTCCAGAGTTAAGTTAGCTTCCTAACCCACTACTCTTGCTTGACAGGAGCCTGGTTGCATTTTCTCCACTTTGACTTAGTAGAAAAGAAGATTCCCGAATCCTACGTCATGCATGCACGACGTGCTTCATATTTAAACGAAGAGCCCTTATTACCGCATACTTAGCATCTCTACACCAGTTGGATTTAGAATTTATTTTAAGATTTTACTGATTACATTTAAAGCATGACAAGGTCTAGCCTCCAGCTATATTGCTGACCTTTTACCTCCCTATCAGCCGGAGTGCAGCCTTGGATCCTCAGGCAAGGCCCTTCTGTTCCACAGTCTGGGCTCAAGATTTAGGCCGAATCCCATTTCTCATTTTCACCCCTACGACTCGTTTTCGAGTGCCCCTCGCCCTTCGGCTTGGCCCTCGGAACAGAGTTACAAGGGGTAGTGGTTGAAATCTCTCCCTATGAAATGGGACAACCCTTCAAGACCCTGATACGTCATCGATGACGTTTACGTAAACAGACGCGACAAGTTTGTTATCGGACTTTACTATGGCAATAATGGTATTATCACAGTGACATTTGCCATTCATCTGATGGCGATAGAAAAGCATGGACACTCGCGATTCGTTCACAACTTATACGTTTCACGCTACCAATCGATAAAACAAGTCATCAAATAAAAAAGACCACTGCTTCATTACTTCATTGCAGCAACTTCGCTGCTGGACTTCAGTTATATTTCGGCGTCATATGCCATCAAAGGGGGGAAATGCGACATGGAAATATGTCAAAATGCGGGACTGTCATGCAAAATGAGCCTAAAAACAATGTTGTAACGTTAACTAGCGAGGTAGAGACATCGGCATACTAGCGATTTTTTGTTATGCTTGTTATAAAGAAAAGGTCTATAATACATTGAAACGACATTAAACTAAGATAATACGATGGTTCGAATATTTTTTAAATCTTTATTAACGAAGAAAATATTACATTTGTGGTTCACTTTGGATGGTAGTGTAGCGTTCGCCATGATCTTCCAGTTGATCTACCCCTCGATCCCAACAAGAATTGGGACACCCTACCCCTACACGTGAACGTGCAAAACGGAGGGGAAGGGCTAAGGGGTAGGGCCAAGGGGTGAATTGGGATTCGGCCTAAAGGTGATTGTGCTTTTGCTATATCAAGGACCCTAGACAGTGGAGAATTGTTTCACCCAGAATTAAAATGTAATTGTTCATGAAATGAAAGGAAGCATAAATTGAAAATGGAAAATTTGAAATCGAAAAGAGAAAAAAATAAAAGCAGTTGAAAATGACCATACATACTTGATACTTGATTTCCATGATTACCCATGAAACATCTGTGATGATTAGGCCATCTCTGCATTTGCTGTTTGGATAGTCTAGGAGCAATGAATTATGACTGACAGGATCTCTATAGCGAGTATGTGTATAGTGAGTATCCACATGTATTGTCGACGGCATCTTATTTGGCTATGCTGGGGCCGATGGTCATCTACATAAAGAGTAAAAGGTAATAAATCCTTTGCAATAGATAAGACGATGTGCTGACATACTTTATTCATCCATATTGTAGCCCAGGCTTATTGAGGCTGCAACGCAACACAATACCAACACTGTCCATCCATGAAATTAACCACAAGACAAAAAAAAATAAAAAATTTGCTCACATTGGCTGATTTTGCAGGTGGCACAATTGATTTTTATCAGAACACATGTCGCCAAGCTGTTTTGTATTAGAGCAGTAAAAATCATTCATGAGAGAGATTATTATTTCTCCATTATAACGGAGCGCTGTTGGACCGCTCTGCGCTCGGTCAAACTGATGTGAGGGCATTTAAACGGGGCATTGTTTCCAATTTTCACGTGTACATTTTATTTTGATATGATCATCATATAGTTGTTGTTTTATTGTATTATTGATTCAACTTTTTTCTTATTTGTCATTTTTCATACTTTTTTATCTAATTGTATTTAATTGTGGTACTTGTCTTATGTTTTTATTGTATATAAAACACAATATTTTTTGAAAAGTGACATACAAATAGTTATTATTTGTATTATTCAACCAGTGGGAGCCTTTTCTACAGAAAGAATAAAAAGCCTGTATTATTCCCTCGCACGCCATCTGCTGTTCAAGCCTGTTGCCAATGCACGTTGCCTTTTCTTTGTTAGAGGCCTAATTAGTCAGTTGCTGAGGCTTCCCAGCCAGCCATTCCTTGCCTCCACACGCGTTATGCCATGATCACACGCTTGGGCATTGGGCAGCTGGTATACTCTCAAAGCAATGAGTCGTAGCAGATGAAAATGTTTCACACTCAAACAAGGTCGCACCAAGATAATGGTTAACTCTGGTGGAAAGTATGGAGACAGAAGATGAGAGAGAATGAGTGTGTGTGTTTGGGTGTTCATGGTTGATGAATGATCCAACACAGCACTGTGTCTCTACTGTAATAGTGTGATGGAAACACATTATTCTTGTGTGTGTGTGTGTGTGTGTGTGTGTGTGTGTGTGTGTGTGTGTGTGTGTGTGTGTGTGTGTGTGTGTGTGTGTGTGTGTGTGTGTGTGTGTACACATACAGCCGCATATGTTTTTGTTTTTGCATGTGTAGCAAACAATGTCCCGGAGGGAGGGACCCAACATCTAAGCGCAACCGCTCTTTCTTCATTTGTTTACCCCCTATACATCCAAAGCCCACACACACACACACACACGTTTTTGCTAAACCCCTCCTGGTTGTTTCACATGAGGCGAGCAGTGCATTGCTCGCCTTAACCGTTCCTTATTTATGCCAGACCTCAGGCTAGCTGTCAGCCAGCCGAGCGTTCCCTCTTTATTGGCTCTGGTACTCCTAACAGTAAGACACACTGTATCCAAACAGCTCCATTTCGCCCCAAATCCCTGCCTCTCTCGCTCTCTTTGCCTCTGTTTCTCCTGCACATTCTCTTTTCCCCCCTTCTCCCTCTTTGATTTCAGTTCACTAAGGTATCGGCAAAGTTGCTGCATCTACTATGGTTTGCCACCAAATTTCTTTATATTGACTAAATCAGTGTTTTCAAAATCATGCAAGGAAATAATGATCCTAATTTTATTTACCCCCTCGAATTGACGGCTCGTTGATCTTCTTTTTCACCTTTCTAGTATTAACTTTCTCTCCACTACTCCTCTCCCGCCTCTCTATTCCCGTGTTGATGCTCCCCTCTCCTTCACCGTCCTCGCCTCCTCCTTCCCTCTCTCTTATCCGAGCAAACATCTTGAAATTGAATCCGATGTTGACACGATGGCCTGCACCAACATTGTAAAGTTGATTTTTTTTCTTTTCTCCCTGTGCCATGATATCGTATTGTGAAAATTGTTATGCTCATTTGGGTTGACAGTGAACTTTGCCGCCTCCCGCGCATCACCATTCGTCAAACGCTTGCTGGGTATTTTCCTCCTACCCTCTCCACTATCTTCCACCCCCTCTCTCCTCTCTTCTCCCGCTAGCCTCCCTGCTCTCTCCTACCATCTGGGGACTATGGGAGTGATGTGCTGCGATCAGCTCCCCGGTGTAGGAGCACGGAGGAGCGCAGAGCGCAGCAAACTCTCGCCTCCCCCCTGACATTTTGGAGGGCCTTGGCTGGCGCGCCTTGACTTGATTAATGATCTAGAGAGGCGTTCGGGTTCACGGATGACACAGTCGCGCACGTGCACGTGCACGTGCACACACAAACACACACCTGACATCCCAGTGATTAATTGAAGGGTTAATCTGGTGAGAAAATTAAAACTGCAGTCTTTTAATTCGGTGCAGCGAGCACCACTTTCTTTCCACTTTGGCCTTGTTTATGTCTGGGCCCTGCGGTTGCTGCAGAAAGTACATTTCTCCGAAGAAAGTGATTTTTTTTTTTTTGTCACCGATGCGGTTCTCGCTGTTCTATGATGTTCTCAAATTATACCATGGGATTCTAATGGGGTCATGAAACTCTCTTGCAAAGACAAATACCAGTGGGCCAGGTAAAAATAATATTTTCTGCCATTCCTAAAATGATATTGTGCTGAAGTAGATATTTACAGAATGATGTTCAGAGGATTGTGCAGGCGGCGGTGGTGCTGCCCTCTTTGTAAATATTGGGTTTTTGGGATGATAATGTGCATGATTGTTGGGTTTATGATGTTTTTGGTATTTGTTTTCTGTGACCGTGTGCGATTGTCACAGCAGATAATGGAATCAATAGGGTTGTGGGCTGGCAGCGACACTATATTTATGTGTGGTCTGTACCTCCTGCCATTGTTTGTGTTCACACATAATGTAGCACGTAGCTGCAAATCGGACGCGCTGCCATATTTCAATATTTTCTATTTGAATGCAAACTTGTATCGCCACATTTACTCAAAATTGCATTTTTACTATTTACTTTTTTATTATTTATGATTACTTGTATTATTTACTCATTTATAGCTGTCATGGTCTCAGATGTATACATAACATTTCATTAAAACTCTGACAGACACTGACAAAAAAAATACTTCCAAATAATACTTTCTAATATTAATGTGAGTCAATAATTGCCTGAGGTGTAGCAATGCAGCACCGCTGTCATATACTCCTTCTTCTTCTTCACATTAGCTTGACATTGGAGTGGGAGGAGAGCCAAGAAAGACCAGAGGAGCCAGATTCAAACCTGTTGGTGTCCTTGAGCAAGACTGAATCCGCTACCAGCCTCCAGGGTTTCTCTTCTGTAGTTGACCCTGAACCTGAGGCAAGAGAAAAGAGAATTTCCTTCCGGGAATCTAATCTATTATTTGCTTATTTTTTTTTACATTTATAGGAATAGCTTTGCGAGGACATTGTTATAGGTGTTATATGGTGCGTTTGACTGGGTTGATGCAAACGGCATAGAGAGGAAACAGTTCAGTGTTCTAGACTAATAGTGTTTTGTTAAATTAAATCCTTGCATAAGACACACACACACACACACACACACACACACACACACAGATATAAATCTATGGCCCAAAGTCAGAAGGTCAAAGAGGCCCCCGACGTCAAAACTCCCCAGCAGATTCATCCGTCTGAGATAGCGAGGCATGGGGTGAATTAGATTTGAATAAATCAGGATCTCCGCTACACTCTAAGTCTTCGCCGGTGAGTAAAATAAGGTTAAATATTCTCCAATACAGTCGCAGAGGGAGCATTACTCACAAAAGTGACATATCTATCAAATTCTAATGTGGTTATGGGTTAAGAATTGGTTGAGAGGTGTAATAACATCATATTTCATCTACGGTCCCAGGATCCTGGTCCTCCCCCAAAACAACAACAACAACAAACCTGGACAGCAAGAGAACCTTTCAATAACGTGTGACATCTAGCCAATATGCCATCAGCCTTGTTAAGTGTTGATTTAAAAAAAAGAAATAAAGTTTTTGTTTCTTTAACTTCATTTCTACCAGCAGGTCGCCCCTGGCATAAGATCTTTTGAGGGAAAAGGACAGGGATGAAAATCAAACCAAACCAAAAAAAGAATAAGTAATCCCACCAACAGACATACGATGCAGCACCACACACAGTAGAAGGCATACTACAGCCAAGTGGGAAGAGAGAGGATTCAGCTGACGGAATTAAAAGTAGACTGAAGATTTAACATCCAGAGCCAAGCACGATATAGCATAAAAGGCAAGCACTTGCACTTTTAAGGAAATTGCAATTTCCTAGTGCACCATCTCCCTCGTTAAATTAAAACTCCTCTGTATTTAGCTGCCGTTGACACACACAGCGTCCCCGTGACACACCGTCTCCCGCTATAATATCAAGCTGAAACTTCTCTTTTGTAACCATTATGGAATAGCCTCTCCCTCCCCCTCCCATCGCCTCCTTCTTCTTCTTCTTCTCCCTCGCCTCCCGCAGACAGCTATACCCTGGGGCTAACTAACGAACGGCCTGTTCAATGAACCGAAAAGACTAAATGACTTGTTGTTCCTGCACTGCGCATCAAAGCCAGGTGCATTTATGGTGTACCAGACAAGGGGGTTGAGGAGATCCAAGGCGCACTGCTTGTTAGTGTCAGCCCGTCGGTTTTGCTCGGTGAAGAGGAATATGAAGGTGTGAGCGGAGCAACCACTGTCGCAGTGTTGGGAGGGTGGGGGGTAATAAGAGCAACCTGGAACCGAAGGTGCAGGAAAGAAAGAGATGATCTGCTGACCCTTGCACCAAAGAGGTTTTTTTTTAATTATTGTTGTCGTTATAGATGATCAGGACAAAGGTGGTAGAAAGGGCAGCCATCGTCTCTTCGTCAAGGTTGATAGGAGCAACTGGGAATGAAGGTGAAGCAGAGAGAGAGAGGAGGCGGGATGAGTGATGCAGCAACCTTCTGCTGGTAGTGTTGCAATATCTGATGATGGTTATGATGGCGATATGAGTTTTAAGACAGATCTTGGCGTAATGATGATGCTAGTCTGAAATAAAATGCAGTTGTGTTGCTAATTACGGCATCACCTGGATACTTTTGACTCGATAAGGAACTGATTTCCCCCCAGAGCCGTGTGAACAGTAGCCTCATCAGGTTGACCATAACCAGCTGCTAAAATCAATTCTCCCCAGTTAATAGCCACGGTGGTGCGTAATGAAATAATTATAAATAGAACTCAGAGTATCTTGTTGATTTGCAGAATTTCAATCTCATTTTAAAAGGGATTATTTCTGCCAATTGAAATGACAACACACTGGCTCAATTACATCGGCAAGCAGAGAGAATGTACAGAAAGGGGAAAAAAAAGATTTTTAATTAATTTTGAAGATTAGTTATGATCTCTGAGATGCATTTGTTAATGGAGTCATGCCACTGTGGCAGGCGTAGCCCTCAATAGGCAAATTGCTTCTCCACTGAAGGCCTCTCTGCTTTATACAATCTATATTTGCTTCATGCAATCTGTTCCAAATATAAAACTGAAAATATTTGGCGTATACATGTTAGCTGGGAAAATTGAGTCTATTGAAATGCTTAATATCATTTGTGAGGTATGTAAACTAATTCTGGGTCATCAAAGAAAGAACACATGAAGCATGACTAACCGTGTGGATGATCGCCACAATTGAAAAACCCATCAGAGATTAAAGACGCGCGCTAGCCATGTCATTACCGCCATCATTCACAAACTGCCGTTTATTAGAAAAAGGGGGTAAAATGACACATTTCAGTCGCGGAGAGTTTCGTTTTCAAGTTGTGTTGGATAGATTTTAAAACTGAAGTTGGAATACTGTTAGTTTAGAACTTGACCACTATATGTTGATGACAGCACTTGCTATGTTGCTTCATCGTGAAAGGCTCTAATTGGTTAACACTTGTAGGGGGTTCTAAACTGTGAATAGTTGAAAGGGCTCCAGTCAAAACCATGTTCCTGTGAACATATATGCTGCTTGACATATATATCAGGCTCTTATATTAATCTGTATGCAGCCGTCTCAATGATATATTGAAAAAATAATGCAATAGACTTAATTTAATTTGATAGTGATGGAAAATAATCATGCATAGAAGGTTGGTTGATCAGATGGGTGGGAGGTGAGTCAGAGGTCCCTGAGCTTTCTTAGAGTGAGAATAAAAAGTCATAATTGAGCTCTGGATGTATAAAACTTTCTTTGACCTAAATGGAAAGCAGCAAATGGAGATGCTGAGTTCTCCATACCCTCTGAGGGACCTCTCCAGTGTCATTAGCATGACATCCTGCCTGCATACTGGACCGTGTCCTCAACCGTTTGATGTGCGTAAGACCTTATATATATGAAATACCACTGGCTTGTCACTTTTGGTTTCTGAAAATGAAATTCAAGAGAATTCTACCAAGTCAAGTTGATGTTAAGGGAGGTCACTGTGTGTCTGGTGGCTGTACGAACTTGAATCCTTGGAGTTTCCAGTGATATAGTGACAGAATTTTAATTTTGGGGTGAACTGTTGCTTTAAGAACAGCTAACATTAGCTCAATTTGTGTTTTACCCTGTTACCGCCCTGCTTAATGTTGATATGTTGCACAAATCAACATTTCGGAGCTTCTCAGTACAACCACAATCTTCTACTCTTGGCCACTGAGCGTTTATACTGTTCCAGTATAAGTGCCCTGCTCAAGGGCAACGTTATGGTAGTTGTTGAAGGAGAATGGCTCTCCTCCTAAAAATGTCTTTAAATCTTTACAACTGCACGTGCTGTCACATCTTAAACATTCCTCCCTGTTCAGTTTTACTTACTTTACTGTCTTTGTTGATATGGTTTATGCTGAGGTTTTACTTGCTGTAGTACGCCTTGTTTTTTCATTTTTTTTTTTTTTAATGTTCTGTTGTTTTGTTGTTAGGGTTAGTTGTTTCCTGTGAACTGTCTTTGAGTGCACCCGAAAAGCACTCCAATACATAAAGTGGATTATTATTTGTATTTATTATTGGTCCTTTGTATTCATACTCGCCGTGAAGGTCTCATCCTCTACAACATCTCCACATCTGATTCCCCTCGCACTATCCTGGCTTTTCCCGAATGTATTAGTTGCGCAAGTCCTCTCAAAGACCCCTCCTGAACTCGTCGAAAGCCTTTGTTGCAGAGTGCATCCACACTTTGTGGAGATGCAGAGTTTTGCTCTGTGACTATTGTGATGAAAGCCATTTGATATTTTACGGCAGCTTTTGTGTAAAATGTCGGGGCAATATGTGGTACGTCCTGTGTTTATTTGACACCAAAGTGATGTGGTAGCACAGAGAATCACTGAACAAAATATTTCTTTTGTGTGTTGACTTAGCTGCTACAGTTAGAAAATCATCAAGCTACTTCCTGGTATGCAAAGCTTCTGACTTCTACAGTACTGCCTGCTGTGCTAGCCTAGGCTCTAGGGTTAGCACTGTCAGCTAGAAGGTCCTGGGTTGGAATCTCGGCCCTGGTCCTCTCTGTCTGGAGTTTGCATGTTCTCCCTGTGTTCACGTGGGTTTCATCTGGGTGCTTCGCCGCCGCCCCCCCCCCCCACATGCACATCAGGTTTGTGTCAAAGGGCTGCAAAGCTTCTGCAGTTCTAGTGTTTTTATGAGACTCTTGTGGTGCATTAGCAATTACTCGTGAAAATTGTACCGTGATGAGAAGTTTTCATGTAGTGAACGTGCAAGTCCTTGGTCAATATTGGTAATTACAATTGGCACAGTTCTTGCTTGTTGATTTTACGATTCGCAAATCCAATTGTAAAGTCGCAAATTCCCCGAGACACTGTTGTAAACCGGGCTCAGATTGTGTTCCAAAGTGTTTGGGCCCGTCCGCATTTCCGGATGATAAATATTGTCTCTAATATGCATCCAAATTAACATTGATGAGAGCATAATTCTCAATCTGATTCTAGTGGCTTATTTTTCCTTTGGGAAATAAACAAAACACACACTCACACGCACATACACACAAATAGTTTGACAGATCGCACATCTGGGTGATGCAGGATGACGAGGTGGGAGCTAACGGAGGTATCCATCTGCAAGTGTCGTGTGTGTGTGTGTGTGCGTGCATTCCTCTGAGGGAGCATCAGAGTGCTTTATCCGTCATCATAAGAGCAGAGACAAAGGCTGGCGCTGACTGCAAACAACAGCCGGGGCCAGGACACTCAAACAGAGACACAACAGGGCGTGTGTGTTTTGGGGTTTGGGGATGCTGCCGCACAACATTGTCGAGCTTCCTAGGACTCAACTGATCCGAAGCTGTATGAGGAAATTATTACACTTGGCTTTCAGCTGTGGATTTTGAGATCTGATCATGAATTTGGGATTTTTCTTGAGGTTGCCTCGCCATGCTTGGTCTGTAATGTCTGCGTTACTTTCCCCCACTCTTCCTCTACATCTCTTTGCAGTGCTCATGTATGGATGTTGAGGCTGGATTGAGGCTATCACTGTCACAGCCCGGCTCAAAAGCTGCGACAAGGTAGGGAGACAACACAAGCTGGTGGCTAAGAGAAGTCTTTACTTTACAAAAAAACATAAGTAAACCCATACAACGTGTAGGAATCAGTGCATCAGTCATGTAAAGCATGTATGGGTGTGTGTGGCCCGGGGTATCTGGAGAACAGAACAAAAGAAAACCACATGCTGTCTTCATGCCTGCCCGGGGAGAAGGGGACCTCCTTCCGAGTGAGAAACTGCAAAATGAGGGAGGTGTTTATAGGGCAGAGCACACCGGGCCCAGGTGTAGCTCGTGCAGCTGACGACCCTCCAATCAACACCTGCACAACAACAAAAGAAACAGCGGCATCTAGTGCCCAGGTGGAGGGGGGGTCGTCACACCGCTTTCAAAGCTGGTTTTGCTTTTGTCATTGTCAGCTGAGTAATCCAATCTTGTTCATCCGCTACTGTGATTTACTGCATCCTGTCATCGATCAGATAAGAATTTGCCTTGAAACAGCAAGTATAATAACTACAGCCAAAGAAAACAACTTGGTTAGGCTGATGGATAAATCACATTTGCCAACTTGTGTGAAGTTTGTGTAATGTGTAAAGCATGTATATACCAGGTTACATGCACAGGCCAATAAATGGGTTTCTCTTTCATTTTCTAAAATGAAATCCTGTCCCATCCTACCTGGCACACTGCTTCCAGGATCTTTGACAAAATGAGTACAGGTATTTATACAGTATATATATAGATCAAGCTGCCTCAGCCTACAGAAACGGGAGGTGCCATACTGTTAAATGTGTTTAGACTTTAATTATTTTGGTGCTCTGCGGCTGAGGCTCCCTCACTACCTCTGTGCTGTCCAGGTGCGGATGGTCAGATAGATAGATAGACTATATATACACACTTCACTAAATCATGTACCATAAAGCATTTTAGGTACCCATACTTTTTGACCATATGTGCAACAACAATGTTGATGAGTTTGTGTCGTGTTTGGTCTGTAATCTCCATTCTCGTTCTGTATTCTTCAAGCATCTTTCTCCCCTCCAGACTTTTGTTCCTTTGACAAGCAATAGGGAAAAGATACAAGTAAGAAAACTACACAAACATTGATGCATGATCAACATTTACACCATTCCTTACACGCATTATCAAAACATATCTTTTCAAATTAAAACATTTCCTCTTTGGCCCGTGAAGAGCTGTCATCACCGGATCAGCACGACAGAGAGCTAGAGCTGGAAATCACAACCCTGGAAAACGAACACTTTGACATTTGCTGTGTGTCTGCTGTAAGAATAATAGAAAACCTAGTGCATTAACCATACACCAGAACAGCACAGCAATCACTAGGGACAGCTAGTCTTGTTTTCACTGATTTTTATAGACAGACACACACACACAAAGACAAAACCCAAATGGCTTTCAGTGTGACATGATGACATGCTGAACATCTGTGCTCCTTCTCTGAGATCTGCTCTGTGTCTGCCATCATTATCACCCCCATTGAATGAAAAAAGTGAACAAAAGACTCCCCCCAATTGGAGTCTGCTGGTGGTGGTGAGAGGACTATAGAGATAGACGTCCTGCAGGTGACTGACGAAACCTCATGGGCTCTCCCTCTTGAAGAGTGTGGAGTTGGATCAACCCCTGAAACGTTGGAGGGCCTCGATCCCGCAGTCGGAGTCTCCCTCTCGAAGACCTGGATAAGAGGTGGTGCAGTCGAGATGGGGGTGGCAGCACTAGAACGACAGCTGAATTCAGACAAGCAAGGAACGGTTTTCAATTCTGGCAGCAGTCTGATGATTGGTTCCCGGAAAGAGAGATCTTGACTGGTTGAATGTAGAGCAGGAAATGACGTGGGGGAAGAAAATCTCAATAATGAGGCAGTGGCTGATCCTGATGGGTTGAAACAGCCTGCTCAGCAGTTTCGGTAAATCCATTGTACCAGCACTCAGAGGCTAAAGGGACAGTTGACCCTGGTCTTCATGGTTCGGAAACTACATTGAATCAGCAAAAATCACTGGCAAACTCACCAGGACAAGTATCCGATTCTGCTACGATAAGCCGTACCAACGTATGATCATTTAAGGCACCTATTGTGTATCGTAGCTGCTCGCTGCTCTCGTCTGCAGCTTCTGAAGCAACCATTATGGCCTGATGTATCACTGACCATCGACCCCTAAGTTCCTGAGTAAACTGGTACTGGATGTGGTGAGCAACATGATTGACAAGTCACTGGATGTCCGTTTATCTAGAGTAATAATCACTTGCTACAGGTAGCTTGCTATGCTAAGTCATCAAAATGATGCAACGTAATGAAAGGCAATACTACAGAAGTGAAAAATACATGATTTGCCTGTTCAAACCTTTGTAGCTGCAATCGGAGCCTCTGACGCCACCCACAATCTGTCAAAAGAGAGCGACCCATCGACCAAATTGCTCACAGTGTGAACGCACGACCAGGGGAACTAAAACTCTTCATGCCGTACACCTACCACATACACACACCTTGTCTTCATGAACAAAGTTAACAGCCCGCTGAGTGTCGGACCACAGTGCAAGGCACGCAGACAGATTGAAAGTTGAAAAGACAAGCGGACAGATTGAAAGAGTCACTCACAGATGGCATTCAGCAGAGAATATTTTGCTCGGGGGCAATGTGCGTGGGCCTCTACGCCTGATTAAAAAGAATGTAATTTGCCTCCTTAGCCAACAGAGCACAGCGGCAACAGAACATGCTGTAAAGCGAGTGTGTACCTCAGCCTCACCCTTGATATTTCCATTCATGTCACTCAAGAGCTTGACAGACTGAGGCAGCTGCGGCACAAGATCTTGACCTGTAGCCCTCTGGTTACAGAATATTCTCAATAGAGGTACAATATGTCAGAACATTTCATTATACAAGGCTCTACAATTCATTTGACTCCCGTTTTTTTTTGCATTTCAAACCCCAAAGCCCCATTTTGCAGCCCTTAGTAGAAAGACTGTCCATCAACAGAATTTAGCCTTCAAACATCCCGCTGCCGTTTTTCCAAGTTCTATGGAGTTTAAACATCAAACTGCACCACCTCATTCGTTCCATCCCAACTAACGTGAAGCTGCTACCTCAGCCAAAGTAATAAGCTAATGCTTTCTGGCAATACTGTTTGCTATTGATAGTTCCAAGCTGGATAAGTTCACTGGAATTTTTTTTTTGTATTTAGCTGCTGCAGTCATCAATTATTTGTGTAAGTCAAGGTAATTTCTGACACTGACACTAGTAAAGCAGCTGATGAGAGGCGCAGTAGGGCGCCTTGTCAGTAATGGTGCGGTGCAAGGCTGGTGTCAAGGCTTATGGGGATTTGCGCTTGCGCCGCTCGCCTGGTCAGACTCTGTCAAAGGTGCACAGTGCAAATCACAGGTTTGTCCTGTGCTATTGTCGTGGCTTTACCAAGCGATGCACGCAGCAGCAGACCCAATTCAAAAGCTTACCAACCCATTGTGTGGATGATATGTTGGCCAATTTGACTTTTATATAAATCCCTCAAGCGGGACGAGATAATAACTCTATATAGATGTTGCTGTGGTGTGATGATTGTCATCCACCTTAGAACTCTCAACAACATTTAAGGGAATATCTCCGTTGAAGTGTTGTCTTCATAAAAGGCTTCCTGATTGGTTAACCGTGTATTTGCTTGGGGCGATTCTGCACCTCCCACACAAGGACATCAGTTTCCTCTTGGGAGTTGCTGTTGTGGCAAAACCACTGGACTGATAACATATTAATTCCTCCTCGTCCCACGAAATCCTTTGAGACTGTGTTGTATTAAACACATAGTGAAAATGTGGTCACTACTGACTAACTTTGAGGGCAAAAAAACAAGAGGCAGGGAGGCGCTCAGGAATGCCAGCATGCGTCCTGACACTACTCTGCATCCATCTTCATATATCCCGCAGCGTGTCCAGCTGAACTCCAGATCACGTACAGCTGAGTCAGCGAATTCCCGACCACATGGCTGCAGCTGGGGCGAGGGACCTCCGGACTCTGTTTTTGCTTATTATTCCTTTTCTTTTTTTTTTATAAGTCGATCTGCGGCAATCATCAAAAATGCAAGGCCATTTCACACATTAAGTTTTCGGGGGGAGATGAGTTCTATTTTAGTGAGGATTTTAATGTGTACACAAATGGATCCATCTGTCCTCCGAACAATGGGAGGGAAATAGGTGAGCTGCAATCATCTCAGGACTCATTAGAATCATTTTATGCTCTGGTGCTTAAGAGGGAGTCATTTGAATCATTATATATCATGTGGTACTTGACTTAAAAGGAGCTTTTTCAATCATTACCTCTTCAAACCATACCATTAAAGTAAGGCATTACATTAGTCCTCCTTTATGACGAAAATCACTCTCCCGTTTCATCCAAATTTCTCCCATGCTGAGGGTTTGATAATAGTCTTTGTTACGTCGGGATCTCTTATGAAACTATTCATACATGTGTCCACCCATGACTCGTTAACTGAAGCCTTTTCCCCTTTCTTCTTGGTATGTGCACTTCAATAATGATGGTAGCAATTATGTAATTATGAAAGGGTATCGTGAATACAATCCTGTCCCTACATTTCGCAGCATTAATAACAAATATAGACGACGAGAAAGAGCAAGAACGCAGCAAAACGCAATCACGTTTCATCACAACTTTCTACGGTTATGCACTATTTATGACTTTGTGCTGAACAAAAGCACAAAAAGTTGATCAGTGTGGATGTAAGCGACTTAACTGTGCTGTTTCACAGACCTTAATGGCCAACAGCCATTCAAAAACCCATGTCAATCAACCCTAGAATGGATGTTTCAGTGTGTGTGTGTGCATGTGTGTGTGTGTGCGCGGAGCATGCCTCGGTGTAAGTGTGTGTGAGTACTTTTTCTTTATGTACAGTGGATGTTGAGCTATAGCTAAGCCACAGTCAGGGCTCTATCCTCCCCTCTGGCCCAGTTGAGGAGCCATGAAGCATCAGCACATATGACAAGTGTGCAAGGCATCCTTTATGCCCACCAGGCTACTGGCTACCACTGCGCAGCTTCCCGTGGAACAAGCAGATCGGCGCACACACACAGAGAGAGGCAGCCAACCAAAAACGAGCGCTTAGCCTCAAACCGACCCGGCCAATCCCCATGGATGAACGTCAAAGCTAACGAACCTCGTGTCAAATGAGAGCGATGTGGATGTTTGTGTCAGTCATAATGGACAAGGTATGAATTACATTTACTCTTGTTACTGCACTTGATCAGTGTTTTTGAGTAATTTTACTTCATTATGCTGCAGTATTTTAAATCCCATACATTAGAGTACAAACTTTGTCGGCTCTCCATTAGCATGGCATCAGAATTTTAAATGACATCTGCATCAAACCTGCTAAAGTGTTAACTAACTGAAACATTTAAAGCTCAAATTTGTATGTAGTGTAACTGATATCCTAGCTACAGTATTATTGGTTTGTGTGTGTTTTAAGGAATGACAGAATCTCAACATAGTCTATAGAAACATATACAATATATCACATATTGCATGTAAAAGGTCCTTTAAACAATGTGTGTGTGTTTTTTTTTTTTTTTTAAGTAACTCAAACAGTGTGAGAGTGAGATACTAGTTTTCCCAACTGAGAACCAGATTTTCTCCTTTTCACTTAAAAAAACAAGGTCAAGGCCATCCGCTGCACCCTTTGAAAACTCTCAAATGCAACAAGCATATTTCTGTCTACATTCACTGTGATTTCTAGTTCGCCACCGTGAGTGTTAAGCACTAACTTTTCAAGACAAGATGAGACAAAACTTTATTGATCCCTATGGGGAAATTGGGAAAACTCTCAAATGCAACAAGCATATTTCTGTCTACATTCACTGTGATTTCTAGTTCGCCACCGTGAGTGTTAAGCACTAACTTTTCAAGACAAGATGAGACAAAACTTTATTGATCCCTATGGGGAAATTGGGATAACAGCCAAAAGTGCCTGCATTGATTGGGTGCCAACAGCAGAGGCTCTCGTGTGCATGGGTAACACGTAGCGCTGCTGTGTGGTGTTTCTCCAAAAAGTAAACAGGAATTAAGAAAAAATAGTTTCATTTTTGAAGGCATACAGCAGTCAAGTAAAATCATGGAAACACAATAAGTATTTTTAACACTACAGCTGCAATAGTGAAAGGGCACAGGACCTGTTTTTAACCTCTCTTTTTCTGCGGGGATGCAATAATACTTTCAGCCATTACTACAGGCCATGTACACGTAAGGCGTCCATCTATCTGATTGTATTAGACATTTCACAATAAAATGCTTTACATTTCAGCCTGTCAGGGGATCAGGTGAAAATTCTCCAAAGGCCATTGCGTGAATCTCATGAATGCAAAGCCATGTATGGGTGAGAGCCCGAGTTCATAAGGTGAGATGACGGGTCTATATCGCAGAGGAGGGTCAAGCCGTTAGCGGGAGAACAGCTGGGTGTCAGGTATTGTTGGCAGACCTGCCTCTTGCATCCTTCGACTTTTTGTAGCACCGTACGTAACTGACAGCTCTCTCCCAAAAATCGTCGGCCTGAGTCTTTACTATTTATCTTCCCCGCGCTTCCTGATTCATGTGTCATAAATAAATGATGTGTGCGCGTGTTGCAGACATTACACGTTTGCTGCATCATTCCTTAAGAAACAGCGGCAGGAGAAAGTCTCACCGATTTGACAACATGCTGATCTGTATCACAATCTACCACGCTGTGCAATGACTTCTATTTGACTGTGTGTGTGTGTGTGTGTGTGTCTGCACGTGTGGCTCCCTCCCTCCTCTCAGCGTTACATCATTTTCCCAGAGGTTGTTGTCACCTAACAGAACATTGCTTGGCGGTCTGTTCTGTCTGCAAACCTGTAGGTACAGCTGACAAGCTGTTAGCTTTTAGATATCCGCTCATCGAAAGGCAGAACGCACAGATTGACTCTGCCACGCTGAGGGATTTGCACGCGCACACACACACACACACGTATTTACCCAGGCTTAGGAACTTGTGCACGCACAGGAGTGACAGCCTCAGTAACCAACTGCTTGAAAGTGATGATATCATTCTCCTCTGGTGTAATTAAATGCAACTCAGGGCGCTGTCATAACGCACAGCATACAATTTCATTTGCCTCTAAGGACACTGTACAGCGCATTAGAGAGAGAGAGAGAGAGAGAGAGAGAGAGAGAGAGAGAGGAATAGTCAAAGGGAGGAGAGGAAGGAAACCAAAACAAATGTGATGCTCATTGCGTCTCTGGCTCCGCGGCGGCGTGCCCCCTCGGGGAGAGCTCAACTGGTAAACACGTTTCCACAGTGCGGTATATTGCTTTTTCACAATTACCCATAAACAAGGCCCGGCCTTTCCTCGATGAGGTCTAAAGGTATTCACTGTAATTTTTTTTTCTGTAATCTCCTCCAAGGATGTTGGTCGTAAACGCAGAATAATAAAAAAAAAAAATACATCTGACCCAGAAAGCCGGGTAATAATGGACGTCGTCACGGCGGTGAGAAGACTGATACGATATGTTTATACCACGTTTACCCTCCAACCCACTACCCCTTTTCCCTCTTTAACCCCTCGCCAGCTACCCATCTCTCAATCCATGGAAGTACTTCTCCTCTCTCTCCTTCTCGAGGCCCCCCTCTCTCGCTTTTTTCTTTTTCATTACTCTCTCTTCGCTTGCTCTCGTCTCCCCCCTCCCCCCCGTTGTCTCCCCCCTTCCTCTCTCTCTGCAGTTCTCTCTTGCTCTTTCCCCCTTCGCTTCATCTCTCCCCTATCTCGCTCGCCCTCCTCCCCTCCACATTTCACACACACACACGCGCGCGCCCACACTCGCGCTCTGTTTGCTCAGCTCAACAGCACCACCCGGTGTCTCCTCCCCGCAATGGCTCCCTTTTACATAACCGTTGTTGATGAGGTTTTCATTTTGAACATCTGCTCATATCTCATTTTTTCCCCTCACTCATTAAGGCCATTAGATTTTATTGATGTCAGCTTTGCTGGCGTATTAATGATTTATAAGCGTGTGCCTGGCATAATAAGTTTGATTAATTGAACAAGACTTTCCCGTTTGAGTGTTGCCTTCTGGGTTACAACGGCGGGCTGTGACACCGTTTCCTCTTTCATAATAACAATAAACGGTGGGAAAAATAACATTCTTGCCGGGGTAACAACTCGTTCTGGACCTATAAAGCTAAGAGTAAACAGACACCCGGGCAAGGGTGCAATCAAATCGACGTCATTATGAACAATCGGAGGTGCATGGCGAGTGAGGGGGTCTGACTTGATGCCAGTCCCTAAATCAGCTCGTAATCATTGGTGTTTCTTAAATGTCACAGCGATGCTCGCCGAGCTTTAATCATTGAATCCTCCAGACAAGAACCATATGATTGTTTCTTCTTTTAATAAGATTTGATTAATAATATTTTTAAACCTCATTGTCTCACTGTCTCAAAGTGTTTTGTAAGTTCTGATTAAAGGCGGCAATGTTTGTGATGTCTAACGTTTGTTATACATCACTTTAATGGTTTACATTTCCATTCTTGCCTTGCTTTAATTTCTTTTGCTGTCAAATTTTTTATGTGCTTGCTGAAGGCATATAAATTGCTCTTACAGATTTTGTGACTGTCTCCTACTGTTTTGAAGCCACAGACATACATCAAAAAAAAATCCAGTTTATGGGGGAGCAAGTTGCTATTACCTTTCTTAGCGATCTGTCATATAGGATCATTGACTTGCATGGAGAGCGCCCTAAGTTATCTTTCTTTATACGTCCAAGTTTCTTTATATTGCTCGTCCACATTCTGGATTTCTTCTGATTGATGATAAAGACAGATGACTTTTGACCTGTGATTGACGTGGACCAGTCAGCGGTCCCGCCTCTCTTGTGAAGGCCTTCTCGGGCATCGATATGAACTCCACACCGCGGCATGCTGTGCCACCCGGGCCACCGTCCCGGGCCACCGTCCAATTCTCATTTTCAATTTCGGAACCACCATCAGACTCCCATCTGGTCTCCCGCTGCTTCCTTTGGAGCTCTTGTTTCTTTTTTCCCTGGTGAAGTTTAGTGCAAACACTAGGCGAGTCCATATTACCTTCCTATCCAATGGACACTTGATCCACTTGTGATCCACCAAAATCTAAATCATCGCCATCAGACTGTTACTGTGAAGTTTGACGGCACTTACTGATTTAGACCTTCGGGGTCAATAATGGTATTATTGGTATTAATGGTCTTATTATACAGCACAAAGACCAAATCTACACGTCGGCGAAGGTTCCCGCTCCAGATATGCATGTTTTTTTCATTTATATCAGAGTAAATAATGGATACGTTGTGTCAAACAAACTCCCAGTATGTTATGTGATTACTCTTTAGTGCTGTTTTATCATCAGAATGATTTCTTACAGCCAAACTCAGTAATTGGTTTATTTGCTACTAAACAAACTTTAATCTCCTGTCACACATGAGACATTTAATTTAGCTGTATTCCAGTAAACAAGTATACACAGATTTAATGAATAACACAATTAAGTAGTACTGCGAAAAGTGACGAGTGACGACGGTTCGGAGAGAGAATCTGGGAGAGATGGTAGGTAAAGATCTGGCTGTGGCGGTTAGAGAGCTGACTATAGGCCTCGGTGTCCTCATCAACCCTAACCCTGGTTGAAACGGATCCACACGTCCGCCATTGCTGCTGTAAAGCGAAACAGGCTAAGAAACTAGCCGTCCTATGTGACACAACTGAATACACCTCTGTTAGCGACCTCGACATTAGCAGCTAATACGAACTACACAGTAAGGCAGGCTAACTAATGGCTAATCTCAAAGGAAATGATCACTAGCAGACATACGTAGCCAGTGCATTTTCAACAATGAAATACTCAATGCAACATTTGCAATGCAAACTGTACCTAATCTAATTGTTTTTACTGCTTTGTAAAGCACTTTGTAACTGTATTTTGAAAAAAAGGGCTATATAAATAAAGATTTTTTTTTATTTTACGAGGGAAAGTCGACTGATCATGCTCCCTCTTTTTTTTTTTAGCAACGCCCTCCTTCACATTCACACAGTTGCACCCATTCACACCTTGATGCCAGGTGCAACCACAGTCTACTACTGAGCTGTTCCACTTGAGCAGTTGGAGGTTCACTGCCTTGCTCAATGGCACCTAGTTGTAAGAGACATTACAACATTCACAGTCTAAATTATTTGGATTGACTGCGCAGCTGGAAATGTGTTTGTTCATTTACTGTAAACCGTTTCAATTATAGAAGCTTTTCTTGAGTTTACTTTTTTGGGACAATTCATATTCTCTCATGCCAGGGAACCCTCGAACCCTGTCACTGCAGAAGTTGAATGCAGCTGAAAAGGATCAAATTCAGCTTAGGAGTGAGTCTACCAAAAAAACAAAAAAATACTTTTTTCATAATACAAAAATATTCAACGGTGATGTGTTCAAGGGGCGCTTCATTCACACCTCTCACGGTTGAAAGGTATTTTCTTATGGAGCTGAGTTTCAGAAGCCAGGGTGTTTGTGCGTGTGTGTGTGGTTGTTTGTGTGTGTTGCAGTGTTGAGGTCAACGCTCTCTTAATCCACTTCATTTAAAATGTAAATTCAACCTGCTACTCACATAATAATAATTACGACGTCATTTTGAATCATTTATTTATAGACTGGTAATGAGAGACATTTTACGGACAAAGATTTCCATTTTTTTCCCAATTTTGATTGAATTGAAAGTAATAGATCCCAAACCTACAGTCACCATTTTACTACTGTACATTGCCAGTTGCCTCCCCGGTGCACACTGGTGATAATATGAAGTAGCCACCCCTGCCCCTTTTTTCCTGGGTGCCCTTTTCAGACTGAAACACCACAGGGGCATCGCTAACACTGATAATCCGAGGAGCTATAAGCTAAAAAGGGGGCACATCACCGGTCCGAAGGGCATTTATACCGCAGTAGTTCCGCTATATGTAGGTTATTCAACACTGGTGCACGTGCATTACCTCTCTTACATTGGTTAGCAGTGAGCATTCAAGGCCACATCCTCTCCGTGAGTGAAAAGAAACTTGCTTCCTGCTCTCATCCAATGAGTATTGTTAAAATATTCCTTCAGATGAAAAAAACTGTGAGATGCCAAACTGCACTGAAAAGCAACTACATAATAAACCAAGTTACATAATGCACAAATATGAATACCGATTGAGGTCTTGCTTATCTTGTATAGAAACGTGTAGAAAGTATCTTGCTGAACAAAGTTGTTTCAAAGTTGTTTCATACTGCAGGTCATTTAGATGCACATGCAACATGCCACTGTGCAAAACTCACCATAAATTAGTTTTTAAAAGCAGATTTTCATACATTTCTTACCGGGGGTGCATGACCCTGCCCACCCCCTGCCCCCTCTTTCTAAATGTTTATGCCATTTCTGCTTTACTAGACAGGACAAGATGTTACGTGTACATGGCCTTAGCCAAGTGAGGCACCAGCATGGTCTCGAATTTGCCCTGTTAAGACAAATTCACCCCTTTCAGAGTCTGTGCACGTCTCTGTCTGCACCCTCATGTATCGCTGCCGGACGAGGGTCAAGTCCCACCAGAGCCTTTCTGTGACTTCCCTTCTCCGGCTCCCTCTGAGTCTCCCTATAGCCTCTCTATAAAGAACTTTACAATTGAAAGAAAAAAAAATGTACAACTGTGAGTCTTGAGAAAAGTTCCGCTTAAAAAGTCCACCTTGGATACTCTTACACTGTTATATATTATCGTGATGTTCAATGTATTCCAGTTATTTTGTGATGAAGTGTTTTCGAGTAGTAGTAGTAGTAGTAGTCGTGAAAAAGTGCATTGCATTCTGGTCTATCTCGGCTTCTGTCAGTGGAGAAATCGGTATCTCTTCCTCTTCTATGATGGATTTATCCCTGTATGATGGTTGAACGTTGGCCTAGAGGGACTGACACCAAAACCTGATGTTTTAGATTGTTGAAAATTGTCGACCATCAAACTTCATTGTAGCAGCGCTGGAAATATCTCGACTTGTTGGGAAACGTATAAGCCGGTTATCCACAGGAATGAGAAAAACACACCACCCAAACAACTAAATGGGCTCAGAAATGGAAGGTGCCCCGCTAACAGTCGTTGTTGAAAGTGTTTAAGGGTGCATTTTTTCCCCCCGCCTTCTGTAATGTTCTGCTTCGGTGACGCTTAGACCGGTAGTGGCAGCTGCTTTCGGCAAATCCTCACATTTTTACCCGGAAAGAAAGGAAGGAATAGAAAGGAAGGAAAGAAAGTTTAATAATGATAAACTGTACCCCGCAGGGCCTGCCCAAATACTAAAATGTATTCACTCGTGTCCTCCGCGGAGCTTTGAGTAAAAGCATCAACCGTACAGCATATGTTCCGCTCTCTATTCCAGAGACCGACTTTAGATTGATGGAGAAATAACGGGGACTTGTTTTGGGAGTCGGGGCGTCCTGGTTTCCAATGCTTCAGCCGCTGCTTCTTAATTCCACTCGAGTTAGTGCTGTTCATTTGCTGTCTGGCAGCTGTACACACACACACACACACCATCATCTCGGTTGAGAATGTGTATTTGTGTGTGTGTGTGTGAGCTGCGTTCCAAGGTCTTTGGAAGTCCCAGATCGCTTCACCGCCACACAATGGCAGTGCCAATCCAACGTCCAACATGAGTCAGAACTAAGCTATCTCTGTGTGTGTGTGTGTGTGTGTGTGTGTGTGTGTGTGTGTGTGGGCCTGGCAATCAAATACCTCCGTAGTGGTTCGGAGAACGTGAGCAGAGTCCCAAGTTGTCCCCGGTCCCACAGCGCTTCACCGCCACGGTCGGGACTCGCTTTCTACGGGGGCCCGGCGGCAAACCGCCGCACAGTCGGCAGCCACTTTGTGTCCATTTTCTCCCCCCGACAATGCCCTTTCTCTCTTCACCGTCTCTCTCTCTCTCTCTCTCTCCGCAGAAATCTTTTTCAGATTGGTCTGTCTTCCCAAAAGAGAGTGCCTGTTTTTCCACTTCTCTCTCCAAGAATTTGTTCAAATCTGTCTGTGGCGGACTGGGGGGAGGGAGGGTGGTAGGTTCGGCTGGACTCAGCGGCCAATTAAAGCTGATTGCAGCCGGGCCTTTTTAACCTGTGTGTGGATGTGGGACTGTGAGAGCGCGCCAGTGTGAGAGGCTGGCAGAGCGAGTTGAGTTCGGCAGGACAGAGGAGTCCAGCCGAACCTACCACCCTCCCTCCCCCCAGTCCGCCACACTGTCTTTCTTTGAAGAAGTCCTTTAAAAATGTATTTTTTTCTGTCTGTTCGGTCTCTTTTTTTCTGTCCATCTCAGAGGAAGAGCTTCTCTTAATTGTGCTACTTTAAGCAATCCCCGAACTCAAGACAAAACTTGGTGCTTTTATGGGTGCTATTTGGGAGTGATGGAAAATAACTTCCCCATAAGTGATTATTCTTTATAGATCCTTACTATTTGGTAACTGTGAGCAAAACTTCTCCAAGTTACTGCAATTTGAGCCAAATTGAGCAGATTTTCTTGCCCTTGCCTGTGTCAGCATCCACGGTATGAATTGTGTGTCCAAGAAGTGTGGCTTTAATCAGTCTCAATCTGGTCTGTTCGAGGGTAGGGCTAGGTTAGGCAACAACCCACCAGTCCCCATTCTCCCCGTGTGTTAGTGAGTCATGCACTGATTTCCAATTCCAAAGTTTTGTAGCACAACCGATGCTGCTGCTCCCCCCGAGCAAGCGGCCGACCCTCACCCTGGTGGTGCTGCTGCCACTCTGGAGCTGGAAACCTCCAAGTGTCGTTGCATCACAGTCCCCTATAGTTGCTGAAGCACTCCTTTACCCCGATAACACAGAAAGAAGAGCAGACTCCAGTGCTGCTGGGAGGAGGTCAAAACCTCAAGAAAGAAGGCCCTTACTGATTTACGGATCAAAAACATGGTCATGGCAGGATGTTTTTGGCAAGCATGATATAGGCTTCTGACTTTAAAAATGCTTTTTCAAAACTTGAGTTTCCTGTTTCTATTTGAGATTGCATCATAGATGCTGTGAAACAAAAGTTAAGTTATTAGTCGACTATATGGCTATAACATGCTGTTAAAGAAATAAAAGCCCAACCAACGTTCTTCTCAGCCCGTCCAGTCATAGCAGTCTGGAACCAGGCTTGCTTAACATCTTTATTTTGTCATTGCCGACATTCAAACCTTCTTGAGAAAAGTGAGTGTCTAGAAATAAGGAGATATAAGGCCACTTGATTTGTAGAAATTTGAAATAATTTAAGTTGGATTGGAAGTACAATTATCTCTCGGCATTTTGCACTCCACTTAAAATGACACTCACCTCTCGGCTCAAGAGCATCCTTGAGTTGTTTTGACACCCAAAGCCATTTCAAATGTATTTATTGCCCATTTCTCACGATAAGCACCGTTCTCTTCCTTAATACCCATGACCCTCTTCTCCTACACAGCACCCCCACCTCCCCCCGCAATTTTCCCACCGACTGAAACCGGCCCTCTCCAACTGAGGAGAATCTGTTTGCATGGTGTGCAGAAAGTACTTGCAATTCCCTTACAAGTCATTATCAATCTGTTCCTGTCCTCCCATTCCCTCCCACACTCTGGAGTGGGCAAGAGAGAGAGAGAGAGCTCCGATCTAAGAGAACCCTGAATGCATTACTGCTCTCCATCTGTCTCTATCTCGTTCACACGAGCACACTTTGTCGCGCTCGACATCGATATTTAGTGGATCAAGAGTCAGACAAGATGCGAGATGGTTGGGCACAAACATTACTATCGTGATGGGAAAAAAAAACACTCAGATTGTAGTTCATGATGTTTCTTTATTTCTCTCTGAGGAATGCGTGGGCGAAATCTTTAGATGAGAACAAAGAAGATGGGTAGTTTGGTCGATAAGAACCTGCTTACTTTTATACTTTGATTCATTTTTTCAGTATAGATTGTTTTTTTTACCCATACCAATTTTCTACTTCACTTACTTACTTCCTCCCCTCCTTTTTCACTTGAAACTGCTCATAGTGCATCAAAACATATAAGGCAACATCTCTCTCTCTCTTTCTTTCACTCTCTACCTGTGCTTTTCTTTCCCCAAGAAAAAAAAAACACCTCTCTGCGGGGTTTGAGTGTTGAGCTCTTATCAGAGACGAATGTGAAGGGGAGGGATGGACATAAAGGAAATGTTCTTTCTATCGTTCTTCAAAATGTTAAATGGTGCGTGGGTGTTGCCATCAACCTGTAATCGTTGTGCACAGGAAATTTGAAAGTGAAAGTCGGGAGAAGAATTTCTCGAGCACAAACAAGTATGGTTCACTTGCTTGCTTCATCTTCTCATGGATATGTGTGGGTCTTTCTATCTATCTATCTATCTACAGTCTAACAACATAAATACCTGAAAAATAGAAAGAAAACCAAAAAGGAATTGACAGATTTTCCCAAGCAAAAATGAAATAAATGACACTTATTTCTGCTTATACTGCTCTTGTACAACTCCCCTCTTTAAAGGAAGAATGTTGTCCACTGTCTTTCTGTCAATCCTTCTGACATCACTAATTGAATGTACAGTAGCTTGTCTGCTGCTCATATTCTGTCCTGACTGCTGTCTGGCGTCGCTAACAGCTCGCTTCGCGCGGAGCAGCAGATGTGCCTCAAAAAGCATGGTGGAGCGTAAGGCCTTGCAAGGCGCAGCAAGACAACACACACCGAGACTAAATCCAGTATTTATTTAGATGGATTGCTTTCCTGTAGGAAGGGTGGCAGCTCTGCAGGGGGAGCGCGGGGGTCCAGCCCCGGAGGGGAAAACACTGAACTAAGGCAGATTTACGCTTCCCAGAGAAGTCCGTGTTCAGAGGGAAAAATAACCCAGATCGATCTGTTCAACAATTGACCAAACACTAAACACAAGTAGTGAGCGTCATGCAGGAACCACTAATACGTGAGAAGATTTGAGAAGCAGGCAATGTATTTTTTCTCTATTAGTGATGGTTTATTACCAATAATATTCACTCAAAGTTGGATAAATGACAGGTCCTACTGTTAACAATACATCTTTAAATTGGTTACATTTTGGTACTGTCGAATCAAACTGTAAAAACAGGATTAAAAAGGAGCTATAATCATTATTATGATCATTGTACATTCATGTACATTGAGTAATCCATGACTTTTATTGTATTTAACGATGACCAAAGGATTGCAACATCAACAGGTCTCTGGCACAGCTTTCGGTGGACACAAATAAAGTCACATTTTCACAATAGAGACGAGTAAGCGAGTAATTAGAGCAGACATCCAACGGAAACATCTAGTGAAGAGGTAATATATCAGGAGTAGACGGAGTATAGGGGCTAAACGTATAAACAAATGTGTGTACCTGTACACATTATTCACACGCGGTGTACACACTCTTTTGAGTCCGATTAGTGTGATAAATGCGAGTTGGCACAAAAAAAAAAGGATACTGTCAAAGTGTGAATTTGGGTAACAATTTATTTAGAGATTTTTCTTTCACGATATTGTCTTAGAATGTAGTGTATAGTTAAAAAAAACAACTTCACTATCATTACAGTGATGCGTGAGTGGTTAACAACCTTTTTTTCGACAAGCCTTAATTTAGTTCTATCTTGAGTAAATAGGTTTGTCACCAAAATCGTACATTATTGGGGAGTAAGAATACGCCTACACTTTCACGTATCACCAGTTAATAGATTGTTAAAACGTCACTATATAAAGGATGTAGCAGTGTGTAATGGCTGTGGTGCACTCACTCCTCTCCCTGAACCACAACCTCGTCGCTGGGGGTGGAACCATGATCTTTATTGGCAGAATCTGTTAATAAAAGTAGGCTACATTGTAACAAAGTGCAAACGAGGCTGTTTTATTGCAAGTCCGATTACAATAAGATCCAAACTGGGCAAGTTCCATCTGGGCAGGCAGATCTGTGTCTGCCAAGCCATCGGGCACAAAGCCACTGATGGCAGTTTGGCCCAGGATACAAGCCACGGAGAGAGAGCTGGGCCCCCTCTCCTCCTCCACTGGGGAGGAAGAGAGTATTCAGTTATCGATCAACTCTGTCAACCCCCCTGTAAATATATGTTCATGTTGTGTTAAAATCTCACTATTACAGGAGGAAACCATGATTGTCAGATTTCTGATAAATAAACAACCTCCTCTACAAATCAGAACTCCTCCTGAAGGAATTGTTTCAACATAGACGGTTACAAATGTAGCCAGCCTAGTTGTCCCACTTTTTTCTATGCTTGCTACACTGCTGTTGAATTGTTGCTCAACCCCCAAGAGGAACTATTAGGGAAATATAACAGTACTAATGTAGGATAGATGCAGGGTGGGGGGGGGGACTTCCACAATGGGTACCACTGCACACCCCTCTAAAACAGAGACCCTTTACTGCTGTGGATATATTGTGTCTGCCTTTTTTCTAATTAAACAGAGAAGGTTCCCGGTTGATTTGAGGACAAGTATGGGGATGAATAGCGATGATACATGAGTCTAAATTAATATTGGGCTAGTGGGAGGGTACACACATCAATAATTCCCATCAATCTCTGGAACAAATTATGAACTGTGTTCATTTAAAATCCAATTATCCTTGTTATTGTCAGTATTTGATGCATGCTAATGGTCCATGAAATAGCTGAGCATTTTTCGAGGCCTACAATATACAGTCAGGCTGTGATGGCAGAAAGCCACCACGAGATGGTGCAAGAGTACCACAGCTGCATTTGATGAACTGAGAACGAGGCAGAGGCTGCTGAAGTATGACGGGGTTTTACTGCTGTGAGAAACAGCACAGCACAGTCTATAGGTACTATTATGTACCTTGTTTCCTGGTTTTTATCCTGATTGCACTCAGAAAATAACCCCAAAGGCTTTTTTTGATATAGCAATAAGTTATTGAGTCTTGAATCTGGATGGGCTGTTTCAGTGCATGTAACTGGGGAAGTATTTTTGCTGTTATGGCTAAATATATAAATAACGATACAAGCACTATCTACATGCTGATGCAACACATATGCAGCCTGATCCCCCATGGGTTTTCAAGTGGCTTGTTCCCCCTCAACCTGTAAATGAACTCCATCAAAAATCACCTTCTGAATTGCTCTCGAACGGCTCCATAATAACATTTATTTACAAGCGCAGACTGTTTCTCAGTTCCACCCCGGTGAGAGCTTTTACAAGTCATAAACATCATTAAAGACTTATTATAGCCCAGACACACAGCTCTGCCGCATCCTCGGAGTCTCTCTGGTTACAAGAGACGGTGAGGGATCCAGCCTTTGCAATATCAAAGTGAAAGTCGGGGCACTTTTATTGTGAGCGACTGACAGTGCTTTGTATGCATTTTCAAGAGAGGAGGAGAACGGATTAAGAGAAAAGTGCAGTAAAAGCCTCGGCTGTAAACAACATGACAGTTACCGTGCAGTAAACTGGGTCCAATCCCCGTTCTGCAATGCAAAGGACGGCACCAGGTCATATGTCTGCTGATTTATTGTCATTTATTTATTTTGGATTTTCTTTTTATCCTACCTTTTTTACCTGATGATCATCCCCAAAGAAATGTAACTATCCCTTGTGTGATAATCTAGAAGTATGGCTCTTTTGAATGGCTTTGATGTTCCTGAAGGGGGGTCGAGTGTGCACCTTCCATCACAGGTGCTCTCATTGAATTGGGGTCACGACACCTCCAGGATGCCCAAGGAGCTGTTCTCAGATCGGACCTACCTGTACATGCATTTGAAACTTCATTCCGTTGCGTCATACGGATGTGTGCTGGGGCCTGAGTCCCTGGCAAGAATTGGCCAAGTGCCTCGAAGAAATGTTGTTGTTATCTGTACAATGTACAGTACTGTGTAAAAATCAGGGATCACACTTTCGTTCATTCAGTTTCCATTTCAGACCGCCATTCAGTACAGATTGTTGAATTTTTTGCAAAATATAGAGACCTAGAGATACCATCACATAGACAGTAGTGAAAGCTTCCACTGTGAGAAGACAACTCAATGCCATTGGTCTGAAATGATGTGTAGCTGTCAAAAAGCTACTACTGAGAAAAGGAAATGCACCAGAACACCGGAACTGGACACCTGAGATGTGGAGGAAGGTTTTATGGACTGATGAGTCTAAATTTGAGATTTTTGAACACCGCCAAAGCAATGACAGACTCCAACCATCAAGCATGCTGGAGGATCACTGCAGGTTATGGGATGTATAACAACATCTGGAGTTGATTTGTTTTTGATTGAAGGCATTGTGAATGCCGATTAATACAAGTAAAATCTTAACACATCATGCGATGCCCTCTGGGAAACGTTTGATTGGGAACAAATTCGTTCTGCAGCAAGATAACGAGCCTGAGTGCACCGCTAAGGAAATCGAGATGTACCAGTGTTCTCAGAGCAACGGACTGGCCGGCCCAGAGCCCGGACCTCAACATCATTGAATGTGAAGGATGGAAGCTGTAATCAAGGCAAAGGGTGGACACACTAAATACTGAAAGAAATGTTATGTTTAGCTCTGGAGGCTTTTGTGTAATTTGGGGTTAATTATATGTTTCCAACACTGAAAAATAAATAACTCGCACTTAATGGCCGTTTTGACTGGAAATTAAATAAAGGACAGGGTGGTCTCTGACTTTTGCACAGTACTGTACATGTTGTAATTACTTGTGAGATATATGTCTGTCCCTCTGTGGCTATAAACACACACAGGGGCAATCTGGGTACTTACGAGGTACAGCTAAGCTAATGGTGATGCTACCAGTCTTTACGCCAGTTAAAGTTGAATAGTCATTATTCCAGACCATTGTGATTTGGATGGGATTTTTTTGTGCTGGGGCTGAAATTGCATCAGAAATATCCTTGGAACCATGGCTGGCGCCATCTTGGAGGTCTATTGCCGAATTGGCATAATGGCTAAATATATTGCATCCGAGACGTCTGAAAAAAGAAACAAGTTGTGAGTGTAGATCCATATAGTAACGTTATACCTTAAAGTGAATGGTCTAGTGTGGTAGATTTGTTTCCAAATGAAGGTTACTGTCTTGTCTTTTGCCGTTGCCTCGACTGCAAAGCGCTGTGGTTGCACGTTGAGAAATGTCATCCCAGTTAACCTAAACAAACAGTTGCTTCTTGCCTTTGTTAGCTATAGCCAGTATTGCCCAAGAGGTGCGGGCCTCCAATGTGGCCACACGAGGGCGCCTTACATCACCTGAAAACCCACTTATAACCACGGTCTGAACCAGACTAAAATTTCTACATTTTTACACTATCACCATAAAAACTTCTCATCAATCTATTCATATTGCAAGTTTTAAGTGAGAATCAGGGTCACAAATACATCTCGGAAGTCGATTCTTCTTCTCAAAGTCCCCCGAGTAATGCTTTGCATACACAAGCTTCGATTATTTTCTCATCTTGTCTTTGGTAATGTCTGGAGTATTCCAGCGCTGAGAGGACGTTCTGTTTTCCTGTTACTTAGTGAGCCATGATTGTGTATCCATTATCTACTTGACTGGAGAGGCGCAGTGACGTGGTGCCGAGAAACGTCTCATTGCCTTGATAAGCCCGGTGCAATGATGCCGGTGCGGAATTACTTGATAGAATGTTGGTTTCCTGATTTGCAATTTCTATATGAAAACAAGTTATTTAAAGCCTGCCATTTTATGTGGTGCTGCAATAGCTTACGGGATGAGATCTGCTCAATTGTCCTACTTTCCTATTGGCAGTGACCATAGGCTTGCAAACCTCAAGTGTAATCTGCGGTTGTTGGCCAGATTTAAAAGTCATAATGTTGCAATGTCATGCGCCGATGCCAGCTGAGCCACCAGGAAGCCTACAGGCCTTTTTGGTTTATGACTCAAATGTGCTTTGATTAATATTTTTTAATCTGAAAAACACATAAAAACATGTACAAAATCTTTGGGGATATCACAATAAAGGACACTTATTTCCTCTGTGGCAAAGCAGGTTAAGTAGAACACATTCAACATTAGGAATAATGTGTGAAATTGCATTAAAAACAATCATAATCATAATAAGTACAGCTTGGATTTTATTTTTTCCCTGTGAAGTGTGCCTGTGAGGGAGAGCCATTTCTAACCCTAATTTAAAAACTGACCCTGTTTGTAATCAGCTCGGTGTCAGAAGGCAAATATCCTGAGTGTTACGAAAAGTGCATTTCCCAACCAAGCAAATCACAACAAATCACATGACTGCGCAGACCAAGACATCTGGACATCCTAGATTAGAACTTCAACTTCAAGTTTTAATATTATTTCGACCCCCGGTGAATACGTTCGCTCAGTGCGGACACACTACTCCTCCGGTTGAGAGGCGCGCTGAACTAACTCTTCATTTGACCTTATCTTTCCAATGTGCCTCTGCCACGGTACCATTAAATTACCTGTGACACCAAATCCTGTTTAGCGCAGTAAAGAAAACGCCGGCGATTTGCTGGCTCATTGGTACACACCGGCTTCTTGCGTGTCAATGCGTGTTTTTTTTTTTTGTTGTACGTTCACGTGTATGGAAGTGTGTGTGTGCACGCATGAGTATGTGTGGCGAGGTGGGAGTGGAAATGCTCAGAAGTGTACTCCCTTTGAAGTATAAGTTGTGTATGAATGACTCATCGAGGGCTCAGGGTTGTTTTTTTCCTGCTAAAGGTCTTGTCAAGTCAAGCGCCCGAGGAGAAAAAAACCCTGCCTATTGATGTCTATTGATGGTGTTAACTGTATTACAATACCTTGATTCAAGTTGATCCTACCTCACTTTCGTTTGGGGTGAAGACACATATGCCTTAGTCACCAGCTCCAATACACTTCGAGCTCTTCAGCGACCCAACTGGAACTGAGTAACTCTGTGTAGCGTTTCGTCGCTCGCTGTAAATTTGTTAAACTTTTTTCTGGTTGAATGTGGGTTAAAAAAAAAATGTGACAAACACACAGGCCTTAAATAGACGCGCTACATTGCATTGGTAAGCTCGTCTTTGTTTGGACACCTTCTAAGCCGCGTTGAAATTGAGATAATGCGATTCATTCCCCCCCCATCTGCATTTATACGCTACAACACAAAATTGTTAATTATTAATTGAGGGCAGAAAATTGCGTGTGTGTGTGCATATGTCAGGGTGGGGAAGGTTATTTTCAAACTGCAATCTGTGACAGATTACCTGCATATAATCGCGTAATTGCAATTGTGAATGTAATCCACTGGATTTTACGACATCGGTAATCTGTTTATTGTCAGTTACTTTGGGATAACTTCTGGTACTTTGGCATCTGAAATCTATTATTACGATAAACTTCATTCAAAAATGTGTTCAAATTTACCAGCTAGCTTTTGAACCTTCTTTATTCTTTCAGATGTTTGAGTCTGCCGTTACTATAAATCAGATTACCAGTAATCCAGTAATATTTAAGCACTTACTCTTCAGCACCGGTGTGTGTGTGTACAGCACATAGTGTGTGAGCATGACTACATACCGTGTGTATATGTGCATGTGCGTACATGTGGCGTCTTCATTGTCAGGGGATTAAGACCACTAAACTAATTCAGTAGAGTAATAAAGGATTTCCGTAAAAGTCAAGATTAATTGGGATTAAGTACTTAACATTTTTTAGGTCTCACTGGGTGTAAAAAGGCGGTGAGGAGAAAACACTTTCCTCTTCACTCCGCTGGTACTTAACCCCCGTGGGGGGAAAAGGGTACTCGCACACTATGGGATGCCTGCCACTTAAGGCTGAATGAAAGCGGCCCCGCATCGTTTGTGTGTGTGTGTGTGTGTGTGTGTGTGTGTCTGTCAACGGAAATTTCTGCCTGTGTCGGTTACTGTGATGCTGAGCAAGTCTACACAGCGCGTTTAAATCCACATTTCGGTTTCAAGTAATTTACCCGACAGACGCTTCAAGTTAACCGATACTCTCACGTGCAAAAGTCCGGAGTGTGTAAAATTGGACCTGTGCGCTCGGATGTTTCGGCAAGTCTCCAGAAACACCTTGGATAGTGTTGCGTGAAATGAAAAAAGCAAGGGCGGGGGGGGATGGGGATGGAGGGGGATGTACAGTACACTGGGGTAGCCAAGGTATTTGATTGGGGTATAAAAGGGTTTAGGTTGGGGAATGGGTTGTTTTCAAAATCCATGCAACTTATCTGCCCAATTTATTTCTGACAGCGAGTGCCGTTCCACTCCGGTGCACTGTATTTGTGTCCACGAGTCCTATTAGCTTTTGAAGCTCGGCCTCTTTAAAGTTTCAACTTTCAGAGGAAAACCTAAAGTTCCACTGTAGCAACTGTGATTGCTTCCTCATAGCCATATTTCATTTATGCCTTTTTCTCAGTGTGTGGTTTTTTTTTTTCCCCCCTAGCTCTTATTGTATTGATAGTGTTGCATCATACCGACGACGGCAAAATTATATAACGATCACACGTTTCTGAATAAATAGGAATTATTTCATGAAACCCATAGGAACACCTGTATTTAACCTGAATGAATCAATGAACAAAATTCCTGAACGAGCCGGAACGCTGATCAGGACGTTAATACACACATGAGCACATGAGCAACAATAGCTTTCAAATAACTGGAGTGAATTCCCAGTGTAAGAGGCCACTTAGGTCATTACTCATGTTTGCTATCGCATCAGTGTCACAGCGGAGCCAGAAACTCCAACAGCACCGTCATGCATTAGAACTGTAGAACTGTCCCTTGGGCTATTGTTCAGATTTTTACCGTCGGCAATTGTATTCATGCCTGATGAGAGTGGCGCCACCCGAAAGACAATCGCCTCCTGATCATCGTTTTTCTCACACTGGGAGAAGATCCCGATCAGCCCGGTGCATTTTAGCACCCTGCCCACCGCCCCCTCACCTTCATTACTCACCCTGCTATTCTACCCCCACCAGGCGCAGACTTATCAAACAACAGGAAATTAACTGGAGGAGATGGCAGTTGTGTATGTGTGTGTGTGTGTGTCTGCGAGCGTTCACGTTTGTGCGTTTCTGCACGTGGGAATGTTTTGCACCGGTGTGTGTGTGATAGCATTGTGTCACCGCGAATTTCCCGACAACGGGAGCCAAGAATCTAGGAACCTCCAGTGAACCCGACACGCAAAACTGCTCTCCAGCCAGCCAGCCAGCCACACCGCTCCGCTTGCTTAACCGCCACGCTCAACTCGTGACGTGAAACAATATGGGAAACATTATGAAGAATCTAGTGACTGCGTCAGAAGGAATAATAAAAGAAATCCGGGGGAAAGGAAAACAAAAACCATAATAGGGACCTGCTGTTATTGAAAATGCCTTATTCAGATGCTTCACAGCCTCGTCTCAGGGGGTTTAGTATCAAATCCTGGACGTGACAAGTAATGACTATTTATAGCACAGGATGTGTTGAATAATGGCTTATTAGATCATTCACTCAGAGCTGAACATCTCGGCGTGACAATGAGGTGATCCGATTCCTTTATTTTTTTATTTGTATGGAGGGGGAGGAAAGAGAAACGGTGTTTGATGCTGCTGTTTACTGACAAACTGTTTGGCAGCATTATCTCGTCTCTGTTCCGGTCCCTCCTCCTCGTCCTCTGCTGCTTACCGGTGCAGCTGTGTGTACGTTAGGACCGCTTTCTTTCCCTCGGCTGAGAAAGTCCGACGCTAGAGTAAATTAACCGTTCAGCCGTTTGAAGGGCCACCGGTCGTTTTTACCGGGAAAGGGAATACGAACATGACCAAGTGCAGGCCGTCTCTGGCACCTCTTTGCGAGGCTTCCATGTAAACATGACTTCGAGGTCGAGTTGTCGCTAAGTATCCATCAGTGATGGGCAGGATAAGTGTGTATAAATACAGGACGTTTTGGGAACAATCCCTCCATTGCAGTGGCCTCATTTTCCTTCCTTCCTTCCTTCCTTCCTTCCTGTTTTCAAACCTTTCTTTCTCCCTTTCAAACACTTTCAACCTCCTTTTTGGGAACAATCCCTCCATTACAGTGGCCTCATGTAGTTTGTTCCTTCCTTCCTTCCTTTCTTCCTTCCTTCCTTCCTTGCTGTTTTCAAACCTTTCTTCCTCCTTGTCAAACACTTTCAACCTCCTTCCCTTTCTCCCTTCTTTTCTTGCTTTCACCCTTCTTCCCTTTCATCTATCCATCCATCCCTCTCTCCTTCCTAGATTCCTTCCTGATCCCTTCCTCCATCCATCCTGCCTTATATCCTCCTTTCAACCCTCCGTCCTTTCTCCCTTCCTTGTATCCATACATCCATCCCTTCCTTGCTTCATGTGTTCCTTTGCTTCACGCATGCTTTTCCTTATTCCTTTCACATTTCTTCACTTTTCTCTGACCCTCCAACCATAGAGGGTTCCTCACACACACACACTCACACGCACACACACACACGCTCAAGCAGGGTTTTATCACAGTCAGCACTGAGCACGTTGACAGTGAAGAACGAGCCTGGTTCCGCAGTTTAAAGGAGAGGATTTCCTCTGGGGCATGACTTTCCGAACTATGGATTTGGTCCTTAAATAGTATATAGTGGTAATATACTTTAATGAGCATTAGAACCAGAATGAAAGGCTACATTTCTTATTTAGGTCACAGGCTGAAAAAAAGGTGTAAGAGCTGGTCTATCTTGGTAGGTAAGATAAGAACATGTCAGTGTTTTGTTTAGGAAGAATCTGCAGTATTTAGGCTTGAACTTTGGCCCTACTTTACACCACCTTTGACCAAGCAACCATCGGGCCAACCCTTAATGTCGAACCCTGTATGAGTGTTCAGTCATTGGGGAAAAAACTGGGTCCTACTATTTTTCACCCAGTGACGTTAGACTACGTTCCTCTCTGTTGTGGGTATGCTGACCAATCAGATTCGACCAGAGTCACCTCAGCGTGAGGGACTGGTGTGCAGTGGACATAGCGGCGGCAACTTCAAGCTACGAGGCGAAAAGGGAAAAGACATTTTCTGTCATGCTGGTGGCAACAGTGTTGGGTGGAAAATCCAACATTTCATATCTTCTCAATCATTAATCATATTCTACCATTCATAAAGTGATAATATGATACATGTACCGGTAATAAATAAGGTGAATAAATGAAAAAGGCCACAATGTTGAACCCTACTGACTGATTGAACTTTCCACTCAGCTATGATGTGATTTTAGTTTCTTCCTCAGTACATTGTTGTTGTTTGTCTGCAACTATTATTTTTTGCCCCATTATTTTATTTTGAAAAATAAGTTTTTAACCTGGGAGTAGCCGGTTAGATAAACGCTCTGGTGTGGATATAGAAGGTCTTCATCGTCACCGTAACCAGAGAGCAGATTCAAAGTGACAATTTTCACCAATCTGTTCAACATTTCCGATACAAAACGGGGAAAAACCATGCCATTATACACTTAAAAATTGAACTCCCAAGCTGTCCTCATGCATTCCTCCTAGGTTTTCCTCAGGAAAAGAAAAAAAAAAAAGACAACCCTATTATACCAAGACACTGTCAACTGTTCGGGAGACACCGGACGGAACAACAGGGGCCATTATCCATAATTAATAGCCCTTTGGTTGTTTTAAGCACCCGGCCCATGCATATTTTAGAGAAACAACCAGTGAATATGTGATGTATAAGACTTGTAAGGAGATTGGACAAAGGGAATCAGCATCCCAGAGACTGATGTGAACTTCACTTCCCAGTGTCTGGCCCGCGCCTCCCTCCCTAAGTATCTAGTTGCCAGGGGAACCCATACGACTAATTTGGCCATTACATTGAAAATGCAGTTCAAAGGCTTTCCAGAGGCATTTTTTTTTTTTTTTTTGGACTATCATTACACGCCACAGACAGTCTGAGGAGAAACATAAGCAGTTACCGCACATTGTAACAGATGTGTCCGAGGTAGCTCTTGTGAATGTGTTTCCCTTGCATGATACATGTGAGAGAGTAGTGCACGGGGAAACCCAAAACTGTCTTCTTGCGAAATGGCCTATGCTGCAAGAACTGAGTGAGTGAGTGAAATTGGAAGTGAGTAAATAAATAAGTTGTTAAGCCGTTTCTTCTGTCATGGAATTATTCATGGCCTACGCTTGCTGCAATATTGTGAGCTGGTTAAAAAGTCAGCAAGTTATCACCTTATTCTCTATTGTCTGTACAAGATGCTCGGCTCTGCTACCCCGGGCAGCTGCTGGGGCAACACACCTTATAGGGGAGGGGGGGCTTTGCATGTGATACTCGCGAGGCAGTTCCTACCCCGAGCGGGAGATCACACCAGTCCCCCTTCATCTTTTGACTGACGGTGGATAAAGCGTGCTTGTCGCGCAAACCACCTTTTTTTATAGGGCGAAGAAAGCGTCAGCACATTCGGAAAGCACTCGCGCCGTCCCTCCAGCGCACAATCAAATTTGTTTTGATGCTGCCAGCTTTGCCGTTTAATGCCGCAATGAGGTATATACACGCAGACGCTCAAACATCGTTTGCGAGTGGGACTCGGGTGAATAAAAAAAAAAAAAAAAGAACTGTGAGAAAATACACGCCTGCATCAAAACAACACAGCGGGAGGGACGTTGATGGGTAGAGGCCTTAAGCGCTGACAGCTTCCAAGAGACAACGATTGCCTTGCTAGCTTTCTCTTACATTTCAGGACTTGAAGTGCTTTTGTAGCCAGAGCAATATCACAGCATATTGTAAGACATACTGTACATTACAACATATTATGCAATGTATTACAGCATGAAATTGTAACAGTTTGGGGTTTTTTTTTCCACAGACTTCACATTGAGGTGTGCGGATAATTGAATTTCTTCACAATAAAAAAAAAAGCGACGTGATTGTTCCTCTTCTTTTGTGTATTTCCTCTTCTCATCTTTCATATTTTGCTTTTGTTTTCCATGCTGACTCAATAACTTATCCTCATTTGTAAGAAGCTGAAAGGACAAACACAGTATCCCTCGAGTCACACGATACCGGAACACACACATACACACACACACACACATTGTTTGGCGAGCAACACTGCCCTCCTCTTTCATTAGACCCATGCACAGGTGCAGAGTGCGCACTGTGCTGATGAAAAATAATTTATCAAAGTCTGTGGTGGCATTGCGGCAACCTTTTTCCTCTAAATGTCACCTTCAAAGGGGGCTCCTTGCTCACACATTATTGTTCTAAGGCAACAGAGCCCAGAAATTGCTTGGGGCAACTAAATGAGGTTCCTATTATGAATGCTATGATTAAGTGTTCCCTGGTGCAGTAACAGATCCGCAACTCACCTCACCCTCAAGCTTTATTGTCTGTCTGTGAAAAGGGCAAGCTCACTCTTCGAACCCATCAAACCCTTTCTTAATTGATCATGATTCCACTTTGTCGGGGACTTTTATGAGGCTGTATAGCGGTAGTGGCGTGTATAGTAAAGTGTAATTTCTCGCAGAGCCGCTGGTGGCCCCCGCTAGCCGAACGGGACGGCGGTATAGCCTCGAAAGTTAAGAGGAATAGGCGTGTAACCGGGAGATTGCTGGTGTGACGGGAATGGGAAAACTCTGGTTGGGGAAAGTGAATAGGTGATGCGTCCACCGCGAGTTCCCGAAAAAGAGCAAATCCCCTTCCCTGGTGAGTTAAATCCGGTTTAGATCTGGCAGTGTAAGCCCTATCCAGGTGGGATCCAGACGGGTTTCCAGGACAATGTCAAGACATATGTGATGCTGATGGGCAAGAGAGCTTTTGTAATGATTCTGCAACATTACAGAGATGGGAGCGTCTACTCCATGCACACCACAAAATATACCATTTGTCAGATGTAACTTCTGCAGTTGATGTGTTTGAGCAATAACAATACAGCATGGCTCCGGGCCAGAGTTGCAGACTCTGGGTCTGGATCTCAGTTCGGGGTGAACGCCGGAAGAATATGCCTCAGAAGTCGGTAAGGATTATTGACATGGCAGATTCAGATGTGTGTAACATTACAGACATTCACCGGTAATGATTACATTTGTTTATCTTCAACCTATTGAGTGACCATGCATTGCCCTGTGGATGGGAGCACTGTGACAAGAAACCACTTGCATCACTATTAGAGGGGTGAAGGCGATAGTGTACAGCGGTGTTTACCTCGTCCTCAAGGGGGTTGAATGGAGCTAAACCAAGCCAGAAAGATGCACTTCAGCTGCTTTAATAATTAATATCCATAATTTAATAAAGTTTGTCCTTTTTGGCAGTTTTATGTATGTTTAAATGCCACTACCAGATAAGCAAGTGGTACCTACATACTTACAAAAAAAAATTATAGAAAAACCTGGAAGAAAGAAGACATGAAAAGGAAATAAAAGAGCCAAATGCCTTTATTAAGTGGATAATTCATATTAAAACTTTAAAAACCATAGTGCTGTTATCTGCTTTGAGCTCTTTGATTAAGGTACTTTTTTTAAAATCTATTCTCCAACGAAATACAAATGTTTAAGTTAAATATGGCTTCATGTCCATTCGTTAATAGGGTCATTCCAGGAACATTGCATGGGGAAAAAAAAAAAACTCATCTCTGCTTCAGAGTATGGATTATGACTTATATTATACTAGTAAGTTTTGTCTGTGCGGCTTTTTTGCTTATGGCGTTGCACACATTGAAGAGATAAGAGGTGAAGGGTCCTGTAGCCAGATTTTGACCACAACATTTTTTTTGTGTGGTTGTGAAGGTTATTGAGGTTTTTCCCCACTCCTGTAGGACAGAATCACATAGAGTAATGAACGGATTGGGGACTGAAGAAGAACAAAGAATGGAGCGAAGATTGGAGCAGGATGGCACAGCACACAACAGAGCAGAGATCACAAAACAGAGAACATAACAGGAAAAGAGCAGAGATCACAACTAAACGGAGAAGAATATCCCCGAAAACAGAGATCTGAGCGAAACAGAAAAGAATATAGCGCAGCAGGTCCGCCGGGGGAACTGGCTGCCTAAATATGTAACAACCAGGCTAGATAGAGAGATATACCAGAAACGGATTATTGTGGTTTGGCTGCAGGTCAATTCATTAATGGAAAAAGTAAATGTGAAGAGTCTGATGGGGTAGACAGGAAACCTGCCCCTCTGGTCCGAGTCCCTAGCTTGAAAAGAGTCAGCTCGGTTCAGCTGTGATAACAACAGGACAGTGATGGTTAGCAGATGCCAGTGTTAGAAGGCTAACAAGCTGGCATGCTGCAAACACAACATCGATGTATCAGCGGTGGGTTCGTTCCCGGTCAGAAACAACACAGAAATTAACTATTGCAGTATGTTGAGACGACCATGTTGTACGTTTAAAAATGCAATATACAGCTCATGTTGCCCAAGAGCTGACCTCCACTATGGCCGCCAGAGGGTGTGTTACGTCAACCGAAAGCCCTCGAATAAAATAGAATAGAGCTGACTTGAACCAAAGTGACCTGAGCTGCCTTAAACTGAACCGACTCACTTTTGTTGCTCTTAATAGTGTATTTAAAACTTGTAGTTCAGCTCACACGGTACACAACTCACACTGCAGATCAAACATCAGCTGCTGTGTTGTTAAAAAGAGAGGCCTGAGACAGGAGTTTACAAGGCTCTTATGAGGAGGTGTACAGACCCATTGTGAAGTAGAGCGAGTCCTCATTGGTTCTCATTAGCCCTGCTAGACTGGGCAGGAGTTAGAGGCCGGTGTTGCATCACAAAAAATAAAAAAGGCAGGGAAAAGCCTCACTTGGACGGATGGAAGCGATGTAACGCCATTAGGTCGACTTGGATCAAATGCGGTACACTTTGGGACCAGTCTATTTGTATTATCCTCACTGTTACAGGAAAACCATGTGTCTTTAGAATGATTGATTTCCTTTCATCTCTGACATTTTAACTGTACAGTTTAGTCCTAGAGTCACTCTCACTGACAAAAAAAAAATCGTCAATGCAAGGTTATGGAGGAAATACAAACTTACCTCTGATCGATTCAAGCAGTGCATTTTCAAATCATATTGTTGGTTCTCGCGCAGCCATTTAAAAGTTGCGGTTACATAAGGCTCTTTTAGAGCTCTCTGAACATGAGTTTAAATCAGCAGACTGTTTGGGGAGGGAGTAACATTACATTAAAAAAAAAAAAAAAAAAGATTTCATTACGAGTTCCCTGAACTGAAGCAACCATGCACAGAGCCTCCGCAAATCAGTTAGCCGGAGCAAATCGGATCAGCAGAAGGGAGAATACCTGGAGGTCCTATCTCTCCAAATCACTTAGCATTCTTTACCCGTTTTCCAGAGCAAGAACAGGTTGGCCTCGCCTGGGCCAGAGCCAGCTCAACAAAATGTATCAAGGTATCAAACAAAAGTATTTGTTTGAGACAGGTGCACGAGTAAAAATCATCTCTTTTGGTAACGAGATGTGAATAGAAGAATCACATGCAATCTAATGTCGTTTTAAGGTGGAAATTGAGGAAATGGGATGAATGTAATAGAATGTATTCATCACCAGGGGAAATTGCTTGTCACATAGAGCAAATATACGCGGTACACAAGACGAGATAAGACAGTCCGAGACATGGACAGGTAGTGCATTGCTGCCGAAACAAATCCAGTAAAATCAACAATTAAAACACTAATCAATAATGAATTAGCCCTGATTTTCATTGGTCGAGCCTGTAGTCAAGGATCAGGCTACTGTGCTATGTTTAACCTGAATGAATGGCCACCGTGCTGGAGCCACTGAATTCATAACATCGTATTCATCTGTACCAGAGCTTCTGCTTCATAAACTTTTAATACGTCTGAAATACTGTAAATGTCAGAGTAAATGTTATCACAGCTAATGGTGTGAACATGGATATGATCTTTAGAATCACGTGATGTGTCATGTTTTACGAGTGTGCAGATCCATGTCATATACCGTAGGCCAAGCTCCAGAGAATATGCTGGGTTTTTTTAAGACCTCTGTTCACCCTGAGAAGGTTAACAGAGCGCAATTCACGTTCATTCAGTTCCACACTTTCACACCAGTGCTCCCAGTACAACCACAGTCTTCTTCAATTGGCCATTGAGCAACGCAGTTGGCAGGTACAGTGCCTTGCTCAAGGGCAGCTGTTGAAGGAGGGGAGAGCATTACCATATCAGTTTTTTCACCCACAATTTAATGCAATCAATATGAATGTAACAAATACCAAATGCAGTAAATGTCATGGATACCAAATTGTAATGCAATGTCAAGATTCAAGATTTGGAAATAGCAACTCTGGAAGCCTGAAGTCACAATACCAGACTCTAATCTTGTCAGTTGTCAGCAAGGTACATGGCTGCTCCATTGACAACGTATGGGAGTTTGACTTCTGAACTTTTACAATCAAATTGACTTCATTTCAGAGAATGGTTGACAAGAGAAAAATGTACTTATATCCTTGGAAAATTCAAATGGTTGCTCTCACAGTCATACAGGATTTTCAATTACCTTTTCTTACTCACCCTGACCTTCACAGCAGTGTGACAATGCACATTATGTGGTGTAACATTTCCTATTTCATGTCTTGCTATAGGGCGAAGTAGTGATTGTTCACAAAGGCAAAGTGAACTGTTCTAAGCCTTAGGAAAAAAAGCATATTTGAACACTGAATCTCAGCGGTATATCACGCTAAACCCACTCTTGGAGCCGTAAAGTCCACATTATAGTTTACAAGTGTGGGCAAATGCTTGAGAAGCACCATGTAGGGGCTTTACCTTAATGCCACAGTTTAGAGAAGCTTCACTTTCAAATGTAAATAATGTACGCAGACAAAAAATAGGACTCCCCATCATTGAATGCCAGAAACGGCGTTGAAAACAGCAGGCCAGCAGAACTGGAGCCTGGACAGTAGGACTGGACTGAGGAGTCCCAAGTCGTATCTCATTTTTGAGAAAGCTCCAATTGCTGACTTTTGCTGCTGACAGATTGTCAGAAGGCTTGACATAGTGTCTCTCTACAGCAGGAAACAAAAGCTTCAAATACTCTGACACTGAGCAGTTAGATGATGTAGTCCATGGGCCATCTACCTGTGCTACCACTCTCTCTTCATGCCTGTTTGCTTCACAAAGTCTTTTCAAAGTTAAAACATGGTCCACATTGCTGACATTATGACATGCTGACGATATCAATATACGCTTCATTTTGGGGTGCATGTTGTCTCCAAGCTTATCTGTTGCACTGATGCAAATTGAGCAGGGAGGAGGATGGGTGGGAGAGGGGAGAGGTTGCAACACGATGAAGTTCAAAAGGCATTCTTAACGAGAGCTCCTGCAGGCTTCAACCCTGCGGCAATGCCTCAAGGTGATTCAATTCATCCTGAGGTGCCATACATGATGTTCACCTTTGGGATGTAAATAATGGAAAAGAGCAAAGTACCCTGACATCAGATTGGTAAGCACCTCCATATTTCAACAGTGCAGGCTGATTTTAATATACGTTCTCTATAAATGTTTTAAAGGAACCCGTGTGGCGGCGGCAGTCGCCCAAAAGTTGGAGAAGGTTGGTGGTTCGAATACTTGCACCACTGGAAACACAGCAGTGAACAAGACATGTTCATGCCCTTAACAACAACTGTTTATATGCTTTTGAGCAAGGCACTTAACCCTCAACTGCCCCAGTAGGACTGCTCAGTGGCCTAGAGTACTGATAGTACGCTCCCTGTAGACTACTGTCAATAAACAGTGTTTTGTCAACTTTCCTGGTTAAATAAGAGTTAAATGCGACCATCAGAGTCACACTATTGGCCTGTAAAGCTGTTTTCTACTGGCCTATTTCATTATCTCCCTTCGTTGCTGCCTTTGATCAAGTTCTAGTTTGCATATTGTAATGTTTAAGAACATCACACATTATAAATGTTTGTGAGATAGGCCCGTGGTATTCTAACTAAAACAGCTGTCTTTGCTTTGCCTCTTTATATATAGCACATTCCTCAGCCTGCCTGACAGTTCCCCACATCAATGCACAGGCATTAAAACCACCAGCTCCAAATGAGGTATCTGATTTTGGTGGCCTCGCCGCGATCAGTGGGAAGCGGGAGAGAAATAGCAAGGCTTCATATGAATACTGACTGCTCCCGAGATGGGCCAAGGTTGAAATGGTGTAAAGATTTAGCATTTTCTAAATCATTAATCATTATGCTAGAGGCTATTGAGAAGATGGGGAAGTTTATCATTGAAAAGTTGATGATTCGAATCCCTGCACTGGTAAAGTAGGTAAGTTTGGGGACTGGGATTTACTAATGTCTCTCTACCCCTTCACAAATACTACCGATCAAGGAGGCTCTAGATCAAGGTACCCTACTGTCTCATCCAACTACAAATGGATAGAAAGCAGTAGATTATCTGTGCTAGTCGTCAAAGCGCTACATCTCTATTACGTGTGTGTAGTAGGGTGTTGCTGAAAAGGAACAAAGGGGCTTAGTCAACCTATCCCGGCTAAATGAATGCACAAGCAGTTAAATAAATAAATCATAAGTTAAGACAGTAAAGAAGGCTCTCGTCAGCATAGAGTATAAATCATTAAAGTCTGTCTCCAGTGATGTCACTAACAATGAAAAGCCTTGCCAGAAAATCAGTAGTTTTTTTGCAGGGCAAAGTCGGGGTAACAACTGGTTCCTGCTAATTGAAACAGGCACAGCTGTGCATCGCCGCATTGACTCCCTTGCCGCACATGCAAATCCCATTTTGATTGGGGCCGTTACTGGTGGACATAATCACTCTTTAGATGAGCTGCTTTCAGGGCGCTTGGAAATTTGAATTCGGTGATCACTCGAAGTCACTCCAGGGGGCCTTTAATAAGAGAGGTAATCGATAAGGCAATTTAGGCTAACCAGCTTGAGCTAATTTGTTGTTACATGACTGACACAGGTAATGAGTAGCTGCTATTGTGAAGAAGGGCATCAGGAATGCATTTTAAAGGAGAAGCTCATTTTAGTCTCTAGTCGTAGCTCTGTTTCATCTTACAGTCAAACTGGTATGTGTAGAGGTGTATATCAGACATTTTGAGTGTTCATGTCACAGACTTGGTCTATGTGGACGGGTTGCGCAATTTGAAAAATGTATTGCATGTCAGTGTCAAAACAACGGATAGCCAATAATGATTGCCGGGCGGCTGTCTAGCAAAAGGAGGCGATCTAATTGCAGCTGTGCACATGTTTGCACGACGACACACAAGAGTAAAAAAAAAGCCCAGCATGTTCCCACATCCTGTCTGAAACACTAACAGGATGGATCAATACAAACTGAGCTTGAGATGGAGAAGTAAATGATCGACTGCTGAATGAGGCAAACGTCCTCTTACTCCTAAAGTAGAATTATTCGTTGTGCTGTGCTATAAATACTATAAATGATGGATTAGTTGGTCATTAGACAGAGCATGGGCAAGGTTAGGGGTTCACTTCCAACTGGTGCCACCCGTGGTAAAATTGTACGCACTGATGGAAGTGTCCATACTCGACACCAGAACTTGAATTGGGCAAAGAGGGTGAATCTACAGTGTATTGAGACTGATGGTATATTTTTTCATCCAAATCTTGCCTAGTGCAGCTTTGAACTTCATAGAAAGAAGAGTTCAAAGGATCCTTTCCCCCACCCGGTTTGACCCGTCACATATGCATTGTTCTGGCCGTCCCTTCGCTTTGGTCACACACACACTCAGCGCTGTTCCAGAAGTTCAGCTGTGCTACCGTCTTGCCACTGATTTGTGTCCATCCGAGCTTGATGGCGGAACAAATCGAGTCCCCGGGGGCAAGCTCCCTGCGTCTTTATGTTGGAAGAAATTAATAGGCAAGAAGAGAATTTTAACAACTGACTTCACTTTTCTGGTGCATGTTCTTCATTGGCTATAAGAATGTTGATGTTGTTTAAAATAGGATTTAGTTAAAGACAACAATCCTACTCCCACTTAAAAGTCTTTAGAATGCATATTGATAGCCTTTTTTGGTGACACTATGTGACACTATGTGGTGTTGTAAATGGTAATCAGAAAAGTTAAACAAAGTGCTTTTAAAAAAAGGGGTTATTGTGTGTGATTCATTATCTTGTGTGGTTGTGTGTGTGTGTGTGTGTGTGTGTGTGTGTGTGTGTGTGTGTGTGTGTGTGTGTGTGTGTGTGTGTTTTGCAGAGTGGGAGATGTCGCCGGGACTCAGCTGTGTGTGGGTTGACAGAGACTAAGGGGCCTATTGTAGCACGCTAAAAGCCAGGTTAATGCTTTCCATGCATAATGTGAAAGCTGGGGCGGCAGCAGCACTTCTGCTCTCATTTAATCTCACCGGCTTGCGCAACATCTTTTATTCCTTGAGTGGCAGCTCTCCTTTGGCTTTTACGGCAGCTGCTTCCCTCCTCAGTTGCAGCGATAAACGTGTTGTGTCATGCCGCAGGGGCTGAATGCTGAATCATGAAGTCCCCCCACCCCCTGCTGTGAAATGCGCTCTCACCCCTTATCAACACAACAATAACAACATCACAGGTACTGCAATTGATGAATTGTGTCCCCATTGACTATTGCATTTTTTTTTTGCATAGTGCATCGCTTGTCAATCAAACAGTGTGTCCAGTACTTTTCATTGTCTGTTCTGCCATGGTGGCTATCGCTGCTCATGCTAACTACCCAGTTCTTCTATTTATTCCACACAAACTGCTGTGGAATGTGGAAAACAAGTGGTCGGCCGTGGTACTGCAGTCCTGCCCAAATATATCTTTTTCCAATTAATTTTCTCTCCCCTGGCTATATAAGGTCATGTACCATACTGACTTTCTAAAATGAGTCATCTTTTTTTTTTTTTTTTTTTTTAAAATAGTACGATAGTCGTGTGAAGAGTGGAAAAAGATTTGTGTCTGTGCTGTTGTTGAACATTACTGCCAAAGCAAATGTCTTTAGTGTCCAGCTATAACCAATTATTTAATTGCTGTGTTCAGAGCAAAAAGTAAAAAGACACCAAAGGTGAGTTTAATCCAATCTGGTGAATTAGACTTTAATTCTCAGTTTAATGCAGTTCTCAATTTTCAAAGCCCGTAACGGCTAATGTATTTCTGATGATGTGGGGACCTATCTCCGTAAACTCACTTAATATTTGGGACATCTGTGCGGCTAGCGAAGCCAGCCGTCTGTCACATGGTAGTTAACGAAAGCAGTTAAAAAACATTAAAAAAACGCAAAATGTCGGAAGATCATCGGCGGAAGGGACTACGGACTGGAAGGACAGAATGTTATATGCCTGGTTGTTACCATAGTTACAGGATTTTTCCCGGGAAAGACCTACCAGACACATCCTAATATAAAAGCATTCATGAACAGCAGGTTGGATCTATTGTGTTATATCAATTTGGCGATAGAAAGTAGCAAAACAAACATTTTTTCACACGGAAATTTTTTATTACTTTAAATGTCCTCAACTGCACACAATACACATTTTGATTCATTTTCATTGATCTACCATTGCACAAAATATATTTACAATACAGTCAACCCCCAACTGTGCTATTAAAGCTCTGTTTGAGTTGCGGCAATGAACAAAATTTGGATTACTCTCTTTTTATCTGGCATAAAGCGGTAAAAAAAGAAAATGTATTGATGTCCTAGATGCTCCATGGGATTAAAGGAGGTTGTGCTATCATCTAAGTGTCATTGACTGGCAACCTGAGAAATGGGCTCAGTCACTTGGGTATGCCTGTCTCTATCCATCTGTCACTTTCTCTCTTCCCTCTTCTTCTTCTTCTTCTTCTTCTCAGCAGTTCTTACCCTCTATGCAATTTGAATAACCTACCGTCTCTGCAGTTTGTTGTCTGTCAGGAGGAGAGTAATCACGCGCTTTTTCTTGGCTCCACGCGTCACGAGGAACTGGCTACCCTTCAGTCAAGGATTTAATTGATGTGTTTCAAAATGAGGTCAACTGGGATACTGTAATATCCCCCAAAAATAAATAAATAAATTATATAAAATAAGTTATCAGGCATGTTGCTTTTATTCCTAAAAATGTAGCAGTAATCAGATTGCGTACTTCAAATGTTGCCGTATTTGTTCTCATCCGATCGGAAAATTCAGATCAAATCAGAAAAAGCTATTTTCCGAGGAGCCTCACCTTCTGGACACGGGAGGTCCTTGATTGTGCTGAACGTTTGTCGTGTCAGCAAAGTGAGTGACGTTATCATAAATCACCATCGTCTCTCGTTTCTCTCCTCTCACCTTTCCCTCTAGATTCAATATCAAGATATACTTCTATATGAGAGGACAAAAAAAACAACTTGATAATCCCCTGCTTGGAGGCACAATGTAAAAGTTAGTAAAAAAAAAAGTGTGATAAAACTTTGAAAGAAAATACTTTTTTTTTTTGTTTTATATTAACTCCAAAATGTCAAACCTAGCCTGGCCATTTCTTTCACATCCGGGATAACCCTGACCCCTTCGATGGAACTCAACGCCCTTGTTGGACTTCATCATTTGCTGATGTTCCCGTAAATCAGTGTTTGGTGTTATTTCTTGCTCCTGGCATCGCCTCCTAGGCCTTGCCCTTTTGTCTGTGTAATCATTGGGTGGCGTATACAGGCGGTGACACACTGTCTGAGTGACTCCACTCACAGGAATGCGAACACTCAAAGTGTACTTCAGAGGATGGGCAGGTGTCCTGTGTGTGTGTTTGCATGTATTTTGTTTGTAGGTTTATCTGAGAATGTGCAGGTATTTGCATTGTGTGTGTGTGTGTGTGTGTGTGTGTGTGTGCGTGTGCGTGTGCGTGTGTGTGTAGGTGAGTGCGGGGTGAGCGGTTGAGTGTCAGAACCGCAACATACTATCGCAAACACTGGCAGCAGCTCTCCATAGTAATCAAATCACATGTCACGAAGCTCAGTTCTGAAGTGAAGTCGAGTCAGAAGTCACATAGCTCTGTTTGTGTGTGTGTGTGTGTGTTGGTGAACCATGACGAAACAATAGCCCTCTCTATGTGTACTTCTCTGCCTGTGCCACAGCTACACTAGGGTCAACAGGGTGCCATTCACAGTCACAGTTGGTGACGGGTGTCTGACAAGCCCCACTGGAGACTGCTTGATGTGCTGATACAGACAAGAATGTTTTCTTAAAGTGTTTTGATGGGAAAAAAAAAAGTAGAGGCTGGAAAAAACTGCAGGTCAAACAACAATTCAAATACACAGAAATGCCATACCCCGAGAGTTCGGTGGCACCCAACATCATATGCTGTCTACTCTGAAAATGCATTATTTTCTTGACCATTATTACATTTACTGATACACATATAAGATGTAACTACCCCTTGCAGTCACAAAAATAATAAAAACCCAGACAGAGCAGAGGAAACATGACTAGGTGTCCCTAGTGATGGCTTGGCCACTCTGGCCACACCACCAGGCACCCATCCATTCACAGGGCAAGCAGAGCAGCCTAGGAGATCCTTTTTCCCGGGCAACTTCCTCCAGCTCTTCCTGGGGGGATCCCCAGGTGCTCCGAGGCCAGCGTGTCCCGGGGCCTCCTCCCAGTTGGTTCCTTACGACGTGTCCTAACTGGGTTCTCTCGATGTGGAGGAGCAGCAGCAGCTTGACACCAAGGTGCTCCCAGATCACTGAGCTCCTCACCGCCACGCCTCCAGGCACGGAGGTAATATTTTAATCCCCAAAGTATGGGGTTGTGCCTTTGGAGATAAAGAACAAAAAAAAAAAAGGACTGATAAATCATCTAGACTGCAAACAAAGAACAAATCAAAACAACAAAGAAAAATGCAACTGAACTGGATACCAGAAACTGGATATCAAAACTCAACCAGGAGAAAAATAGTAGCAGCTATCTCAATCTCGCTATCTTAGTTATCTCCCCTGTTATGAACTCGGCACCTTGGCACGCAGCCTTTTCTTTTTGTATTCCTCCGAAGCCGGGCATTCTCTTTTCATTTCTTTTATGTCGGCAAAGACAGATCGCTAATCCTGAAATCAGATTATGTTGTCAAGGAAAAGCTTTCTTGGGTAGCCTACTGAATGGTCATAAACACTTTGAATGCGACTAGCACAATGTCCGTTTTTGATTAAGGGTGCGCCTTTAGCTTTATTCTCAGTTTCACCTCATTGATTTAGAAAGTTTGCTTCAAATAACCCCTGATATATTACTTCCTGTGTAGGTCTACACACCATAAAGGTTTAGAGCTGTATCTAACATGCACATCTTTCTCGTTAGCGCTAACTGCGTCTGCTTTTGCGTGACAGGCGAAGTGATAAAAATATGAAATCATGATCACGCTGCTTCATTACACAAGATTGGCACATAGTGTGAGCAACCATAACTACATACTACAACCAATCCCCTTTTGCTAGTCACCTGCCAGTGCTGTGTGAAGTAAATGCAGAGCAAATAGGGGCTCTGGGTCCTCACAGTTTGCTGTGCATCACTAGTGCATTTGGTCTTCTACTCTACTTTTGGATGCTTTTGGCTACTCAGCAGTCCAGGGGCTTCTATTCACTGAACCACAAGGTATAGCAAAGCCCCTGCATCTAATCCCTCGCCTCCAACATTTAGTTTAATCCGACTACATTTCTGGGGGGAAAACTGGTGCAATTACCGATAACTGACAGATATTATTTTGGTCAGTGTGACATAGATGTTATTTAGGTAATTAGTTTTTGAACAAACTATTATCCAATCAAATTTGTTGTCAGATCTAATTTCATAAAGCACAAGCTATAGCACCCAATAAGGAAGGAAGGAAGGAAGGAGGATGCATGCATACATGGATAGATAGATGTGGCAGTTTCTCATCATTTGAAATATTGAGGATAAAGGATGAATAAAAAGGATGAATGAACAAGATGTACAATGAAATGTCACCAATTTTCTCAAGTCTATTTGAGTAATGAATGAATGTGTTTCACTGGATTCTTCTCCTTTACTGGTTTGTTTCTCACCCAACATTTTTTGTGTGTGTGTGATATCACATTTGTCTGCAAACCCTAAAGCAAGGATAAATAGGTTTAAATGAAATTAGCATTTGCATCACTGAACAAGATTTTGGATGAATGGACTGCAGCTCATGATGAAATTCTACTCCAGGCTCACTGTATAATTTCAGTCATGTGAGGCTCATGCAATTCAATTATTCTCCTGGATCCACTCCAGCATGAGCTATCACATTTCTATTTTCATGCAGATGACAGAAGCGAATAAATATGGACATCTGAATGTTTTGCATTATAACATGTAATCATATGCCACTGACTTTAATGGATTTTTTCCTTTAATTGTGTCTCTGCTAATATAATAATAAGAATGCAAATCTTTAAAGGGGCAGTAAATAATCTATCTTTTATTGACCAAGGAATTGCAGCATTGACAGGTCTAGCACAGCTTACAACGGCCTGTAATTTATATACTTGTATAGAAAGATGTGACACTCTCACTATCCCAAAAATATATCTCTATTTATTGGTTGAAAACATGGCGTTTCGGTCTAGATGTCCTTAACTGACATAAATAATAAAGTCAGCTAGCTAATTAGAGCAGGGATCCGACAGAAACGCCTGGTGACAAGGTAATATATCAAGATCAAAATACTGGAATATTAATACTGCTGTGTCATTTGCTTTTTTGGCTTGAGAATTAATTGTGACACCGGTCCCTCGCTCGTATCGCCGTCGTCCATCGTTGAGCTGTTGAAAATGCCGGCGGGAGGCGGGGGGAGCATACAGGCTGCAAAGTGAGTTTTGAAAGTGTGAAGTCTGGTTGTTGAGTAACCCCACAGATGTATTATGGTCAGCTATGGGACAGTAAATATTTTACTCACTGCACCTTTAATATGTCCATAGTCAACATGCCAACATGCCAAGATTTAGCCAATACAAACTATGTAGTAGCATGATGAAGATATGGCATCTTTAATCTTCAGTATTTTCATTGTATTTTTATCTGTATCCTATTATTTGCTGCTGCAATTTCCCGCACTGGGATCAAAAAGGTTCACCTCAATTTGCACTGTATGTGAGGTCCTATTGACATTGCAGGCCATAGTAAGTACTGTGAAATTGAATTTTACACGGGTCAATCGACTGGTTTAGCTCGACTTTCATTGTCTTCTCTTTTTGAACAAAAATCTCAAAGCAGATATGAGCTCAGTCCAACGTGCCCCCCCCACCCCCATTTAAGAACTCCCGCTGCAGCTTCGACAGAACAGAAGCCGTGAACTTTTGAACACTTTGAAGTTTTAATAGAGCATTATGGGGTCACTGCACACCGAGGGCGGAGGCAACGTGTCAAGAGTTGGCTCTCAAGTTGGGCCATCTCCCAGTGGATTCAATATTCCATTAGGACTATTATTTCTAAAGTAGATTAATCCCTGTCATTTAACGCTTGGCTGATGTCCATTTGAAGTCATTATGAAGAAGCACTGACATTGTTTCATAAATTATTCACAACGTTATCTGGGACTCCCTACAGTCGCCAACTACTGTACAGCCTTAAGGTTGGATCGCATGTCATTGGAGAGAAGCTTGTTCACCTTGATGAATTAAAAAGGGATGTATCGTTTTCAGCGTACCCGCGAGTGCAGTTTGGGACATCACAGGGTCATCGTCGGGGTATCTTGTATAACTTGCGCTGATGTGTTGTGTTATGTTTCGGGGTCAGTCCATCGTCGATTCTGTACCGTTTCTGAACGTAAGCGACGTGCACGACGACAGCCAACGATGCACATGTCCACATCTGGACACATTGCTGCCTATACAGCCTGGTTTCATTACATGTTGCCAGATGTGCATGAAGTGAGAAACATACGGTTACTCATCACTAAAGGATTTCGTGGACAGCGTTAGATTAGTGGCAGATGAGTTTATAGGTTTGCCCTCAACTCTGGTGACCCGGATTCAATTCCCAACTCATGCAAAGAGGTTTTCAAAGTAACTTTTAAGCGAAACTTCTTTGCCCTAAACCTAAACTTAAGCGTAACTTTAACTGAAGTTGTTACTTGCCTAAACCACTAGCATGAAAATAGCGTGTCCGATCCGTGCTATTGTCGCCATAATCCACAAGGCCTAATCTGCGTTTCAGAGGTTGTGGTCATTCTCACCAAATTATGTGAGACCATCTGTAACGTGCATTTGTTGTACATATGTTACCTGTGTAATTTACAATGTGCATGTGCATGCCTAGATACATTCTGCACATATGTTCCTTCCATCAGTATAAGATGCAATGTACACAACTTGTGATGCACAGATCTTCTAATACAGACACTCACTGCATATAAATTAATTGTAGATCTGCAAACATTCCTCATCTGTAAATCGGGCTACAAATATGTTTTATCTTAATTTATTTGTTGCCTTATCCTCAATATATTCTTTTGCTGCATTATGTTGAATCATGCTCTATTCTTACATAAATCTTCATAGATACAGATATCCTCATCCTTATCTATTCTTATTTATCTTTTTTTTTTCCTGCTGCTGCTGCAATAACCAATTTACCCACAGGGATATTTAAAGATTCATCTAATCTAATGAAATTCAGGACGTGGATTTTCTTAGAAATTGTATCAGTGCACCTTTACTTGGATAATTCTGTGTTAACACGCAACTGGCCTGATATCAGCTGCATGTCACACATAACACTCATCAAAGTGTCAAATATCAATCATCAGTTCCATATAACAGCGATGGAAGATCTCAGTTAAAATTACACCTCAGGAAGAAAGTTCACTGTTGGCTTGACGGATATTCTTTGCTGTCGATCACAAAAGGTTTGAGAGACTCAGCATGAAAGGTTAAAAGAGAAGCCCTTCCTAGCGTGGCCGACATCTGTCTGCATTTTGCTTGAATGCGTTGCGTGAATCCATCTATTGTGAAAATGGTGAAAATATTTGAAGTATTAAATCAATCCGTTTCTTCAAGTTCATTTAAAGGAATTTGTTGTGGTGGCATCGGTGCAGAGACAAACACCGGCACAAACAGTAGTACAAGAATGAATGAATATCATACCAAAGTGTCATCGTGTTCAAATGTTACCTTAGTTTAAATCAGTATATCTTCTTAATGTCACGCAACATTTTGTACACAGTGGTAACCTTTACCTATTTCCCTCCTACTGTATTAGCCTATTTTCTGTCTTGATTTATTATTATCTTGCTGTACAAACAAACGTTATCATGACTACCATCATCAAAAAGTGTCTCTCATTAGATTTGAGTTTGGTTTATGTAACATGTTTTGATTGACATCTTTTGTACGAAAAGTCTCTCAGCACACCGGCACTTGCCTCGACTCGCCAGCTGACAATCATCGATCTAGATATAGCTGAGATGCTTTCACGTCAACGCGAGATAGAGATAAAGTCTGTTTGTACTGGCAAGCTTTGAAGCTTTTTATAAGGAGATTGAAAATCAGGACATACCGGTTTGTTTTCAAATGTATATGGACCAAATACCTTTTTGCTTCTGCGCTACCCGGGGCTGGGGTTGGAACCTTTTGCTCCCCGCCCCCTTCCCTTAGTCTCTCTCATTGCTTTATATTGAGTGAAGTGACAGCCACAGGTATGATGCTGAGGAGCACTTTCATTTTCTCTCGCAGCAATATATAATTACTTATATAATAACTCTGTGGTTTATTGTGCCTGGATGCTACGATACTGGTTAGCATTCCTCCACACACCCTTTATCTAAGGGCTAAAGATGATGAGGAGCTAATGATACAGGTTCTTCAAAACATTGGATGTTTGTCTGGGTTCAGAAAACGCCAGCGATACTTTAGTTGTGTGTGTGTGTGCATTAGTTTGGATGTTGGTGTGTACGGACAGGAAACGACCTCTGATGAAAGCGTTATTTCGCTTTGTGGTCATTTAAGCAAATCTTGCAATAGGCTACAAAGAAACTTCCTCCTGCTAATGATCCCAAGCTGTTTCTATTTAAACCTGAGAACACTTTCTGGATTATGGGCAACGGGCTCCGAATTATTTCCAGCACTGGTGGGTGGGTTTTCAACACTCACATCACACACACACACACACACACACACACACCTCACCCATCTCTTAATTTAGCTTCTCAAAACCCATGCGTTGATCCTGAATGAATGGTGGTGACAGTACAGTATACAATGTAGCACTTCATTATGTTTAGTTCCCTCATTTTTCATTTTTGCGTACATTTCTCCCCAGTGACACTTAGACTTTTAAGCTGTCACAGATTGTTTTGCGCCTGTTCCTCGTTTTGTCTGATTGATACTCGCTGGGCTCTGCGAGGTTGGCCTTGTCTGCGGCGTGGCTAATGGATTCTGATGAAGCATCTAAAATAATTCGACAAGCTTTACAGCCGGTGGACTTCTCTAAGGCTATTTTGCAAATAGTCTAAGGAGTTAGAGCCTTCTCTACCTTTAGGCATAGCTCTCAGGTGGCATGCAGCAGGTTGGCTTATAGAGCTAGGTCACCTTACATTACTTTGTGCAAAATTGTCCAATAAAATAACTCCCTCCATCTCCCGCGCCTTCTTCTCCTCCTCCTCCTCCTCCTCCTCCACCTTCTCTCAAAGGATGCAGATATTAAGATGTTTTAGAGCACTGGCATATATATTTATATGACAGCATGAGTTAAATATTGCCTGAGAAGGAATAGCTCTCTCAGATGCTAAGTTATGATGCAGAAAAATATATTTATATATATCTTCAGCTTTCTTGTTTACTTAGGTTTTTTATACCAACATAAGCTGAACAGCTCCAGTGGGGGAAAAATAATAAAAAAAAAAAAGTTTAAAAGGGAAGAAAAAATAAAAACAGTCGTGGTATTATGTGTCACCGCACTTTTTAGGAGCCAGATTGCTCAGTCTGAGCTTTAGCGAGACCTCTGCCACGTGAAAATAATCAACTGTAAGTTTATAGGATAAGCCACAACTCAGGAAGGCTGCCTTACTTCACCTAAACTCAAATCACAAACAAAAGTACATCTGCAATTCTAACTTTGAAAACTATTTTGCACTATTTTGTATAATTTTTTTTGTATTTTTAAGATGATCTCAGTCTCTCCCACCTATTCTGTAAGTTTCCAACCCACACAACAATTCTTCAAATGCTAACCATGGCTCTGCAGCAGAGCTTAACTAACTCCTTCTGTACTGGGCTGCTTAATCACAGTTGTTGTGCGTGGTAAAAAGGTGGAAGTTTCCAGAATAGCAGCTCATTTCCATCTAAACATGAACTAACTACGTCTCTCTCTCTCTCTCTCTCGCTCTCTCTCTCTCTCTCTCTCTCTCTCTCTCCGTCATCTCTTTCTCTCACATATGGGAGTGATATTCTGGAGCCTGGAAAAGGCTATTGGAGTTTATTTCAAGTCATTCTTCAGTCGGGCCTGGTTAGCAGGCTGAGGTCCAAGCCGCAGTATTTTATGTCTTACTGTTTGAATTATCATTGGCCCAGATTCCACTGCCAGGGATGGAGTGTGAAAAATGAAGTTTTTTTTGGGAAATTCTCCTTCCTGTTGTTCCACACGTGGAGAAGCATGAATTATTGGAATCAATTTAATTAAGACGTATAGATGGAGTCATTGTAAAACTGCTATTTACATGGACTATAGATGATGCAGATACAAGGGGTATTATGTGAAATCATCTATCTATCTATCCGGTCAATTGAACGGCAGCCTAAAACAATGAGCCTCTCTCTACTGACTAAGAGATGAATGGGCTTAAACAGCAACCTAGCAGGATCTCGGCTCTCCAGACGATTGAAAAAGCTGATCAGCCGATCTCATTATTGCACTTCCCCAGTGCAGTCACTCTGCAAAAAGCCCCTTTACTTCCTACTTCTTTTTAGTCTCCTCTCCTTTTATGTCACCGCATTAGCAGAAGAGGAAAGTCGCCGGTGACACCCAAGACATTGTTTATGTTGTCTTAGAACCACGCTGGGCTCATTATTGATTTTGTGAAGTGACATTGCCTCCGTCTTGGCTGCAGAACGCCAGTGCCTAAGCGATGCACGTAGCGCTTCAAACAAGTATTTCAGCGCTTCAGGGTATTTAAAAATCTATATATGGCTTTGAACATATATATTCTCTGGGAATGGCGTTTTAAGTCATCTTCCTTCCCTGTTAAGAGAGGGTAACCTTCCTCTCGCTGGAGAGCCTCTCCCCCAATTACAGTGACTACTGCTGATGAAATGGCTGTGCAACATGGTGACTTGTCATTTGGCCAATTATCCCTTAACGAAGCACCACAGAAAGAAGATAATAATGCTGCGCCACGCTGCTCTCTTAATTCCTGTACAGGAGCAATACTTACCTCGTTTAGTATTAGACGTCAATTAGATATTAATTATTTTCATTTGAAGCGTTTTTCCATCGCAGGCCTTTGGAGCCCGCTGATCAATAAAAATACGTCTGCGATTTAGACGGCTGGAAACATAAATTTGAGATGTTGAAGTACATGACAGACGGCTTTGTGCATTTTTGTGTGTAATTTAATGGATTCCAAATTCTTTTCACCTGATTTAACCGCATGTAAAAAGTAATACCTCTGCACGCTTTTTTCTCATCAATGCCTTTTGCTTTTGCATTCATACCGTTGCACATTTCCACACCAAGCAGCAGCCCAGTGTAGCCACAGTCTTCTGCTGTTGGCCACTGGAGCATTTAGCCGTTAAGTGCCTTGCTCAAGGGCACCTCATGGGTAGATGTGGAGGGAGGGCAGATCGTTTCTCATTCACTTCCCCTACCCAGATTGTCCTATATGCAATTCATCATGGTTACAAGCCTGCTTAATAAATGTGTGTTGTTCTTATACAGCCAGAGATGTCCATCTTCTCATATTCAGTCAAAAAACAAGTGAAAAATTCTGCCACTGGGAAGAGATATTTCCTCGTCTTAGAAATCTTCCAAACACTTGTCAGTATCTGGAAACAAGACAGAATGAAGCAGACGACTCCACTCGTTTCAAGAAAATGACAAGAAAAGTTATTGCAACAAGTGAATTAGCATTAGAGACGGCTCAACTTCATTTCACCACATTGTCACTTGTTTTAAGAAAAATAATTTGAACGCTCTTTCATAGCTGGAGATGATGAAACCCACGTCACACTGAAGGGCCTGGTGCTGTTGACAAGGAACGGGAGACTTTCTAATGTTTTCCTTTGCTTAAAAATTGCAACTTTCGAGTTCGCAATTTTTACAAACAGAATTATTTTTTTTTAAGTCAAGAAATTAAACTATCCAGAGCTAACTAACTGATAGCAATAGCATATCCAGTTCACACTGCTTGGCTACCAGAGGTAATCGCAGAGAACCTTTATTCTGTACGGCTCCTCTGAATTACATTACAGGACTTTCCCCCATGAAACAAATCCAGTCCGAATAGGGTTTAAAAAAGACTAATTAGCGTGCCGAACGGAGAGAAAAGGGTCCGCTGGATGAATATTCCAGCAGAGCGGTCTTATCATTTGAAGGCGAGGTGACTGTACCCTATTAAAACTTCCCGTTGAGATTCGAGGGGGAAAAAAACCAAAAACCTTTCCACTTCAGTTTGTGTGGCACCTTTTGAAAATTGGTTGATTTATCCCTTTCAGTTCTCGTAGAATCCCGTTCTGCAACAAAGATCATCCCACCCACATGCAGACGTACAGGCACAAACGCTCATGCGCGCGCCCACACACACACACACACCACCGAACGACAAAACCACACACAGACAGACACAAATCAAAACAGATGCATCCACTTGCCCACACACACACACAATCAAAGAGAATGGTGGGCACTACTCAGCTCTCAGGTGGATTTCTTTGCATTCAAAGAGAGTAGAGAGAGGACAAAACAACATGCAGGCAAAAAAACATTTATATAATCAGCTCATTTTAAATACACATCTCTCTAACTGGATCATCCAAAACATTCAGCTTCAGTCTCGTCCTGGGATGTAGAAAAGTCTTCAAGTCATGAGAATTGATGATATTAAACACACACATTTGTATTACTATGCTTGTAAAGACCCTTATTGACTTCCCTAACCCTTAACCTTATCCTTAACCGTTACCCTAAGGGTCTATCCCGGTGAGGATATTTGGTTCTCACGATTACAGTAATAAACACACACACACACACCTCTACCTGCACACAATGTTCAAGCTCAGCCCATTAGGCTAGTTAACAGTTAACAGCTCAAACTTGTCTGTTGTCTTTTTTTCCTGAGGGGCTCTTTCAACACATCCAAACCGTCTCTCTGTATTGAAAAACCCTTTCCTCGTTTGATTTCAGGGTGCAGCTCACTTGCTCATCAATTTCAAAAAAACGCTGAAATGTGAGAGTCCCTTTTTCTTTCTTTTTTTATTTATCTATCTATTTCTGTTTTGCCAACTGACATGAGTTCGTCTTTTCGTCGTCTCTTTTTCCCGCAGTACAGCCGCAGCCAAAGTATTGTCATCCATCTTTTATAAGGTTGACTAGGGTGGACCTGCCTCTCATTCACACTGCAGTTACGACTCAAAACAGTGACGTGAAGTTATTCTATGCAGACATGTAGAGGGATTGCCACTGCAGTATTTTATTATGTTCCTTCATTTTATCCTTTTGACAAAATTTGACATTACAGTTCCATTATATTTAGCAAAAAGCTTGTGTGTGTCTGGGAGGGACCCCGAAAACAGTATTGCACTGGGGGCCCCCAAATGGCGGAAGGTATTTCCTTTCATAAATCATGAGTACACCTCATAACATCAAGTTTGTCATGGAGCCCTGGGAATAGGACGTACAATGACCCTGTGTGTCTGCATCCGTCTCGCGATTGAATTTCATAATCTTCCCCATTTGCCGTTTCGTCTATTGTAGTGGGAAATGATGTGTCGGTCCCTTGACGCCAGATATAATTATGTCAGTCTCCAAAAATCAGATATCTATCTGCTGAGCGCCAATGACAGATAATTAACTCAGAAAATTAACTTTGAAATGTTTTGCTAAGTTATCGCACGAATCAACCCAACACACACACACAGGCATGCATGTACGTGTTTACGTACACCCGAGCCTTAAGTTATATGTGGCGGCGATACGACAGACAGTAAGCTAATACGGTATTCCGAGGAAGCGACGCGGCGCCTTCAAGGCACTTTTCAGCTTTACTGCTCCCCTGAGCAACGTTGTCTTTTTTTTTTTTTTTTTTAAAACAGATGAAAAAATAAATGACATAACTTCCCGAAGCTGTAATTTTCCCCATGAATCATTGATGAACGTTCTACATCTGGCTGTTGCTGGTTGGTGACATATAGTGGCACTTTTGGTACCTGGAGCTGCACTTTCATTTCAGCAAATGAAGACAGATTTCTGACACGGCGGAGTGCCATTTCAAAACTCCAATCACTTTTCCTACCTCTGCGTCCAGCAATGATTGAGGGAACACATTCCTCCTTGAGCAAGGCCGTGCGTCATTTGCTTTCATTTGCTTTCTGTCGGCGTCCTATGAAGCTTTCTATTATTTTGGATTCTTTATTGACAAATGAACAACTGACACTATCTCTCACTTGTAGAAAATGTTTCTCATTGACATTGATGAGGATGGCAGTGGTGAAATGTCTTTTTTTCGTCATTTCTTCACATTTTTTTTTGGGAGTACAGTAAGATATTTCTGCAGGAAGTTGATGTTATGAACATGGTGAACAGGTTAGCAGATGTGATTAGCTCCATGTATCTCGGATCTGTGGCTCCCCCGTCTTTGCATTGGAGAGAATATTGTTTCAAACTGCAGGCTGTACATGTATACCTTGCGTAACATGACTTAAGACATCTCCCCCACTTATTTAGTGGGGGAGCAAAAAAAGACCAAAAAGAATAACCGGCGAGTCGGTTTTAGGAATTGAGTTGAGTTGACTAAAAGTTTGATTCCGCGAGTCGTGCGCGGCCGTCGGTGAGCGAGAAGACATTAAAGTGCTACGATTTCAGCATGCGGTTTGATGTGACATTCTCTCCCATACAAAGAGAGCGAGAGAACAGTGGGTATACGGTGGTTCGTGTTGCCTAATGGGTTATGCATGGTTGGGGGTTTGATTGCCACTGGGTACGCCTACTGCTGTTGTGTTAAATGTTAGGTGTGAGTCAGACAGGGAAGGTCTGCAAATAGCTGAGGTCCTCTGCTGTTGTTCCCGACGGTCTCGCTGGTAATGGAGGCGAGGCTGATATTGGGTTTTTATTTTATTTTGGCAATTTTCAGGTATAGGCAGTGATGTAGCGGTGGGCAAACTGAATTTAGGTGGGTTTTACCTGGGTATAGGTTGTCCCCAGCACACCACTGGGTGAAATGGGAGATGTAGTGATCGTCCACAAGCGGGTTATTGCCATTAAGGAATGCAAGTTTGACTATCATCTGAATATTTTAAGTGGGTGGTGAAGTGAGAGATTTCTGCAGGACAACCCACGTCTGAGTGATCAGAGTGGCTCACTGATGAAAGCCGAGACAGTCTGTTTTTTTCCCCCCCTTCTTCTTTCTCTGTTTTCTAGTGTGTTTGATCTGCAGTCCATCTGTGATCAAGACGTCAAAAAAAAAACTGAGACTATATGAGGTTTGTGATGAATAAGAAGTAATATGATGGAAGAAAAGCGAGGAAACAAAAAATTCCACAATCCCCCGCAAATGCGCAGGAAGCTAATATTGAACCTAATTGTGCCAAAAAATAAATACAATATGTAGACGTACGAGAGCAATATGTCCTTGTAATGTTTCATTATCAGCAGCAGTATGAGTCATCAACTAAGCAGCAAGAATACTTTTTCAAATCCGGGCTGTTACATAAAAGAGTCATTTGCGGTTCGTGTGATGTTTTACTCTTTGGAGCCTTTAGTTTGAAATCAAATTATACGATATAGAATTGGCTCCAAAATGAAGATAATAGAGCAAAATTACTTTCTCAGGGGCACCTTTTGCTTATTTGTTCACAATAAGGGAGCCCACGCTTTCTGGCACAAAGAGCCGAGGACCAAAACGTAATGTAGGTGGCGGGCCCCTGGCGAAAACACGCAATTGGACATTGATTATTGAGAAATATAACGAGTGCACATTTGTTTTCTGTAGGCTTCTGTCATCACGGTGTTTGTTAATGCGCCTTATCGCAAACACTCCACAAAATACACTGCTGGAGCAATATGAGAATATATGTGTTAGTTTTAACGAGGGCCAGTTTTAATATCACTGCACTGGTTACCGGAAAACTTCAGACTTGACTTTAGATTCTTTTACTGTTTATTAAATCCACTCATGGACTTTGCTCCTGAGTGTTTTCGACGAAATGCTCCCCAGATAAGTGGCAGGTACAGCCCTCAGATTCTCTGGCGACTGTCTTTTAGGGCGTTTTCACACCTGAAAGTCCGGACCAAGGTCCGAACCAAGGTTCATGTTTTTGTTACATTGTATACATTTGATCCGGTTAGTTTTGCTTTCACATTGCAATTTTGCGAGCGCACTAAAGACCTTTGGATGACATACCTACGTCCTGTCGTCATCACCTACGTGGGCTGCGTCTCCCTATACTTGACATTGATTGGTTTGTAGAGGGGCGTGCGTCTGACGTCGGCGTGTTGTCAATTCGGCGGATAGCCTTTTCCGCTTGAATGAAATGAATGAACAGATTAATTTCGTTGCCACTATACAGTCCCTCCAGGATGTTGCGATCGCAATAATTAACGCAAATTAAACTAATTGCCTGAATACTTGCAAGAGCTTCCATTTTGCCAAAAAATACCCCGCAATATTCCCGCATAAAATGTTCAAATTGGCACAATGCTTCCACATTAATACTCCTACATGTTCGCGAGGTTGTTTTTTTTATTTAAATATGCAATTTGCACCATTTGCTTTCTTGTTATCCTGAGCCTTTGATAGGACAATGCCGGAGTGGCCAATCGGGACGAATCCCGGTGGGCCGGTGGGTCTTTGGGCCGGTTGGACGGGCCGCGCCGCGGTGTAGCCTAATCATTTTATAAACTGTTCAAGTTGATTTGCTGCTAACAGGCCGGTGACTAGTTAGATGTGCGTTCTCCGCTCCGGACCTCTCTCTCCTTTTCTCTGTGTCAAACTGGCAGCACTGACACCTGACAGATTAGAGCGGGACGGGAACGTGACGGGTCAACTAATGATGTGATGGCAAATTGTAGATATGCTGCATTGCAGCCTAAAGGGAAAAAACTAACAAAAATAAAGGAATGAAATACAAAGAAAGGCACTAGACAGAGATCATGTGTAGTATAGTTTTCAGCCGGTGGCCCCGGGAGGTATTAATGTGTTACGATTACTAGTGGGCAGTTTACAATGTTTTGGGGAGGATGGGGGACTCGAAATTTTCATCGATTCCTGCTGTTTTACCACAAGATAACATGAAAAATATCCCAAATTGCATCGCAATTTTTTATAAAAGCCGCTGCAAATTCAATCATATTGGGCCGCAATAATCAGAAAAAAAAACTCTGCGGAATCCTGGTGGGACTGACTATAGTATTATTATTATTATGGCATTACTACCAGCAGCAACAACTTCAAGCGCAGTACTCAAGACTAGTTCGAATCCGCCAAATGAACGTCCTCGTCATGCAAAAATTATATTGTCGCCGACGATACCCTGCCTCAACTTCCTGTAATTGGTCCGAAAGTTCGAACCATCCAAAAAAGTGTTTTCACACTGCAAACGAACCGAACCTTGGTTCAGTTTGATCCGGACCGAGACCACCTCTTTTGGTCGGACCAAATTCTGGTCCTTTGGTCCGGACCATGGTCCGAGGCACCTTTCACACCTGCCATTTTGGTTCGAACCAAACTGAAAAGTCCGAAGGTCCGGACCAAACAAGGTAGGTGTGAAAGCACCCTTAGCCGTCCTAAAGGCAAGGACTAAAACATATGGTGAGGCAGCTTTAACTTCCTATACAGCCCCAGGCTCTGGAACAGCCTCTCAGAGGACCCCGGGGCAGTTGAGACAGTTAACCTTTTTGAAAAGAAAAAAAAAACACTCCAAACACTTTTACATAGAAACTTTTTATTGTGTATTTCAAAATTTCCCCCTTGTTTTTTGTTTTTTTTATTATTCTCCGTATCTTGTCTCTTAAATTTATTTAAGCACTATTAACTTCTTTGTGTACATGTTTACTGAATTAAATTTTTCTATTTTTCTTATTTATTTTCTGATTTCAGTCTTTTAATGTGAGGCACATCGTATTGCATTGAAAGTATACTAGATGTACCATATCAATAAAGATTGATTGACTGGGAAACACTGTCGTAGCGCAGATCAATCTCTGTGCTGCTGTTGTCGCTATTGTCTTGTAACGAGACAACAACGAGGCACAGCTGTTTCCTGAGCCGCATCTAGTTTCATGCGTCTTGGACGAGGGGGGACATCTGCACACTGCGCCAAACACGGCATCAGCCCACACTGGCTCAACATAGCCTTAGGAGACGCAAAGAGACAATTGTTGTCTTCGTTTTTTTTTTTGTTTTTTTTTGGAGTGTGGGGGTTGTTTTGTTTCATTTCACATTTTACTTCCTTAAATGCTCCTTTGCTTTACTTTCCCATCCCTTCTAGACTCCCCTTCCCTCAAGGTTGCAATTTGTCTTCACTTTCCTTTACTCAGATGCACCATCATATTTTATTTTTATAGAGATTGAGACCTGCAGCACCTGTTCTTAAAGGTTATGTTCACTGTCGAAAGGTATTTGCCTTGGAGCATGCGCTTTTCAAATAACACTCTGTTTCTCCTGATCGAATCCACTCCAGGGTAAATAGATTTCAGGGGGGTGACTTATGCACCTTCTGCGAGAGGCTGTGAGAAACTGAAACTTGATTGATTTGAGGCTTAAGATATGACTTGGCACTGTGTGTGTGTGTGTGGTCAGAATTATTTAGAGATTTGTTGTTTCATAGCATGAGTCTCCAGTATGCTGTAAGAAAATGTGGAAAGTAATGCTCAAGCACGATTCAACTATGGTGTACAGTATGTAACGTATTTGACATTTTCATATAAATAAATGGCAATTGTGCACAGGAAGTGATGCGTTTTACTTTATAGGAAACAGCAACGGCGGGTTGTTTGGAATAAACAGAAGAAGAACCGGGTAGTTAGCATGAGAGCGCCACCTACAGAAACTCCATCAATAGGAAAATCCAAGGAGAAAGACGTCACAGTACTGGACACGCTGTTTGATTGACAGGTGATCTCTGGGAAGTGCAGTGCAGCAATGAACACTTAACACTGAAGATGTCGCCAAAATAAAACAAACAAGAATCTCATAGATTACTCACCAAATATTTGATTTTTCCCCCCCCCCCCCCTAATCACAGTTCCAGAATGTAAGCCATATGTTTTACCAGGTTCGGTTCTCTTTCAAATCTATTCATCACCACAGAAAAAAAAAAAAAGGTCACTGGATCTTTTTATTTTCTGAGGATCCCCGAGCGGCGCCTGTTGTATATTTGATCCCTTTTTGTTCCACAGCATAAGAGGACCAGGGCAAGTAGACGACAATATGGAGAAAGTAGAGTATACCTTACATCGGGTGGGTGGGGGTGGGGGTGGGGGGGTAATAGGAGGTCGTAATAGACCCGCGGAGGTTTAGCGTGGTAAAAAAATAAGCCTTTAAAATCTGCCTGTCTAGAAAATGCGTTAAGGAATTTGAAAGAGGTCAAGGTTGGTCACTTTTCAGAGACGGCTTATCAGCTATCTGGAGACGCTATCTGTCACACAACTGGATAGACAGGAGTCCTCTTTGACTTGGATGGCATATGTGTCACTCAACAGGCATGCCTTTATGTACGCCGCTCCCCCCCCCCCCCCCCGTTTCACTGTCTCTCTTGTCACTCCAGATTCTGCTCCCGCTCTCTCTTGCTCTTTTGTTTTTGTATCTGTCTTTCTCTCTCCTGTTTCTCTCTCTCTCTGTCGCTCTATTGCACTACTCTTTCTGCCTCTCTCTCCATTGCTCTATCTCTCGTCCTCTCCCTTTGCCATTCTGTTAGCCTCTCTCTCGCTCTCTCTCCCTTTATTTATTTATTTTCTTTTTGACATGACTTGATCTTGCTTCATATCCATATCTGTTCATGGAGCAGTGAAAATAAAAAGGTGGTTTTCAGATTCTCTCTCTTTCTCTCGCTCGCTCGTTCGCTCCATGATGTCGTACAGCAGCACATGAACTTGAAAATTCAATTCAAGTGTCATGCCTCTCCACCTCTTTGATCAGACGTGGCTATTGTCTGCCCTCCGAGACACAGTCTGGAAGTGCCTCCTGATATGCCCCCACTCTGGTAAAGTGAGATGTGAGCCCCCTCTGTGCTCTCTCAAACACAGGGGGCTTTTGTGTGTGTATGTGTGCGCATGTATGCATGTGTGTGTGTGTGTGTGCAGTGAGCAAAAGAGGGTAGAGAGCGCGACAGCGAGATCGCATTAGCATGGTTTGCTAGCCTGCACACTAATGCAGATCGAGGCCCTATAATAGCCTAGGTTCATTCAGAGTCATTCTCCCACAGATTTCAGCAGGCACATTCTATATGGTGGAGAAAGGGGAAAAACCTCCACAGATGTCCAGGCCTGATTAGGGTCCCCCCCTCTCTATTCGGCGGGGACAAAGAACGACCATATCTAATTTCTCATACGCCACAAGTATCGCTATTTAATGCTGTCATAGAACACCCACGCCATCTCATAGCAGCCAATTAAATTAATGAATGGATCGTTTTGATCCGCGGCCGGTAGAATTCCACCATTTCCACTCTTGTCAACAAAAGCCTAATTATTTTTTTTTCCTCGCCACCACGTCGCCGGGCGAAAGGAAACGTCGCGGCTGAAGAGGCTGACAATTCTTCTCTCATTATGTTTGTTTGTTTGTTTTGATTCTTTTTTCAGCCACTGGGGGGGGGGGGGAAATGCAGTTTTTCTTATTTAAAAGGCAAAAAATTGTTTTCATATGATTAACAGAGAAAGAAGAAAAATGTAGGAGAGTGTGGGAGATTCAGATGAGTGCTTGGATATGCCTGGAGTTTAAGATCCTCAAGAAATCCAGCCAAAATGAAGCAGGCAGCAGAGCATGGAGGGAAGGGCTCCCGTCCAAAACGCTATTATTTCCCAGCAGTCACATCGAAAGAGGCACAAAAAATAAAAAATACTTTCTATTGACACCCACTGAATGTAACAAGCGATAATTATAGACGCTTCATGTAATGATACTGAAAAACGTTATAGAAAACGATCAGGTAATGATGTGTAATTTCCAAATGTCACCCATGGGCCGTGCTGTAAAGAATTACGTTTCCCATGCCATTATCGTCTAATTGAAGTCAGCACAATGTGCCGGCGTCCTGGTGTGATAAGTAAAATCTTCATATAGTTTGAGATTTTCATCATTTTAGTCACTTAATATCCCACTGGAAAGCTCATACCAGTATTTTAAGGTGTTATTTTTAGCTCTGTGAAACCACACAAACAGACGTTGTACTTCTTTAAGTATTGCAATATGACATAAAGGATTATGTCCGATATTCTATAACCTTCATAAGCACAGAAGGTGTGTGATATAATGAGGGTAGGAAAAGGGATGAAGCAAAACATCCCCATGTGTCCGAAGCATATGCCCACATGAACTCGCCCCGACAAGCACTCCGACAGACAGTTAAAATTCCAGCCTAATTGCCCACGCCTCTGAAATACTATAGGCCATAAAGGGGTCATTGAGGTAGAAAATGGAAATGTCCTGAGCATAACATGGAAAAGCAAACATCTGTGCCTAAGATGGGCGAAAAACTGAATTCAGAGCATCACAACTGGAAGTGTGTGAGCGCACCAAAACTCGCCTGTATAAATTCAACACATACATGCTATTGAATGTTAGTGCGTTTACCTGCAGTATTCAAGACGCTAGCTCATAACCTCATCCCGTAGGTCATGTTTGGGATAAGGTTTTTAAATGCATCTTCATATCCTGATCACAGTTATCCCTTTTTAAACAAAGTAACAGGAAATTCAGAAGCGTTGCCATGGAAACGCAACTTCTGCAGATTGCAAAAACCAAGAGTAAATGGCATTCTGTATCCCCTGCTAATATTGTCATATCCCGTCTACCTGACTCGGGTTTCTCAAAAATGTGGGAGTTCAGCTTATCCCGGCTAGTGTAAACAGGATGTGCTGTTCATACGCATCAACTATTAATAAAATATTCATGTGGATGCGAGCAAAATCTGAACGATCCGTAACACCTGACATCGTTTGTACTGGAGAATATTTATTTTCCAATACCTAAGCATTACACTAGAGGAAACAAATCTCCATGCATTCAGCCTATAGTCCGGATTAGTACACAATTCTGTCCTTAACATAACAGCCTGCATGAATTGTTACCTAGCTAAATGGATATACAACATGGACATATGTAAGGGATCATACAGCTAAACCCCTTGTTTCTAAGCAGACACCTTAGAGTGTATTAACCTCCCACGGTGCTGTACCATAAAAGAAGAAACAAAACAGTTAGAGTAACGTGGTATTTAGCTGAAACCATATTATTATTGTTTGTGAGCCCATAATTACACTTTCGGCCTGCCAGGTTCTGAGCTCACGCTATTGGTTGGCCAAAATATTCTGTTTGCATCACCAACCTGGATACGTCCAAATGATGTTGCACTTTAACTAATAAAAACAAAGCTTTGCCAGCTCTGCTTCCCCCCTTTTCCCTTCCACGTAGATTTAAAGCTACACAAAGCAACTTCGCACTTTGGCAATGAGAGATAACTGCTTTTGAAAGCTTGAAGGACGCCTTTCTCACACCTAAATTTCATTGTCTTAGTGGCTGGTGGGGGTGGAGAGAAAAAAAAACTAAAAAACTTAGCAGTACATTCAGCCATCGTTGGTGAGTCCAGTTTTCTCTGGAGGGAGCGCTTGAAACGTTGTTGTGTAGGCGACAGTTTTGTATTTTGATCTTAAGTTTTGTCTTATCACTTCCTGTGTCCCTGCCAATGTCAATACCCGGCACCACAATTTCATCTGTGCAAATCTGACATTTCAATGAGTGGGTAAGGGACACTCTTTTCTAATGCAGCCCCACTTTGCCTGATAAGACAGGTGTATTTCTTTACACAAAACTCCTACCGAGTGCAGCTTTAACTATAGCAAATGTCAAATTCATATGGATTTATTGAGCTAGCAAAGCACTGCTGCCAGGCCATATTTATTTTTATTCCAATTATAGCTCATTGGAGAAGGAGGAAGAGAGTTTATGCAAACCATTTCACCTGAGGAGTCCATCTACACAAAAATAATGGATGTCCACCAATCAATCAAAACTGGCTAATAACACTTGGAACAATAGCTGTGGAACAATAGCTATTTTTGCACCCTCTGTTGTCTCCTGAGAGCACTTTATGCAGTTACACCCCCGACTGGCACTGTGACTTATAAAGGTAATTATTTACTTTACAGTCGTGTAGTGGCAAGTGTATATTAAAAAAAATACTTCTGTATGTGCGTATACCTGCCCTGCCCTCAGTTAAACTAAGGCTCAGTGCTCTTTGATTGCCAGCTGAAATGTTTTTCATTGTATAAACCAAAACAGCCCTTTGTACAATTTTGTCAGTACAAATCTTGATAGATTGACACCTATTTGTCCGTATGATTAAAGCTCCACCCAGGCCAAACAGTGTAAGCACAGCTGACATGTCGTTTTTCATCCAACAGAAACATAAAACAATTGCTTTATGCAAAGTCTGGACCCCATTAATTACAATGGATTCATAAATTTACTGTGGGAGTGATCGCCGAGTCAGTTTATGGTGCCTATTCTGAGCAGTGGTGCAGAAGACAGGCAATAAAACTCCTTATGCCAATCGAGCATTCCATATTTGAAACATATGCTATCGGCTGCAATTTAAATTTCCTGTGAACATCAATGAAAGCCAAAGGTCTTGCCAACAAAAGCCAGGGGGTAGTGAACTTTTTGAATGTGGTCCTGAATAAACTGATGACACTGTTCTGTTGCAGCATTGGCAGTATTTGAACGTGTTCCAAAATATATATCAATGTGTTTATCTTTCATTAGAAATCTCTGTCTTTTGAAACCCATAGAGAAGCAGGTGGTATTTCTTGTGTTTCTGACTCACCTTCACAACATGCCAATGATCAAATAGGTTGGTGGAGCTGAAAAACTCACACAAACCTCATGACTTACCTGACCTGGGCAAAACAATACGTGGAAAATGAATCAAAATGAATGAATGAGATAAAAAAATAGCCAAAAAACAGTTAAACACAACTTAATAAAAAAAATAATTGAGCATCGTCTTAAAAGCATGTACAAAGGGAGCTTGGCGTACATTGGGAGGTTGTTCCATAGTGTTGACAGCTGATCAAAGACTGATCTTGAACACACAAGGATAAAGGTTCAATGATCTAGGAAGGGGCCAAACCTTCTGCTTTGAAAGTCATCAAGAAAATCTTGAACTCAATTCTAAAATTGGGGAGCCAGTGTAAATTTATAGTTATATGCTCTGATCCTTGTTATATTTCTTCACTGATCGTCTGAACACTGTACTTGTTCCTCAAATTTCAGACCAGAATCCAAAATAACTCCCAGATTTCTGGCTGCTGACTCGATACTCGTTAGGTTGCCAAGACTCCAATCGAAACCAGATTGCTCATAGTTAGTCTGCAACCTGTAACATCTAGAGTAGGTGGGCTAGTGAATGGTGCTGCCTACCAGTAGATTTATGATGGCATAGCCCGATATCCTCAATGGCGATCGTCAAGGGCATTGGTAGGGTAGGACATCATCCTTTAGGCATGGACTGGACTTCTGTAAATGTTCTCCCTGGAGTGTGGTATAACAGATTGTTATCATATCCTGTGTACTGTTAAAACTCTTTCTGAACACCAGAAAAAGGAGTTCAGAAATAGCTTTGTAATTGCTAAGAATAGAAGGGGTCCAGACTGAGCTTTTTAAGAAGAGGCTGGATAAGTGCACGTTTGAACTACGATGCCACTAGGCCAGTGGCCAGTGAGCTATTAATAATTGAAAGAATGTGTGGACCAACAGAATCAACGTCCTCTTATAAAAGTCTGGAGGGATTATGTCTAGTGGAGAAACAATCTCTCTGAAAGTTTCTTTGTTCAAATTTGTTCAAAGGAGCCAAAAGAAAGTGCTCACTTCAGTTCACAACCAACTGATGTTCAGGAGGAGCAATCAGATTTTTTTTTTCTTGGTAAAAACGTCTCATATTTCCATGTGCTCAATATTACTTGGCACTGGAGCGTTAACAACACTATTAATGGCATCAAACGGAAATCTGGGGTTGTGGTGGGGAACACTAATGAGGTCAGAGAAATAGTTCTCCCTCACCGTCTTAAAAAGCATTACATTCTGTCATTTTCACTAGATTCTCTGGAGGAGAAGTGAAAGACGCTGAAATCAAACTGATTGAAAACACCTACCAAGGTGGTCGGAGACAAATACTGTTTAAAAGTAAGGCCAAAAGACATGAGAAGATCAAGTGTATGGCCGTGTTTACGAGCAAAGCCGCCTACAGATTGCACAAGAGTCCTTAAATTTCAAACTGTAATGTCTACAGCTGCACCAGGCAAGTCAGCTGCCAACGCTGGCATTTGGGGACGCCAAATAGCATAATGGGAATGCCTGTTCTATGTATTCTAACTCTGAGGCTACAAATTCTCCCATTCATATTGTCTCGGTTAACATTCCACGTGGTTCCTTGGAAACCTCAGAAACTCCAGTCAACCCTGTGACTTGCACTGTTACCTGTGGCTATGTTGATAAAAGTCACCAGATTTTCTACTTTAATGCATGAGCTCCTCCGGGGGGATCGGGGTATATTTGTGGCTATACAACTGATGTATGGTGACATCGAATGCGGTTCCTGAGAAAGTGCAGTCGACCATGTGACTTGTGCTGTTACCTGTGGCTGTGTTATAGATTCACCAGATTTTCACTTCACTGCATCACCTAGGGATTACGAGCGACAAAAAAAACATATTGCCTATATAATAGCACCCTATGTGGGCCCTGTAGTCACTGAATCATGTTGATACTTGTGTCTGCAAGGCTATGTTGAAATAGCTTCACCAGGGCTTCTCTTACGTGTGTGAATGGAGTGGTAGTGCCATATTGTCTATATAATAACGCCCCATGTGATCCCTGTGGAGCGCTTGAATACATTCGGGTCATGACCTGGGGGGGCGTAACTGGTCACCTGGAACACCTGCCGTTGGGTGGGCTTAGTCCGTCCAGGTGTAAAACAGGTGACGTCTGACCTCTCGAGGGGGTCATGCTGTCAACCCCCAGGGCTCCAATATGTTCACGCCGAGAGGACGGGACAGGAAACTAAGAACTTCTGGGTGAAGTGGCGCAGCTCTGCCTGAAACCTTATAAGAATAAATATCTCCCCCGGCCAGGAAGGATTCATTCCCTCTTTTGCTGACTGGTGAGTCTTTGGTTTTCCCCCGTGGAGAACCTAAGGTGAAATGCCTGTCTGATGCATAAGCAGATCTTTGAACTGCCGAGAGCTTCAAAGCCCCTTTGCTCACTGATCAGAGGAGGAGTGCTGATCTATAAGATCGCTGGTCAGGTCTACCTCATCTGAAAGACAAAACATACTTAGATGATTCAAAGAGAATCTAAGATATTTCTGTCTGGCATTAAAATCCCAATGCAGATACAAGATGCATCTCGATTGTGTCCAAGAGAGGCAACAAGCCAAAAAGGACTGAATTAAACCATCTACCTACCATCCCTCTTTAGTATATCCACACTGTGTTTTCTTAAAAGGACACCTGGACATTTAGAATATTGTCTGGTTAAGCTTCATCACCAGACACTTGACAGAGTTCCCACATTTGCCCCTCGGTTTCCCTAAAATGGCTTGTTAACATTGTTGGAATTCCTCAAAGAAATGAAAGGGCACGGTTAGCCGCAAACCCCCAGCTACCTCTGCCTGATGGTTTTAATGAGGAATGCTAACACGCTATTTTGAAGGCATGTCTAAGCGTATTTAGATCTAATTTGACTGTAATGCCAGTTGTGAAGGTTTCATTATGTTGTGGTGGTTGTCAGCAAAAAGTCTCTGATTAACAAATAAACACCTCAAATCAGCCTTAATATGATACTGAATATAACAGAAAGCAGAACTTATGAAAAGTGCCTGTGACACACAAAAAAAAGGAAGTTGATCTTAGCTAGCAGGATAACATCACTATCTTTCATGGTTTTGGCTAAAACAAGGATACTCATCTTATGGCGGGAATCCCAGATCCGGATCGCCGCTGAAATCTAATCAGTTGCTCTCTGGCACAAGGCCTGTCTGTGCACCATATTGCATGGAAACCTGTTCATAAGTGTCTAAGCTAGCCTGCTGACAGACGTACTAACATCTGAAAACATAACCTCCTTGGTGGAGGTAATCACATATCACGAGCATATTGCTCAGGTAAACACAAAATAACCCGATAACCGTTCAGTCAGAAAAAAAAGTAATAGCACGGGGAGTGTCTTAGTCTCAGAGGTTTGATATCTGATATGTAGGCTGGCACTACTTCCCCAGATTGTCTCATGATCCTCCTACTAGTCTGATGCAACAGCCTCAGGGCATCCTTCTATCTCATTCTTCCACTGCTACATAAATTGTAGTCATTAGTTGTGCTGATATGACCTCTTTGGTAAACAGGGTGTTTTTGATCCACATTTGATAGTAACTGTGCTGCATTAAGAGGAGCATGTTGCCTGTATTTTGCAGCTTTTACATAGGCGCCTTAAAGGAACAAACCACCCTCTGATACTTTTACACTGTTAGATATGATCACTCTGAGGCGTTCAATGCATTCCCGGAGTTGTACTTTACTTTTTTGGTATATGCCGCTTTCCCTCAACCTCAGTCTCAATCGGTACAGCAGATTGTACTTCTTCTTCAGTTAGCGGTTTCCTACGTTTTCCTGGAATGACTTTTGACGTTCCTCGTTGTTCAAATAACAAAAAAAGACGTTGTATTTCACACGCTAGCGATCCGAAAAAAGGCAAGCTGTGGCTGCATTTTATTCTGTCGGTGGAGAAATTGGTATCTCTTCTACGATAGAAAGCCCTTGCTCTTTGATTCTGAAGGACTGTCGGACGCTTCCTCATTTTCTTATCGAGCTCCATTGTAGCAGCCCTGTAAAGTGACATCACGTCATCTACGTTTGGCCACTTATCCGCGGGAATAATAATACACCACCAAAAAACAAAATTTACAACAGCGCTCAAGTGTTTTTCCTTCAAGAGCAGGCAGAGACACATCAAGAATGTAGTTCGTTCGGTTAGTTCCCATCATCGCTGACTCAGATAAAAGATTGCGAAAACAACAATCTGCCATCCATCCAAACAGCGGATCTGATTTTTCTGTTACTTTGCCAACCGCAAAACTGAGACTGTCATTTCCCACCGTCAAACACGTTTAATCTAATAAAACAACATCTTTTCTGGCACCGAAGCCGTAATTCTATAGCGCCACACTCAACACAACAGATATCATTGAAGTGTTCATAATTTAGCTGCAGTGTTCACTTGCAGTACTCGCACAGTACTTGGTGTACGTGTGATACATTTGGCAGTCGCTGGAATTCATATTTTCCCTGCAAACATGTCCATGGAACTTTGCATGTAGACTTTTTTTTTGCATGAAGATCTTAATGTCTAAATCATTTGAAGGTTTTCCAAAAATTGTGTTTGGGATGTTCAACATTTGTTTCTACAAGTTCATGTTCAGACTAACTGACATGCTGATCATAAATATTGAATATGCACTGTTTGTTACATTTTAAATGCCCCAAGCATTCATGTTTTCCTACACACACGTACATATCTGGAGGCTAATGTACACATGTATCTGTAGAGGTAGACTCTGTAATGTGTACCTATAAATACTTAATATGATTGCTGGTCTAACACTTCACAGCCATGCCATTTTTTTTTTTTGCTGCTGACATTTTTTTCTCCATTTCGTGCACATCCAGCCTACAAATCTGGGCAGCATACGAAAACCACTCAAACTTTCCGTGTCGTTCAAGACCAACACAGGGTTTTAAACAATAATAAGAGCACTTTTCTCAACAGAGCTACACACTGCTGTGACATAAAAAGGAACAAAACACACAAATAAATCAACTATAATCAAAATTCAGGTGATGAGGATTTTCAACACATTTGGGAATGAACCCCTTCATATCTGACTGGGCATTCTTCCGCATATACTCCTGGCTACTCTAGATCACTCGGGGTCTTAGCCTGCATCAGTAAAACATCACATCCAATGAGTGCAGGACTGAGCTGAGTTGGGGGATTCACAGTGTACATTTCATGCACTGATTGGTACAGCCAATTGTGTTGCCCCTTATCTGAAGACATGGCAATTTCAAGCAGTGAGTCCTCTCACATTTTAAAGTGGACGGATTAAAAGTGTTTGGAACTTTCTCGTGTGTCAGAAAATAAAAGACCCGACTGGAAATGACTTCTGGGGTTTTTGTGCTGTTCTGTTCAGAAGGTGGAATGGCACCGTAGATTATGAAGGCACTTCTAGTTTTGTGTTACAATACGGCTACTCAGTTGTTATTTCATTCATTTGAAAAGGATTAAACTGCAGTGCTCACTGCAGTGCTGATGCAGTGCAGGACTAGTAGAGATAAATCATGAGCAACCCCTGTGACCGCTTACACTGTGTATCTGGGGTCCTGTTTAAATGTTAAACCCGCTTTTATTTTGGTGACATCTTTGGTGCTGAGCGCTCATTACTGTGTTTGATTGACAGGTGAAGTGCAGTGCAGAAACACCAGTGTGTCCAGCACTGTGACTGTATTTCTCCTTGGATTTTCTGTTGATTGGAGTTTGAGTTTCTGTAAGGTGGCGCTCTTTTCTTTGACTGTTCAGCCACGGCAGCTATTGTTGCTCATGCTAACTAACACAGTTCTTCTTCTGTTTATTCATTGCTGCTGCCGGAAATGTAAAAAAACATAACTTCCTGTGCACCAGAGGAAAGACCTACCCAACCAGCAAACGTTGAGGTTCAAGTGTTGTGTTATATCAATCGGTCATAGGGGGTAGTGAAATGGACATTTGTTTCTATGAAAATGTGGATTATCAGTTTAAAGTAAGGCCTTCCAATTAGAGAACACATATAGATTCCCACACACGTGCAGTATGACCTCAGGAATGTCTACGGCATCGACGTCAACATTGTTTTGAATTTGAAGATTGAACGTTGACATATCTATACTGCAATGCCTCAGCTTATAGTCAGTATTCACAAAGTACAAGAGGTGATCCTGGCCCCCCGAAACCGGCGCTCTCTATATCGCTGCTTCTCTGCTGAGTAAAATCCGTTCTTTGTGGAATATGGGCACGTGTTAGCAGGTACAGTATGAGCGTAGTGCAGTAGCATTTGCACGTGGAGGCAGAAAAATCCCAACCTTTCTCAGAAAAAGGATCAGACAAAATTGAACAGCCCCCGAGAAAATGTAATTTTACTGCATTTCTAAACTGCCTCTGTGCAAGCAAAGGCATTCCCTCAGGCTGCGTATTGATTCTGAGTATTTGAGTGGTCCAGGTGGACTACTTTCTTCGGTCTCTTTTTCAAAACATGAAAACGCAATTTAAAGGCTGCATATTTATGTTTAAAAGCCACTGACCAGAGATCATTTCTGACACCCCGCTGTGCAGCGAGAGCAACCAGAGGCTAGCGGGAGAATAACTCGTAAGAATCAGAACGGCACATCAAAGCGATGGGGGGGGGGGGGGACAAGGAGGTGTCATTGGCTCAGAGGCAGCGCTAGCAGACTCTGACTTCATACACGCACATGAAAGCACGTAGCGTGGGCACCTCCAGGCAAGTGGGCACACACACACACACACAAAAAGTCAAACTCAGGTATCAATGGCTTAGAGGCAGCATTGTCATGGTGAAACGTCGGAGTCTTTCAGCGAGCGAAGCCCTGCAAAGCCCCCGACCATGAATACATTAAAGTTTATTTTTGTTATTTCCCAACAACTTGTTTATCGGCTTCACATTGCTGTGTAGTGTGTGCATATGTGCAAGATTGTGTTTGTGCATTATGTCTACGTGTGCGTAGGAGGGTTCGCTTTCATATGTGTGTGTGTGTGTGTGCGTCTGCTCGTTCCCACAGACCCCATCGCGCTAAACAACAGACCTAAGTGGGTCAAGCATTCCATTTCCACTGCTCCGGCAGCTTCTCTGGAAGCCGAGCTGCACTTAAGGCAACGGCAGAAGCTTAGCAAGGCCCGCGTCATTTTGTTCCTCACAGGTCCAAACAAGTCTGCATGGTTTCTGTGCATGTATGTGGGAAGGGGGCAGTGTGGACATGCTTGCTCGTGTGACTAGGGGGGAAAAAAAATATATATACAGTATATATGGCGGGTACAGGCAGCTTTTCAAACAGTCATAAACGTGGAGGCTATAAATTGTGTTGGGTCTGTGTAAACATGATTCGTTAAGTGCCAAAAGGTGCCTGGCAGTCGCCCCTCTGTTATGAAACGTGAAGAGGAGTTGTCGTGTTGTCTTCGGCCCTTTTATAAGTACAGTCCGCACCTGGCAAACGCAAGGAGCTGTCTCTCCAAAACAAGTTAAGTTAAGGTTAGGGTTACTAAAACTTAGACAGTTTGGTTAAGGTTGGAGTAAGGTTTTTTTTTTGCACGAGTCAGGAAATCAACGAAGGCAGGTGTATATACGCCCATCTGCCACTCTGACCTCCATGTTATTTCAATGTCAAACTGCAGCCCATTTTCAGACACGTGAGCTCCGCCTCCCGTTTCTGATTCATAGAATGTCAAACAGAATCATCCGGCATTACCTTTTTCAGGATGCCTGAAACATTGCGCAATTCGTGCGATTGAACTATTGCTTAAATACAACATTTATTTGTCCCCTTTCGCTGTGAGGTGGAGGACGTGACCCATCAATAATTCTCAATTCCATTTTCTTTCTTTAATCTTTTATTGTATTAGAATTGAAAGTTGACACAGCTCTGACCATCTGGTCCACCAAACTCATGAAAAATCTATTAGATCCTCTCAAAAATGTGATTGTCAACTGTAAAATAAATCAGTTTTTCTTACTTCTTGAAAAAAGTTGAGTTTCTTTTTTTAGGGGAGATTTCCATAAGTAGTTACCTTCAAGGGCCAAGTCAAGTCTGTATACTTTTAGGAAGGTAGTGGAGAGTTTGGATGAAACATTTGACTTCAGATTTTGGCTCCTGTAACATACACAGACTCTTTTCCACTTTTCCCCCAGAGACACACGAGGGCTTTTGCTATGCTTTTGCTAAGTTGTTTCATCCAAGATTCATACCACATTATCTATGGATAAATGTTCTCCGTGTGAAGTTAGTCCAAGGAAATGCAGGTTTTACGTTTTGATCACATTTTTCGCTGTTTTAACTGAGCTGAGGGAAAAAAAAGTAGATTTGGGAATAGAAAGACAGAAAGTCTATTCTCTTATTTGTTGTGCAATCTTCTAATCAATCATTAACAGAAACAAAAATTACAGAGTTATTACTTTTAATGAGTCACTGCTGTTTGTATTGAAGAGAACAAAATAAATAAATGTGTACACAAATCCTCCGGTGCCACTTGCACAGTTTGGACCCATAATGTGAAGTTAATCACAAGCGCGGCCTCGCCACATAAAGCGAGGATAGTGTGGCTGTTCGTTTTGAATGACTTTAATCCATTAAAGGGGCAGGTTTTTTGGTTTTGTGTTCTCTTGTTATCTTTTGGGGGCGGCGTGGGATCTTTCTAGTCGATGCAAAAACTATTAAGTGTTGATGTATTACTTGTTGGCTTTAGTTAGTTTAGATTAGTCCTTGCAAATTGATTTCGCAGAGCGGAGAGTCTTTGCTTGCAGAAACCTTGGTGGAGGGTGAATGACATTTATGACTAGAGCAACTTTTCCATGCTTTTTAAAAGAGGGCCATCTAGACACTTGAAGTTAACCACGAGGGCATCCATTGCCATTTTGAAGCTATGATGTCATGGGCGTCTGTCAATCAAGCTTGGTTACTTATAGTCTAGGGGAGTCCATAGGGGAGACCATCTGGGTGTGGGACAGGCAGCTTCTTATCGATGAACTTTGGGGGCCCTAAGGGAAGAGCAAGAGGTCAATTGAAGATGGTAAATATGATCACAACCTAAACACAAACAAAAGTGGAAGTACATTTTGAAAGCTGACATATTTCAGTTCAATTCAAAACAACAGTCAATTGACAGCGCTTGACCTTTCTAGTGTCAACCCCTCCTTGCAACTGTACCCCAGGCCACCGCTGTAAATGAGGATGCGTGCTTTGTCGCCCGGCTATGTAAGGGTTAAGAAGAAAATTATGCTATTTACTGAATAATACACAGTCTAAGAAATATTCTGCTTTACAAGGGGAGGCATATGAAAAATGGGAAACAAGGGATATACTCAATAATTAAATCTCCCTCGTCTCATTTTCTTTGTCGGGGAAAATCAGCTTTGTGTGTGTGTTTCACAGCAGTTGATGCGGTATGATGCTGAAAATGTTATCCCTCTGTTATAATTAGAACAAATACACCAGGAAAATGCAGGCACAAACACACACACGAACACACTATTTCCTCACGCTAAAAATATCATTGAAAACAAAAAGGAAATGCAGAATCCGTCAAATCAACCTTGGCAACGACGATAAACACCACCCATCCATTAAAAACCCTGTGTTCCGAACAGTCAATTTCCAATGTAACACATATAAATAACAGCGTTCAGTACCAGCTGCTAGCCTCATGTTGGCTAATTTGAGGTCAGCGTGACCCGCGGAAATACCGGATGCGTTTTGAACCGTCGCCACAAAAACGGCTACCTTGATCTAGTCGGAAGTTGTTTTAAAATCGTAGTTGAATGGATGCAGCTAAACCTCAAATCTATTCCTTTAAAAATGTCTAATTGCCAAGGGATAGAAAACCAACTGGTGATGTACGGTAAAAAAAAAAGAAACTGTATTGCGAAGTGTTAGAATAGACTTTAAAGCGTTCGCTATAAGCTCTGTCTCATCAAATGCCAGATAGACAGGTTTTGCCGTCTGGGGGGAATTTAATTGGTACCATTGAGCCAGGCAAGTGTAATCAATCACAGGAAGAAAAAAAAAGCATTCTCCACATTTACGTTATGGGAGTGTGACCTTGATCTTGTCCACGATTGGTAAGGGAAGCCCAGGAGTTTCCAGTACGGAAATTGATTTGATTGAGAGTCAGGGTATAGAAAAGTAGTCCAACAAACACCCGTCATTCAATGCAACACCTTTAACAGTTTTAGTGTTGCTAGAGTTGAAGGAGTTGCCAATTGAAAGCAAGCAATCCACTCTGCTTTGACCTAAATGTCAGTTTTTATTGTTTTCAGACGCCAAATTCCCGGTCGCAGTACGCGGCCAGTTTCTCTCAAAGCATGCGGGTCAGCTCAATGACTGGGGGCGACCCCCGAGGATGAGCGTTTGTTCACCTTTACTTGCGATGACTAGGCTGCCAGAATCCTCGGACTTCAATTATTTAGCTCACCGAGAGAAGCTATCCTCTCTTCTAGCTCATTTTTGTAATGTTTGATTGCTCAGACTGAGTAAAACATGCACAGGAAATAGCGACTTTAAGCTGTAGCGTGTTGAGGCTGCAACATGATAGTTATTAAGCATTGGAATTTACAAAAGGCCACTTCAAGAACAAATTGAAAAGCGAGTCTCTTTAAAAGCACTTTTGGTAAAGCATGGGGATCTAAAACGGATCATAGCAAGCCACCGAGCTGCCGTAGGTGATACTCTAATAATGATTGGAATTGGTTTTTGTACTCGTGCAGCAGATGTTCTTTATACAACCAATCCAAATCTTTTATTATGAATGTGATACACTATTTGAAGTGACACAACCTCCACCGTCTTGAACTATGAACGAATTGGAACACCGAGTTCCAGTCTTTTAGATCATTTTGGTTTGAAAATTCAACTCACTTGAAAGCTAATACGCACTTCCACGTCTGAAGGCTTGAATTGGAAAGCCGAGCGTTGTATAATGATCTATCATTTGATATGTGAATGTTACACATCAGCACAATTGTTAGGAATTGTGCTGCACCTACCACCTGAAATATGCTTTTGAAAGAAAACGCAGCTAACCTCAAAAATGTAATTTGATACCGCATGGTTATTGCACAGTGTTTGACTTGCGGTTACATTGCTTCGTGATGATGAAATATATGTGTCATGGAGCCGGTTGGTTTAAGGTTGCTTTAAGCCAGAAAGGTCAGCCACTCAATTCACATATTGCTTTTAGTGACGGTAAAGTGAGATCCTGTAATTTGGCTACATCTCTGGTGCTGAGCGGTCATTGCTTGTGGTGTTTCTGATCACATCAACTGTCAATCAAACTGTCCAGCACTGTGACTTCTTTTTCCTTGGATTTTGTGTTGCTGAAATGAGAGTCTCTGTAGGTGGCGCTCTTTGTCTGCTAAACACTGAGCCATATATGAAAGTTTTGCGGATTATTACTTTAAGGTTCATGTTGAAGGTGGACCAAGTTTCTTCCTAAATGTGTATATTTGTAGGTCTAATTGGTTGAACTGTGGAATGTCCTAGAAGTGTCATGAGCCTAATTTCAAATTTGTGATGGGAGCTGCTCAACCCGACATTCCCAATGAAGTACCTGCTCTCTTGCACCCTGTGTTCCTCTAGGGGGGCGTTCACACCAACCACGTTTGCAGCGGTGTATCCGAACCCCTGGAGTGTTTACACCCTTTTAGCTGGGTTTGTTTGGGCAGGGGAGAGCAACGGCATTTGAAATAACCGGTCTCAGTCCTCTTCCAAGTGAACTGCATACAGTTTTGTCAGGAGCGAGGACGTAACCCGAACTGACTGCCAGGAAACGACCCCAAAACACGCTGCTTACGGGGAGAGATGGATGTTGACATCCAATAGCCAGCCAGTTACTCAAGCTTGAAGCGAGCGCAAACTGAAAGTCTCAACCGATGCTCATATTCAGCCACCGAAATCTCTTTAACGTCGTGGGATGACAAGTTACGAAACCCCAACAAACCAAGCGACTTGCGAGCCCATGTGACTCGCCTTAACGAACATAATACAACAATGCATATAAGCAAACGTCTGTAGGTTGTAGGTGTGATCGCACCCTAACATCGAGGTTCCTATGTGGGCGCTCGCCCTGGTGTAAGAGCATGAGCGATATTTATATTGCTATAGATCTTGTACTGTATATTGATAAATAATGCACTATTAAAATTAAGTTCAAAGGCTTTGATTCAAATGAGAATATCGGCATTATTCACCAAAATCATAAGACATCTCTCATGGGATACCGATTCCCTCTTCGATTGTCAAAGGGGAAGTTCTTGTTTTTACTAGGCTGTATTACTCCTGCAATATTGAAAGCGTATTGGGACTGATATCACTTGTTTAAGAAGCTCATTTTTAAAAGCATTATACGATATATGTCTCTTAAACCTGTCTGGCTGTGTAACACCTGTACATCAATCACATAATAGAAAAAAAAAAATCCTACTCGGACTGTGCAGGCCACAGGAAAAACACAACTTCTTGAGTGGCGTTCCCCTTTACTGTGGTAGGTTGACCTTGCAAGGGCTCACAAAGTACAGGCCCCAGCTGTAAAGTAAACATCTAAAATATAAAGCCCGGCCATAAATACTAGTCTTTAATCTGTCTGAGTCCTCCTGCGATGGCAGACAGAGCAGCACTTCTTTTTTTTTTTTTTTTTTTCTCACAGAGAAATACAACCCTCTGAAAGCTCACTCAAATTTCATCCCTCTCAAGTTTTGCCCCGAGTCTCGCTTTCACTGTCCGGGGATTGAGAGCTGCCATCTGTCTGGGTCATACGCATTTGCCTGCAAACTTTTGACTCGGGAGGGTTTTTTCATCACACACGGGGGCAGTCTTTTTGTCTTATTGATATCCAAATAACCCTCACAGGGGATTTTCAAAGCGCTGTTAAAAAATGCATTAGGTGCGGAGAGAATGGGATTGTGTTCTCATTTTCTACAACATAATATTGCAATCTGGAAGGGTTTAGATCAGTAAAAACACTGCGATTAGGTTTTAACATTTCTGAAAGTGTTAGCAGCGATCCATGTGGCTTGTTCAATCCACAAACAAAACGGGGAAAAAGTTAATTCCAGCAGCTTCAGAGACTTACAAGCCATGATTTCATATTGTGTCATGTGAATCTTGGATCTCTACTTTTGTCCTTTTTTTTTTTTTAGAAGAACACTATTAAATGTTCATCATAAACATCCACTGATGCATGGGGAGAAACAGTTTTTTAAACTTTGTAAAAAAACAAAACTTTTTGTCTGATACTGCTGCTAGATGATCTCACATGACATTAGCAGGAGCTGTATGTGCTCATATCCAACGGGTGGTTTTGACCAAGCTATCATGGGTGGGTTTCCCAGTAACCTTTAACTTTATTAATCAAACTTCATTCAAAAAAAAAAGCTTCACTCCACAACATCAAAAGCATGATGTTGCATTTCACCAGGGCTACACCTCATGCCATCATTTGGCACACGGGGTTAAAAGCCCCGGCTGCAATCAGCCTTGATTGGCCGTAGCCGGTGCTGGATGCAGGAATCAGTGGCTCAACTCAACCAGCCTACGCCTCACCCACACCCTCCCCCCCATAGTCTGCCACACCACCCCTGATTGGTTATAGATGTGATCCACTTATGTATCAATAATTCCCATAATGCACCATTAGCCATGAAAAATGCAATTGTGGTTATGCTCATTCTTGTGGTCAACCTGGGGGAAATCAATCTCTTTCTTTGCGATGTATTTTTAGATGATTTTGAAGAGAACCTTCAGACACTACACATGCATTAGAAAAGCCATAATACCTTTGAGACATAATACCCTTTAGTGTGATATGTGCTTTGGCAACGCTGACAGTATGAGGCTGTGTCTTATAGATAATTGTATCTACCAGCACAGTAAAGAATGCCCTTGCCAATAATTATGATTTGACTTTAACTGGAAAGGAACACCATGGTTTTATTAGAGTGCGGCGCTACATAAGTCCCTGGACACTTCACTTTACAAGTATTAAGCCCACTGGCTTTAATACACTGGATCTAAAGTTGGTCTTTTATACTGGTGGCATTATTGTAACAGGTTTTAAAAATTGTAGTCCAATTGGATCCATAATCAAAAGATGTCAGTCTGTTCCTTTGTCTCTCGTTCATCTTTTGATGTGAAATCCTCAATACAATCTGGATGAGCTAACGAAAAATAATACCTTCAGCTCATTGCCATGATACTTCCATTTTTCTGTGTTTTCTCTTCAGAATTTGGCCTCTTACACATCAAGAACTCATTAGGATGAGGAATAGGATAATTTGTTGTTTGTTAGGTGATGCAGAACATGCTGATAATGAAGAATTAACATGCATTTCTGCAAATTATCTCTCGATCTCATCGTCCTCCATTCTTTTTCATTCTCCATTCTTTCTGAAGCAGGCGGCGTTGCTTGTGAAAAGTGAAAGCAGAAAGAGAACGCATGCCTTGTCTTTAGTGCCCAAAGATCACATGACTTGAACGCTTTATTTTTTTAAATTTAATTCCAATTTCATTTTAAACTGACAAAAGCGTAGCGAGGCAAAAGCCAGGTGACGTGACGGTGCTCTCTCACCGTCACGATTTCAGCCTAGAATCGCTTTTCCCCCCGGGGGTCACTGGGCAAGGTTTCAGCTTTGAACTCGAACTAGAACACATAACAGCAGATCAAAAAGGCCCCAGGTGATGTCACACTCTGTAGAGACACCACCGTTGAGGAGCAGTGTGGGAAGAAACACTGCGACCTGCCTACTGCCACTCTTATCCTCAGGAACCACAAACTAGGTTTAATACAGACTTCACACATCACTAGATTGCTTTTTTTTGCACTGTATGCCTTAGCAAGTGTTACGACTTGGTCCACTTTTGCACCTGTTTTCCGATGCTATGCTACTACTGTCACTACAGTTGTTCTTGTACCAGTTTCAGATATTTTGAATCTGTCAAGCATCCAACTCTGCCTATCTTTGGAAATAAATCTCAGCACATACATGCATTGAACGAATTGGTGAGGCCAAATACTGTTTGATCCAAGTCAGCCACAAACCCATCACCAGTAGACCTGATGTGAAAGCACCCCCCGTTGCCTACTACTCATTAGACCATTAGTGTGAACGTGTGAACATTTTGCTAACATTTATATTGTTATTCAATACTCATGACTCAGACTGTAATATTTTGAAAAAATAAGAGCCTTGATGTCAGCGGCTGCTGCGAGTACACGGTTGAAGACATTGGCTGTTTGTGCCGGTGCTGCAGAAACTCTATGACCTGACTTCTAGCATATTACCCAGGGATTTGTGTCCTGGGACGTGTATATCTATAAAAGAACAAACAATGGGCTTTTGTGGAAATTCATTCACCACCGGGGTCAGGTACAGTAAGGGAGCACAGCAGATGAGCCGTCAAAAAAAAAAGTTTGCACAGCTGTATAGCCATATGCTACACTAGTTAACAAACTAGGCCTGTGGTGTGTTGTGCTTTCTCACCGCAACACTTGAATCAGATCATTAAGGTACACGGTTTCTCACAATTTGCAGTTTATTATTGCAACTAAACGTGTTACATGTATAATTTTTGAACATAAACATTTCATTGTCAAATTAATTGTGATACCGTGGTATAATTATCGTATACAAATGAGTAGAGTTAGGGTTATTTCTCAAAATTTAAAACCACATTTCCCATAAACCTCATTGCCTCCTGTTGCAAATAATTATGATCCTGGCTTCTTCGATCAAAGTTTTTGTTTTCACCTTACTGAGGAAGATAAACATATTGGAAGTGATATTTTCTACCTTAGCACCTTCTGCCATTGTGAGAAACTTTAGCTCCGTTTGAGGTGGAAGAACAGCGCCCTCTTCCTGTTCCGTGCTATAAAGCAATCCAGCAAATTTCGCGCAAAATCCGACCCCGTGGAGGCTGCCAGTCTTCTGATGGTCTCGTTAATAATCTTAATGTCTGAATGTGGTAATGATTTATTGACAGTTATGTTATGTTGCAATACTATTTCAATAATACCAGAATATCACAGCATCACCCCAGAATACAAGATACCTATGGTTTGATTTTGTACTTTCTCATTAATATTTTGGTCCTGCTTATGTTCCTGTTGGCAAGGCTGACCAATGGCGCTGAGCGCAGCATTCTGGCCCAAAAATAGATGTCACAGTGCATTACAGTACTAATGACTCAGTGGAAAAGACAGGTGTTGGCAATTAGAGGTATGTGTGGATCCAGAGGTAAACTCCCGGCTCTTAGCTGCTGTTATATCACGTTGAGTTAGGAGAATAGAGAGGGGTGAATTAGGTACTGTGGTTGCATGGCTGACAATGCGATATTGTGTAGTAATGATTATCTTGCTATTGTCAATATAAGAAAAAATAAAAATATATATATACACACATATAAACAAAAAAAAAAAAAACTAAATCGATGTGGGAATATGGTGGAAACCTGGGATACACTAGAAAGGAAAAGTTTCCATGTTTTTCACAGGTGAGTGGGCTGTCCGTCCTTGTTAATTATGTTTTCTCTTTCCCTCGCATTTATTTATTGAGACAGCATAAGGGATGAGAGGAAAACAAATAAACGGACAATTCCCAGGAAAAATAGAACATTTGAATACTGAGAAAAAAAAATCAATAATAATAAAAAAAAAAAACGAGCACTTGATTTACTGAAATTCCAATAGTGGCCCAGGTGTTTATATGTTTCAACAACCAAAAGGACCGAGCTTTTATTGTGGTGACTAATATATGCTATGCACACAAACAGGTTAATGTTTGATGCAGTATTTGCACAAAGCCTTCCATTCAAACTAAAAGTCCTGCAATGCTACCATCATAGCACATGATGTACTGTACTGTATATATTTTTTTTTATTATGGTTGCACAAGCTGCATGACACCAATAACTTGAAGAATCTTTTGCCCAGGGGCCAGATGAATAAAAATCTAGATTCAAGACTAGAAATGGATGCAAGTACACAACTGGAAAAATGCAGTTAGCATGAATGGATGTCGACACACCCCTTTTTAACTTGGTTTGTCGTCATCATGGGCCAGAAAATCAGCACAGTTTTCATGTTGAATTAGTATATTTATATTTTGTAGACTATTTGAAACCACTGTGGCAAACTGGGGTACCTGCCACAGGAAAACTGTGGGAAAAGAGTTAATTTCCCAGCAGACAGCAGCCTTGTGACCCCTGGCTTTCCCCCTGGGTTACCACATTACATTGTATTTTAGTTTCTATTGCACATGTATGCTATGGAAGCTGCCTTGCAGGAAAAGTGGACATCCCCTAGTTGAAATATTTATAACCATATTCAGAGGTATTTGTTTTTTTTTGCTCAGGTCTGGTAGACGGCTACACACAAGAGGTGTGATTCTTTACAGCAACATCATTTCCTCAGACATCTCAGTGTTGGCTTTTCCAAAAAAACAAGCTCTTTATGAAAACAAAGACATAAGGTATGAGGCTGGTGGAGGTTCAACACACCTTGCCAATTGCCTGTATGACAACATTGTTTTTCAAAACGGGGTAATTTGAGGTAAAGCTGACAACAGTGGTTAAGCACACAAAATTGGATGAGTCGAGATGTTACGGGAGAGAGAGAAAAAAAAAAGTAAACGGAGAAGGATGGTAATTTAAACTTAAAGGAGAATTGACATAACCTTATAAAAAATGTGACACGGAGAGTGTCATAAATGATGTATTACTATAATAAGAGAAAACATTTTTTTTCCTAATATTTTGTCTACAAACTGTCACTATCTGCAAAAAGTGCCATTGTTACGACGCAATATAACCAAGAAAAGCTGTCCAAGGCCTTGAGCACAAGGGGCTCCATTCCAAGGGGCCCATGCAGAGTGATAAATTATGGGACACTTACTGTCATAATTCCTAGGTTTTGTTCCGTAACCTGGGAGCAGAAATGTTCCCTCAGGATAAGTGAAGTATCTGTGCTATTCCACTTAAAGGAATGGCAATTGGCGCTGCAGCTTCAATAATAACAAGCACGTAATTTGTGATAAGCTGTGACTAGGAAACCAAATACACCTCCCGACAGCATTGCCGTTTTGATGTGTGCTTTCAAACCTTTTTGTTTCTGTTTCCTTGGCAGTCACCTTGGGGTGCAGCAGGTGGCTCACCCAAGGTTTGAAACGCTACGCGGCTTCGGGTGAGGTTTAGAGGTAGAGATTAGAAAATATATTTCAGTTCGCTGGTTAGCTGTCAGAGCTTTGTAGAGAATGTAACCAGTGAAAGAGCTTGAAGCAAGAGCCCATCTTCTAACAGCACGTTAGGTCTTCCATTGTTAAAAGACCAGTAAATGTTTTATGAAACATTCTGTGTAAAGCCCTTTATAAATTATGAAATTGTGATATCAGTGAGTAGCGGTTCTTACAATGACACTTGAAAGCAAATGATGAGTTCAATGAGCCTTCACACATCTGAATGCAAATGTTTGGATGCCTAAAAATGAATGGAAAAATCAGGACTCAATCAGGAAAGGGGGAGGGACTTAAATGACATCACCGATCAACAGGGTACACACACTTCCGAGTCCAACGTGGTCACCGCTCACGTAAATGCATGTTTGGGCTCAATGGAAAATCGAAAATCAAGTGAAAACTCTCCTGAGTCTGACGAGCCAGAGCAACTTTGGGATCAATAGACAATAAAAAACAACCAATTAGAAAAAGGGCAACCTTCCACATACCAGTATTACTGAATTCGGCCATTTTGGATGTTATTTTTGATTTATCAACTATGCTTGCAATCCTGCAACCCAGACGAAGGCTATAGCGGCTGAAGTGTGTCAGTTCTCCTAGAGTATCTGATTTTATTTTGGTTCTTTTTGACTCATACACCTTGGAAGAGATGAAAGGCTGCAACAGATATATTTTCCCCTTTGTACTATTCTACTCGCAGCAAACCGTCACTCTGCTACATCCTTTTATATCACGGGTATCAGTAGTCATTTGCCGGTTAATAATATATTTTGCCAGCTATGTTTCTCATTGAGGTTCCATTTCTTAGGTGGCAAACCTCCAACAACAAAACCTGATCATCTGGAAGCAGGGATGGGTGACACCTCCCGAGGTACAGTGTGGAAAGCAGTATCTGCTTTCAGTGTCCCACCGCCCACACACCTCCCCCCACCTTTCCTCCCCAGGGGCAGCAGCGCTTTGATCCTGAGGTCTTAGGAATGCTTCTCCGTTGAAGTTTAAAAACTGAAAATCCACCCCAACGATGATTTCCTTTGATGTAGACGTTTCCAGAAATATTTGTGTATGTGGTCAACTCTCTCCCAGAGCGGGAAGCAAGGCTGTAATCTGCTATATGGTAAAAAAAAAACAACAACCTGGAGCTGCGCCACTGACGGGTGATCTGTCTGAGTCTATTTGTGGGCTTGTGATGTGTATTTGCTCGCATCCGACATGACACATAAAACCCAGCAAAGCAACCGGAACATGTCACCATATTCCCAACAAAAATACAGCAATGGTACCGTTCGTTGTCAACGCAACGGCTCCGGAAAAGCCTCTTGATCACATCACACAATCTGCCTCGCCTCTCTCGTTTCTAACTTTGGAAGAGAACCCATGCAGACAAAACCATACTCAATAAAAAAATCATAAAAACAACATGTATGTATTCTGTTTTTAGGGTGGATGTTCACTTTTCAAAAATCCCCGAGGCGGCGAGCGTGCAGAAACCTACATACCACTTGAGGTAAGAGTCATCGCGATTCCCTATACCAGCAGCCTTCATTCCCTCAAGGAGTTGAAAGGGATTTGTAACTTCAAACTTTTCCACAGTGCAGAGTGGAACAAGGAGGGGGATATAAGACGTTTTCATGCATCATAAAAATGTGTTGAATTGTTTTGTCACACCGTTTGTCTGACTTTGACGCACAACAACACACAACATTGCATATATGGATTTGATCATTTTTGTCATGATATAATTACATTTATGGCTAATCCTACATTTGACATTAAAAACGGCAGGCCTAATGATCTGCTTTGTTCTTTGAAAACTCCAATCTGAGTGTCATTTTGCAACAAATTTTTTTAGGAAAAAACAGTTTCAAAAGACAGGTAAGTTTAATAAAGCAAAAGCAGGCAGGGAGATGAAATAATGAAATATGGCCCCTAGAAGGCAGCTCGCGAGGAGCGCAAGAACACAGAGGCAAAAGGTGGCGCTACTCATCTGACAATGATATATTTAGAGAAAATCTCATTCAGATTATCTTCAGGAAACACACACACGGGTAGCGCCTGTGTGATATATTATCACGGTTCTTGCACTGCATACAAATTGTTCAAAAAAAGTCCAAGTTGCTCGCTTATGTCGCCTTTTTAAAGTTGTATTCTGAACCTGTCGACCTATGTAGTGTTTTGGGCCCTTTGGCGTCTCTTTTTTTTTTTTCTTATGGAGGAAGCACGGGCATTTCAAGCCGCGTCACCCTAATCCTCCAGCAAACAGATGATGACACTTTGTTGTCATGGCTGGGAATAATAATCAGCCGCTGGCAACAGCAAACAAGGAATCATTTGCAAATCAGATTTGAAGGGGTGTCACTACTGCATCTTAATCTTCATCATTACCTCTGCAGCAAGTTTACACTCCCGGGGGCCAACGAGCTTCAATAATGCATTCGTTTTTTTTTATATTTATTAACCGATAATTCCCCCCGCATTGCAAAACACAAACTGTGTTCAATAATTTGATAGTCTGCCGAGGCTCCAGATCTGTCAGTTTGCAGAAGTCTGCAAAAACAGACCTGCAGCAACCAAACAACCAGGCTTCTGAGGTGCTGTTGGTGCCCGGGAGAGGAGGTTTTCTCTTGTTACTGGGGAGGAAGAAAAAAAAGTCGGGGCTGTCTCGTGTTGATACTCTGGAAGAAGATAACAGGGAAATGCTTTTTTTAAAAAGGTAAGGCAGGGGGTTTTTTCACATACATTCCTATTAACCAAGGGGAAAGGAGGCGACTGGGAGATAGTTTTGAGACATTCTTACGCTTCTGACTGCCGTGCTGTGCTGTGCTCCTCCAGTTTGGAGCCACGTTAGGGTACCAGACACCGCAGTACAATAGTGTTATGAATCATACTGAATGGATGAAGAGAAGAAAGCATAACTCAGCAGTGACATTGAGGTGCAAATGAAGTTGATCTCGGTTTGGTTTTTGCACACCACCGAACTGAAGACAACGATTGTTCCTTCGTACGGCGCACGTAAATCCAAACTCCGACGGTTAAAAAGTTACTCTCCAGTGACCTCGGCAACAATTTCAAAACATGCCTCGCAAGCACATTATTAGTTCACGGAGCGAAATGGGAGTAACAACTGATTCCTAGCAATTCAAAACAGGCCCAGCTGCGCATCCCTGGCCCCGGTTCCCCCTGCTGCACAGACGATTGTGACTGGTGGAGTTAATCATACTTCACTGTTAGAATGAACTATATTCTGGGAGGCTCTGCAACTTTAATATGGCGATAACAATAATGTATAATGTGATAATATCATTAAAGTCCTACCCAGTAGGGTAGTAGGACTGTTCCTGGAATGAAATTACATTCATGAAAGCAGCAACAGTGGTTTGTTTGGAATAAATAGAAAGAAGAACTGAGCAGCGGATAGGGTGCCCGAAGTGGAAGTTAACCAAGAGCGCCCACTGGTTTACTAGCGGCTAGGTGGCTAGGGTGATTTTCCATAGACAGGAGGGACACATGTCGTATCAGCTAAACAATGCAATACATTTTGTTGAAAGTCAACAGGAGATAAACGCATTTCTGCAATTTTTGTTGAAACATTTTTTTGTGCAAGATGATGTGTTCTCATTCTATGACGCATTTCAGAATCAGACTGTTATATACCTTTATATACCTTATATCAAGTAATCTAATGTATTACAATAGGCAGGAGTGAACCAGAGGTGACGCCAACTTCGGCTCGATATAGCCACGTGGCTGAACAGACGAAGAAAAGAGCGCCGCCTACAGAAACTCAAACTCCACCCACAGAAAATCCAAGGAAAACAAAACAGATCAATCACTCATGCTTGAAAGGAAATCGCCCAAAACTAGAGGCAACATCGGCATCGGCCTTCCAAGATGAAAAGCGCTCCAAGATGAGGAGCGATGCAGATGTTTTTTTGTTTTTTTTTCACTGATAGGTTTCGCTATTGTTTGTTAGCAGCAGGCGACATTATTGTGTGTGTCTTCATTATTATGTTAGTTGCAAGTTCCAAATCAGTCAGCTTTTGAAAGACAGCTGGCATGTTTTTTTTTAGCTAAAACAATCTTTCACAGCTAATTCGAGTAACGGCAGACTTTCGGTTTCGTGTTCAGTGAAAGTTCACATAGCAGGTGACACACAAGCACACATCGTTTCATAGAACATGTTTTTGACGTATGCATATAGTGTAGATATCACCGTCTCTCTAGACACGGTGACTCTTCGGCACTGGCTTGAATTCTGTCAGCGTTATTTGCGGCGGCTTCACTCGTCTCCGGCGAACAGCCCGTGATTGTTTGTTTGGGGCTGTGGGGAGCTGCTGTCAGTCCTGTGACGGTAAAAAAAAGTACCGGTGACACAGTTGCAAAAATAATTGGTGATAAACATGCTTTGGTGGTTTTTTGTTTGCACTGCATTTCCCAGCAAAAGGTGTTGTCAAATTCAAGACACACACACAAGAATATCACAGATTATCACTTTGATGAGAAATGCAAAGACTACATGAGCAGATATCTCGATTTTTACGAGTCATCCTCCAGCGCTGTTGGGTCTTTTTTTTATTAATCCATCCAATAAGCTTCACCTCTGGGTGACAGACGTACACCCCACCCGCTCAAACCCACCACACGTCATACCCCATGCCACACACAAACACAAGACTGTACAGACTAAATCTAATAAAAGCAAAACCAGACAATTATATTACCATGTGTCACATTGGTTGTTTGCCAGTGCAGGAAATTGAATTATTTTTTCGAAACCCTTTTTTTAAATTCAAGCATTATGGAAAGAGATCCGAAAGGAAGAGCTTGTTTATGTGGATTTAGACTTGTTACCGAGAGCAGTCTCTATGTTACTGGTCCATGCCAGCCATTCAAACTCAGTCGAAGATGGAGGTAAATGCTGCCCTCCTGATGGTGGTACAGAGGTGGAGGCAGCATTGAGACGTACGCGATGACGAGGGTGACGTGAAAACGAGATAGTCAAGTTTGCTTGGCAATAAGGCAGAAGCAATATCGCCGTTTGCTGGGAGCAGCCAAACTGTTTAGATTCGAAACATGAAAGCCGGTAGAGGCAAAAGGGAAAAACACAACTCACAATTCTAGAGGGCGGGAGTTCTTGTCACGCCATTGGGTTGTTTACATCCACAAAAGTTGACAAAACCTCGTGTCCTCAAACTGTGGCAGGATGCCGCGTGACCTTTAGCAAGACGAGGAGGGCAGACAGGGAGAAACGGCAGGAAACAGAGAGGAAAACATGCAAGTGCCTTTGAATTTATGTGCAGGATGTGCAGGATTCAGGATGGTTGTGAAGATGAGGGTTGAAATAATGTCATTAAGGAGCACATCATCTGTAATATCTTGTTAAACTGACATTAAAGTGATAATCCTTCATGTGCACATAAATAAATGTCCATCTTGCTACTCTCTGTCTGTATTGATATAACACAATAGTGATTCAACCTCTACCCAGTTCATATCCAGCTTTTACATTTGCAATTTACATTTATTAGTGTCAGGTAGGTCTTTCTTGGGAAAAAAAATCCTCTGGTGCACAGGAAGTGATGTGTTTGGAATAAACAGAAGAAGAACCGGGTAGTTAGCATGAGCAGCGATAGCCACCGTGGATGAACAGACAAAGAAAAGAGCGCCACATACAGAAATTCCAAGGAGAAAGACGTCACAGTACTGGACACACTGTTTGATTGACAGGTGATCTCTGGGAAGTGCCACGATAATGACCAATGAGCACCAAAGATAAGACAAAATAAAACATGAAAAAAACATTACCACTTTAAGGTGAGCAGAAATAAACAGTTCTGAACTGTTATGAAAAAAAAAAAAATTCTTCATTAATGTAATTCATAGTTTTTAAGTGACAGCAAAACATAATTGCTTTGCATGCGCTGGTATCAATTCCTGGATTTTTACTGTACGACACTGAAATCTCATAATATCATAACCTAACCATCTTGGTAGACAAGTAGCAGGTGCTGCTGGGCAAATCAGACGACAGATTTCAGCACACACAGTACCGCACTACAGGCGCTTGTGCCTATTTGCTACGTTGGCAGACTGATGACATTGCTCTTACAAAACCAGTTGCCACACAATTATGTTTGCCCGACTCCAGAAATGACTCTTAATCCTGAACTGTTTTTTTTTTGCTTACTCGCCATCTGACGTTGTTCGCCAAAATACACATGGCCAACGGAGTGCAGCCCACACAGGCAGGCAGCCTGGCTAGTATAGATTATCATCACAGCGACAAATGAAGCTGAACTGGGCTGAACTTTATTGCGTTGGCCTCCCAGGGTGCAAGATGTTAGGTGCAGTGTAACATCCAAATTTGTGTGGACCAATAGATGGCCTCGTAATCAAGCCATTGACTGACTGAGTCCTTCATTCATTGGTCAACTAATGAACTAGCGCGCCAATTGGTTGTCAGTCAGTGTGAACAGGACATAATGTACCGAACAGTACAGCTGAATCGCATCATCGCAGTGTGGAGAGGACCGAGTAATTTACTCCTGAGAGCATCTGGCAGTTTCTTAAAGGCGGTTGCAACAGACCTCGTTACCCCCCTCTGGGCTTACAAAGGCATGATGGGATAGAAAGAGGGACAGCAAGCCGCCACGAGATTATATAATTCACCTTACTGTATATGGATGAATTCATGCAGTATTCAGACACTGTACTACTTTTTCTAATATTGCACTTCGTGAGCCAACTTTATCTTAGGATAATACTCTACTTCCAATGTGTCACAACCCCTAAAAAGGAAAGTTCCGCCTATTTTGTGGCGACGCGTGAGAACGGTGAACTGTGACTGTATTTAACCCCTTTTAAGGGGTTTCTGCAGTAATTGCCAATTAAAGAAGCCTGGGAGTTGCAAATATTACTTCACTGGGAAGAAAAGCTCAAAGACTATGTACATGATTATGAAGATGATATATTGGTGTAGCAGAAATCTTTTACATATCCCCCTCCCTCCCCTTGCCTCTGGGTTTGAGAGCTACTGTTCCATGGGACCACAGTGAGACAGATCATTTCCTACGGTTGAATAATGCATATTCATGGCCCGGATACTCCCAACTACGGGTAAGAAGCCCAATGTGTTTTTTAATAAGCCCCGGCTCCCAGGGTGAGAGACTAAATTTCTCATTTGAGTTCTAGACAGAAAAAGGTGAAAGGAGCTCTCTCCTCTGTGCGTAGACGGCAGCCAAAATAATCCTGCAGGGTGCTGCCCCCCCAAAAAAAAATCTGTTTCCATTCTAACTGTGATTTGATTATCGCGTCGTAAACACACACATCCGGTAATTCAAACATTGTATTCTATGCATGCACTGTGGAAAAATGTAATATTGCAACATGCCCTTATTTCATTCTAGTTATTTGTTCAGTTAATTGATCTGCATGAGGAGAATGGGGCTTCATCTAATCCCATCTCCTCATATCTAACCTCATGTTTTGATTAGTAGAGCCTTATCTCTTATAAATGTATGTTTTGATTATGAAACTCTCTAAGATATTAAACTAAGAGGCATCATTCTACTGTGTATACTCAAATAACATAATAGCACTTGATCTGAAGGAAACGACTCCTCGGGCAGCGATGCACTTTGTGTAATCGTTCAGCCTGTTTGCGTTATTAAAAGTTGTAAATGCCATTCTCATCATCATTATGTGTATTATTACATGTAGCAAACTTTGTAGCAAGTTTTTTTTTTTTTTCCCTGCTTGCTTTGAACCTTTCTCCCCTCTGGATTCACTGATGGCCATACTAAGTGATATGGGATCTTTTCAAGTACGCTCCGTTTCACTCTCAGCACAACAAGCCATTCGCTCTCTCGCGTAGAGGAGGAGGAGGAGCATCCCCCCCCACACCGCGGTAATAAAACTGGAACGGACCCGGCGATACGACTGGCAATTTCACCGTCATTATGCTTATACCCCCTGTCTTCCTTCTTTTTTTTTTTTGCGGTAATAAGCCAGAGACGTTCGTTCCTCATCCCCTTTGAGGCAAAATCACATCCAATAATAGAGATTCCAAATGGGTTTCTCCCTAGCTCTCATTTTCCTCAATGATTTTTTGTATCACCTTGTCCCTGTCTAACTCCTCACTCTGTCTGCAAACTGTTTTCTGCCATGTCTCAATTCTCTTGTCTTTACATCTGTCTCTCTCGCTGCATGTCACTTTCTTTACCTATGTATCTTTTTCTGTTTACATTGTGCATCTCTCTCTCAGTTTCTGTCGTAGGAGTTTCCAAAGCCCCTTCGCTCTTGATATATGACCCACTGTACGATGGCTGTGAGCTACAGCGTATCTGCCATGTCTCATATTCTACAATGACATCTCATGCCTCTTTTTTTTTCACTGTAGCGTGCGGTTGTTCCTGGGGTTCGGTGCCCACTTTATGTACATGAATCATGTAAAAGTCATGTCTGTTCTCCTCAGGAGGAAACGGTCAGACGCAGGGCATCTCCCAGAACATATGGTACCGTGACCATGTATGGCAAATGGACGGCAAACATTGAACTCTTGAGCTTGTTTTCGCATTAATATGCTTCCATGTCAGTGCTTCAAACTACAAACCTTGACCTCATCCATTTAGTTAGGTCAATTTTTGCATTGAACGATAGGTGGTATACATCTAGAGTGCAATGTACGAGAACACACATTTCCATTACATTGGAAAGTACACGGTATTGGAACTCACAAAGTGCAGACATTTTTCTAGTGAGTGCATTTTTTTAAAGCACGTAGGTAAACTGCTGCGCTTGGACTTGTCAGTTACGTTCAAATGATCTTTTCTTTACTTCAAAAAGCGCAAGAGAAGGAGGCGAGAACTCCTCCTGGTGAAGTTTCAACACAACACCGTTTCAGATGTCTAATAAAACAATGACTGCAGATTGCCCCGTTGAAGAGTGCAAACATCTTTGTTGACGGAAAAAAAAAAATGCAATCAATTATTGATAGCTCTATCTTACCGGCACTGAAAAAATGTGTGATCAAGGTGCACCGAAAAAAAAAGCTGAAGTTTGGAAACTTGTATCACACAGTAAGACCCCAGAACACGTCCCTGTTGCATTTTTTGTGCTTCCTGCCTCAAAACTGTTTCGCTCACAGTAGCATTTCTGTGCTACTTCATGTTGGGAGTATAGGCTTACCCCGTTCTAAGCCATGCATCAGGAAACATTAGCTTCATCTGGTTGTCTGTTTGTACTTCACACAAAGGGAACAATTTGTACCAAACAGCATGGGTTATCACTAAAAATAATGCTTATCAAATGCGATGTCCTTAAAAGTGACAAAGGAATGAGCATGGGGAAAAAAAAAAAAAAGGCAGAGGTCCGAATTTACTCGAGGCACGTTGTCTGTGCAATTATATTTATGGTGCAGCACTTCTTTCACACACAAACCGCCCACCTTGGCCCAGGCTCAGAGAGTGGTCACGTTGAACAAGCACTTCAAAATGCTACCAGGCTAAGTAAGGACTTATCCTTTAAAGGTATAATGTAAAAGGAACTAGCAGTGGGTCATGTGGATATCTGGGGCTGACAACACAGACAAGAGAGAACAGACTGAAAATAGCTGAAGGGATCGTTTTTTTTTTTCTCGTCTGATCTCGAAGTCACCAGAGAATAAATAAATAAAAATAAAAAAGTTATTTTCTCCTGGCCGTGGATATTTCTGTCTCATGAAAGTGTGTTTTTTAGCTTTACTTGCGTCAAAAAAATAATAAAGTGTATACTTTTTTGTCTGCCTCAAATGTCGGGGATGGTGTGGGGGATATTCCATTGATTCTAATGCGCTACACGAGAAACAATCGATAGATAAAGCGCAGCTGAAGCCTTTTCAGAAAAGATCTCAAGACCGTTTGAGCCACTCTGAATTCCAAAAGCGTCAATGTGACCTTTGACATCAATTCTGTTATGAACATACTCACATCGAATACAATATCCTGTTTGAAGGACAAATGTAACCTTTTAAATTGGAGTCAGTATTTCTTCCTTTTTTTTTTTCTCCCTGCCCCATGATACAACTCTAATGCGTGATGAACAGCTAATTTGAGAGGTCAGATGCCGCTGCAGCTGAGGCGGATTGGCTTTGTTGAAATCTGGCAGAGGGGATATGCTATTTGAACGGCACTTGTCCTAGCTTTACGCCCATGGTGGCCCTCTGTCACATGAAAGCAACAGACTTGACACAGAATTACACTGTGACATAATCTCACATAAGAAGCACTCGCTATTAGATATTGCTGTATTATTCGGCGTCTAAGACGGATGGATGCTACATAAAAAGTCTGTAAAACCTGTAAGGAAATGTCATTTTTGTTGCATCCTTTTTTTGTAAATCAGGTCATTTAAAAGGCAGAAACGTTGAAATGCTGTTTCAGAGGCTTTTCCCACCCGGGCAAGAATACAATCTGTGTGAAATGATGAATTCTTGTACATTCTGGCAAGAAAATGGGCACAAAATGCTATCAACAGCCTCAGTATCAAAAGTATCTGCCTTCAAAAATCCATGCTGGTCGAACCTAGTAAGAGATGCGCTTTGTCAGTGAGTTCAACAAATAAAGTATAAAATGTTTTAGTTTAGGTTGGTGAGGAAGAAGCGCCCAATTATTTTAAGCTTGTTTTGCATCCCTAAAGCCTGTAAATTCAATATCCCACATTCCAAAAATGTTTTTCAACTGACGTGCTTTATGGGATCGTGTGCGTTCTTCAAAGATTTGATTGATGCGTTCCCTTTATTTTTTCATCAGAATTCATACATGCATTCATACATAATGCTGCAGCTGGATGAAACCCTTGCATCTTGTATGAGTTAACTTTGAAGAATAGAGAATTTCTAGTCATGCATTTTAGAATTTGTACTAATTAAAAAGTTTTCATTTGACTTTGAGTAGTAGTGAGACTCTGACAGTAGTGAGAACTCAACGTTTTATCAGCCTGCAAGCAACAAATGTAAATACAACGCACATTTGGGAGACGCGCTTTCATCGTCACTGACATACATGTCATTCTTGTTAAAAATCTTGTTTTTTCTCGTCGCCTCGCTAACACATCGCACCTAATTTGTGTTGTGACTGCGTAGGAGGTCAGAGTGACGATTAATTTCCAGCAAGTGACAGTGACAAAGTTGTGATGAGGGTCTCCAATTTCGATGACATCCCTCAAAGTGACGTATACATCGCTTTTTAAAGGTGACATGAACGCCTAAGCGTGTGCATCTTCCTCCCCCCCTGTCCAGCCCGGTAGAGCATTTTAACGACGGCGGCGGCGACATGCATCAAGCCTCCACCGAATTGATGCCGGCTGACACGCGTGACATTGATATTTATGGTGATCTCGCAGGTCATTTAAACTCATAGTACGGGGAATTATGGAGAAAGTGCAGAGACAGGCAGAATTGTCAGACTAGGAAGTGCGTCTGGGACCAGAAGATGCCCTTGGACTGTCCCCGTTTCGTAGACTCTAGTGTACTGACAGGTGGTGTGGGTGTGTGCGCGCCTCTGCATGCATGCTTGTGTACGTGTGCAGATTTGTCATCGTCTCAATACGTGTCTTTATACGAGGCGATGAAGGCCGGAACAGACGGAAACGTCAGGTATTATCATGATTATGTAAGCAGAGAGAATCTGTCTTAAAGAACCTGTCAGTGTCTTGACATCTTTATACAGTGTTTTTTTTTCCCCCTGATGTATGTGCATGAAACACTTTGGACGTAATGATAAAAACAAACATGAACCTGCCGCTCAAAAGATCCCACATAGAGCAGCGACAGTTTCAGTTCTGCAAGTTCTGCAGCAAATATGAAGCAGCAAAAAAACCAACAACACTTGAGCCTCTCGCTTTTTTGATTTTTTCCCCCCCCATCTTTGGAGAGCCGCTGAAGCAGATCTCCAAAAAATTTGATGCAAAATTAACAGACATTTGCACATTTGCACTTGACAAGAGAAAGCAGAAACATATCGGCATTGTCGTAGCGCGGTGGCAAACGGAGCTGATTTCAGTCACCGCCGCCGTCTGCTCGTGTCACTCCCTATCTAGGTCACACAAACTGGAAGGCTGGTGATGGTAAATGGCATGTTGCTCCAGAAAGCGCTCACTCCCAGTTTGACTTTTTTGACTTTTCAAAATGCTTTTATTTAGGAAGGCAATTTGCAAGAGACCATCTGCAAAAAAGGCATATGGGATGAATACTTACTACTATACTACAAAGTCTTGGTCTGATCTGCCCAACAAAAGTCATCAGGGGGGGCGGCTGCACCATTATCTCATGATCAAACATCACCCAGTCTTTGATCTGGGGTGGGAACTCTCTGGTGTGATCATAGAGATGGACTACAGAGGGTCGTTGATATCAAAAAGCGATGGTGTGATTCGGTTATGAATGGATCCCACAGTCTCCACAGGAAATACCAAGCCGGGGTGGATTCACTTCTCGGGGGGAAAACAATGCATAGAAAATACAGCTGGTAGTGGTGATGTCACCCGCCTCTTTCTGGTTATCGTTCCGAATGGTCATCGAGAGGATTTGACCACGGCCGCTGCGTGTCACGTTGAAATTGCATGCGGAGGAAATGAAAGGCCACGAAAGCGCGTAACGATTGGTCGGAGACTTATTTTGACAACGTGAAGAATGTCACACCAGCGGTAGTTGCCAGTTTTTGACAGCGAGCATTTGTGGGTAATTTGTAGGGAGGGTGTCCGTGGAATTATAGGGTAAAAAACGTGTATTTAAAGCACCTATAATGCAGTGTCATGAAAGGATGAGGTCCAAGCTACTCCTTTCTTCTTTGTCCCTTCCTGCTTTATGAGATAACCCTGTAAAATAGAGCACTTTCTGCCCTCCATTCCTGACACCGTTAAGGTAAAACAACAACACGGCCTCGCTCGTCGCCTTGAGCAAGACACATTTGTCCCCACGTGAGGGATCATCCTCATCTGTTCTTATCAGAGAGAGATGTTGAGGACACAACGACAACACACCGGTGAATTATCGTCACACTGCGAAGATCGCCCTGTTCTCTGTTCTGGTGAAACAAATCACAGAGGTAGAACGACATAGAACAGGCATCCCATCGCTTCAAAGCGGCGGCGCTCTTCTGCTCTTTCCAGCTCTGTGGCGCTGGGAGTCCGCCGTCTGGTTTGTGTCGGCTCTTAACCGTTCTAAAAATGGGAAATGTTTACAGTACGGGCCTTGTTCTTTATGAGACCATTATGTGCCGGTCGGGGGTCTGTTTCGAGTCAGACCCTTACGAGGCTAATCTGCTTTCGCTCTTCACCTCAGACGTGACGGATGGTTCCCATTGGCTGTGGTTTATAAGATCAAGGAAGTTCATCGGTTTCACCAGGAAGTGCAATGTGCAACCTGGCACCACGTCCGTTTAAGTGTTGTGGTGTATTGTTGGTAAGGGAGAAAATGACAGGTAAGATGTAAAATTGTATACGTTTGTTTTAGGTGTCTACTCGTGGTGCACGCTAACTTGATAGCAAGTTAGCGTGTCTCTTTTTAGCATTACAAAGTTAGCAGTTCTTACCATTTAACAGCAAAGACAATCACATTTGTAACATTATGACAGGCTCCAAAAATTACACATTAAAAGTGTATTTGTTTTAAATCTGATTTACTGACAATCTAACAAGTGCTTGGTTTTAATGTGAGTCTGAGCTGGGGACAAGTGTACCTTGCATGTGTCTCCCACTTTGCATTGCTTTGCACAGCGGGATAAGGCCTGATCACAAAAACAGACCCACCAAAACTAAAATTGGTTTAATTTCCGTCCTCAAACATGACAAATGGCTCCAACTGGTGGTTTACACGACCAGGAAGTTCATTGTCAGACAATGAAACCTGTTTTCTTTCTGTCCATCCCCGCAGGTTCTAAGGGCAGATACGTTGACACTCGGGGAGATGATCCTATTCTCGGCGTACTATTCAATGAGAATGCCGATTTCCGATGCCGATTGGGATTTTAGTTTTCCAAATATTTCTGAGAGGCTGAAAGTCATTGGAAGGAAGAGACATCCAGTGTGGCTCATCCACCAGGCAGTACGGTAGAAGTCACACAAGCACGAGCAGCTCTACGTTGGCGCGCGGTGCGTTCACATATCAGGAAGCAACGTGGTGATTTTCTTACTGTAGTGGCTAAGTCAACGCATGAATTCATATATTGTTGTTTATGCTAGGATTTTTCTTCTGCTCCTTCTTTCCCTGCCTTAACAATCAAAGCTCAGAGACAGTAAATCCCACAGCAACCAAATTTGGTGGATAGGTTTCAAATCTCCCTGCTCAGCCAAAGAAAATAAAAAATACACCAATTGGCCAGATGGTGCCAGATTCCTTGGCTCTAGACGAATCCATTGCACATACTGGTTTTCAAAGCATTTTTTTCCCCCCGCTATTCCTCTCTCAACATGGATCGCTAGAGCAAATAAACTTCCGACCAGTGTATCAGACCACATTTGGTCATTCTCCATAGCGCCACCACCAGGCCACACTTGCAGTAGAACCTTTTTTCATTATTATTCTGTACAAAGCGAGATGGTGGCCCTACAACAATAACCTCTGAGCCCTATGCCATAATTTCAAACATTTTTCCTCTCAGATTTCGTGGCTCAAGAAAAGTCCATTGCACTGGTTTTCATTTCCATCATGATTCGTAATTTTAAGCAAAACCACCTTTTTGCTATTTTACCGACAAAGTTGATCCAATCTCTGCACAGCATATTTTGACTTCCTAGATTACAGCTCTTGCAGACTCTTGCAAAATCCAAAGTATTTCACTGTGACGTGCAAGTAAAGTTGACAGCGAAGATGTGAGTTGAGGCATCATTTCTATATGCTTCAACGTCACATAGATGTTTGGGATGGGCGCCAAAGTGTGTCAGACCACATATGGTTGTGCTCCACAGCGCCACCATCAGGCCACCCAACTTTACACGCAGCATTTTTCAACTCCCTACATGACGTTCTGCTGCAGATCACTTTATTACACGTCACCGCTTGGCCGAGACAAGCCGACATCGGAGCTGCACAAGCATCTAAATGTTTAATGCTGGAGTAATCAAACTTCACAAAACTTCTGCGATGTTGCGTTGAGGACAAATTGGCAATTTTCATTATCTCGTGCATCTGTGTGTGTGTGTTCAGCCCGTGGGCTTGGACCTCGCTACTGGCCCACTTGCAGCTGTATTTTGTTCCGTGATTCTCTTAGTTACAACAACACTGGTGCTGGTGTTAACACACGGGGTTTATAAAGTCAACACCCCCTCCGCCTCCTCCGCCCAAGCACGTATAAAGAACTTGTTTATTTATATTTGGAGTATCCTTCTTTGACATTCAAGTTTGTACGCGGACTAAAACTCCAATCTGCCTGACTCATGAAGAAAGAATAGTGCCATATCAGAATTTCAAAATAAAACGAGTACTATTTGAACTATACAGGTGTTGACCAGTGGTGAGGTGGTGAATACCAGAAGGTTAAAATACAGTGGGTCACATTGCAATACATTGCATAACTATAGTGTTTTGAAATAAGAGTCGTGTTTTGTGTTTAAACAAGATTGCTGCAGAGATGTCATATCTTTTGCAATGCAAAAAAAGGCCACACGAATTCAGTGCATGCCTACATGACTCAACTGACACCGCAGGTTCACACGGGAACGTCTTACGCAATACCTGCAATATCATCATTTTTATTATTTATGAAGGCGACATAAGCCCTGCAAATGAACTCCATCAACAATTCCCGACATCAAAATGCCGCCAGCATTTACATTTGTTGAAATAAACCAGTGTGGGTCCGGCTGGCGTTCGGTGTCACCTTTATGCTGAGTTGGACTTGGAATATAGAAATCATCTCTTTAAAAAAGCTCACAGGAAGTGATGGAAAATTATTCTCGAGAGAAGAATGCGATAAAAAGCCCATATGAAGGAATTCAATGAGGCGTTTCAGCGAAGACCAAAAAGTAGGTCATGGGATTATATGAAAACTGTTCCGCAAACAATTGTCTTCTTAATGCCTCGGATCGTGACTGCCCGACAGGATTATGGGAAGAAAGGAACCACGCTTTATAAATGTGGTTACAAAACCGCAAGTTGAACTCCATATGAATCCTTTCTGAAATGACAGGGCGGGACGTTGTGGTAGGCCGACGTCTCAAGGCGATATTAATCCACAAATTAAGAGCTCTGGTTCCAAAGCTAAATGTTTGGTAGCACCTTATCCCCGCTTCGGTGCTTTACCTTTCCACACCCCCCCATTATCTTCCATCGCCGAGGCCACAGGTCATTAGCTCATATGTCACACCTTGACAGCTTCGCTCTCCTATTTCAGCAACGGGATACGTCCCCGTGGTCATCCTCAAACGCGAGCGGCGTCCCGTCGAGCCCCGCAAGTCGAAATCAATCAGCTTGTTGTCGTAAAACGCCGAAGTTCCCCACGCGATGCGACGGTGTTTGAGGGGGGGGGGTTCCAGAGGGTGCGGATTCTTGGCTAAGGAGGCACTCGTTCAAATATTGATGAGAAAAACAGCGGCTATTGGTTATGTGCCAGATGTTTAATTTATACATAGCATAGACTAGTATGTCAGAGTCAGTCCTCAAAGCGTTAGCCGTTATTTATTGATGTGATATTTCCACCGCACATACTTTAACGTTATGTATCCGACGAGATATTTAATCTGTCCAAAATTAAACCGGGGGAATGTATTTTGCTAGCAGGGTGGGTGCAGAATTTACCCTTTAAGACTTATTGGCCGTGCAATACATTTTTGTTAACAATAATTTAAGAACGAGCAAATTATTTGACAGTTTGGAGAACTTTGTACAGCCACTCTGAGATACGCATCTGAATTTATACCCCGCGACTTAACTGGGATCAGCTGAAGTTTACATAGACGTGCAACCCTGCCAGTAAACCTGGATTAGCGCCCCTATGAGAAGCTTTACCAATACAGGGCCCAGAGAGGAGGAGGTGGGGTGGGGTTCTGCTTGTACGGAGAGCCTCGTGCGAGTTGTTTCACAAGGTCAACGGTTCCACCTGAAACTGCAGATGACAGGGACAAGTAGTTCAAGGACTCCCGACCGTGTCCAAGAATAAATGGAAAAACGTCGTCCCATATTCAGAAAGCCATCGGGGACCAGAGGGGGTCAATAATATTGAGGTGGGGGGGGGGGGGGGAACACGAGGCCCTTTTTGTGTTTCACTGGAAAGTTGTCTCTTCCAGAATCCGCGACTGTTGCCAGAGCTTTTATGTTTCTCTCACTTCTGACTTTTGTTTATCGTCTCGTTTGGGGGCCCTTTGGATATATCCGTTGCACTTCAAACTGTTTTCGCTATAAGTGAACTCCAAGCGTAAACATTGCCTGTCACGATAGAGGAAAAAATGCAATGTCACTACACAACACACCGGACCAGAGGCAGAGGCAGACGGAGGCGGATGTAATCACTATAAAAGCTATAAAAAGCATTCCCCTTCTTCATCATCGACTTCGGGGGAAAAGTGAGGATGGAATTATTTGCCTGCCAATCATCCCCATCGTCAAAGTTGAATGTGTTCAATTGCCCTCGGGACCTTTTTGATGATATGAAATTAAACTTGCACAATATATGCTGCATTGTTGTTTCATAATTTACAACAGAGCACAAGAAAACAACCCAAAGTGATCGCTCCCTTGTGGTCTTTACTTCCATAATAGCAACTTTTTGTAGCATTTGTGTTCAAAAAATGAGTAGGAAATTGTAGTTCCTACTGTTGTTCCCTAAAATCTAGGATTACCATGGGGGGGAGGGGTAGCTGTGCTAATCGCAGGCCTGCCACCCACCTCCACTCCCCTTAAATCAGCCTCCTGTGTACCACTGTTTATCCTCTGGACGAAAACAGTTACCTCACACACAACTTTTTCCCTCGGCGGTCCTATTTAGATTGCCGTGACAGCTCACCTGAGCTATCTTGGGCCATGGTAAACTTTCCCGGGCCCCACCGTTTACTCCTCTGGCTCCAATAATCATCACAAGACGGCGTAAACCATCCCGCAACTGCGCCATTATTTATCCTCCCCCGTCTCAGCTGAGGGTACAAACAGGACATGCTTGCTCTGAGTCTTGCCCCCCCCCCTCAATTTTTAGACTCCAACTTTCCAAACAAAACCATATTTGTTTTTGCTTTATCTGTGTTTTTCGGTGTCTTGTTGTATTTGGTATGCAGCCACACAACAAATTACAGAGTGCTAGATAATACTTGCAAAACCCGAATTATGTCAATAACTGTTTAAATTGGGTTTTTCCAGGTAAACCCTTTTTCCCTGAGCCTCAGTGTGGCTCAGTTTGGGAGGAAATGTCAGCACTTTGCCTCCTGCCTATGCCAAATTTTTGCCTTTGCCCTTGTTAAATACGTAGAATGCTGAAATGCAGTGTTGGAAATCATTAGCGGTTATCGTTCCCATTAACAACATACAGTCGTTTTCATATCGTTACCTTTTATGTCAAATAAACACTAATGGAATGAGGACGTTGCACTCCAACTCTCAAGGAGGGCAAAAGGGTTCATCACAGTTTTTTTTATTATGTATGCAATTGTCTCGTGAAATTCACGATGCATACTTTGCATTGGTGATTTATGCCGCGGGGCCAACCGGTGCACACACACACACACCGGGCGACGACGAGATTGTGGTATTTGAATAGCAAAATAGGCTTTGCGGTTGTTAGTGGTGGCCCGGAGAGAGGAGGTGATGTTTTGACAGGAGTCAAAAGGGGAGGGAAGCGAGAGCAACGCATAGAAGAAGAAGAAGAAGAAGAACGGGGAGGCGGCAGCGGGGGGGGTGGGGGGAGAAAAGATGACCACCAACTGGGAGAGGGTTAAAAAGATAGATCAGATGTGCAGACTCACGGGGTGGTGGACAGCGAGAAAGAGGAATTTATGTACGTGTTGGTGCAACGGAGAGAGAGAAGGGGCTAGAGAGAGAGAAATGAAGGTATATAGGCTGTGTTTGATAGAGAGAGGCAGAGGGAGGAAGCCAAAAAAAAAAAAAAAGCAGCAGACCGAGAGAGAAATATGTGTGTGTGCGGAAGCCAGAGAAAAAGCGACACAGCGAGGGGAAGAAAGAGGAAGAAAGAGACTCGGGCAGGACAATGATAAAGAGACAACGAGGGACGGAGAAGAGAGAGCTGGAGCTCGCTGTGTTTATAGGTCCCAGATGTCCGGAGGTAATTGTGCAGAGGGATTGCTCTGCAGACATCTGGCTGCCGAGAGCTCGATATTCTTTCACACACACACACACACAAATCCATCTGAAGAGCCCTCCATAATCCCATTGGATGCATGGCTTAAAGCATCTAACCTGGGTTAATTTAAATCACTTCAGGTTTTTCCTTCTGTCGAAAATTCACCAAAAAGGAAGGGATTCTTCTGGGAGTTCACTCAGTCTTCCTTATAATTAACTCCTAATTCCTTTCTAAAGAGGTTCTAATTTCTTAATTTCAACTCGGGAGTTATTAATATTTCTGATTATTAACCGTTGCAGAGCCGTGGAAACCCAGCGTGTTCACAGGGCAAGCCAATGTGATACCAATGAAAAGTTTCACATCTAAAAATGGCTGAAATACAAAGGAAAAAACCTGATTGGGCAGCTTCAGAGCAGCGTTAGCACAGGGGGTCTGATGTGTTAGGAACCAAAATAGGTCCATGTTTCACTTCTGGCACCGGTTTTGTCAACCAGTTTCAGCGGACTGGGATTCAGTTCAAGATGGGGACTGTTTGACGCTGTTGTTTTCAACTGTGTGACTCAGAGCCGCAGTTTGGCTGTCTCTTCAAGTCCGTCTTCCTCTTCTTCTTCTTCATCTATTCCGATCCACACACTATACACCTTCTGAAGGTGACGTTGAAGATCAGCTGCAAGAAGATCATTCATCTTATGTTAGCCCATGTTGATCACGGTCACCTCATCTCCTCCCGTATCGAAAAGAAATATATTGGCATATGTATTTCCAAAAATGCTGCAACATATGTTCATTCTTGTTCAAATATATTTCACAATATATTTGGATTTCATTATAAATATATGAATGAGATGAATGCAATGCTATGAAGTTATAAGCTACTGATCATAATGTGCTACTGTGCGACATCTAAGATGCTGTCATTGCTGTGGTGTCTTCCCACCTGTCAATCAAACAGTGATGTCCAGTACTGTCACGTCTTTGATTTTCCCTTTTCCGGTTTATGAAGCTTTGAGTTTCTGCAGGTGTAGCATTTCCACGGCGGCTATCGCTGCTCTTGCTAACTACCCAGTTCTTCTCCGGTTTATGCCAAACAAACCGCCGTCGCTGCTTCCTATGATGTAAAAACGCATCACTTCCTGTGCACCGGGGGAAAGACCTACCTGACACAACATACATTTATTTAATAATAAAACATATGAGGGTCTAAATCATTAATCTGCCCCCAAAATGCCAATAACTTCCAACATATTCCTTTATTTACTATTTTATCATCTTCTCAGAGAATGTTATTTTTCACATAATGGCCTTATCAATGTCGGTGGACGAGATATATCAAGGAAATGACAGTGACCTTTTGGTTTTGAATGCCAATTTAAGTCGTATCTCCGTTTAATGATTGGCAAAAAAAAAAGCATCTGCTCCAAATGCCATGTGGAGGCAGCCGCCAATTCATCCAGAGCTCAGTGAGCATCGCGTCGAAGCGCCTTCCCCCGCTCGTAATCCCAAACTCCCAAACTAATCACTGTGCTGTAAATGCATGTCACACAGTATTTAGATTACACTTCTCCAACTTTTGGAAAAAAAATACTAGAGCGGGCTCTCGGAGGGGGACATATAGTAGTAAAATGTTTAACGTTACAGATAGAGTTACAGTAGAACTTCTAGTCTGTGATTATAAGGATGCTCTTAATCTGAGTTATTGCCGCGGCTTGAGCTCTTTGCATCGGCGCGCTCGGTGGTTTCCAGGTTTTAGTCACGTGCTCTTTCCTCTCCATCTTCCTCTCTCTTTTCCCTCTCTCGTTCGCGTAGACACACACCTAAATATGATACGGTTTTTGAGATCCCCGCCCCCGCCGAGGAGCTGTTATGAAGCCGGTGTTGTAGGGCAGCGTGTCCCCGGGGGAAGCTAATGGCCTGCCCTGGAAACTCGTACAAAAAGAACATCACACGCGGAAAGGGGCAAAAGCGGATTTAAAAATTAATTACTTTCTATCTTATCTTTTGCACATCTTAAGCTGCTGTGACAAAATTGGCTCTATTATAAGAAAGCGATATCTGTCGCAGACAAAAGTAAAAACTTATCTCGTGGTTTATACAATAGGGGATTCCCCTCGAGGGCAATTGAAGACTTAAACCATTTACCATAGATGCTGCTGCTGGTCAGAAGTGCATGTCGCGTTTAAGTGCAACGGGAGGATCAGGACTTTTAAACGCTTCTGTCGATTAGTCATCAACCCTCCTCTCAGGACATCCAAAAAGCTACAGCAAGTCGGCGGGGAATGAAGCCATCTTTTATCCAGACATCACATACTAGCTATTCTATTCACTTCCACGTCTAACATTGTCAGACGGCACATTTTCGGATGCCGATGTGTGTGAAGCCCCACCGAACACGTCGCCTCCAACCTAAAGACGCTGGCAGATTACGAACCATCCTGAAATATTTAATGCATTCCCCCTTTTGTTCCCTCCAACGAGAGTTATGGAGAAAGGACAAGGAGCTTTAGGTGGCCTTCCCAAGGAGTCGTGACTATAAAGCGAAAGAAACAGCGGAGGAAGACAAATGCTCCCTCCCACCTCTGTAACCCACTGTTCAGCCGAAAGGTACACAGTGTGAATAAGTCTTAAAATGGATTATACACAGTGGACCTGAGCTGGGAGCAGTTAGAAGTTTGAGTTGGGGGAAAAAAAAAATACAAAATTATATACTTTCTTTGATCTGAGGCACATTTAGCAAGCAAAACGGATGTGTCACCCAAAATACATTACAAGCGTGTTGCTTCTGCATGATCAAGCAACCACATCAAAGAAAACAGAGGGCTACCGAAATCGTTTTTTTCCGTCGGTTTGCTCTTTTTCTGGTCTGGCTGTAACATCGCCCCTCGTAATTTTCCACTTAAAAACCACATAAAAATAAACCATCACTGGAGACATTCCGATTAATTACCTTTAAAATATCTATAACCAACAATTATGAAATATAATACAGTGAAAAAACCATATCAGTTCCTTTTATCGCCTCTTCTTCTCCTTTGTGTTCTCTTCCTCTTCATTCCTCTTCTCTCAAAAAACCAGTGGAGCATGAAATAGTTCCCCCAGAAACACCGAGTGATATAACCGGGGCGATCTTAATAGCCAATTGAAAAATCGTCCAATTTACATCAAGCAGAACTCGTCGTGCGTGACCTTCTTCGTGGGGCCCGCGCACTGTCGCCGTCCAACATCCTGTTAGCGATACGCCCGCCATCAGCTTCGTACTTTGCCTCGCCTCACATCAATACGGCTCGGTCCGAGGAAATGACACGTACAAAATCTAGACCGCTCAGACCAAGGGTTGTGACAAGGTGTCGAAACGGCGGCGCTACTTGGGCCAATGGGCTCTCGGGTCCTCCGGGGGATGGCCTGGGAAAGAATACTGTCACTAACTTTGCGTGTGTGTGTGTCCCTAACTTGTGTCCCTTTTTAGCGTCAGTGAGAGACAGTGGCTTGAGGACCATTACTGATATAACCCATGACAGCCCTGTAACACCACAAGGTCATTATATCCAAAATGCTAGCTTAATGATAGCGGGGTGTACATTGGAAGGAGTGAGTATTGTCGGATAGTAATGAGCTCTTTTAGACACTGGAGCTTCTTCTTTTTAGGGAGCGGGAGATCCTCAGTCATTAGGCTCTTTGACGCCAATGATAATTCAATGCAGCACAGTCCGATAATCTTGATTTTTTTTAGATGAAAGCAGCGTGAAAGAAAGCTCATTTTTTTTATAAGGTCTTCTGTGCACAAAGATGAAAAAGAAATAAATAAAAGGTAGGTAACATCAGTGCGCTTGTATCTCTTTTTCAGAAATTGAGCAAAGTCGGTTTCCCCATTGAAGCCTATATATGAAATGTTTGAAGAAAAGCAGTGATGCTGCATTGGAAATTGTCAGTCCTAGGACCAGTTTCCTCCATATGGGATACGTTTCAGCTGTCAATTATCGTCACAAAAATGATGCAAGATGTGACACTGATGACATGTTAATGCAGGCCATCTGGTGATTGCACTGTGGCAAGTCCCTAACAAATACCTTTTCCCAATGATGCATGTTTGGGGTTTTTATAAATGCGTGATTGGCAGATGTATTTGCCCCAATGATGCATCTTGCATCTTCTTTCGTCATCTTCTCGTCTGGTCTTCATGCTCTCATCGGGGGTCTCGGCTCCTCTGTTTCCTAGTTTTGTTTCTTCACACTATCTATGCTATCCAAAATCGTGGGAATGACATAATGCTCTCTTTTTAATATGCTTTACATCAACTCTGTGTCCCTGGGCCTCATCTGCCATATGCCCTCTCTCTCTCCCCTTGAGGTTCTATTCCCAGCCCTGTACAGCAGATTGTGTCAATTACACGTTATCGGTCCACGTCCTGAGCTTGCACAATTCACACTTAGTTTCTTCCAGTGATGATGAGCATCCATAAAAGCCTCCGTTGGGAAGTGACACATTATCACTACGTTAGCGTGGAGCTACTCCGCCAGTGCGTAGTCCGCAGCCTAACACTTCCGCTGAGCGTCACACTGTGTGAACTGTTAGGTCACGATTACTTCCCAACTGTAGAGAAACACTGCACAGATTCTTGAACTAATCTACACCAAAAAAACAAGGTCTCTTCAGTGGTTCTTTTTGAACACTGAGCATTTTGAACATTTTAAGAGGAGCAATAAGTAAGATTTTTACTGCCCTATAGCACAAAATTACCATAATATATCTGCAGGGGGTTGAAAGGGTTGTTGTGGCAGAAACTTGTGTAGAAAGAGATAAGCAATTCCTATTGGTCGCCAATAGAGGCCCTTTGAAAGGTTGTCACTTCCCTTCTGATTACAGCAAAATGTATTTCTAAGATATATCATTTGTATTTATAATAAGATATAGAGCCACTTTAAATGTGTCTGTTGATTGACATATCTCTTGTTCAGTCAAATGTCAAATGTGCAGGCGGAGATCAGAAGAAGGGAAACTCCCGCTGGCTCAGAAAGCCACACTAAAAGACAATGTCGGTCACGCTCTCCACTTTGACTCCGTTCCGAGTGAGTGGCTCAGAATATTTCAGACTTTTTTTTTTTTTGTTTCCCCCCCGTCGAATAATCATCGGAGCTTCTGGCCGGTTGCTTGAGCAAACAGGATGAATAAAGAGAATGGGTCCCCGTTGAGCCATAATCGGGGCTAGATCTTGTTAAAGAGAAGAATCCCCTCCTGGAGTCCCTCAGACCATGGCCTAGAGCTAGATTATCAGCTGATAAGGGAGGGGAGCTGGGGGGGGAGTGAAGAAGGAAATGATGTGCTCAGAAAAGCCTCACTGGGCTCTTCAAACAGGCCTTTTAGATAAATCTGCTGAACGAGACTAATCCCCTCTTGTGGCAAAGGGGTTCTGCATGCCTCGGACAGGGACACTCTCCATTTAAGAGTGGTTCTTCAGCAGGTCTCTATTTAAACGGTACTCTAACTAGCTACCTCTCCTGTTCATCTTTTTGCACGGCTTATTAGAGCCGACTGCCTCTGAGGACTCCATCACGAGTATTTATGGAAGCCATTACTCACTCATGGACTCATTTCTTGGTAACTTTTTACATGCGAGATGCTTTATTACTTTAAAATCTCCATTCTTAGCCTGGGGGGGGACAAAGTTTCTGCAAGGTGTAAAGCAGCAAAATCAGAATGGATCAATGAGCAATCCCATTCGAATCAATCACTGGGCTTGCGATCAGAATTAAGCCTCGGCACAATATATCATCATGGCCTAGGCGTCATTGGGCTGACATTTCCAGCGGCGTTGTAAGTCACGTCCTGTTCGTTTCCGCACCGACATTCTCAAAAACCTAAAACATCAACATCACGTACACTATTATACACCAATTTGCTCCCACTCCCACACATAATTGAGTATTAAAGTCCCTCATGGTATCTCACTGCAAAAGGCGAGTGTAGCTAGCTAGCTAGTATTGCTAATTCAATCCTGGCTCATTAGGACCCTGTTCAGGATGCCATCGCTCCAACACACCGTGCAATTACATTAGAGCTGGTACTTTCATATTTTGGCACCCGACACCAAAGTCCTTAATTGTATCTTACACTGCAGCTGGCATCTCTCCTCATCCCATCCCCTGTAGTCCTCTGTATCGACTGACTGCCGAAGACACCTCATATCACCGATATTTCCATTTTTTTCCTGTACCCGACAGCTGACATTGTCAAGCCAGTGGTACAAAATGTCGTACATCCCTCGGTCCACATCAAACCGTTGTAAATACACTAAAAGTTTTTTCACAATTCCTTAAAAGTCTTAAAGTAATCCTGTGCATATCCGAACCCAGCACAAAAGGGAATTGGGCTTCTCACTGTATTCCACATTTTATCCAATGATTTGGCACAAAGCTGCCCTGAAGTCACAGTGGCTGCTCCCCTACCTGTAGCTCCCGTTATGTATAATACACTTAAAATAAATGTAATCCTCTGCATGTCTTTGCACTGAACCCCCAAAGTCCTTCAGCGTAAAGAGAATACAGTAGAAAGAAGTCTTTTTTGTGTTTAAAGCCGGTGATGATAAAGCACAAATCCTCCGTTCCTCAAAGCCATTGTGCGCTGACAACTTTTCGGAGGCGATATCACGGTCATTGTAATGCAATGGCAAGCGTCTACATGTGCTGATGAGCTCCTAGCTGCTGCTCAGAGACTCGTATTTCCATTAGGCCCTGCCACGTCTGAAATGCTTGCATTGCAACATTGCTTTTTTTCCAGTTTCACTTTTCTCTACATTTCAAATTGCTTGAGGAAGGAATGAAGGAAGGAAGGAAGGAAGGAATTTCAAGTTCCCGATAAGTCCTGTCTTTTTACAACACTAGATGTTTGATTTAGGTTTGTTGGACTGTTGGACTCAATCCTTTGTTAAGGATGTAACATTGGCATAGAGTCAACATTGGCGTACAGCTGGCAAGCATAGCGCTAAGCTAGTTATCACAAAATCCTTCTACCTTATATATTTCCCTTCAAAATAAAAGTCCTAGTCCTGTCTACATTTACTGTTTCTGTGAATCTCCATCTATATTTCGCTAAAAACATCCTTATTCATTCTATTCTGAGGCTTCCCATTGGGGCGAGTCGCTTTGTTATCTGCTAAAATAGCAGCTGTTAAGTTGAGCCACACCTGTGCAAAATTAACCCAACCAACACAGCTGACACCTTTCCTTCTGCCCTGCCTTTTCAAAGCCTGTTTCCAATAACGGTGTGCCCAGTCCCCGTCAAATATGCCTATGACAAAACTGTCCATTGTGTGGGAAGAGAAGAAGGAACATTTTAATCCACCAGTTCAAGTCAACTAGCATTTTGTTTTTCCAAGCAATGGGTGTATGCTTACAAAAGCATGGGGTCTCTATGTGTTCTCATTTTCTACAGGCTGCACAATGCCTTCTTTCTTCTATGTGATGCAAAAATACATATGCCTAAGAGCCAGACGAACATTAAACAGCAATAAAAAGGTTGTTATCTCGTTCATGTTCTCCCCTCCAATGCATGTCATGCAGCCATATATCTGTATGTAATAATACAACATTGAAAGAATGTTTAGCCAACAGAGGAAAGGAAACGCCCTGTGTGATTTCAACTTGGCACAGTGAGTGACACCGAAGCGTCAGAGGGCATAGTTTAAATGCCTCAATAATTTCGGTCCGGAACGATACACAAAGACACACACAGGGAAAATGAGTTTTCATGAAGGAAAAAGGAATCTTGAAGACGTGAAGAGCGCAAACGTGCCGCAGTCGCATTCATATTTCCTCGTAAACCCTGGCGTCTCAAAGAGATTCGATCGTCACTCCTCTCGTCTAGATTGCCGAGGGTGATGCACGCCGCATAATCGCATTCCGGTAAAATTGGGGGGGGGGGAGGTGTGGGGGCGGGGGGGGTGAGCTGGCTCGTTTGTCTAGGTGCAGTGAGGCAGCTAAAAATAGCATGGAGGGTGATGGAGCAAAAAACAGGCTGTATCTGAGAATACTTGGGAATAACTGGAAGAGCACTGGGACACCGGTAGTGATGGCTGCATGTTGAGCGGAGGAAGAGCGAGACTGGGCAAGAGCTTGTCTGTGAAAGGGGGAGAAAGAAAGAGAGAGAGAGAGCGAGAGAGCGAACTTGAGAGCGAGAGGTGCGAAGAATCTGGCAGAATAGGGCACGGGAGGGGGAAAGAAGGGGCCAAACTCCGGGGGCCGCTTTCACCAACCTGACAGCAGGCTTGAACCCCTGTGGAGATGAGGGGTGGGTGGGGGGGGGGGGCGGTTAAGGTGTGTGTATATGCAGTCTTGTGTGTGTGTGTGTGTGTGTGTGTGTGTCTCCTGCTGAGCCGTGTGGCCGAGTTCACAGCGGATATGACAGGGCAGGAGTGGAGCTGGCGCCCACTAGCACCGGGGGTGGATGACAATGGAGTGTCAAAAGCTTGTTTACCCCCCCCCCCCCAAAAAAAAAAAACACCAAAAAAAAAAAGCAAGATGACTCACCATGTGGGGTAGGCTCACGTGTGTGTGTGTGTGTGTTGGGGGGCTGTTGAAGGACTGTGTGCAATGTTCACTGTGTGACACTGTTTGTGGGAGCAGAAGTTCAGCTCTCACATCTATAATTAATGTAGTGTTGCAGTTACACACACACACACACACACACACACACACCTACACACACACACCTACACACACGATGACGAGATACACTGATTCATGGGAGCGGGACTCAAATCCTGTGTGTGTGCGCGGGCGGTCAAGCAAGCAGTATGCCTATTGCTTTATCATCGCTATCACTACCAGGCCTGGCGAAGTGTGTGTGTGTGTGTAGGTGTGTGTGTGTGCGCGTGTGTTTTATTGTCATCAGGAACAAATTAACCTCTGCTGTGAGAGTTGGAGGGGGTTTGTTATAGAAAAGCACATGTTGGCTTCAGTCAGTATATAACGGCACACACACACACAGTATATGGAGCCATGTGTACTGGGCCATGTAGCGTCAAGTCCCAGCAATCCATTCCTAAACAAGCTGGGACGTGTGTGTGTGTATATATATATATATATATATATATATATACTGTATTCATAGTGTGTGGGTCTCAGGCTCGGCGGAGCAGCGTCAATGTAAACTAACCCCCCTCCTCTTGTTGTCCTCGTTTGTGTGCGGGCGTAAGTGTGTGTGTGTGTGCATGTGTGTGTGTGTGTACGCACCCTACTGGGCCATCAGTGTTTACTCTGCTCTCCGGGGGGAAAAAAAGCTGACGTCCATTACAGGTGCAGGTACATTTATAAATCACAGTGCTATGAAGAACGGGCCTTGATTACATCCTGGACCCCCCTGGGAGACTGCAAACCAAATCATCTCTCAACTGCGTGCGTGCGTGTTTGTGTTATTTCAACTATCCAAATAGAAGAACTTGTGCAATCGCAATATTATAGGTAGCGCTACATAAAAAAAAAAATGCTAATCATGTATTTTATTCCCCCGACTGCGACACGTGGATTGTAAACCACAAGAGGAATACATATTTAATGTTTTCCAGATCTTTGGGCAACAACAACGTTTGTGTGTGTGTGTGTGTGTGTGTGTGTGTGTGTGTGTGTGTGTGTGTGTGTACACATTTGCCTCTTCTCTCAACTCTTGCAGCCGCTAAACAGCACAGCCCTATGGGTGAATGAATGACTTAATTGTTTTGACTTCTAACATCAAGAATACACACAACAGGAACACATGAAGCCCGGAGCCGTGGATGCTCTATCAGACATGAGTCCCCCCCGCTCACATTCCCCTTTTTTTTTTTCTTTAAGTTTTGCGGTACGAGGAATGCAAAGTCTGCGGTCCACTCCAAATATTCAGGCTTGCAGGACTTGCGCGCCATTGCTGGAACATAGCTGGACATTTCTGGAAGTTGTCAGATTTAAAAAGGAGGGTCAAAAGGTTAAAGGCGGGACTCTTCCAGGGGAGCGAACCGCTGTTAAAGTGCAGCGCTGCTAATGAAATATGGAGGAATGTATTGCATGAGAAATAAAATGAATCAGAGTAAACAGAAATGATTCTGAAGTATATCAGGGGAGGTAAATAAACCGGTAGGCTCAATCAATATAATGAAATTTACAGGTGAAGGTTTACAACATCAATCTGTCACGGGTTTAAATAAATAAGGTCATAAATAAGGGAAGGGCTTTTATTTTATCGAATTTTCCCCATTTGAATTATGTTCCTTTTAAGTATTACATTACATCGCTTTGGATTCTGAGCAATCCGCTCCTCTTCAATCCATAAAATCAAGGATTGGCTGTAATTCAAAATAAAAGACTCTAAAGATCCACATAGACGTGCGGGACTTAGTCTAACCCCCCCCCCCCCTCCTCAGACTTAGTGAAGTGTGAGGGAATGGGGGGAGTTCAGACATTTGGGACGTGACCTATGAGTCACATCTGATTCATATGTGTCGGACGGGCTTTTGGAAGAGGTCTGCTGCTTTGTGCCAGGCAACTTTAAGTCATTTAAAGTTTTTGACAAGATTAGTTTTTTGACCGGTGGCCAATTTAAGGGCAATATAAATGTGGATAGCGGCCCTGCTATTTCAAATTAAAACGTGCACCGCCCTTATTTTGTAGGGAACGTGAGCTACAGCGACACGTTAATCTTCTGCCACCTAACCTTTTGTTACATTTCAACAGATCAACCGCTGATTTGGGCATCTTCACCGCACCTGCAAGTCAAGTCATTTCAGTGGAGAAGTTCAGAGGTAGTTTTGTTTTGCAGAATGCCACAGGCTTGTGAACAGAATTGCTTTGGATGTTGAGTTTTTATGTCAAAATAACACTAATCTGTTACAAATCAGATGACAAATCAACACAGTCAGTGGGAACTGGGTTGTCACTCGGGGGGGCCCCTCCATGCCGACATGCACTTGTTATGCCCTTTGGAGCTCAAAATATTCAGTGTCTTGGTTGAACTGTGCTTCATTTAGTGCCCGAGATGCAACAGCTGTAGAAATGCATCAAGTCACTTGAAGAGTTCATGACTTTTATGCAGCTTCAAATTCACAAATTACGATCGCTGGGTTTAAAAAAGTACAAACGGCCCAAGGCTGTATGTTGAAACATAAAGAAAGCACATAGTACAAAGCAAAGTGCATTCATATCCATTGTGTATGTGTCCATGTCTTGTTTACTTGTTTGTTTACAACATCCCAACAAATTTGTTCATTGATTTTAAATTCCATTAAACATGCCCGGTATTTCTCTCTTGCAATTTTCTCTTCAATGTAATGTAAAATATCCTCTAATCATGGACTGTACTGGATACACAACCTCTAAGGAATGAGGGAGGACAATTGTAAGTGTCCACAATCAAAGTGATTGAATCGGAGGTCTCTTGCCAGATCCCTTCGGTCCCCTATACTGTTGATCTCTACATCCACACCTTACAGAATATAAAACAAAGCAGAGAGAAGGAGGGAGGGAGTGTTCAGGTGTATTGCATGAATGCATCAGAGAGATCATTACAGAGCAGAGGTGTAAAGTTTACTCCTCTAATTGATATGGCTTAGCTGTACTTGGCAGAGAGAGAGAGAGAGAGAAAGAAAAAGAGGCAAACAGATCGAAATAAAGAGGAAAACAAAAAAAAGAAGCAGACATACCATCTCTTTGTGCTTTGCGTGAAAGGGAAAAAAAAAGAAAGAAACCATGATAGCTGGGAGCCACTGCAGTGGTAATATGTTGGCGCACTATGAAACATTTAATTGCATCATCATTTAGCGGAGGGAATGGATGGATTGTCTCCCGCGTCCTCTGGAGCCATGAAAGCCCATCAGTGATCATTTGAATGATCCAAGTGGGCCGGGCCAGGCGCTTCTCTAAGTGGGTCATTAGCCTGGTAATATTATTAGAAACACTTTGGGTCTACCAGCTCATATTTCTGCGCCGTGATCATATGAGGAAAATTTGTTCCAGTGTCGGGAGCACAAGTGTGACTTGTGACTCCTTATCTCAGAGGGTCTCGCTCTGAGTCTTTCTTCTCTCTCTCGCTCGCTCTCTCTCTTTCTTGTTTGCAGACGCCCGTGTCACACCTGACTTGGCTTCATGCTCGACAAGCTGAGTATGCACTGTTTTTCCAAGACCTAACGAGGAGTACGCGTACATGTCGCACGTTAGGCTCGCATGACTAGGCTTTTCACCACATATAGTACTCGCTGAATGCATAGAGGGAGCTTTGAGCTTTTATTTTCTTCTTTTTTTCTTTTTTTAATGGTATAAAGTGTCATACGTGAACAGCAGGGTCATGTGTGGACTATCTCATGTGTTATGTCTGTGTCAGTTGCTGTGTTCAGTTCATGCTCTACTTGGAGCAAACATGTGCAGGGGGGCAAATGGGGGGGAAAAAAATTCATTGTGGGTCTGTGAATGCAGCATAATTCATATACCTACCATAATTTATAGGTTAATATACCAAAATGATCGTGCTTGCACGTCGACCCAATTTTTTTTCACAGTATAGGACACTTTTCATAGTATGATTAAGATACGGTATTTTCCAGAGGATAGAACCAATAAATCCTATGCAGAAAATATTTCTTTGCCTCTATTATTCCCCATGCATTTTTACTTTACTGTATGTGACAACTGATAAAATACTGTCTGCACACGCTCCAGTAGCACCACCATTTCTATTCCCTGCACACGAGAGAGGTTGCTGCGAAGAAAAGATGTGTTCAGTGACCAAATACTTTCAAAACTGGGTTAGCGGCTGGTTGTTTAAACCGTTGGCCCAGAGAACAACAAGGCTAGGAGTGGTCCTCAAATCAGGGCCTCGAGGTCCAGAGTACTGCTGGGTTTCTATTTTGCCAGGTAGTTTCCATTCTAGCTGTCTAATCAGGGGTTGATTAAGACCTGGGATGCCAGGTGGATGCAGTTAACTTCCTGGTAAGGAGAGAAAACCAGCAGCACTCTGGACCCAGAGGCCTGGATTTGAGGAACTCTGGAGGGGTTCAAGTCCCGTGGATTCATAGCAAGCTGCTCCGCTTGGCAATGGACATCATACGACTGCCCCCAGGGGGAAAGGCTGTGTGACAGACTACAGTTCAATGACAAAGGGGGAGGGGGTGTACCGAATCACAAAGTCACCCCACATAATGGCGGTTCATTCATGGTTGGAGCTCCCAGTCACACCACATATGGACACTTCAGAAGGATGAGTGTCCTCACTTTCTGTAGCGCCTTCAAGTATTCAAACCCTTTGACTTTTTTTTTTCTCCCCCACATTTTGTGGTGTGGCAGCTTGAATTCAAAATGGATTAAATTGAGGTTTTTTTTTGTTAAGCCATGACAAAACACCCCAAATTTACAAAGTGGAAAATGTTTTTTTAGAAATTTTGGCAAATGTATTTCAAATAAAGTGCAGAAATATGTATTCATCCCCCTGAGTCAATGCTTTGTAGCAACATGTTCACAGCTTCTACAGTTCCTTTGACTTTGTGGTCATCTGTGGGACTTTATATAGACTTATAAAGTTTAATTCAAAATCTCCCCCCCCCCAATCCATTGACCACATCCAACTCCTTAATTTCAAGGACGTTGTTACGTCCCCTGAAGGCTGTCTAGGGTTGGAGGGGAGTAACACAAATGCTGTTCAAACAGTTTGGACAGGTGATGGAGTGAGCATAAACAAAAAAGGGATTTATTGTACACGGGTGAACTAAACAAACATGGGAGCAACTAACCTTCAGGGGGGGGGAGCCAAGGCCAAAGTAATAAACCACCCTGCTCAGGAAAGAGAAATACTAAGCCTAGCAGAAATCAAAATACAAACCTAGGCTTCCTAAGCAGTACAACATACAAGAAGAAAAAGGGGGCCAAACAAAATGGCGGCACACACCCCCCTACTGATCTCCAACAATGATGCCTAGTCTCAACAAACTATTGGCAATTTTGAAAAACTAGAGCCTATGGCGGTACATATAATACCCAACAGAAACGCTAACCTCAAACCACACCACTACTGCAAGGCAGCTGTGTCAGTGGCTAGTAGGGCCTGGAGTGGCGCTTCATCCTGGCTTTTATGCTGGTGTTCATTGGCAACGAGGTCCAGGTGCTGACATCTTCAGTGGTGGCCAATCACAGCGGGAGGGCAGGTCTGAAACTAAATACACACCCACACAGGACACACCTCCAAAACACGGACCTCACCACTTAGGGGGCCAAAACAGACAAAGAATTTGGATTCACCTTCAACTCAATTTGGAGCATCACTGCAAAGGGCTTGAATACTTATTGCCTCAAAACATTTGAACTTTGACATTGTGGATTATTGTGTGTAGCTCATGGCCGAAGAAAACCCCCAATTCAATCCATTTTGAATACAGGCTGTAACACCACAACATGCGGAAAAGGTCAAGGGGGTTAATCTTGTAAGAGCTGTGCAAGATCGAAACTCAAAATGCTAACGCTAACGCTAAATCCTGTGTGTTTCAAAGCCCTCGGTGTGTTCATGTAACACAGAAGCTCGAAAAACACTTGGAAAAGACACATTAGACTGCAGAGCCCCATTGGAAGGTTTTGTCCCAGGGATTTAGCATTGAATTGTGTCACTCTCTACACTGGACATAGGTAGAAAATAGTGGTGATAGAATAAGAATATATTGATAAGAAGAAATATGAAGATATTGGTTGGTGGCAGGTCGGTTGTCATCCCTGTGGAAAAGCAAGTATATCCAACCTGCCCGCAACGATTATATCCCATAACTCGTTTAACGTTTACGTTTTTTTCTGTATTTTGGCAGCTCACTGTACATTAAATGAGACAAAGAAAGAAGTGCATAATGTAATGCATGATGCATTAACTGACTGCAGCTTACTACAAAGACCCTGGTGAGGGATCAATAACTTTACCCCCGAAGAGATGTTCTGTTATTTTGCTCCAGATATGAATACCAATGGCCTGTGCTCAGGGGGGGGGGCAATGTAAAAATAGTCCACTTTATAAAATAATAACTTTGCGTTTGGATAGTATAGATTTTTCAAACCACTTTTTACTGGTAAAACGATACATCATTTGCAGTACACTCCAGTAAATCCAAACGACTGCTTGTATTGACGGAGGCAAGAGGCAGACTAATGTTTTAATAATACGCCATGTCATTTGGCATACTCAACCCATCATTTATGGAGTTTTTTTTTTTTCTGCCATTTTTGAGCGCTCAAGTGTAAAAGGACTTTACTGTTGAGAGTACATAATGACATTTCAGGTGGCAAGATGTGATCCTCTTCTGGCTGGGATGCAAGACAAACTTAGCCACTGTTGAAAAATGAAGTGTAAATAGTCACAGTTGGTAACTGCGCTGTTGGCTCTCACGTCTATGAGTGTGTTTTGGCTCTCTGAAGCTGGCTTATGGGCTGCGTTTGGTTTGCATTTCTGGCACATCTGTTAGGAAAGTGAATTGTGTGTGTGTGTGTGGGTACAAAAGTTAAAATGTGCACTAGACTCAAAGGAGTAAAATGCAATTTGAAGAATATTTTGGACTGCATCCTCCTCCTTGACTTTATTTCTCCCTCTCTCAGTCACGATCTCCCTCTGATTAACATGTCATTCGGGGCCTCATCAACTTTTTAAGGGGAAAAAAAACACTTAAGAGTTTTTGTGCACATGTATAATTCATGGGCTGGTGAATCTTGACCTTAAACCCTTAAACCGATCATTTATTTCAACCCAGCACAAAAAGGAATCTCTTTCAACCACAACCTCACACAAGGTTTGACTGGTGCCCGTTAAGGGCTTGGAGCCATTGCATCATAGGTTTTACCTTAGGAAAAAAAAGAACTGATCTCTGAACATTGTTTTGCACTTTTCTAATGTTTACACCTTAGGAAGGGCATGTTACCTAAGAGCCTCATAGGATCTCAGTCTCCTGTGTGTGTGCGCTAGTCTATATGTACTAGTACATGTCTCTTTTTCCCGTGTGTGTATTATTACCGAGTCAACAGAGTTTGCATACCTGCAATTATGTATCCTGTGCAAGCATGTACTCATGTTTATTTATCCACTTCCATGAGGTTTGTGTGGTGCTTGTTTATGTGCATGTGTGTGTGTGAGTCCGTGAGTGTGTTCTTACAAGGGAGCTTCAGATACATCAATTACGATGGGGAATGGAAGAACTGGAAGGTCCACTGTTTCTCCAGCCAGAAGCAGAAACGGGAAGTCATGCAGAAAAGCATCAGTGGTGAAGAAACCCTGCAGCCATTGCTGTGTGATTAAGGGCTGGGGATGAGCCGTCATGGGGGCTGAATAATTCACACACGAGAACAACCAAATTGTGTGTATGCACGCACGCACGCACACACACATATTGTAGCGTGCACACAAACACAGGACTGATAATACATCTACGCTGTAGATACCTGGTGCACTGGACTGCTTGACGTGCCAATTAGCTGCCATGGTGTGTACTACTGCTGCAGAATGATACAGTCCAAAACCTTGTGTCTATTAAAAAGGGGTAGCATTCAGGGTTCTGGGCTTATTTGAAGGCTCCAATGATTCAGCTTTTACTTCCAGGAGCTAAATTTCGCTGAGATTGTTTACTAGCTCAAATCGTACATGTAGCAGCATCGCCTTATTTGAACTTCCTGTTAGGAACTATCGGAATCTATCAGGAGTCTTACTGATTCGGCTGCTGACTGGCAGAAGTCATTGGAGATAGAGCTGGGTAGGAGAAGCTTGAACAACAAAAGGGAAATGTGGGGAAACGTGGCAATGTTTGACTTTAACATTGCAACAGTAGCTATATGTACAAAAGTGACTTATTTCATAGTCATACTTTGATAACTTTTAAAATGACAAGTCAATATCATCCTGTAGCATATGAAAAACATCCAATTGACCGTGTGCTGATTCATTGCTTTACATTTACTATATGGATATATACTATAATAGAGTTGAAACTTGAGGATTGGGTTTCAATTCTGCATCCTCGTGTTTTCCTCAGTTCGCTTGAGCCTGTCATAAATAAATTGAAAGAAATGTCAAAGTTAAGATCATTCCTTATTTTCCAAGTTTATGTGATATTGCATTTATTTATTTTCTGTTCCATCAGTTACAACTTCTGTTTATATTCTGTACAGCACTGAAGGCACACACAAAAAAAACAAAGATATAATGAAACATAAGTATATACAAAATATACAGAATAAATAATTCAATCTAGATAGGTAGAAAAGCTACAGAGTGTGTGCTTACACGAACCATTTCAAAGTTGAATGCGAGTCTCCGAGAGAATGAATGGAGTGTATATAAATCCTGAACGATGACAATGTCCACGTTGCAAGCAACTTGCGTCGCCGGCAGTCCATTGGTTTACGATGAGCCGATAAAACCAAGAAAAGTAGGCCGGAATAGGCCCGGCAGGTTATCTGCATGGAAAGATGCAGCTTATATTCTGGACAACATCAACCAGTAATGTGCTAACGCCCAAATATCCCCCACCTCAAACCAGTTACAAAAATAAAATGCACAGTTCACAAATCAGCCAAAGGAATCAGCGATGCTGCTAAGTGCTGTCTGAGCACACATTATTTTGTCAGACATAAAATTGTGAAATGAAAAAGGCTCATGCACACACACACACACGCACACACACACACACATGGAAGGATCATTCACATTTGTGGCTCTATTTTTCTGGCAGAAAGAAAAACAACAAAACATGTTTCAGCAGGACATTGTGTTGATTGTCATGCACCACCTTATGGCATCCAATTAGTGCAATGCATTTTTACAAGAGTATAGATGTGTATAATATGTTTTAAGTGCTCTATTTACTAATTAAAAACAAAAAAATGAACATCCTTTTTGTGAATACCACCAGTTTGAATAGAAAATAAATAAATATCCAAAGATCGGAATGGATGTGCAGTCTCTGACTTGATCAAAAGCACTAAAAAAGAGAATATCACTGGAACCACGGATATGCAACACTCCCATCGATATTGTCCAAAGTACAGTCGGCATTTTGTTGACTCTACAGCACAACGAGCATGCTGGTTACAGCATCATGACTGGCTTGTGTTGAAAGAGGGGGTCATCAGGTCATATCCAAACGTCCAAGATAAACTGATTACACGGCAATTCTGGGGCAAGTGGTTGATGCAATTCAGTTGTCACTTGTTTTGGAACATCTGCTTTCGCCTGTCAGATCGGTGGGTGTGCACTTTGGCTGCAGTGTGCCATGGAAGTTTAATCAATCACACGCAATTGATTGAATAGATTTCAAAGAGGGTTTTCAAACCAGGACTGCTCATCGTCCTGCAATAGTTTCTTGACATTTGGCCAGAATAGTATACCTGTCACCAGCTACATAACACTGCTGTCAACAACAACAACAAAAAAAAGGTAACAAGAGAATAAACCAGTTACATTCTGTGCTACAATTAAACTGCTATGTGATGTGTCCATGATATATATTTCTTACTGTGGAAAGTACAAGAGGGCAAATTAGACAAGGCACTTGTTTCAAAACATAACCTATAGTTTCTGCCTAAGCTCAGTTAAATGCAGTTTGATGCTCCAGAACCTCCAAGTAGTCTGGCTCAGTATGCAAGTTAGCCTTTAGTTCAAAGTACTCGTTCTTAGTTTGCTCAAGCATGACCTTGCGTGGTCTCGAGTACATAAGCGTCTCCATTAGCTTCAACTCCTCCTGATGCCCGGGGACCTGCATCTCCACGGCAGACTGGAGCTGGGGCATGTTCTTCCGAAGGTACTCTGTTATTCCCAGCTGCTGGAGTTCCTTCTCCCTCTCCAGAATGTTCCTGTAGAGGGAGTTGGGGTTCCCGAGAGTGACGAACTCTGCGGGGCACTCTCCGGTCATGGGTCTGAATTTTGGGTTGGGGTTTCCCGTGAGCGGAGACGTGTTCTCCCTCTCCATGATACTCCGGCAGAGGTGATGCTTGGGCTCTTCGAGGCTGTAATCCAAGTCCGCTTCGTGTTCCTTGTGCTGGGCGCAGTAGGTGGGGTTGCGGCAGATCTGCACGATGGGACTGTGCGCTCTCTCCTCGTACAGGGTGGCGGACCCCGTCCTCTGCGTGAGCGTGTGGTGCGTGGTTTTCTGCCCGTACATGCTGTAATGCAAGTGAATGGGACTGCTGCTGTTGTTTTCTCGGGGCTGCTCCTCTGCCGCCTTTTTCTTCGCCCTCTGACGCCGCCGGTGCACCACAAACACCACCACCCCCGCTGAGCAGAATATAATCATGAGCAAGAGCATGAGGAGGCTCAAGATGAGCACCGAGAGCGGGACGGTGTCGGTGAGTGAGTCGAAGAAACCCCTGCCGGCGCTGTCGGGCCCCAGTGTAGCTGTGACGCTCTCCTCGTCACCTGGGGGCAAAGAGTAGAAGGTCACTAAGCCGGGACATAGCAGCTCGTGACGAAGGCTTCTCAGCTCAGCCTGCACCACTTTCTTTGGGGTGTGACACAAAATGGAGCCCACGACCGTGTCCTTCCGCAGTTTCTCTACCCATTGTTTGAGGCTGAGTAAGTCACAGCTGCAGTCCCAGGGGTTGTCCTCTAAATAAATCTGCTCTAGTGAGTCAAGTTGATCAAGCACGTTGCTCACTGGCAGGTGCATAAGTAGATTTTTCCTCAGGTTTAATTTGGTGAGGGGCACGTTGCGGAATATTTGCGGTGGAAGAGAGCTGAGTACATTGTTATTCAGTGACAGCAGCTTGAGGTTGGTCAAGGGATTAAATGTGCCGGGTGCAATCTCTTTGATAAGGTTGTATTCCAAATACAGGTATTCGAGGTTGTGCAGGCCCACAAACATTGTAGATACCAACTTTTCAATTCTGTTGCCGTTCAAATACAGTTTTTTCAAACTGCTCAAGCTGAGGAAAGTTTCATTATCGATGTAATCAATTCTGTTGTTTGCCAAGTTCAGCAATTCCAAACTATCACAGGTGACAAAATCGTATTTCAACAGCTTCTGAATCATATTCCCTGTCATGACTAGTTTGGTGGGGCTTTGCTGGAGTATTCCGATATCTGATACCCTTTGAATCCCTCTGTCCTGACAATGCATCAAAAACCCAGCCACAGGGTGATTATGGCAGGAACATTGCTCCACACAAGGACTGCTGGGAATGTGAGACGGCGTCGGGATCTTGGCGTCATCCTTGGAGGCGTCCATCAGCTTAGTCATCTGAACCACTTTGGATGAGGGGGTAACAACCATATCCAGTGACTTGGATGGCTCCTCCAGGTTAATATCGGCGTGGGATGGACAGAGGACATCCCGCTTAACTTTAGCCAGAATGGTCCCTCTGAGGTGATGCGGGCTGCCGCAGAGCACCTCCCCGATAGCCGACTGGGCCCTCATGTTCTCCATCCAGATTTTTAACTGTAAAATATCACAGTCACAGAGCCAGTCGTTGTCCTCCAAAAGAAGCTCCATTATCCGTCCGATGTGCTCCAAAAACCCGACATAAGGCAGCGTCTGTAGTTTGTTGCCCCGCAGGTCCAGGTGGGTGAGCGGCACGAAGCGGAATATGTTGCTAGGTAAAAACTCGATGGAATTATCGTTGAGGATGAGGACCTTGAGGCGGATCAGCTTGTTGAAGGCCCCTGGCTCAATGACCCGAATGAAATTCGTGTCGGCCTGGAGAAACTCTAAATTCACCAGGCCGTGAAAAGTGTCCTCCTTCAGAGTGACGAGGAAATTGCGATTTATGTGGAGTTTTTTCAGTGAACCAAGAGTGCTAAAGACCCCCGTTTCCAGTTCTTGTATACTATTAGCCCCGATGTGCAGCGAAAGGGCATTCTTAAGTCCTTCCATTTCCTCGGCACGGAGTTCAACCAAGTCATTTTTGTAAAGGTTCAGGTGGAAGAGCACCCCTGACGGGACTTTGATTTGGGAGATTTTGCTGATGTTCCTCTGCTCGCAGTTAAGATGAAGGATGCCATCTTTCTCCTCGCAGGAGCACAAGGAGTCACAGGACTCGCTAATAGAGGATGATGCCTCTGAGGGATGGATGTCTTGGGATCTTGCTGCAGTGAGAAACAAGCCGATGAAAATGATACAGGGCAGCATTTCTGTCTGAGGTATCTGTAACGAAAGGATGGGGTGGGTAGAAGGGGTGGGGGGAAGAGAGGTAGATTAGATTAAATGCATGTTTGCAATGTTTCAAGTAATGCAAAGAATATTGACACAAAATGTATACAACTGCTCAGAACAATGAATCTAAATGTATGAGACTGGCATAACAATTCCATCCCCCTCCATGCAAGTTTCATGTGTTACTATACATTAACTTTTTATTGTGGTGCGCCTAAATGTGTAAAAGCGTAATTTTGCATCATATGCATGAGGGGAAGCAACACACCTCTTGGATGAATGAGTTCTTGTAGTGTAGAATTGTCTTTATATAGTAATCATGTGCATAAAAAATGTATAACAGGGAAAGGCAAACAGCGTTTACGTGATCACCAATCTACATTCTGGAGGCGGTTGCAAAGATACACTTGGTTTTCTTTTCTTTCCATGCCTTTAGTCCCTATGTTATACTACTTTGTAAAATGTCATGTTCTGTCTAGACTTGAAGAATGTCAGCTGAGGCATGTGCAGCAGCTAAAGGTGATCCTAATAATCAAACTATAACAGTCACAATCCATGTTTTCTATTCATATACTACAATTTGCCAATGAGTAACTACATTTCTCAGGGTGAGCAACGAGAGTAGGACAGTGTCTCATCCAGTGACTCACAATATGGTCTGGGTCTATTCAGAAAGTGGGCATTTGACTGCATTTTCTGCTTTTTATATGCAGACTTCTCATTTGAACAGAGACTTGAACAGAACAAAGACTTTCCTCTACTCATACCAGTGCAGAAATAAATTCAATCAATTTCAGAGAACCTTAGTGACAATATCTTAAACATGTGCATTATTGACAAAGAATTGAGAATGAATGTTCTCGTTTTAATTATCGAACCGCGTTTAATTTTCTTCGTTCAATTTGCTTTCTCACTTGAATTGAAGTGAACTGACCACAAGCCAAGCCCCTATTCATTAATCACCGCAAAACCATTTGCATACAGACATTGTAGTCCATTATTGATTTCCCTTTTAGATCTGATCACGTTGTTCCAGTGGGCTGGAAGTTTTTTTTCTTTTCTCCAAAATATTGTCTGGGCGGTGGACCAAAGCCTCTGGAAGAGCATACGTCACAGACGCAAATGTCATGACAAGAGGACTCTTGCAGGGTAATTTTGATTATGAAAATCCTCAGCACGACATCTGGCATCTGTATTGCATCCATTTGACTAAAATTATGCTGGTTCAAAGACTTCAGGTAATCTCACGCTGTCATGGGACTGGTGGAGAAATAATTAAAGACATATTCACACTATCAAGAAGGGCTAGACATCCACCCTTAACTAATGAAATGAAAAAAAGATGAAAGGGAGATCCGCCATTTGAAAAATCTTACAAAATGACTGACAACTAATTCGAAAATCTAAGTTATTAGAAGACGTAATACTTGTTCTAATAAAATAGCGGCATCACATGTATTTTAGGTCACTTTTGTCCACTATGGATTCATAGCATTTTTGATTGAAACCTCTCATCTCATCTCATCTCATCTCATCTCATCTCATATATATTTTATGAAATCGAGAAGGCAAAAAGAAATGTAACTCCCCATGGGGACATGAAAGAGGACCTGCCTTGGACCTGAGATCATAAATCGTGGCTCGCCATGCCCCCTGTCTCAAATGTAAATTAATTTTTTCACACATTCATTTCACACTCCCCGACCTGGGAGATAAGGCAAATGTTATCAGTTATCGTATTCATTACAGTATTTAATAATGTAAAAAATAATGTTAAAGCAGGAAAAAAATAAAAAAGTTAAATGATCCTCAAAACATTCAAGTCACAATGATAAGTTTTCAATATATGGAGGAAAAAATGTGTAAAAGACCATCAGTGAACTACAAGCCGATCTAAAATGCAACATTACACTAAACGTCACAGACTTGGGAATATGCCACATTTGTAATATCCTGACACTCCTACACATCACGGCGAGCTGAGAAATGACCATGTCTAGCCAAAGATAGGCAGGAAAATGGGGAGGGATGATTTTCTTTGGGCTCCAATTACCCCTTTGTTTATCAATAGAAAAATATAGGGCAGAGTTAAATGAAACACAAGAATCTAATTTGTCAAAAGGTATTACATACATGCTGTTTAGATAGTGATAAGGTTCACAAAATGGCAAGAATTTCTAGGGCCATTTTTCATTTTAATAATTTCATTATTATTTCATCTTCATTTGCTTGTTCGGGAGCCTCCTGGTGGTCAAGCCCCCCTTGTGCACTCATCCCAGTGACCGCAATGGTTTGTCAGACAATGCAAAATGAAAGCAAGAGTATTCACAGATCCCACACTGCATGATAACGTGTTGGGGAGAGATATGAAAAAGACATTAGCCCTGTGTACTCTTGCTTCCGGATTTCAAACGGGCACCTCTGACTGATCCATTTTTCAGGTAATCCATATTGCATGGGACTCAGCGTGATGGGTGAGAGAGATGGGGAAGCTCTTCCAGAGCCGGCCTGCTGCTGCACTCTCGTTTCCCCATTTCCAGATTCAAATGTGCATCTCTCGCAGTTCAGACAATTCAATTAGAGATCTACTGAAGCCCTACGAGAGCTCTCCTCATGCATGTGAGCAAAAGCCAGCTCATCGTCCAAGATCAGATGAGATGAGTGAGAAATACCCCTGCTTGGAAAAAGACAAACTGAGGAGGGAGAGAGCAAAGCGAAAGTGTAGAAAGAAGATGTATTGTAAAATGAAAAACCCTCCAGTGATAGAATATTTATCACTCGCTCGGCCCTGCTATGAGCATTGTGATATACACAATAGACCTTGCCCATTTACTGCCCCACAAAAATGGTGTTCATGCTTTATATGGGGCAACTATCTATTGTTTTGTTCCAGTGCAGTGGAGTGCTACATAAGATCATGGGACTCCCTCCACCCCGATGCAGAGGAGTACAATACAATGTCACGGTGGTTAAGGCTTCTTCTGGCAAACACATGTTCCTGTTCATACAGGAAACATGCACGGATATGCACACACACCACCTCCCACACAGATACTTGGAAGAAATACCATATACATCGGTGCAACACAATGTAAACTGTTTTTTGCGATTCAGATTGATGAGATTTGTGGTGATTGACAAATGTAATAGCCCCAGAACATCACAGGCAATGGCCAAACACTAAAGAAGCCTGTACATCAATCACTTTCACTGATCCACATAAGGAAATTCTCTTCATTTGGCGGGAGGTCAGAGGTCATGGTCAGCTACAGAACAGCTGGACCTGATACGGATTCAGTGTGAAAGGACACTTTAGCAGGCCAGACGTTTTGCTAACATGGGGTTTTGAACCCAGGCTGTGCAACTAAAAGGAGAGTCTGTCTAACTACTAGGCCACCCTGCATACCTGCAGATGATACAGTATGCTGCTCTCTTGACTCAGCTTAAAACTGTTATGATGCCAAGATGTCAATCAGAATCACACATACCTAACTGGTCCATTGGCCTTTCCCTTTTCCAAATGTAGGTGGCCCGGTATGCACAATTTGCCAAAGTTGCTCACTGTAAAAAGGTTGTGTTGAAATTGTCTTGTTTCCTGTAACTTTTCCTTAATCTATCCTGTAATAGTCAATAAAGGTAGTCAAAGTTTGGCTTCAAGGGACAAACTTTTCTTAGGTAGAGTGGCAATAGCATTATCCTGCATTCATTTTGTGACAGTATGCCGTGAAGTAACGCAGACAAGATAGGTATGTGACAGCATAGCATGAGCCGGGATTCAAACTACCCCAAGTAGCGCGCGTACGAGCCGGTTAGGGCATTATTTCTAGATAATTTGAACGCAACTCTAGTCATGTTCTGTCCTCGTCACTGTCAAAGTAAGTAAAGCGTGCGGCAGCCACAAATAGCCCATAAGGCAGAAGCCTAATTCCTGTTCCTATAGCGTGAGGCAACTAGATGTACAACTATGAAAGGCTTGTTATCCCTTGTGGCTCCCAGCAGATAGAATGATCCACCCACCTCAGTCAGAACTGATAAAAGTCACTCCACATCCTTCGTTTTTAAAACACACATCTTCTGGAGACACGTCACCACCTCCACCCAACTACTTCTAAAAAAAACAAAACCTGATGCTTTTATCCTAGTTCTTCGCATTTCATGACCTCACGCCTCTTTATTATTAGGCCACTAGCAATTATGGTGATTTATGAATATTGGAAACAGAGACGTTGGAAGGGTATCTCTTCGTTCCACATGGTCTCAGGTCCCCACCTGTCCTGCATAAATAGCATTTATTTTACTGGCGTTTCTGCTGCATGTCTCAAAATTAAAATTTAAAAAGGGATGCTGGTATACCGCAGGGCATTACTAGCCATGTCCAACTCTTTGATGCTGAGTGCCAAGCAGAAAGGAAGTGGATAGCGTTGCTGGAGTCATTAATGGGACGGTTTCTGACGAATTGTGTGCTGTTGGTTACTGAGCATGTTGGTGAGTAGCCGGGGCGGCAGGTTTTCAAGCCATCCACCCACTATGGAGCCTTGGGGTCAGAAGAATACCGCACGATCGGTGCGTGACAACTTCATGCTATTCAAAGTGATTGATGTATGTTTTTTAAATGTGTCTGCTTCTCCTGAGAGATATTCCTGATACTTCAGTCCGAGCTCCTTGTTCACTTTCAACACTGTCTGCCCACAAGTCATGAATATCAATGCACGTACAGCATTTGCAGCTCAAGGTAACTCAGTATTCACATAGACCCAAGTGGAGCGAATGTATACACCCCTCTAGAGCCTTTGGATATTAAATCTGCCCCACAATCTCCACCTGGAGCCACGGTTCCCCCACCAACTGCTCTACCAAGCGGAAACAAAGATCCTCTTGGTAGTGTTGTTAGCACATTGGCTTGGTGACCAGGGGAGCGAGGATCATGCCCCCATGCTCAGTCGGGTGATGCGAAAGGACGCGTCTTTAGCGGTCCGTTAAAAGCTGCATCGGCTGCGAGTCTCCCCGAGTCACGCGGACAGTCTTTAGCAGCTGATCGTACGGCAAGATATCTGCAGCGGGGGCCTGATACACTAAACACCTTTTAAACATACAGTATGCTTACACAGCCACAGAAGTAAACACACACACAGTCTCTCTCTCTCACACACACACACACAGGTTAAGTGCATATCCTTCTTACTTACCTTAAGCATTCTCCTCAGCTGGTGGGCCCTAATTTCTGATAGCGAGCATATGCATGATAGAACTAATAATAGAACCACAAAGGGGGATGGGGGGGGGGGGTGTGGGTTGCTCAGATCCCTTGGCAAGCGTGATTTAGCAGGCTTGCATTTCAAATGGTCTGTTTAACTAATGCGCAGTAATTAGTTCTCCAGAAATGAGCCGGCAGATTACACCAGTGTATAGTGTTGTCAAGTTACGTGTCTCAAGGAAAAGACATCTGCACGTAACAGATGTATGTTTTCTGGGTAGATTATTGTCCCTTTTAAAAGAGAGACAGATTCCTTCCTGTTTAGTAATGACTCATTGGTGCCCAGCAGGACTGGGTAAATTGTAGATGGATGCATTTAGGATGCTGAATAAACAAGGAGCCTTTGATTTTTTTTTTTCTTGCGAGTAAGTGTGACCGCATTTGAAGCTTTGCCTGGGGGATGCAAGTCCAGCACACCTCGAGCAATTCAAATGAAACCGAATTCAAGTACGGTTTTGCCCAGGATTGTTGCACAGTGGGGTACACGGACTTAGGTAACTGAAAAGGTGTGTTTGATGGAAACAATTAGTCCACAAAGGAAAGAATCAGCTTACTAGAGTGTAAAGTTGAGTAAATTAAGACTTTTAGAAATATTCAACCAGCCATTATTCTATTATGCACCCAGCCAGGGTGTCCTACATGATTCTCCTGCGTCTCTATTCAGTTGTCTCCTGTTCCCAGCTCTTTGAATTGCCCATTTTAATCAAATGCCTCACCTCAATAGAATGGCTAGCCTGTTCTCAAATGGCCACAGGGTAGTGGCAGTGACAGTCTCATGATTTGCTCTATAAATAGGTGTAGATCTGATCTGATACACAAACTTTCAGTCTGAAAGGAGCCACAGATTATAGCTAGACGAACCTGCTTACTGAGGATAAACAAGGTAAAGGGCACCGACGAGAACTTCCAGTAACGTAGGTGCGAAGGCGTATCATCAGATGTCATGGGGTTTATCTGGCTCCCGAACTCTGACAGAAGAAAGAGAAGCAGGTTGATATGCAATCTCTATTGTACGCTATCTGATAAATGAAAAGCTGTCTTAAAAAAAAATCAGGTATAAATAAGCTTCCCAGGCTCTTGTCTGGAAGGAAAAATCAGAAGAGCACAATAGTGTCACAGGATATCTCTTACTGTTTGGGGAAAATGCAGTGCCAAGTCTTACCCTCTTAGACAGAAAATCATTGACTAGATCATGGAGTACCCCTATTTATCCCCTAGGCTCTTGTAGAATTTATTTTTTGGGTCAAAATACACTTGGATTGGTTTAACTTGCTTGATGTGGCAGAGCCAATTGAGCAAAACACTACCCATTTGACTCGCTGAGCAGACTCATGCGAAAAGCCTGAAGTAAATCCACTCTGAGACAAATGGAAAAAGTGAGACTTCTTGGAATTGTCGGTGTCAGACTCAGCAGACTGGAACAGTCCAAAGAGAAAGTGCTTCGGAACTAATTGGTAGATAGCATACCTACACAGTGCTGGAGCATATGCTTTACTCATGTAGGAATGAGTGTCCCGACCTTTGCGACTGAAACATAACGTTTTGCCAAAACGAACGGAAACTGATTGAAAAATTTGAACTTCAATACCCAGAATTGAGGTAACATCAGTAAACTGCACAAAACCAGCCTGGGTGGATTAGGGTGGATGGGACAATCTTCACTATTGCAGCACCACTCTGTGATATAGGCTGATAACAAAAAAGGTGTATTTTGCATGTTCAGATATAGCTCCAATTATGATCACATACCCAAATTGAAACGCCTAACTTGTGTTTTTTTCAACAGCTTTGTTCAAGCACTTTGATGTTGGCAATTTGGTTAGGACAGCAACTCTGATACAGAACTAGTCCTCGTCTAGTTCTTCTTTTTCTAGGTCAGGTAATGTGGCTGAGTTAATTGAGTGTCTGATGACTTAAACAACTGGAGCTGACCTGCACTGTCTTCCTGAACGAGACCTTTCAAGACCAATTAAATGTGAATACCACAGCGCAAGCTGGACAGCATTCTAAAGCGCTTGTTAAAAGCACAAAGCCTTTAAAGTAAAGTAAAAGAAAAAAGAAAAAATGTATTCTATCAACACCCATAATTCACTATTTACTTTTCTGATCAGTTACTGCCAGACACCTTCAAATGTTTAGATTCATAACAGAAGCTTCAGATTAATGCATTTGCACACAACGAGTACCACGTGTCTGATGTAACAAATGTGTGCACAGCACATGTGACATTAATGCAACAAAAGGGAGTGTTTGCCTTTTAAACACACCCAGTGCAATGTGTATGGTCCTAAATAGTCTGTTCACTGAGCGTTTCGTCATAATGCTGAACACGGACCTCGATATTTCATGTGCTGTTTTCCATCCAGCAGGTCTATCAAGGGGTTTTCAAATGTACAACCCTTCAGCCAATGATGCCCATAGGGAGAATGAGGAGAGCGTGATAGATAGATAGATAGATAGATAGATAGATAGATAGATACTGAGAAGGAAGAAACATAGATACATAGACAGAGACACGTTCTCTAACTGGAAAGTGCAACAACAAATACATTAACTGGCCTTTATTTTCTGAAGATAGCACCCTAAAGGATTCCTTCGATTCACCAGACTCCACATTAAGAGCCACTGGCCTTCAGCTCCGAACTGCTATATCTCTCTTGACAGAGGGGTTTATAGTGGGAAGGGCTTTTAGTGAAAGAGGCTATTTTCTTTCAGGTGTTTGAGATTACACACTCGTGGACAACAACAATACAGGCAAGAGCTACGCTTTAATAATACAGGATGCCCTTTCTGACAATTACATAAAAAAAGCATTTTACAGGGAGTGCTTTTCACAGTACCAGCAATACATACTCATTTGCGTCGATTTAAACGAGCACTGAATTACTGCAAAACACAAAGCTTAAAATGTAAAATGCAAATCTGGTTGAGCAGCAGAAGAGAGGCACCTCTCTTTCCCTCTATTCACTTGGAGGTCACCAACCAACAGTTGAGTGCTACCATTGATACGTATAGTAAGGCTGCTTTTGGCTTGGGGGCTGAATGAGAGAGAGACAGAGGGAGACTGTGAGAGAGAGAGAGACTTGTTGCGTCCAGCCAGGGTTGTTTCATTTCAGCTTGACACGGGATAGCAGATTAGAGCTCCCTGCACTCTATTGCTTTTGTGCGCGCGCGTGCGAGTGTCTGTGTTTTCAGGCTGGCTTATGTGTGTGTTTGCATGCGTGCACACTGACCGCCTATCTACTTCAGCAACCCATTGCAGCGCCCTGCAATGTTCCCAGGCCTCAATTACGGTGGGTCTTGTCCCTTTTTCCACTGTATTAGAAGTGATGTGGCTTGGCCTACAGGGTCCACACCACCACCACTACACACACATATCTGCAGAGATCCTGCCAGGGCCCTCGGCCCTCCACTGCAATGCAAGGGACTGATAATTATGACATCCGCCTACTCATGAGGCAAGAGATAGTTCAACTCCCCATGCCCCATGTCCCAGCCCTTTTTTGACTGATTCAATATTCTGTGGGCGTGCACAGCCTATTTTCTCCATGTCTTAGAGAAATATAGCCTTTCCAATTTATCTTTTCCTGTCTGAAAGAAGACTGTGGCTGAAGTTTCACAATGTTTTTTCTACATCGCCGACCCCCACTCATCTCAGTCGATACTCTAACACTACAGGCTAGTACTACTAAGATAAATCAATTTTTCATTGATTATTTCACATATTACAGTAATAGGCTACCATTACAGGTGAACAGTGTTTTCTTTCATTTCCAGTCTAAAGTCTAAGCACATTGTTTCACGGTGGTCCAACCCAAATTGTTTCCTGATAGCCACAACAAAACACAACAACAACATTAGGGCATCTTCATTTCCCCATTAGTTCTATGGTTGAATGATGGTTATTTTTGAGCCACTGGTCCATTTGAGTCAGGGGGAAACAAGGTGGTTCAGATAGTATGATGTGTCTTTAAAGAGCACTTGTAATAACCAGTCATTAAAATACACAATAGTTAGCCAGGTAATTTTCCAGGTAATCAGTGCATACAGTCATGGCTTGGAGTGATTATACCAAAGCTATTAAATAATCAACCATTGATTCAACCAACCACAAAATTGGGATCCAAACTCAATTAAAGAATTCACATAATGAAACTAATTTGACATGTCCTTTCTTCATTAATTGCACTTAAAATAGGGGTTATCTAAAAACCTGCAACCTTACTGGTGCAAATGAAAATACTGCAGTAGCACAGGTAAAGCACAAGCCATTTTTCTTTTTTAATCAGCTATTATCTACAGTATGGCCAAGCATGCGATTAATTGGTAAAGATGCCAATCAAATCACATTCAATCTGTTTCTACACAGTTTCAGGAACTACCCAGGGAGGACAAATAATGTTACACTTTATGTCCCAACACCGGTTAATGAGATTAAAACAGATACAGAAAATAAACATAAAATAAAAAATAAATAAATAAATCTAAATAAATAAATTAAAAAATATGCTTTTTATAGAGAACAGATAGTCCCGGTCCTCGGTTATGATTGGCTGCGTCCCGTCGGAAGCCAAACGCACACCTGTGGTCACACGTAATCCATTGACAGAAAATCACTCGGGTCGCTTAGTACCCCCGTACCTTCTGCTGAAGGGACTATATTTCCAGAATCAGTATTGATTAAAAAAAAAAAAAAAAAAACTTGAGCATTTGCATTCTTTTTTAATACAATAGGTGTGCGGGTTTTTTGGGATCAGTAATCAGCCACTGGAGGCCGTAGAGGGATTTTAGAGCAGCTAAGAGGCGATGTTAGGCACGCCACGAAGCTTAATTAACAGCCCTGCGCAGCGCCGTGGGATACAGTAGCTGTACGTGGCAAGCAGCCAGGTGCGCTGAAGGTAAAGGAGCCCCTCAGGAACCCCCCACCCCCACACACATACACACACGCGCGCGCACACTCCCTCTTGTATGTCAAGTCCAGGCACTTTTTTTTTTTTACAGGACCGTGTCAGTTATTCCAGCTGAAATGAGAAATGGTTTTTTTTGGTGGTGGTGATTTGCGCACGACTGGCAAGCAGCCCGTGCTTGTGGCAAGTCAGTCAAAAGCTATCCTGGCGTTGGCATCTCACCGTGAGGTTGTGTACGCAAATTTGCACGGGGTTGTAAAGGCGGATTGTTATGAGCGAGAGGGAAAGTACTGGACAACATACTTTTGCTAGCCGGAACATGCCTGTTATTGACACCTGGGCTCCCTACTAGTTACAGTAGGCTATTACCCGATAGAGACGCGGATACACTGAAAGCCTCCAAAAGTGAGAATAACCAAGTTAGACAGCAGGGTGACAGACAGAAATACACAAAATAGAGCCAGGATACAAAATATCAAAAATGACATTGCTCTATGACTTACCGGCTAAAACTGCTGAAAAAAGGACGGGCTATTCCAAGTGCCACAGTGCTCAGTCCATCAGGAGACCGACGCATTGAAGAGGGGCCAACCTCCACAGCACTTTCTCTCCGGTGGGCTTCTTCAAAAATAGACTGGCACACACAGAAACTTGAACCGGCTACCTCTGTCCCCCCTTGTCCACTCGGGTCCACAGTTGTTGTTTTTTGTTGTTGTTGTTGTTTTCGTCTTATAATGCTGTCATACATACAAATTATCCCATTGCATAGTGGTTGCTCACGGCGAGGCGATTCGCTGCAGGTCCCGGGATGGTCCTTATTCAAGTGTCCCCTTCTCCAATTTCGCCCGGATTAATTAGAATTAAGTTGCAGGTTCAAAACCACGAGAACAAAACACTATTACTGCATACAGAGTCTATTCTGTCTTTGGCAGCCCTTCTAACATACAGGACGCACCGCTTTGCTCCTGCGCTCCTCCGTGTAGTTAACCAATCTGTGGTAGATTGGAGTTGCGCTGTAATTTGCATGCTCTAGAGGTGGACTAACAGGAAGGCATCGCTGTCAAGCTACAGCATCAATGAAGCGAGACTTCCGGTATTGAGTTTCAAAATAAAACATTAATTCACCGCATTCATGAAGGTGTGCTGTTACGTTTTGTGAGTAACACAAAGTAGCAAAAGTGAAAATGAAGAATATATTGACGGAGGAAGCTACTAAATTAAATCATGTTTAGTCTCCAAACGTCCCTTTCAAGCTTGTATTCATAACCAAATAGGCTCTTGCAAGGTGCCATGTAAAGTATATAAAGTTTCACTCCATATTCATTGCGAAGAGTCTACTTAGAGTATTGTGTATCTTGTTATATCTCTACCTCCATACTTATTCTTTTTTTTTCTCAAAGGTGATAGATTGTAAGGTTTTATTGTGAAGGGATACCAACGTCTGGTATTATTCTCTGTATGTGTGGCTGTCTTGACGCAGCTCAGGGAAGCTCCACAGCAGTTGTGCAGAGCTCCTCCCCTTGGAGGCTCTTAGAAGACGAGGGAACAAATACGTGCATTGATGAGCTTTAAATAGCATGTTTTACAGCTTGCTGCTGTAAGGATGAAGAGGTAACCATAATGGACAGGTAGCAGAAATGTGTCTAAACCACAGCTTTTTGATCTATTGGTTAATAATTCATTGTCCATCCCTCAAATCAGACATTCACAACACGTGCAGACAGGAGAATCAGTCCTTATGACAGAGGAAATCAATTTAAGAAAATGAGTTTGTTGAAAGCATACTAAGTTCTCTTTCCAGGCCTGGAGGCTGGAAGTTAAAAAGACCGGAGAACTGTTTTGGCAAGCATCAACCCTGCTGAAGTGTCCTTGAGGAAGACACTGAATCACTACCAGTTGCAGGGGTGCTGCTTTGTAGCTGACCTCCCTGTGATGGGGGTAGAGCAAATAGAGAAAACCATACACAACTGATGATTTGCTTTGAAACAAGTACTGTACATAACCTTGGGGTAGCCCCAGATCCATCTGGGTCTGAACCCAGGCTGTAATTCTCCTGCTTACTGGTTGATCACTTTCATATGGACTTGGAATGTCTCCCCCACGCGTATGCATCTGCTGTTGAAAGCCTGGGGGTTGTCACAGAATTAGAGTAGAGTTAAGTCATGTCTGCAGTATCATCGAGGGGTGCAAATCTGCGCTTGACCTCGCTGGTGAGATAACTCAGATCTTCTCAACGTAGGTGGTCAGTGGATTGAGGGAAGTGAAGAAAAGTGATAAATTACAACCTCCGGACACGAAATGGAGTTCCAAAACGATAAACAGTTTAGAAAGTAAAAATGAGTTGATATTCATTGCTCAATAATTCAAGTATACAAGTGACATCATCTAAAATGTTCATATTTTGTAAGCAAAAAGGCCTGCAGTTAGCTATAAAGTCAATATTTATCGGTGTGTTTTATTTTATTTTGGCAGCGATAATTTTTCAACAGCAATGGCCACATATTTGAAATGTTGGAAATCTCATTTTGCTATGACACCCTCTAAATAATTCCCCCAAGCTAATGCGGAGTTCAGTTTTGGAACTGTGTTTACTGTATCCTTCAAAAGGCATCGTCTTTAAAAATGCTCTCTGACTGCTTTCTGCTGTGGCTTTCATTAACAGGAAAGCCACAATATAAATAACCTTTAGCAGGATGTGCTTTATGAATTAAGTTCCTAAGAAGCCCAGGTCCTTCATCACCTAGGAACGTTATTCATAAAGTTCATGACTCAAAACAAATAAAATATAGAGATAAGATGCATATCTATATTGTGTTGTATTTGTATTTTGTGGCTTTATTTGTTTTGATATCCTCTCCCGACTGGTACTGGGACTCTGGGAAGCTATGTTGATGTTGCTGTCAATTCAGCGAGTGTTTTATTATTATGAGGCATATTTTTTTGATCATCATTTACAGTGTCACGCGCTCTAATGGGCAGACAGGACATCAACTGTTGTTTTTTTTACATTATTTATTAAGCATTATGAGGAATTGGATGAAGTGAGAGGTGTCTGTTAGGGCCCAATGGCGCTAAAGGCCAAACTTGCTATAGGCTGGTGAAGAAGAGGAAGAAAAAAAAAAACTACATGCACATCAATCATTTTATTCCCGTATTTATTCGGTATTGCACGTTCAAAATTTCTCTCACGTGTTCACATACCTTGATACCTTGAAGTGTAATCCTTTTGATCATGCTTTTAATTAGCGGTGCGTCCCGTCCCACCTATGATCCCCCGGTGGACACATGGTCATGCCTCATCACAGTCTGGTCTCTCTACGCAGATGCTAACACTGAAAGATGGCTGCATAACGATGGTGTGGTTCTTCCTTTTTTGTCATGGGACCCCCCTTAAGATTTATCACCCTGACTGCCGCAGTCCTCAGGGTTTAAGATAGGGTGCTGGGTGTACTACTGCAGCGATGCATCAGTCTGCCATGCATCTGGCTGCAACATATTGCAGCACTGCGCAGCATCGTTAAACCGAGATGATGCGACGTGATGGGCGCTAATTGAAAAGTGGGGTGACACTCACAAAGGAACCGTCTGCTGCCAACTGCTCATGTGCATCTGTCCTACTGTAATCATACTCATCATATACTTAACAGCGAAAACGGAAAAAAAATCATAGCATCTTTACAATCCCACTCTCTCACAGTGGACCCTCAGTAAAGAATGGGGTGTTACCTCTGTGTGACCCCTATATATATATATGAGGCTATTGCATCGCCCCGTAAAGTAGCGAAAGGGGTTGTCTAAATTTAGAGAGCTTGGAGATAATTCAATAGCAGACAGCATTACAGTCAGCTGTGACAGTAAGGCTTTAATATATGCTCAGTGCTGCTGGAGCTGGGCTGCACTTGTGTCTACTGTTCTGATACTAAAAAAACGTGTTGGAGAATATTTATGTAGTGTAGAATGTACAATTTGTACTTTATCCTGCAGATATGTTCACAACGAGGCTGGTCTGTTCTTGTGCTATTTATGTAGTTAGTTACTTTCTTCTTACACAAATAAGGATCTCTGCAGACGCAACTGCAACTCCGGCACATATTGTGAGAGTGTGTTCTGAACAAGCTTCCCTGCCCAAATAGGGTGTTTTTTTTTTACATCAGTTTGCATAATGACTGTGTAACAATATGCAAAATTATCATCAAAGCAATCCGCAGCTGCTTCTCCTCTATTGTTGTTGTTTTTGTTTTATTCTGAAGGTCATGTTCTCTTCTGCGTTTTAGGAAACAACATCATACAAGGTACATGTGCTCCTTAGCTTTGTTTGGACCTGAAGGCATCGTCTTACTTTAAAGTTTTTTTTGGTTTTTTTTCAGTCCACCCCCATAGTGTGATGAACAGAGCCATGTATCCACTCTACCCCTACTTTTTAGTGGTTCTGGTGTCACTATCAGTCATAGTACCCCCATAGTACCACGGTACCCAAAGTAGCCAAAGGAGTAAAACAGTGCCGGGTGATGAGATTCAAAAGACAAGGCAACTTTTGCTTATCTCCGATGAGAATCTCTCTTCCCAAGATCCCCTTGCATCTGTATGTGTGTGTGTGTGTGTGTGTGTGTGCATGTACAAGTTTGTTGTCTCGGTATCGACCAAAGGAAGTAGACTACCCACAGCCTTATGCCGCACAATGTATGTGTTACAGTCTCAGATGTCTCACATTTTCTGCATCAGGGATTCTTAAAAAAAAAAATGTCCTGCCAGGACCCAGACCCAGAGTAAATTTAGTCTTGCTACTGTCAAAAGATCCTTCAGAAACAGGCCTGCAACCTATTTGGGTCCGGAATCCATAGGAAACACTGTTTCACGTCATTCCCCTTGAAACCTCAATCATCAAGAACTGGCCATGTAACTAAAAGTCTAGAGGCTGGCACATGACTCATGCCCTGAGTCATATGTGTAAAGTGGGTAATATTTCGCCCCTACTCACTCTTATATTTCCTTCACTGTGTTGGGTTAAGGTGGATAAACACTGCATGTCGGTAAAACTCAAAATGTCCATATTAAAAGATTTCTAAATCGGAGCGGTGCGAGTAAACCTATTATCTATTTTTTTCACTATTAGTAATGACCAGCCTCAAGGAATACACCAAGTGTTTGGTCACCAAAATCATCCATGTGTGCCCGGTAGATCATTCGCTTTCTGCATTCTGCTGCTCCATGTTAACACTTTAGCGTACGCTATGTTGAGTGATAGTAAGTGACTAACATTATCTCAAAGCTAATTGGCAAGTAATTGTGTTCAAGAGATTAAAATACACACAAATTATGACTAAAAACCAGGGACTACTTTCCCTGTATACACTGTTTATGATGGGAGACAGCTAAAAAAAATCACTGCGCAGTGGATGAATATGTGGTTGCACCTGAAATAGTTCCAAAATTAAACCCCAGCTACAACAGCTATATTGAGTTAATGATATTTTCTTTTTTTATTTATGAATCTACAGGCAATAGAATAACGTTTCACTGAAGCATCAGTCTTCTTACTTTGGATCATGCTAGTCGTAGTGTATGCTAGAGAGTTAGCATGGAGCACAGAATGATCTACCGGGAACACGTGGATGAATTTGGTGTTTATGTTCTCATCACTTAACGGGTAAATTGACCAGCGGGGGGCAGGGGGCAAAAAACCTGGTGTATTCCTTTAAATGGCACTCAGTCTTCATGACATCCTGTTGTGGTTTCCCCAACCTTTCACATACGGGCACAGATATGGTTGGACCTGTTTGATTAAGAATCTATGGGGAAGAAAAGAGAAGGAAACAGATGGGGGGGGATGAAAGTGAATCAAGGACAGGAGTCATACGAGTTAGAAAGCGACATCTCCGGTGACATTTAAATCCTGTGTGTAAATAGCGTCAATGAAAACGAAACCCAGTAAATACTCGAGTAAACAAATGCGCGACTCGGTTGATATTTGCAGTAATTCTTAAACCTTACGATGACAACTCCTGTCAACGGGTCCCCTAGTACCAACGGGTTGTGCTGTTTTTCCCATCACGCTCTCTGGCTTGCCAGCGCCACGACAAAGAAAACTTCCAGTCGCCGGGTTTCGAAAAACCCTGCCTTGTTGTCAAACATGCACGGGGTATGAGGTGCGTGACACGAGACAGCGTGTTCATTTCCCTTGTCGACTCAGGTCCAGACTTGTTAGACACTCGATTGCTAGACTCTCTGGTCGTCCAACCTGTCTTTGTGGTATTGTGCAATGAGCAAGGAGTATAAATCATCATCCAAACCTCTAAACCTAAAAAAAATATACAGTATCGGTTCAACTATGGAACATGTCATAGTCTGAACTCATCATGGAAAGGCTGAAGCTCTATTGTAAATAAACAGTTTTAAAGGTTAGTACTTCATGTTTGCATTGTTTGTGAGTTTTATATCTGAACGCAAGAAAGTCTATATCCTATATCTGTTATTGATTGAAAACACACAGGCTATAGTTTTGCCTCGAGCTGCCACGCACCCTCTTTTTTTAAATTCATTGACAGAGGTTTGTTTTTCTACCATGTTTCTCTCCCTGTGGTTAGCAATGATTTATGGTGTGTAATTAGATACTTTGCCTGGTGTGCGGTGGTTGTTTGTTTGGGCAACCACCAAAAAAAATATTACGACATAATACATAATACGAGTAGCGCTGCAGGCCAACGGATCTTAACTGCTTCGAGCACAACAAAAAAAAAAAAGTCTGCGTGCTTTAATTTCACCCTCTTTGTTCATACTTGATCGCATTTCTCCCTGTAACACATCATTTTCTGCTAAACTGTAAAAATGCCACCGGTTGGCTTAGAAACATCGGCACAGTGGAGTTCATGCACAGGGACAAGTCCAAACTCATAGGTGAAATTCCAACCTCTTTAATGATGAGCACTAAGACCTAACATTTGGCCTGGTTTTGAACTGATGCAGGGCCTCAATGAAAGACACAACAGTTAGACGACTCGTCATCAAGGGTGCGTTCGCTTATTTCGGTGAGCGATTTTGTTATTCCCAGTGCCTGGGCGGTGCTTTGTTTTGGCGACACTGTATTCTGACAAGAGGGCAGAGGTGAATCCGTGGCAAGTCGGATTCACATCGCAAAGGCGCGAGAGGAACAGAACGTGTGGCAGATGTCAGATTTGATCCCATTCCCCTCCGGCGGGGTGACAAAAACCCATGTGCATAACACCGGGGGTAAGAAAACAGGTAGGTGCCATTGGCTACCTCGCCAGTGCAAAAGATCTGACAGCAAAGGACAGAAAAAAAAAAAGAAATCCTGCATTAATTCCTAATGGCGGTATGAGGTGCAACATACTCAGGGGTTTAAAACAAAAAAAAACATGCTGCAAGGGGACTTGTCCAACACATTTTGTTGTTCTGAAACCTAGCTTTTTGATTTTACACCTCTACTTTAGCATAACTCTTATTTTGGTAAAGCCCACGCATGCTGTTTATAGAAAATGTTTCAGGGAGCTTCTGAATCCTTTTGAACAAAACAGAAAAAGCTGACCAAGTCATCCCAATTCCTGAAAAGTTTACTTCCTAGAAACACAGGGGTTTTCTCCTGCCTTACGGACGGGTTTGGCTTCCAAATGTGATATTTAGTTGCTATGACAGCAAATCCAAATGCGTTTGTCGGAAGACTCGGTGAAGGAAACAACAAGACTAACATGTCCCAAAGTATCTCTTCTCTAGGGGTCTTTCAATCACGATAACCTTCATGCAGTGAGGAGTTGTTGATTAATGGTCACCTTTTGATCCGTGCTAGCAACACCCAGCAGTAGACCTGTTCAGCACCTTTTTATTATATCAAAGAAAGTAAAGAAAAAACATAAAATGCCCTCTGTCCTTGAGGCGAAGTCGAGGTAACTCATCTCGCACATGCATTACTCAACTCCATTGATCTATTATTGAGCCCCAAAATCTTATTAGCAATCCAATCCCATTCGTCACGCGGCGCCCTTCCCCTCAGCGTCACGTCTCTTTTACCTGTGAGTCATGAGCGCGGTATGAACGCTACTGATAACGTTGCCCTTGTAATTTTCCGTCCCCGTGAACACACACCTGTCTCGCTCTCGCCATCCCCAGAGGGAGAGAGAGAGAGAGAGAGAGAGAGAGAGAGAGAGAGAGAGAGGCACTCACTTGACACCGCGCTAGCCCGGCACCTAACGTGAGACCCTTGTATCCCGCCCCGCCCCACCAATATCCAGGTTACGGTGCACCTGGGAGGACTTTTAATTAAAACCCAACGCCGCGGCGCCGCCTTTGTGCTTTTTCACAATGCGACCCGTCAGCTATTGTGATCCGACGAGGTAGGCCACCCCCTCTGCCTTTTGTCTTTTGTGCGCGTCGGCTTTTGTTTGTTTGACTCTTCTTGTTCGTCCATTATCATCTTCCCGGTAACACAGGAAGCGGTGACCTACTCTGACCTGTCGGGGGCAGCAGGACGGCTTGTTACGGTGATGAGGGAAGCTTTGAGAGGGAGATGGACGGGCCTCAGGGTGCCTCAGTCTCTTTACCCCTTCTTTTCTCTACCTGTCTGTGTCTTTCTCTCTCTTGCCTGTCTATGTCTCTCTCTCTCTCTCTCTCTCTCTCTCCCACCCTGCATCTGCGAGAGCCACATGCAGACCCTTCTGGTCACTGTGTAATCGGTGGCCATTTTGGTTCACCGGTTTCAGCAGTGGACAGATTGTGAGCTGAGGTGTTGCGTTAAATGCTGAGTCTCTCTCAATATCCCTCTTGCACACGCACACACGCACACACACACACACACACACATGCAGAACCAGGTATTTGAAACAGGTATATTCTAAAGTTTGTTGGCTTTGGGGTGAGATATGCTATGGAGGTTATTCATGGGTGGGTTCACAGTTTCGCAGTCTCCACCAGATGGTGATTTTGAGGAAGATGATTTGTTTGCACAAATTATTAAACGCGCCTTTTTGTCTTTAGGATTTTGATCTTGAGAAAAGCCGAGGGAAAACATACATTTCGCTGCTTGTCCAAAAGCCCTTATGTAATCTCCACAAACTGTCTGTCACTTCAAAACCAATGAAGTCACAAGGGGATGTTTTTTTTTTGTTTTCTTAGTTTGCATCGCCCTCTGCTGGTGATACTCTGTAAAGCTCACTCACACTGGGTCCAAAGGAACTAAAAGCCCTGAAAAAACACAAAGTGCCACGACAATTTATCATGTCAGTCGTGAAGGAAAAGCATTGTCTCCCATCAGGAATGAACTGAAACCTTGAAATCAAATATATATAAAGAACGTAGAGTTTTTTTTTGCAGAGAGTAATCAGGAACAATAATGATGCATGTTTGCAAAGAGGATTACATGGACCACAAATAGGTACCGTATGCTGAGTTGACCTATTTTTGGCATTCAAACAGAGCTTGGTTTTTTGTCCTTGACCCCCACATGAACTCTAAGCATTTACTGTACGTTCTGAAATATCTTAAAAAATGCAATCTACATTACAAAGGCTTCCAAAAAACTACAAACTTGAATCCAAAGACTAATGGTGACAGTCGGGTCAGTGCAAGAACAGCACAGGCTTTTCAGCAACTATCTCTTTGTGAAGTTGTTAACTGTTTCATTACGGTGGTGTGTGTGTGTGTGTGTGTGTGTGTATGTATATCTATGTATGTGTGTGTAATGCACAAGTGTGTATTGGAGTATTGGGTCACTGGACAGCAGCAGTCCTGAATGTCAGGCACACACACACACACACACACACACACACATATCTGGGCCTCAGCTGCAGGTAGCCCTCCACTGGCAATTACTTTCATCCACACACTGTGACTAGGAACTGCTCCCTTTGGGGGGGAACACAGACACACACACATGCATGCACACACACATGCATGCGCACACACACACACACACACACACACACACACCACTAACCTGCTGAATGCTAATTCCAGATTTCTGGCTGCACAGCTTTGGTTCTGACTGCGGCCCTGATCGCCTCCTACACACTCACAATCCTCCTAAATGCACCCTGATGGCTGCGTGGCAACTGGTTCCTGCTGGACCATGCCGGTCAAACCCATAAAGACACACACACACATACACACACACACATAGAAAGACTAACCTGTGTGGTAGGTCAGCCTTGAGGTGCCTTGAGGACAATTAGAGTGAAAGCAAATAGTGAATGAAGACTTGGGGGACTGAGGATTAGGGCGGCGGTGTTTGGGTCTAAGGATTAGTTCAGGAGCGCAGGGCACTTTAAAAAGCAGGAGATAAGCCCTCCAACAACTAAAGGTCACTCACCAAACAGATTGAGTACTTATCAAGGATGAGAGGAGATCCAAGGCAGGTAGAGCTCAGGAGAGGGAATGTGTGTGTGTGTGTGTGTGTGTGTGTGTGTGTGTGTGTGTGTGTGTGTGTGTGTGTGTGTGTGTGTGTGTGTGTTGACATGGCAGAGCTCTTTCTGGAAGAGGAAAATAATCTCATTGGTTGAGTTAAACCTCAATGGGCGGAGCCAAAGAACCACGTTTTTCAGAGCTAGCAAAGTTAGCTAACTGGTAAACTTGAATGACAAAGAAGAAGAAATTGTGGTCAAAATAGAAATAAAAAAAATGACAATGTCATCCATGGTCTTGGAAGGTCAGCAGGCTAGCTAGCTTACCTAGATCACTTTGTATGGCTAGATAGCATTTTTTTCAGGTAATAGCAAGAGCGCTAGGATTCATAGCATGAACTACCTCCTGTCTTGTCCCCTTACTTAGCCAGAAAAACAATGGATCTTTGGCTCCGCCCATTGAGGTTTAACTCAACCAATGAGATCTCTGCCTCCTGAGCAACTCTTCCTCTGTTAAAATGTTTAAAAAATATGAAAATTCCAATCTGCTGAACGCACACACACACACACACAGTCACACACACACACATACGTGTTCACATGCAGTCACACACTTCATTCCGTTGTCTCCATCACAACACCTGCTGCCCGCCTGCCTGGCCCCACCCCCCCCCCCCCGTTGCGACTCAACTTAAGAAGCCCACTGGGTTTGTAACAGCCGGGCCTTGTTTAGCGCCGGGGACAAGGGCGTCTCAGTGATAATGAAATCGTCTCATTACTGTAATGAGACACATTTATAATGAAGGTGATTTGCCAAAAAACACACACACACACACAGCACGCACACATACATGCAGATAACAGACAGACAAGAGCACACCGGCGCCATCACAAAATACCATATGCACAAACAAGGCACGCAAGGCAAGTGAGCGCCTATAGACACGGGGGAACGTGTTTGCACACATACTCAAACACACACACACACACACACCCAGGCACTTCAAACACAAAAAATCTGCCACCTAATTACCCAGCAAGCAAAACATAATGTACAACCTCTGTTTGAGGAGAGCGTTTCGAGTCGCCCGCTTTTCCCCCGCCGCCGCAGTCCGGATCAGTCAGAGAGGAGCTCTTTATAGCCGCTGTTTATCTTTGTATTATTTTATCTGTTTACTTCCAGCCTCCACCTCAGAGCTAATTATCCCCCCGAATAAAGTCTTAGACTGTCAACGTTAGCAACCGACTACGGTTTGACTTCCTGTATTATTGTTACAGAGAGTGGGAGAAACAAATCTGTTATAATTGGAGAGAATATAATGGTGTGCATGCAGTGCATATGTAGCTGTTTCAGGAGTCTCACTTTTTACAACATCATTATTATTATTGTTATTATTAATAATGCAACATATATGCTGTATATATACACTCTAAGGTATAGTACCTATATATATAGTTATACAGTATATATACAGTTGTGATAAATGCATTTTCTCCTCTTGAAAACCAAATGCCTGCAGAACAAGGCAACGCTGTGTCCATCCCGACAACAAAAATAGCAAAGCATTGTTCCTGACCTTCTTCAACAAAGTCAACAAGTCCCTCTCTCGCTTTTTGGACAAGTATTGCTCCTACCTTCAAATCGGGATATCAGGTTCACAGCTTCTGCAGTGCAACAGTGAAAGTAGGGTCAAAACGTGTAATAACGTTCAGATATTTTTGGCAGCATATTTCTGTGCTATTGATGCAGAAATCCCGTATAAAAAACGTCATCAAGTGTTGAAACAAGTGAAAATAATCTGCCAATAAATTGAGATTTTCACTTTTAAGTTCACTTTTTAAGATTTAAAAAATAAATAAATAAATAAATAAATATAATTTCCTTGATATTAGTACAGTGACTTTTTGCTTCAAGTTATTGATACTTGCTTCTAGAAAATGGCTGAAACAAGTCAAATTATCTCACTCTATTGGCAGAATGTTTCACTTTTTTAAACAAAACGAAGATTTTAAGATTGAATATTACACTAAAATGGCTTAAAATGGATGTTTTTTTCAGTGTAGGAAGGCTGGGAGATGGAAAGAGGCGACGACAAGGGACGAAGGTCGATGAATTGGATTTGAACCCGCGACATCGCCAGTACACAGCACGTGGCTTTGGCTTGCTGAGTCACCGGGACGACTCCGCACAATGTTCCTTTTAACGCAGCTTGAGTCGTCTCCATCTTCCCGCGTGACAGCTTGCTCTGTGTGATAATGTCACGGGGTGAATCCGAAGTGCGCTCGGCTAAATCTCGTCAGCTTCAGAGACCGACTCCACGCGGGTCAATGGACCACTTGAGATGGTATTTCGCTGCATCCGTCGAATATCACCTAAGAACTTGAAGGATTTCAAGGACTCAAAAGCTTATTCTAAAGTGTGGACTTCATTTCCTCAGCTTCATTTGTGCTTTCCCCCCCCCCCCCGTTTCTTTTTTTTTAGAAGTGGTATTCAAAACAGTTTGCCAGCTGCAATATCAACTGTGAACACAAGAGGGCACTGTTGACTCTCCATAAACACTCACTGTAAGGCGTACAGGCCAGTCAATCATGCTGCAATGCCCCCTGGAGTAAGTAGCCTATTCTCTGGTGCTTGTTCTTATATAAATAGTCCCTCAAGGTGAATATCCTATAAATTGCCTGTCTGGGAGTAAAAGGGATCACAATTAGGTCTGTCATTGAGACTGGAAAAGATTGAGACCCTATGTCACTCTGTCTGCAATGCTGCTAGGACATGACCCTGTATGTTTTGTACCGTGCTTCCCCCCTCCCTCCTGTTTGTGTCTTTATCCTGCAACCGAAGGGGCCACATCAACTTCATAACTCAACTCCTGGCCATAATGTGGGAATGGCCCTCTGTCATTCTCATACTGGTCCCTATTAGCTTGTCAATTTCACAGAACATAGAACTGACGGGAGACGTGCGTCTCCTAGGTCATGGCTGTCTGTCTCGCATCTGTTGCGTTTCCTTAAAGCATGTCGGATAAATAGACGCGGGCTGTCTCGCGCGGCATCACCAGGCGAGGAGATGAACAACCACCAAACAAGTGACTGCCCGTGACAGATGCAACAGAGTGAATGATGGGAGAGACTATGGAGGTACACTCAAAGCTTAGGAGCAGTGTGTGCATGTGTGTGTGTGTTATTTGCATCCCTGTGTGTGTTTACATCTGTATTTAATGTGTGTGTGTGTGTGTGTTTACATCTGTATTTTATGTGTGTAAATGCATGTTTTGTGTTTGACTTTATTTGTGCACGTGTGTGTTTCCATCTGGGTTATGTGCGAGTATGCAGGCATGCTGCGTGTGTGTTTATACGTGTATTTTGTGCACTCCTACTGTATATTTGTGTGTTTGTGTTTGTGTGTGTGTGTGTGCGCGCGCTCCCTGCAGATAGCTGCTCATCTGTGGTTTATTCATCCCCGCGGATAGCGAGGGTGTACATGCTGAAAGGATACATCAATCATTGGACAGGGGTAAAAATAGATAGGCTAGCTTGAATACAGATGCGTCTGTTACCTCCGGGTGCATTTGCAAGAAGTGAAAGAGAAAACGTGGAAGCAAGAGAGAAAGAAGACAAAATCATTTCCCATAATTTCTTCCCCCTCCCTCCCTCCCTTCCCTCATTCACTGGTCGTCCTGGGCTCATCACAGCCTGAAATATGTAGGCTAGAGCTACCGCCGCGCTCTCCACCACCCCCACCGCCCCCTAATCCCACACACAGAGAAACTCCTGCCGTCCATATCAATTAGCAGCACTTAGCTGGTCACACCACTGTGCTACAGATGACTACATTTCCCACGTCACTGTGAGGCAGATTGCCTCCCCATTATTAATGACATTGCCGGAGAGTAGACAGTTGCTGAGCGCTACACTGGGGAACCTGCACTTGAATTTGTGCCATCAGGGTGCTGCAGAAACCTCCTCCACTCTCCGAAAGGTCAACTATTCAGAGACGGAGGAAAAACGGGCGTTTTTTTCACCCACAATCGCTGCACATTTTATCATGCAATGTCAACTGTTTCGGCTCTGTCCCACAACTGTGAAATATATTGTACTTGTCGGGAGGCAATGTCAGCTGTCAATTAAGATAAAAAAAAAGACAAAACAGTGCAAGTGCAACAACAATGTGCAAGTGTGCATTTATGTACACACATAAAACCGAAATAAATGCACGAACATCCCGACACAAATCTACGTGCATGCATGCGCACACACATACCCTTGATAGGCAGCAAATGAGGGGGAGACGTGGAGGAGGAGAGGCAAGGGTGACTGATCGATCTTGGCATGGTGTTAATAGTTTCAATGATGGAAGGCATGACTCTTGTTTGTGTGTGTGTCTGTGTGTGTGTGTGCATGTCTCCCAAGCTTTATTGATCATGTGCCAGGGGCGTGGGTTAATGCTCAGCGTTTTTCAAGTGCTCAAGGCTGACAGCAGCCAAAGTCACTCTCTGAAAATGTGCCGCTGGCAAGGGATCCGCGTGTTAATCCTTAAATCAAGAGGAAAGGGTTAAATGTTGCATGTCACCTTCATCTGAAGTGATCCTGAGAGTCTTAAGAGTGCAATTGCTACCTTGAGCGACTTGCGGCTCGTGGTAGCAATTGTGTATTTATAGGGGTATTTCAAGCTCTGAATAATGTCAGTTCTGCAGATCATCGTGATCTGATACGATTCGGTTTGAATTCTGTTGTGGGAGTAAAAAAAATAAAAAATGCTTGTTTGATTGATGGAAGAGCTTGTAATGCCGTTTGAGTATACCTAAACCGATTATTAAGAAAACCCAACTCAAGGCGGTGACAATTCTCCACTGGCTTTACAGTACAGCACAATTTAGACAGTCAGCTGATGTTCTTGGAGTGATCCGAACACGTCACACGGTCAGTACGTGTGAATCCCATCACTGCAGGACAAAAAATACAACGTAAGAATATGTACAATGTTAGATAAAGTCAAATAAACAGTATAGCAGAGTGCACACATAAAGTAAAGTAAACAAAGTGCAAGGACGACGCCCTTTTCGGTCTTTTTTCCAGATGCAGCACAAGTTAAAGGTCATACGTACATCATGAATCCGTGACATTCAATGTATCCCAGGAGTTATTTTGTGATGAAGTTTTGTAATTTACCTTTTTTTTATTGTACATTCCCTCAGTCTGCCTTATACTTCAATTCGTGATTTTTTACATTTCCCAGAATGCCTTTCGACAACACCCCAGAGAACCGGGGCGTGGACTTGTTGCTGCTGCATTCACGTCATGTCAGACAAAGAGAAAACATGACGTTGCAGAATTCTTCCTTTTAAAGGGGCATTAAAAAAATCTATGACCTTTATCGCCCTCTATAGGCGACCAGTAAGAATTGCAACAATATCAATAGTTGGTGGTAATCGGTGCTACTGTATAGCCTGTAATTGACACAAACAATAAAGTCACATTTTCACAATTGGGATGTTTAAGACAGCTAAATAGAGCAGGGATCCAACAGAAACGTCAAGTAAAGAAGTAGTATAACACGTGGCAACATCCTGGAAGAATAATACTTGCTTGCTTTTTTTTGGCTTGTGAATGAGCATCATTGGCTTCCGTAGTTGAAGTGTCTTGCGATACCGGTTGCTCACTCCTAGCACCGTCCTCTGCTGCTGCGCAGTTGGAAATGGTAGTAGTAGTCATTGGTGTTGCTCAACAACCTTATCAACCCCCTGCAGATATAGTATGGTCATTTTAGTTATCGCCCCTTTAAACGGAGGTAGTGAAGGAGGTTTAGTGGGAGGCGGAATAGCAATGCAGCCTGTGGTCACTTGCTTTTCAATTCTACCCCGGGAGCTGAAGCATGCAGCCTTCAAAGACCGGTACGACACTAGTGGCATTCCTGAGAGGCCTTGGGGAGCATGGCAAAGCAAACTTTCTCTTTTTTTTTTGGAAGGGCGAGGGGGGGGGTGCAGGCTTAATAAACCGCTGATTCAAGCAGCATGATCGCTGGCAGCATACACCTCCACTTAACGGCCCTCGTAAAATTAACAGTGGCAATAAAACACATACTGGGAAAGTATGTTTCTAATGACACCTGGAGCCCCCGCAGGTCATTTATGTAGGAAATTATATAGTAAAATATTATTGAAGCCAACGCCGCGCCAGGCTCCGAGTCCGCACACTGTTTGGGAGGAAGAGGCCCTCGGTTTGAAACGTGACCGTAAACGGGGAGATTTTTTTACGCCCGTCGTCATTCGCTGTAGCAAGAAGGAAATGCATGTTGCATGTCATCCCCCCTCTCTCTCTCTCTGCCATCTCTCCTGTCTCTCCAGACCGTTAACTGTCCAATAAATCTGAAAAAAAACAACAACAATATGCTGTATCATATCAAATATTAGTCAATTTGTTGCCTTGTGTCGCTTTATTAAAGCAATTTGTAATTTAGGAAGAGGACCTCTGCGGCAGGATATTACAAGAGTTTATCTTAAACTCTCAAGAACACACACACAATCTCTTAAAACATTTATTACTTTTGATTCTGAGGACATGTGGATATTTCTCATCTCCGGCTATAAAGAGACATGCCTCCACTAGAGAGTAAAAATACTGCAGAGCACATTTCCGCTACATTGCACAGACGTGTGGCTGCCATTTCTGTTATAGCCATCCCTGTGGCCATTTCAATATAGCTATTGACACTTGTGTATTCCATAGTGCTTTCTGAGGATAAACGGAGGTGGTAAATTGTGTCTACAAGCTACCTCGGCTGTCAGGAAAAAGCCATTACTCAGGGTAAAAGTCTCAAGATGTTGCAAGGAAAAAACCCAGGAGGAACATGGAAATTGAAAAATCATCTGTACCGCGCTGCAATGTGGAGTAAATTATCCTACACTTTGGCGAGAGGGGAAACGCCTTATCTGTTGCTCTTAGTCCTGGGTGAGTCACTGACTCCCTCGCCCGTTCTTTTTTTTTTTCAAACCCTTGGTCGCACACACAGTGGTATCTATCACAGAAATCACCCCCCCCCGCGTTCTTCCTCTGTTTACGTAGACCACCGCGATATATAGAATAGGCTTGTTCTAACACAGGAACCCGGGTGCTACACGCCAATCCTCACCTTCTCTGGCAGCTGGGAAAAGAATAAAACGAGATTTCTATTAACACTCTATTAACAAAATGGCTGATTTAGGATCAGTGGTTGAAAAAATAAGTCTGGTTAAGGTTTTAAGATGTGGGTAAGGGGTTTGAGTGACCACCGTTAAAACCTCTGGGCCCAAAAGTGATCGACATAGAGCTTTTTTTTTTTTTTCATAATCCAGGCTTTCCATGACCTTCCTTGAGAAATCCAATCAATCGCAAGACCGACGGAGCCTCGCGGTCTCAATGCTTCGTCAACAGGGATAGAGCATGACTCAAGGTCTTCACCGTGGCTGAGCAGAGGCACCTCAGTATGCGACTCAGATGAGTCACTTGTTGTCAGGGGCCTTATGGAAACTATTTATAGACGAGTTTTATTCACCTCATGTCTTCGTAGATACAAGGTGTCTGCGCTTTATATGATGCGGGCGAGTTGTATATGTGGCTGTGTTATTTGTCCTCGAAAGAATATTGACTTCTAATCCCTTTGTACTGATTCGTCGTGGCCGGTATGAATGAAACCATGTCACAGATTGTTTGAAAAAGCTGTGCGAATGTGTTTTACCTTTAAAAAAAATATCACTGGGGGACTATTTATGATTCATGAAAATAACTCTTGATAATTCTGTATCAGCAGCAAACAGCAATCTCTAGACATGCCATATGGGTACCTGCAGGGTACATGCCTACCCCTCTTGAACATGCCCCTATTGACATTGGGGCAAAATATAAAAAAATATGCTCTATCTGCTGAAATATTGGTATTAGTAAAAGGATGGTGTACTAATACCTAATAGCACCCTGTGCTTTGTCAGTCTGAAATGCAGCCTCCATTTTAGGATGCAGGTTCCTCGCTGACAGCAAGAGGGCATTAAAAGCTTGAGACACAAGCAGGAGAAACTATACCTCACCAAGGGATCTCTCTCTCTCTCTCTCTCTCTCTCTCTCTCTCTCTCTCTCTCTCTCTCTCTCTCTCTCTCTCTCTCTCTCTCTCTCTCTCTCTCTCTCTCTCTCTCTCTCTTCCCCCCCCCCCCCCCAACCACAGGAAGCTGAATTCTTTATATTTAGAGGGGAGAAACAATACCCTGATCTCTCTGGTGTTTATGCCAGTGTCCCATTTTCTGCCTAACCGCTCCTCCAGTCTCCCCCTACATACTGTACCAGAACAGCCATGGCATTGTCATTGAAACGAGTGTGTGTGTGAAAAGCCACTGACTGCCTATCGCACTCTAAACGGTAGGTTTTAAATGAACCTGGCAACCTGGCAAATGCGGGTAAAAGCTACGAGGCATCACGGATCGTTCCTGTGGAAGATAGCTCTCGTGTTTTCCAGCATCAGCATCAACATGTATTCCTGATGAAATGCACGGCTACATTTCCCTGCATGTTATCAACCCCCATCGACAATGAAGTTCTGCTCCTGTGTGTGTGTGTACATGACTACACTTGACCATGACTACACGGAATTCAATTGGATGGCTCAGGTTGGGTGGTACTCTGTAGTGAGAGGGGGTATTGTAGTATTGTGGGTATGAAAACATCCTCTGTCCTGTTTTGGTGTTCATAAACAATCCTACATGATCATATTTGTTGACTGCACAGCATTGAAACCTCAAACTCTTTATTAGTGATTGATTATAATGTTGGCAGTCAATGGACTAAAGGTTATAGGGAGGGTGTTACTCGTTTCAAATGGTGGGTATCTCAGAGCAATACTCCTCAATTCAAATGTAACTTGCCTTGAAGGACACTTAACTTAGCGGGATGTTTCCTTCATCGCACGTCCTTTACCTTATCCACAGACTTGGTCCAGGATCCCTTTTGAAAGGCCACTTACCGTTGATGTCAGTACTGACTACACAAACGAGCGCAGACTGAGAGTGACAGTCCTTGTCTAGAGAGTTACTCCAGTAAAACGGTAAGCCACTAAAAAACACTGCAGAAGTTAACGGGCCTAATATTTGGGGACACTGATGGAGGGTTAAGTCTGGGAATGATTGTTTTACTGCAAATGCCAGATCTGAGTGCACTCTTTTTTTTATTAAAAAAACATTCAAATAAAAGGTGAACACGTATAAGAATTAAACTAGAGTAGTCGTATCCAGTTCTGCAGACAAGGTGTGATATTCATTCAAATGCTATTTTTTCTGGGAACCCACTGCGATTTAATAAAGGCATTACCCATAAAAGAACAAGAAGCCTGCTGTATTTCCCTGCGCAAGACAGACACCACTAAATTTGCGATGACATATAGCTTTGGATTGACCCAACATGTCAGTCAAGGGGACATTTCATGGTGTTGGAAACCGAATCGCATTCAAAAGAGCAGCGGAAACGTTGCAGTTGATGATACAGTTTATATACTAACTGTTTGAGTGGGTCTGAAGTAGCAGAGAAATGATTAGATGAACAAAAAAGTAAAAACCTGTTTTCACAGCGGTGTCTCAATGCACTTTAGCAAAAGGGGTATCGAGTTTTAAAGACAACAGATATATATGGAGAGTCAATCTGTAACCTTTCTTTGCAGAATCTTTATCACAATAAAGATTGTGTCATCGCAAATTGCTTGTGTAAGATTCACTCCACCGGGGGAGGTAAGCGTAAGCTAGCCACGCGCAGGTAAATACAGGTCACGTCAAACCACAGCGAGACTGAACAAAAACAGGCTGAATTATGTCTTGAATGATGGAGCACTTTCAGAACGCTGAAATGAATTGGGAACTTTTGAGATAGCACTGTTAAAATGCTGCCCATTACCTAGTTTCTTTCAAAGAGCTGTTTGCCAGGCTAATGCAGTGGCCACACAGAAAGCAGAAGCACAGCATTGCGTCTTTCCTGTAAGCCTCTTCTCATTTCAATAGCAGGGGGGGGGAGAGCTCTTGCACCAAGACGGAATGAACAGTGAAAACAGGGCATTAGGTATTGCTTAGATACATTTAGTGAGCGGGTCATTTCAATCCAGCAGGGTCAGCCATCCCATTAGCCTATTGTTGACATTATGTTATACTCTGGTTGGGGATTTTGTGGACTAAGCGGAAGCGCAATGTAGTTCAAGTATAATGTGGGCCCGGGCTCTCTGGAAAGTTGCCTAAACTCGGACTTAAACTTAGACTTTGGAATAAAAAAAACTTAAACCAACCTAAAAGTAATGTAGCAGCTGAGTTGTTTATATACTCAAGTCAAGAGTAAGTGTGACTGGGATGTAAAGGGTTAGGGTTATGCAGGGTAGGTATGTTTGTGCTCAAAATCAGATACTAACCTACTACATAGTACATACTTATGAGTATGTACTGCATACTGTACACTCAAGTGATGGTTGAGTATACTATAACCAGCGGGCCGTTCAGATTGAAGCATACTCAAACATACATTACTCGACAGGCTAACTAATCGCTAATTTCAATGCTAAATTACCACAAGCAGGCTAAGAAGCTAGCAAGCATGTAGCTTTAAGTGCATTGAGCATTGAAATAGTGTTTTAATTATACTCGATGAAACACGAACCAAACATCACGCAGCAAAAATGCATTATGTGTCGTCTGGGTGTGTTTAGTAGCGTACTCAGAAATTCTTGCAAAATGTAGTATACATCCACACGCAAAGTCAACACGCTATGCAGTGGAAGCACGTACATTTAGCACGTCAAGTATGAGAACACAGGGTTGTTGTTGGGCACGGGACTCTTCTCCACCCACAGGAAGTGACGAAACTTAAAGAGCGAAATACAGCGACAAGAAAAGAGAAGGCCGGACTCGCCGAAACGTTAGATCTTTTGCGATCCGCACGACCGACCGGCTAGGTAAACACGAGCATGCTTGTATGCTTGTTTACTGACTTCCAGTTACATGATTTCTGGGCATTGAAATTCACATTTTTCAAAAACGGTTACCTCACTGCCATTTGGCGCCGGGCCGGCAACATGCAAAAATTGACTGGCGCCGCTTTAAACTGTGGGATTAGATATGTTGGGTTTAGCATATGTTAAACTGCAGGGTGTGTGTGTGTGTGTGTGTGTGTGTGTGTGTGTGTGCGTAGGTGTCTTTATGTGCTTGCCAGTGCATGTAATTATATTTGAACAATTTACATTTATATTTATGAATGCATGAGGATGCTATATGCACCTACATATATGCAAAGGCATAATGTGTGTTTGTGTACAAATGCTCATCCATGCACGAAGTATGCACACATGTGTATTTCTGTGAATTCCTGCACGCTTCTACACAGGATATCCACCGGATGAGGTACCCGGGTTCACGTTTATTTTTATCGTCTGTCGATCGGGAGTCAAGTCACCGGGATCCTCAGCTGTGCGGTGCTGACAGATACATAATGTACTCATTTGCTTGTATCACATAGCGAGTCATATATAATCTACAGTGAACGGTGTCAACCGGGGCGCTCTCAAGGCGTACTACCGGGGTGGAACAGAGTAGAGGCTATGACTTGGCACACCGCCTCTGTGACTCCTGCTGGGCCCCTGTGCTGTCTCAGTGTGGCGGTGTGTGTGTGTGTGTGTGTGTGTGTGTGTGTTTAAATGTGAGGGAAAGGAGATACAGTACAATGTGTATGAATCCGAGAGTGTGCATGTGTGTGTGAGCGTGTGAGAGAGAGTAGTGTGTATGTCAGTATGAGGGCAATAGAGTGTGTGTGTGTGTGTGTGAGCATGTGAGCGAGAGTAGTGTGTATGTCAGTATGAGAGCGATAGTGTGTGTGTGTGTGTGTGTGTGTGTGTGTGTGTGTGTGTCACTGTGCTCAAAGCATAGCAGAATGAGTCATAGGAGAGCGAGCAGAGAACTGTCACAGGAGGGGAGGCAGCCACGGACACTCGCCCTCGTTCCTCTTGCAGACACACGTGCACACACACACACACACACACACACACAGACGGCAGACTGCAGGCCTGCCCACGTGTTTTCTGTCACCTCATTCATTCATTCTCCATCGTTCTGATTTATACTGCATGGGGTTTAAAAGACCAGGGCACTGCAGGATTCAAAGACAGTGTTCTAATGTTCTGACAGCAACTTTTCAACATTCTTCTTTTTCTTCCCGCCTTCCCTTTTCTAACCACCCACCACCTGCCGGTTGCCAAATGCAAGCAAAAAAAAACTTGATGATGATTCGCTCAAAAAAAACAAAAAAAAAACGCTTTGATGTTAGCAGTAGCGAGGCTTATTCTCGCTATAATGCATGCCCCGTTTTCCCCCTAACATCTTCCTGCTTGTCACTTCTGCATATTAACCCGATCCTCTTGCACCGGCGAGCTCAAATATCATCAGCTACCTTGGTCATTTCTCTTCTACTTTTTTTTCCCTGATTGAGGTTAAAAAAGAACCACATGGGGTCTTAAAAGACCAAGGCGCCGCAGGAATCAAAGGCTGCATTCTAATGCCCTGAGCAAGATTTTTTCAACTCTCCTCATTTGTACTACCCACTGTATTTTTCCTCCTTTCTCCTGAATCACTTGTGCTCGTTGTCATAATCAATGACATTAGCCTAATCAAATAGCCCTGCGCTGTAGATGTGACGGTTTCCGACTGCCGGATAAACTAACTCTTCAGCTTCAATATGCCACTGCATGCCAACTTCAAAAGATAGTAGCTTTTTGAAGTGGCATGAAGGGTTGGGTAAGCTGTTGCTAGCACTGACAAGCAAAGGATTTGTGAGTTGCAATCCAAAGAGGGAGCAGACGTGAGAAGGAGGGTAAATGCTTGATTGCATGACTGGCACTTAGCGGGTTCTGTGACCCCGGTGAAAAATACACCCTAAAAACAACATAGGGGGGACAGCTCAATCTGGTCGACACTCACTTGTGATGTCAAAAGAAAAAAAAAAAAACTGGAGCTGTTGGCAATGAATACAAGAGCGAAGTCGCACAATCGCACAGTGCTTTGGACTCAAATGAGCTTCATATCCTCGTGGTCTGAACCAGATCTGAAGCAGAAAATGTGCTTGTATCTGTGGAAAATCACCACGCTGCCACAGTTCGTCTCCTATTCATTGTCAGCAGTGGTGGATAATAACATCGGCATGTCCCGCAGCTGGACTTTCACCTGAGGCGTTCGCATTAAAAGGTTTCATCTTCAGTGCCGGTGGATGGACTTATCTAGACTCGACTGGCCAAACACAGGAGCAACAAATGTGAATTATGTTGTAGTACTCTGTATGCCTCCTTGTGCTCACCTTACAAAAACTGCTACCATTGTTATAGCCTATAGCCTGCTATGCATCCGATGCCTGAGCAAGGTGCTAAGTGTCACACAAATGAAATACACATCCATTCTGCTTGATTCACACATGGGTAATGGTTGCTTTGGACCGGTATAAATTCCACCTTTTAGGAGATTAACTTTAGATGGGGGGGGAATGGCATAAATAATGACTTTAAGTAACAAGATGAATGGCCTAAATAAAGCAGTCATGCTTAAAAAAAAAAATGCTAAAGCAATAACAATAACTTCTGTGCCCAAGTAGCACTTTTTAGCGTTTTATATCTGCTTTCCCTGAGTACAAAGCAAAAGTACGCTGCCATATGTTTAACGGTCAGAGTTCCTCCTACCTTTTTAAAAAGAGAATTGTCATCTGAAACCGTTGAGATTTAGTGCAGCGAGATGAGATTATAGAGAATATTACTCAACTTTATCTTTGGAGATGTGTTGGTAGAACGGCTCTCTATACTTGAACATTCACTGCCATCTCCGTAGCCAGAGGACAGAAGACTTTAACTAATATTTTGCAATGTCAGACCGTTGCACAGCTCCAAATGATTTAGACAAGGCGATAAAGGCGGCTGAGACGATAGCTAGGACACTATCCCTGGGATAAGGGTACATTATTTATTATTTGGAACTGACAGTACCACTAGTTGGATAAAATTGTGACACTGAGTCCATTCCTTTACAGTGGAGCTGCTTGAGGTTGTTGTATCTCGATGACATCGAGAATCTTGGTTGGTTTCTTGCATCGTGAGGGACAAGTAGTCGGTAGTAGGCTGTAGTTCTTGAGTCCAGTGTCTCTGTCTTGTTGTCTATCGTCTTAGATTTGGACTTGTCTTAGTCTTGGCCACTATTGGGTGTTGAATCCTTTGCTGCTGATTAGTTGGACTTTGAAGGCTTTAGTACAGCTACATCTTGGTTGATCCTCAAAGTCTCTTGTTAACGGCGTTTCTAGGGTGTCTTGCTTACATAATTCTACGTATTTCTGGTTGTAACGGGATGGTGGGTTGGGACATAACATGGGGAGGGACTGTTCAAAAAAGTGTTCAAAAGATCAAAAATGCTTTGCACATAATCTTGAGCTGTCACAAATTCTTGATTCTCCAAAATGAATAAATTCCAGCCTGACGGGATGTTGCAGTAACTCCTAAGATAACAAGAGGAAAAAAATGGGATTTTGATATAAAAATCCAAGAAAATGAAAATTTGAAGATTTTTTTGTTGAATAGTACAGAAATGTAGAGATTTTTTTTTCATTTAATTGTGACTTTATTAGCATTATAAGCATTATTTTTACATACATGGTTTACTGCCTATTTTGGTCTTGGTCTCAAACCCCTTTGGACCTGGCCTTGACCGGACCCTGCACTTGGGATTGACCCGGGGCTCGACGGAGGTGCTCTTGACTGCTGCCCTGCTCTGCAGACCGTCCTAGGCTGTCTGAAGAAGCAGTGATGTGGTGTGAAATCGTTCTGACATAGGGAGAGGATTAATGGGTGTCGTTATATGAGCTTATTCTACCCTGTGCTGTTTCCCTTCACCATTCTTTAACAATTTCTTTTAAATAACACATCTTATAGCCAATGTATAACCATGTATTTTAGTGTCCATACATCATCTTATTTTTGGTGTTTCTACGACTGTCTGCCTGTAGTTGTCGTATCTAGAGCTTCTCTCCCACACAGCGTTGAAACCGCGGTTATTTTTAGCGAGGTATCCAATGTGCAGGTGTTGAAAGGGTTGGGCATAAAGGGTCAAATGTGAGGGTGTCTTGAATTCCCACGTCGATCTACGTGACCCATTTCTTTGTCTATGATGTGCTAGATACAGAGGTAGGACACATTTTACAGCAGATCCCCTTGCAGTTTGTTAGACAAAAAAAAAAAAGGGAATAGTTGATTTGTGGGCTTTTATACCGCCACTGAGATGCAGCCTTTGTGAATTGACTCTTTCCCTTTATGAGAAAGAGGATCAAAGGGACTAATGCAAGGAAACATCTGTGATATAAGGTGCTCACTCGATAACCCCCGGTGCTATTCCCCGTCTCAACCCACCTTTCTTCCCTCTTAACATCCAAGGCGGGTTTCTACATCCACCTAGTTCAATAGCACAAGGGATCGCTGCACGAGATCCTCAGGAGAATCTCCATCGACTTTATCATTAAGGATGTTAACACGGCATTTTTCCTCACCTTAATAAATGGATATCGACTTTTGCTGTTTGTAATAGCATATCAATGCATCCCCTTTCCACCCCAACCACTGTCCTCACCAATGATTTTCTAGGAACAAGCTATTACCGTGCCCTGATTTTCTATCTATTTCGAAGGCAATATAAACCGTCATTTTCGCATCTCAGGTGTAAGTGCCATAACTAGCATCTTCGCTATAATTGCAGCCTTATTAAATCCCATCAGCTGATAGGCGTCATCCGGGGAATACATTTCAAATTTCATCAAACAAACTTATAATCAGGGCATTGTGGGTGCTATGCAATCGGCTCCAGACGTGCAGCGGGAGATCAATAGACGATTTCAAAGGTTTTCTAGCACCTCGTTAATTGATCGGCTGCCCTTTCCCCTATCATTTTGATGCGTTTCCTGGTCCTCAATGACCTAAAACCTGATAATATGAGAAACAGGACACAAAGGTTACCTCACCTGGCAATTTTTTTTTTTTTGGGGACAATGTTTGACCTGACCACAGGTTTATAAATTGAAGACAACTAACCCTCAGTAAAAAAAGACATACAATCCATGCAGAGCAGACTTTATCCCCCTCCTGTTCGAACACAAAGCCTTCCTATTAATGTGCAAGTTTTTTTAAAGCAGGTGGGCGTATTTCTCGCCATTTCAAAAACCACAAAAAAAAGTTGTCAACTTGCTAATAACTCCGCTATCTACCCACATCTAGCTGGCAAACACACTTTGCTCCCACAACTTGCTAGCTACCTTGCCACCCATGACCCATGCCATCTGACTCAATGAGAGATTTGTCATGTGCCTGATTTAGATATTCTATATTCTGCGTTTCCGGACCCACAGGGAAGGACATAATTGAATAGGCTGTGTCAAAGCTCCCCCCCCCCCCACCTCCTCCCATGAAAACCTCCCAGGGACAGGCTAACGTTAATTATCTCCCATTGCAATATGGCCTAGTTTTATAATTACTGGTCCTGCCAAATATATTACAACATCCTATGCCTCTCACCAGACGGTTATTAATTTAGTGTGTGTGATCCATAGATGTATGTGCGATATGCTTTACTTGTACTTACTTTTATTTACATCGGGGTGCATGAGCTGTTGATTGAGTTATCTTGTGCAAACGCAGACTGCTGTTTCACAAATATGTAAGATAGGCTCTTCATTTGCTTTCCATACATTTAATATAGCATCTACATTACATTAGTGTGTTCCTTGCAGCGTTAACAAGGAATACGACCTCCTCCACCCAGCACAGTTCAATCAGTATTTGTGAATTTGAACACGCAACAGTAGGAGCCACAAGAGCCAAGGCTGTAAAGAGTGCCTGTTCTTTCATAACAACAGCAACTTATTGAAACATTTAGAAATACCTGCAAACACATCTGCAGAAAATCCACAGTGATCTGACAGTAAACCGTCCAGATTTTCCAATTCCTTCTCAGTGGAGTAACTGCAATCTGGCACCTGCTTGATACCGATGATACCTGTACAGGGGGTAGCCGTGATGGTCAGAAGTCCCTCGAGAGAAAATCACTTTTGCTTGAAAACTGGATCGGGCAGCCTTTTGAACTTTGAATGTATCGGGTCAGACACAAGGGATAGGATGAAATCAATAGCTAAGTAAATAAATAAATTACAGCCACAGACTCTTGAACCACCACAACCAACCCAGAGGTACTGGGTTGGTTGGGCCCCACGTTGGCAAGTCAGTTTCATGTTTTGAAGCTAGCAAAACATCACTGACAATAAAGCAAAACAAAGATCCAGTCTGTTCGGAGTATTAAGAATGGAGGTGGTAGTCTAAGTACGACTATTGAGCTGATCCAATATGTTAGCCTTCTGACCAATCCAGTCTGATGAAGGCTATGGCGACTAAACTTAATATCGAGATGTTATATCAAGATGTTAACAAGATCTTCTTCTCCTTATTTGGATATAATAAATATAATTCCCCAGTGGCAGAAATGTGCTTCCATACACATCTGCCTCAATTTTATTTATTTTCTCTTAATTTTTCAGCCCCACCTCTGTGTTTTGTGGTCTGCTGTGTTCATTTATTAGGTAGACACAGTTGCACTTAATACATAACATAATCAGTCTGTCACTGTCAGCTCAGTAGGGGAAAAGTGGAATTTACCAAAGTAAAGATGGCGGGGGGGGGGAAAAGAGATTCCCTTCAGTCCTGATGTTTTGTTTGTTGCGCTTGGCTCACCGCCAGCACACAGGCCAACCAGCTCACAAGATGTTACAATGGTCAAGTTAGTCTTTTCTTGTCTTTTTATTTTCGCTTTTCTTCAATTCAGGAAAAAAAAATCTTGGATCACTAATCATAATGTGAATTTTTTTTTTTTTATCTCTTAAGTGAATGAAGACTACACAAGGAAAGGCTTTTATTTTGTTGTAATCAAAATACACTTCCTGAATCTACGTCAAACTGCCTAAATGGCCTCAATTCAGAAACGTGCCATCCAGCTGCTGCGTGCATACTGTGCCTTTTCCGACCGGCCAGAGCCACCTGAGGATATTTCCACCGTTTCAATTACGGAGTGCTATTCTAAAATTAAAACAATTAAGAGGCATACCACTTATCCAAATTATATCACCGACTAAAGGTCAACAGCAAGCGCCGGCAAATATAATTCTCAGGAAACCAAGAGTTCAGAGCAGGAGAGCTCCATAGGCTCGCTAATTCTGAACTCCTTCCTCCTTTTTGATGCGGTCCCACAGCGCGCTCGCCTTACATGGTAAGGCCACAGCATATTCAGTTATCCCATCACCCAGATTATATTACACGGCTCCCTCAAGAAGTGATCTGGATGAACTCGAGCTTTTTAACCTCTATTAACATTAAACACTAGCTAAAGGGAAGTAATGAATCTGAGCATAATGCCTTTTTTTCAGAAAGTCACTAAATCCACACACATCATCTCCCGCCCCCCCAAGAATTCCCAACCACTCCAGTGGAGCTGCAGGTGTGAATGTGTGTGTGAAAAAGAGCATGTCTCCTCAGCAAACCTCCCATTATATAGAAAGGTTAAAAAAAAAAATCAAACCCAGATTCGTCAGATTGACTGTCCGTCATTGGGCAGACTACCTTGTTGCAGCAACAGTCTGATCTGGATTCTTGTCACCTCTCGTTTGCAATGAAAGACTCATCTGATCATTTGTCAACCGTAAGTGCCTCTCTGGGTGTCACCGCTGCGGCACCGTATGGTATCGGTAATTAGTCACAAAGCCCTAGTTCCACCGCTAACACGTCTCCCATATCTGGCTTTCATTTGGAAGGAAACAAGTCTAATGTTGCTGAAGACTAAAAAGTAAATGAGATATTTGTCCTTTGGTAGAGCAACTTAAGTTTTGCTGTTTTTAAACATTCCCCTGACACACACACACACACACACACACACACACACACACACACACACACACACGGCCTCCCATATAGATGAATGTGTGCAGGTTGGCTGAGCACATGGCGCCTGGAGCAGATAGGAGTCCACAGCTCAAGAACACCAAAGTGTATCGCGCAGTCCCGCCCTCCTCCGACTCCAGGTTTATGCAGCCTCCCAGCATGCATTGGGGCGGAAGGGCAGGAAAACATGCTGGACAGATTGGCAGTCCATCACGGCGGCGAACACATAGACAGACGATCCCACTCACATCTATGGGCAATTTACAGTCTACACCTGACTTGCATGTATTCGGAGTGTGGAAAAACATACAAACTCCAGGATATGTGAACCCAGGACCTTCCTGCTGTGAGGCGACGGCGCTAACCACTGAGCCCTTTAGCGCTTCACTTCAGTATATTTGGTATTGATTGACAACTTACCTGATACTCCCTGAATTCTCCTGATGCGGTAAACCCCATCCGTCTAATATTGTAAGCCTGACAAAAACACACCAAGAGTTCCTTCTAAATGCTATTTGACAGGTCTCTCTCTATCTATCTCTCTATCTAAAGGAGTAATAATTCATCATAATATGGTCAAAAGCGTTGTCACAGTGAGCTGAAATCATTTTAATGTAGATGTCATATCAAATATGATGAGAGTGTTGGCCTCTGAGTGTGGGCTGATATTGGCCCCCATGGTAAATCACGTCCCACTGTCACGATTGCTTTTCGCTCTTGCATCCATATAGCTTCACTATATTGTGCATTGTATGTCTGTGCCTGCTTAGGTGAACATCCCCAACGTTCCTATATCCTCATCAGTGTTTGCTCCCAAGCCAATATCAGCAAAAAGAAATAGTCCCAATTGAGTTTTTTTTTTTATATTTTTGAAAAAATAGTCAGAATTTTGAGTAAAAGCAAAAGTAAATCATTCATCTGAAGTGACAGGTAGAACATTCACAGAGCTTTTACAAAATGTTTGCAGTGCCATTCAACCTGCCCCGGCTCAGTATCCCCAGCCAGCTATTTCACCGGGCTTGGTACATTATCATTACGTCTCTGTCCTGTATCCCTCAAGGCTATACAAAGCCTTTCTTTTTTTTTACTACTCTCAGCTCATTCATTTTTCATTGGGGCCCGGCTGTTAATTAAAACGCTGAATGGCACACTTTAGGTAGCAAACACAAAATTTTGTTGTTTGACCTTTTCTCGTTGCCAATATGTGGCGCTGCCTGAGTATGACGCGTTGATGAATGGATAATGCACTATCGCGGCTGACAGGCCCTCTTTGGGAAAATTAATGAGAACATAGAGAACAAGAAAGGGGGAATGTTGGAATTTTTTTTTTTCTCTATTTTTTTGAGACTTGAATTACTCTCTGTGGATTATGATTGTAAAAAAAAAAGTTACTGCTTAATGGATATGATGTGATTTTTTTTTTAATAATTTGTTTTGAGAAACTGAAATGATGCTGTCCTTCAGTAGCGCTCCTGTTTCTATTGCATTCTATTTCTTGAATGCTGGAATGAAATTGAATATTGTGACACATATTCTTTGCACCTTGATGCACCTCTCCTCCAATGAATGGAAGGTAAAATGCAGCAAGCTGGATCTCAGAAAGCATGCAGCTAAAAAGCTACATTTACAACGTATGTATAGGGAATTGATTCACTGACTAACATATTGATTTATTGATTGATTCCTTCCTTCTTTCCTTCCTTCAGACAGAATACACTACCACAACGACACAATAAAGGCATAAAATCCATCATCGAGTGCTACTTAGTCAGGCCTTCTTGACTATCTCATGAGTCCTGACTGAAAGGTGAAAATGATTCTCCAGTAGATTAACACTTCTCCCAGAAATTTAATAAATGGCCCTTAGCCACGGTGATGACCAAAACGTGTCGCAGATGAAGCTTTTCTTTTGAAAGCCCAAATGGAAATGTGTGATAAGTACCAGCTCGCGCCACTGATTTGCAATATTGGATGAAGCCTATAGTGTCAGGCTAATTGGACGGCTCTTCACTGGAAGCTCCACAGAGACTATTTGATGTTTCGTCAATAACTACCGTCTTCATCAGGCTAAATGGAGCCAGAAATATTTTTGAGCTGAACTGAAGCGCTGTCAGCACAGTTTTGAAAAGTGCACAGTGGTATTATTGTGTTTTTAATTGTTTCTCTCCTGAGTCGAGATATTTTCAGCTCCGTGGTGCGTTCACGAACGATCATTCAACACATAAAGTGTGCTTTGCGTGTTTGTTTGCTCTTATCAAATCTCCTCAAAAGGTGTTTGGTGAAGCGCCGTGTTCGCGTGACTCATGAAATGTGTCACAATCGATCACAATTATGTGGTTGCAACAAACCCATCATTGACCGAGGTTAGATACCCAGGAGGCATTGCTGCGTTGCTAGCGGCGTCTAGCGAGAGAAGAGAAGATAATGATGTCCTATCACTTAACAGAGGCGTCTTGAGGTTCATCTTCACTTGGCGTCACACTACTGAAAAGGATTTCAAATGAAAACAAGAAAGCAGCATGAAAAATTTAAACATTTCAATGTAGAAATTTTGTCTCTATCCTCCAGAGGAAATGTTTGGAAAAATGTTGAACTCTTTTCAGCTGTGGGAAGTTACAAGGAATGGCCTGGGGACTAGTTGGTTGCGACACAAGAGTTTTGTAGTATCGTAATAGAGTCATTTTGTTCTACTGTGTCACATTCAAGAACGAAATAAAGTACTGTTCTGTAAAGGCTGCCACTGTACATCGTTCAAAACCTGCATCAGTGCTGGAGTAGTCAGTGAAATAACACGTTCTCTTCTGAATCTTGCACCTTTCTGATGCTCACTTCAACCCAACTCAGTGTCAAAGTTCATCGAACATCGTGAACGCCTGAAAACTGGCTGGTTGGAGCTGTTGCTAGCACCTGCTTAACAACCTTTCTCATACGTGATGAAAAACCAACACTCTTTAACTTTCCCGATACCCTTGATTGATTTCAGCACAGTTTTATTACTCGGTCATTGGAAACATTTAATTGCCTGTATTAGTTTGTTCTGTCCACTGAGTGTTGAACCGCTAATGCTTGTTAGCGCCTCTCTGTCCACGTCTCTGTCATCCAGTCTTGTCATCTCCTCCAGATAAGACAGGATGTGCTAATTGTTTGAACAAGTCTGAACCGTCAGTTTTTAAATTGCTCGCTGTCATTGTAATGTAATGTAATGGACAACTTCACAACTTTAACACATAGAAGATCTTGTGTTTTATATATCGTGGTTTGTTTCCCCTCTCTCTCTCTCTCTCTCATTCCATTACATTCTGCATTTACCATTCTCGATGATGAACCCCGAAGACGCCTGGTGCAGAAAATCAACGGGTCTGATTTGTTGCCTTTTCATGGCCCGCGTTATTATCAGAACAGCACAACTTTTACAGCTCCCCTTGCAGGTGAATTTATTGGACAGCAACAAAAGGATTCAATTGAAATCCCCATTACAAGAGAGACAAGCATTGCTGTGTGTGCAATATCAATCACGGCGTTGTCTGCCCTTGCTTGTGCTGCTTTTTAAAGATCATCAATGTTCCCAGCGAAGAATAAAGTTGTTTTTGACTTTACTCCTCAGAGGCCGTCTTAGGAATTTGAGCGATTACTGGGTTTGTGTAAGAAAGACAGAAACTGTTGAGAGAACCCGAGCGTATAGGGAGGGGGGAGGAGGGAGGGGAGTTGTGAGGTATTGATTTACCATTATAGCTCAAGTTGACCCTGATGCAGCCCTAAAGAAAAGAAAAGTCTTCCATTCATTCTCTCAAAGATGAGCCATTGTGATTGCGGTGTATTGTCTTCTTCAGAGAACTCCCATGTTTGACTAAGCTCTTCAGAAGACGAACAGAGTGTTGCATTCACGGGCCGTGGTGAAATCTGACCTTGAGTAAGTTGTTGTTGTTGTATTTTTTTTGTATTATTATGTAATATTACTATTAATATGTAATATTATATTATTATTATGTTTCTATGTCATTTGGAAGTGTTCAGATAAAGCAGTCTTGCAGATGTGCATATGTGTGTATGTGTGTCTGTCTGAGGAGGCAGTGATAGTGAAAATCACCCCAATATGATCCGCTGTTTTAACTTCATTTCAAGCCATTTTCCTCTTTCGCCCATTAGTCCATCGTTTAACGCAGAGCGGGAGGAGGATCGGCTTCATCGTACAGTAGCTTTTACGTGACGTGCGCTCGGCTTCTATTGCCTTCATAACGCGTCGAAGAGGAAGCACGACGCGTGTCACAAAATGTCCTCTGGGATAATGACGCCAGTTGTGTCTTAATTGAACATGAATCTTGTTCCTGCACGCCATAACGTCACCTCACGCTGAATGAAAGAGTTGCACGCTCAAATAAGCGCTTGAATCATTTTTTGTTTTAAAGGATTCCAGGACCCGGAGCCCACCGTGACAACCCGCTAACTACGGGATGCAGACACACGAGCTCTGGTGTATAATCTCTTTTGAGAGACGACGACGCTGTTGGCAAAATGTATCATAATTAACAAAGATGGTTATTGTATTAAGCTGCGTATGCAACGGTGTATGGGTTTATGAATGTGTGTGTGCAGTGTGTGTGTGCAGTGTGTGTGTGTGTGTGTGTGTGTGTGTGTGAACTCTGGTGCATCTCCTGCCTGTGGCTCTCACGCATTGTGAATCATGACAGGGGAGGTTTTGACAATAAAAAAAATAGTAAACACTCCTGTAGGGGAGGTGGTGTAATGTGTGTGTGCAGTGTGTCTCTTTATGTGTGTGTGTGTGTGTGTACACGGGGGTCTGCCTGCCTCTGCAGCTTCCTCCCTTCCTCCTCCTCTTGTTGCTGTTCTTTCCCCTGGGAGGCCGTTTGGGTTTTCATGTCGCTTTGTTTTTTATGTAGGACACCGCTGCCTGCTTGATGTTTGAGTTAAGGGGGGGGGGGGGGGGGGGAATGCTTTAAGATGCCGCCGCGCCGTCTGTTTTTTGGAGGCGCCGAGATATGATTCAAAGTCCTGACAATCATACGCCGAGGAGAAGAACAACAACTATTTTGGGTACAACGGTAGCTCACCAAACAGAGGATGTTCCGTGTGAAGATGCTACAGAGCCGCTGCTTATTGCACATGAGAGGAAAGAATGACGGAGGAGGAACGAGAGGAGGAGGTGGAAAAGGTAAGCGGAGGCCAACGAAGATGAGGAGGGAGGACGTTTTAGATGGAGAAGGAGAGGGAGGAAGAGGGGGCGTGAGGGATATGAGGAAGAAAATGAATAGAATAGAGAGCTGAGGAGGCAAAGGAAGATTTAATCCATTTAATCTATGGCATTTTCATATAAATAAATGTCTGCTTTGGTACTCTCAATTGCCGGTTAGTCAGCTCATGAAAGCTTTTCCATTTGCTGTTCTGAACACCCGCCGTCAGGTAGGCCTTTGCTGCATCACAGGAAGTGATGTGTTTTACTTTTGCGGCAGTGGCAGCGGTTTGTTTGGAAGAAGAACTGGGTAGTTAGCATGAGCAGCGATAGCCGTCGTGGCTGAACAGACAAAGAAGAGAGCGCCACCTGCAGAAACTCACACTCCATTGACAGAAAATGGAGGAGGATGGGAGGAAGAGGAACCAGGGAAGGGAAAGGGGAGGAAGAGCAAAAGAAAAAAATGGTAAGGAAAAGAAGGGAAAACAAAAGAGTAGAGAGAGGACAGTGATGGAAAATGAGGAGGGAGAGGAGAAGGAAGAACGATCATGTATCATGTAAACTTACTATCATGCAACTCACAGCCTCAACCCAGCGTGGCAGGAAGTAGCTCCTCCACTGCAATTTCATTTCCTGTTTTGTTTCAAGGGGCTGTGCGAGAAAGTTCTGCCTCTTATGAAACAACGTGATTAATCTCTACAGTTAAATAATAGGAGGCTCTTTTTTTTATGGTGACTAAGCATTTCTTATTTTTTGGGGGGGGTGTGTGTGTGTGTGTGAAGCATTGGTCATGGTCAGCTGGTAGATTTTAAACTACTTAGGGAATTAGCCGCCACTACAATTGGCAAGAAAACTGGATTAACATTTTAAGATGTTAAGCCTGACTTACCCCTGCTGTTTTTCATCTCCGACGAAAAAACAGCACCATCACCTCGTAAAAGAAAAAATCCAAATGGCATTAATCATGTGCCATTTTTGTCAGGAACCAAAATAGCTGTATTAGTGCATAACATTATAGAAATGTGCACCCCCCCCCCCCTGTTATGATAACAAAATAAGCAAACTCTAAGCAGTTACATAAAAATATAATAAAGAGCCTCATCATGGACAGTATATAGTGTCTTGGAGGGTCGAGAGGTCGTATGAACACCAGTCCTAGTATTATAACAAATGAGGAACATTTATTTCCTTCCTCTGTCTCAGTCTCTGCCGAGTTTGTCCTTTGTTGTCTGCAGTTTTGAGGCTCCCAGGAAACACAAAGACTTTTTTTCCTCATGCATCATCTATGTTCATTAGCGCCGCCATTAAACTCCATGTCATTTTGTCCGCTGGGTCGCAAAAGGCTGGAACCGCTTCCAATTTGTACATCATCTAAAAGATCCGCCTTCAGTGTAACATGACCTCTGTGATGCCACGCTGCGCGTCGCGACAGAGACCGCGGCGCACTAAAAATACAGACGGGTATCCCGAATGACCTCTTCGACCACGTTCGTAGGCAAATAAAATGCGGAGCACGGTGAAGCACGCATGGCAGGGCAGCACACACATCATAACAGAGGGTGTTGCAGAACCGGCTAGGCTGATCTCTCCATTTGTTGTGGTGCGCTGCAACAAATAGCAAAGTCCTTTAAGCTGTTGAAATGGATGCAACTTTATATGCATTAAAATATTATTCATTTGTCAACGTTAGGGCAGCTCCAGTGTGCTGTTTTATATGGAAAGTCACATCGTTTAATATTATACTTCTGGTGTGAAAATAGGTTAGAATTCAAAAAAAGCGTGGCTATTTCACAAGCATGGATACTGACAAAATAGGATTTTAAGCAACAGTGGGGGTGGGGGGGGGGGGGGGGGGGGGGGAAGTGTGTGCATCGGGGATCATCCCGCCACCACAGCACAGACGCTTGGTGATGTAACAGCAGGGTAAGTTGACAGGGAGTCAGAACCCGGGATTGAACACAACAGGCCTGGTGCTGCAGCAAAATCCTGATGTGTATAATTGCAGCTAATGGAAACCGCCTCACCCCAACGTTGAGGTGGATAGTCAGGCTTTATGCAAAACCTGTTTGAAAGGATTCCTAACTGTTTCTATGGGAGCCATAAACCATGATGTGTCATCAAGCAGCTGAATGCACGGGAGGGGGAATGCATTCAGTGCTCTCAGGTGAAAACCTTGAATGTTCAACAACATCTTTTAATCCGCGTTACTTGTTACATATTTTGAAAATGTGCAGTTGGAATAGGTTCACTGGGCCCCGGGGGCCAGGGCACTTGCTCATCAAATTAGATATGAGGTTTTCATATGACAGCATCGGTAAATGGCAGCATTTCAACATGGCTGCAACTGAATGGTGGTTGTGATGACAGCGCTGAGTCATGGTTTTAAAATGGCATAGTAGACATAGATGATAAACACAGTTATTCTCTTACCCGCGATACTTCATCGCGTTGAGATAAACCGAATATCAACGCTGTTGTGTTGCGAGGCATATATGTGCATGTGTGTATCATGTGTAAGTGCATTTGTGCCTGTGCAACAGTTCAACCCTGTGTGTGTGTGTGTGTGTGTGTGTGTGTTTCCCCACCACTCCGAAGAATGAAACTTGATTATAAATTATTCCCTTTAGAAATAAGGAACAGGAATATGAGACAGCTTGGGGACAATTGAGCTTGTGGGGAGCATGTGTATCTGTGTCATGTTATTTGAGGACAGGAAGAAAGCAAAAACATACTGCCACAATCTCGCAAGTTCTCCGAGATGTTTCAATAATGTAAAAACCTAAAAAAGAAAAGAGAAAAATACGACACTGGTAAATAATGGCAAATCTGGTCGCCATCGGTCAGATCGGTCAGTCACCGCGGTGACTTTCAAAGAGAATATTCTCCAAGTTGTCGAAGCATTTTTTGGCGACACAAAACTGATTGTTCAAGCTATTTTGTTGGAACCGCAGCAAAATTTTCTACTAACCTCTTAAAGCCTGCCTAAGATGCCTCGATGGCTTTCAATAGCAATTTCTCCAGAATAACTTGGGGGCTCGTTTCTTTCTGTGACCCACTTTTGAGAACCAAATCAGTTATTTGAAAAACAATATGTTCTGATCATACATGTCTTAACTGAAGGAGAGGCAATGAGACACTATATATACTATATATATATATATATATATATATATATATATACACACACACATACAATAAGAGCATTATATCCCTTAGTAATGACTTTTGTCCCCTCCCCTGCTCCTCAGAGGTACCGGGGTTATAACAATAACCTACCGTTTGTAGGTCAGGATTGTACTGTCGTAAGGGAAGACTGTGTTAATGCAGCAGGGGATAAGCTGATTGAGTTGTTAATTGATTAATTGATTTGTTTTTAATTGAGTAATTATCTCAGAAGAGCATTCTTGCACAGCTAGAGTGAAAGTAAGGCGGGGGGTGGTATCACAACAGGGACTGAACTATATCGAGGCTCCCGGAAAATCAAGGTTTTCATAGCATAACGAGCATGGATAGCATCGCCGTCTCCCGGGCCTCGTATTTGTGGATTGATTTGGACGTTAATTTGTTCTGTATCAATCGGGGGTAATGGTCACTGATGGAGAATAATATATCTCAACAAAGTGGAGACCACAGTTTTGGGACGACAAAAAAAAAAAAGTGAACTGAGAAACTCCTTGAACCGCCTGTGCATGTAGACACTTAGCTGCTGGTTCTCTTTCTCCATTCCCCCCACCATCCACAGAATGACTTGACTCACGTTGCCATAGAAACAGGAATTACCAAAGCTCAATAATATCTGGATGGAGGGCAGAGAGAGAGAGAAAGATGAGGTTTTACCTTTTAGTGCAGTGAGACAAAGAGTTTGAATTTTTTTCTTTTTATACCTTACTGTATAAGTTTGGTCTTTTCACTGAAGGGGAAAAATAACATCTACAATCTAGGCAACAAATCAAAGATCCTTTCTGTTTGCATGCTCGCCCATGTATCCGCGTGGGACTCCAAAATCGCCCATAGGTGTGAATGTCAGCATGAGTGTGTCCGCCCTGCAGTGGCCTTTCCAGGGTGTTTTCCCTGATATCCACCCAGTGCATGCTGGGATAGGCCCTACGCACATTTACATCATTTGCTCACGATCAGTCTTTTGGTACAGCGAAGTGTCATATTAGTAATGGTTCCTTGCATCGTAAGTTTATGTCTTTCCTTTTTTTCCCACACGCAAATTATACTCCAGTCAAGCTTTCATCTGTACATATTGCTGCGTGAGACTTCCAGCCATTTTCTCTTTCACAGTCACAACACTGCCATATTTTGTTCTCTTTCCAAGTCTTTTTACTTTTTTCCTTCCATTCAGCACATACAGTACTGCACATGTACGAGTCGACTGCCTATGGCGCATTTCCATCTTTCCTTTCCCCACTATCACAGACATTATCACATGCCTAGCCACCACGTTAGCAGAAAGACATCATTCCCCACACCACCCCACCCCCCCGCTATGAATTAATCTGTCAGGAGCAGGATCTCAGCGTTCCTCTCCCTCTGGTTCTTATCACCGCTCCGAGGCAACTTCTTAAGAGGGAACAGGAGATAAGATGAGGCGGAGGAATGAGATATCACAAACTAAACTGAGATTTAATTTGTGATGGAATTTCTAAGCACGCCGCGTGACGGTACGCAGGTAACACTTTGGGAGGTATGAGCTCTTCCATCTGGGCAAACAATTGCTCTCTGCCTGTGCAAACAATTCCTAATTACTTCTGTCTGATTAACTTCCGATTTTGATCCAAGTCCCAGAAACAAATACGCCTCAGGTGTGGGCAGGGCCGCCACCACATTTGTGGATGCCCTTAGAAACAATTGGGTTGAAGCAAATCCCAACCCGCTCTCCAGTTTAAGGTCCATTTTCACAGCATCATTGGTTATGTTTACATGCATCAGAATGACGTTCTTAACCTGGTTACTTAAATAACTCAGTTTTGGGTCAACTAATGTAAATGACTAGGTTAAGTAACCTGGCAGTGGCTCAGCTCGTACTGATTGTGAGTAACCTGGTGAAGATGCTTGACTTACTCTTGCAGCTAGTGTTTGCTAGTCCCTCTCAGTCGGTAAAGATTGTCACTCATCTTGCTGAGCCAATGGAGGTAACCAGTGTGCATAAAGCAGCTTGTACTTGTACTTTTGTTTCCTACTGATTTCGCCCATTGTTGCACTGTGGCCACTAGCCTCACCTTGATAGCTACAACTCTGCTTGCCACACCCATATAGGCATACTGCAGCTTTAAGCAGGTTACTGTGGCATGTAAACATCTTTCATTTTTGGCTTGTGCTAGGGTAGGGTAAGGTGGGGTTGCTGTCAGCTGCACATTTTCAGAAACTCTGGCAGACGGTTTCTTTCTGTGGGTGGGAATATTGCGCAACAGGAATACTCAGTTGCAGGTTATCAAAGGTTCATGTGAACAGCTCAACCCAAGTAAAACCTGAACTGGAGTATATGGCCGGCAACGGGAACTTAGCCACTGTATCACAGGTCCGCTCTACTTGACTGACCATGTGGGGTCCTGTAGTGTCATCATCAAATACTTGAGCAAGATTGTGCAGAAATAGACATCTGATAAGCGTTAGTCTCAATGTGGATAGTTTCTGATTAATCCTGAGTGATACATTTTCCAAAAGCAGATGCACAATCAGCCAAAATAAACATTTTCTTAACATTTTTATTTTCTCCCAGCCCAACTTGGGGACTGCCAAGTAATTGCATGCTGTTTATAACTTAGACCAGCCCTGGGCATGGCACTGAGTCTACACTTGCAGAAGACATAAAAAGAGGATTCATCATTAAAGAACATCCCTGAACAACCTTTTCCTTCATGTGAAGATTTGCTTTGAATATTCAACATTTCTTTCATCTGGAACTCTTTATACCGAGATGTTGTTCTGAGATTGAAAATGCCAAAATCCTTTGTGTTCGCTGATCTTAAAAAGAAAAGTGCTGCTCTGATCAAGGGCTGATTAAAAAAAAAACAGCAGGGAAACAAACTCCAGTCAAGATTCCACCATAATGCATGACAACGGATGTGCAGTGCACCCTATACCTTCTGCAAATGTGAATTGACCAATCTCATATTGGCTCCTTTGGTGTTGTGTATCCGAGTCTTGTCATTTTTAGACAGTAATGGACACTGTACTTGTGATCATGTTCCTCAGACTGCTTTCTCAAACCTCAGCAGATTTAGCTGAATATTTCTACAGGGTTTCTTAAGGGAGCAAACAAGTCTGAAACCCAACTACGGACGAGATCGCGTTTTGCTTGTATCGAGTTCTTGCTAGCATGCGTAGCAAGTTCCAGAGAGCGGAGAGCTTATGAGTTATAATTTATCAGAGATGCACAGCCATCGTGAGCATTTAAGACTCCTTTTCACCATTAAAAAGTATTGAAGACAAAGGCATGCTTAACCAGGATTGCTGGTACCACTGAGGGGAAAAGAGGCCCTGTACAGCCCAGAGTGAAAATTAATTCTAACTGCTTGAGTTGCTTTATCCCCCCTCCCCCATGTATTCAAAATGTATTCAGCTACTGTTTTTGCCCAGGTAGGATCCTGAACATGGCCTTTCACTCTCTTTGTCGGGGGACATTCTTGTGAACGTGTGGGGAATTCTCTCCGGTAACACCCCCCGCCCAAAAAATAAAAAAATGTAATCTTTCTGTTACTTTGCCTTTTCTGTTTCTCCCTTTCTCTGTCTCCATGTGTCTCTCTGTGCCCAATGCATGTATGATTCTCTTCCCCCCCCCCTGTCTCTCTCCCTCTCTCTCTCTTCCTTTCGGAGTCTCAGAAGTGCTGTCCTGAATGGCTTTCCTTAAATGGAGGTCCCCATGGTCGCTGCGAATCCAATGGCACCTAAGAAAAGACCGGCGTGGCTCTAATCCAGCTACCTAGTCCCAAAGTGAACTCTCTTCCTCCAGCGAAGGGACAAGATGCTCATGTCCTGAATCTTAATTTGGCCAGTTCTCAATCTCGCTCCCCCCACTACGAGTGCGATGCACGATAAACGAATAGCTGCCCTTTGTATCTTCAAGTGGATCCAATTCGTAGTGGGGGATTAGATACACTTGTTCAACGCAAACGGTCTTTGATCGAGCCGGCTGATACACCCTTTCAGAATCAAGCTGAAGCACCAGCAAGAAAGAAATGTGCTGCATGTGCTACTTTATAGATTGCCAAGCAAATTTTTCAGAGGTAGGCCGCTGCAAAGAAGATAGTAACGTAGGCATGAACGTACAATTGCTGCCATCCAAAGCGCACAAGATTTGATTAAATTCCCCTGGTTCATATCCCAAAGCGCCTCTACGAAACAGCTAAAAAACATATATATGTCTAACCAGTTCCGCGATGTGCAGAGCTACGCCACGATGTGACACTACCTCAATGTGATTTGCACTTTGAAATGCATTTCTGCATACTAGCCCCGCAAATGCTTCAGAGGCGAGGGCGATGACGAGGGCGATGAGGAGGCGTTCACGTGAGCGACAGACGCAGCAGCATCCGGAAACACCGCCGAACGAGCACCTGAAGTGTTCCTGCGGAGAAATCCCATTTCAGGGTTCGATGGCTCTTCCAAAGCCGCTCATCTGGGCGGCCGTGAAATGTACGCCCTCGTGAGGCTCGTCTATTCAATCAATTTCCCTATTTTCAATTACTGACATTACTGCTCTCTATGACAGGTTTTTTTTGCACAAAATGTATCAAATGTATTTCATCCGCTGATTCATACTCAAGCGCGTAGTTTCTCATCGGTGTTCTTTACAGATTATCTTACATTGACATGTTTCCAATGTTCTCTCAGCTTGAAATCGACATGTGAGTACTGTGTGATCCATATGCTTGAATATGAAGCCGATCAAATGTTAAAGATTTTCCATAACAGACATTAAAGTTTACCTTACACACTGTACTTTGTTTGCAGAGTGCTAAAGCTGAACAAAAGGAAAACCAAGTCCTTCAACTGAAAGTCGTGAGCGACTTTTCAATTTGAGAAAAAGTGACTGGTAGAGTTAAACAAAAAAAAAAAGAAATAAAAATATCTAGTATGCTGGAGAAGCAACAACAATTTGTCTAGTTTGTGTTGGGAAAGCAAAAGAAGACAAAAACAAGCGAGGATGACCTTGTATGCTGAAAACTCCAGAACAGGTTGTATTTTGTTTGGTTTTCACAAAAATATGTGTTATTTAGAAGAAGATCAAATTGATGAGTTGTTGTTTTTTTGTTTTGTTTTTCCGCTCGCATCACTTATTACCAAGGATGCAGCACTGTATAATGCAGCACCACTGGCTATGAGAGAAAACCTAGTTCTGATGTGTGCCATGGAGAAAGTGCTTGACTGAGCTTGAGGAAAAGAGCACGGTGGAGTGAAATTGAGCAAAATATTTATTATATTGGCAAAGCTACAGCAAGGGGGTTTATTTTAACGTAAAAAAAAAAAATCTAATCAAAAAGAACAAATAACACCAACAAATAAACTGCAGTTGTCCGTATCTGTACAGAGCAAAAACATGTTTGTAAAGGATTTTTTTAGAGAGAGCTTTTATTTTTTCATTCATTTTTGGCGCACATATTTCATCAATACTGGTTTTGAATGGTTCCATGCATTCGACATATGAATAAAATGTAAAATATATATACAGGAATTTATTTTGAACATAGAATTTCATAGGAGTTTGACACTGCGGTTTATTTCAGACTGATTTTTAAGAGTGGAACTACCTGGAAGTGGCCGTTATGAAATCTTTATAATAAGGCCAGAACACTTTCCAGGAAACTACAATTAGGGCAGGACCTCTTGCACTCCCTGCCTGTACTGGGTAGCCAATAATTGGCTTGCTACACACACACACAATCCCAACTAACCAGCTACAGATAAGCGACCGATTCCCCCTCCCACGTGAACGCACTTTCAGAAAAACTTTATTCCCCTGTCATTTTTTATTTATTTATTTTTTTAAAACCCTATGTATAGTTGCGCTGACCCCAGAGGCCAGTATTGTTTCGTCCGCCCATCACCCGGACCCTCCCTCTGCCGATAACGACACAGTTTAGTGTGTTTCCCCCCACCCGATTCGATTTACACGCTCTTAGAAGTCGTTGCCGGGGCCGGAGGAAGACATATGCGCTGTCAATACCAAATCTAATCAAGTCTCGGGCTCAGTCGTCCCCCCCGTTTCTGCTCGTTGGTATTCAAGATGGCTTTAATGGCGCCGCTGGTGGTGTTTGTGTGTCACTGAGGAGAGTCTTAATCTATGTGATACGCACGGTTTCTCTCTCGCCCGCTCCCACCTCTTCCCTCTGTGAAATATTGCTCTCGCATTTGTCACACAGTGGATGGTGGATAACTTTAGCACATATCTTCAGCCAACTCTCTCTCTCTCCCTTTCTCTCTCTCTCTCTCTCGTCTTTGAAATAGCGGTAATGTTGATGTCGCTCTTTCTCACCCTCTCGCCTATTCTCTAGATAGCTTTCTCTTGCATCCCTTCAGGATTTTCGAGTAACATGTAATTATCAACAGATTTACAACCCAGGTCCACTCCCACCTCTCTTGCTCGCTCTCTCTCTCTCTCCCCTCCCTCTCCATCTCTAAATAATTACTTAAATGAATCTATTACCGGCCTGGGCTCAGCAAAACATTAACTGAACTGCCAGTCTCTATGGGGGAAGTGATGCATTCCACTGCAGGTATAATGCTCGAGGGATAGGCAGAGGCTCTTTGTTCTCCAGCAAAAGAAGACTCGATCCACACTGAGATGGCGGGGAGATGGAGAGGCTACTTCATTATCCACTTCAAGATTTCTATTTTCTCATGGTAAAAAAAATAAAATAATTGCGCGTCTTCGCGGTGCCTTCGCGAGGGCACCGGCTCCAAATTGTTTCACAAAGAAGAACTTTGATAATCGCTGCAAAAGTGATTGATCGGGCCGGCTCGGCTATTGTAGCGGCATCAAAGTTTGCTGTTATTAATTCCCCAAAACCTTTGATCAAATGGACTCGGAGGGGGCTTTCTTTTGCTCTCGTCCTCGAGTCGCTTCTTGACCTCGTTTTTCCGAATAATAGATGCACACAAGGATTTTTATTTTCTTGTCGGAGGAACCAACAGGGCGAGGAGCTACAGTGCAGGAAGCATGTGAAAAAGCTGAATCTAGATCAGATAACCGACAAGACGCGTCCCTTGCTTGTCACTTTTAGGGAAGTCTAAGGGCGCGATCACACCTTAAGTTCATTTTCTTTGAACCATAGTGGGAAAGTTTACGATATACAGTATATGTGGTTCGTTTAGGTTCACACTGCCCCATTGCAAGCAGACCAGGGCTTGTAAACAAAAGTCACATGGCCTCACAAGTAGCTTGTTTATTGGTAACTTGTCATCCCACCAGGTTAGAGATTTTGGTGGCAAATTCCAGTCCCTGCAACTTTAGCTAAGCACAATGGACTTCACACGGAGAAATAACCAAAGAGTCGTTTCCTGCAGAATTACATTCTCGCCGGGTGGCTTCTTGTTCCCGCCTGCCTAAACAAGCCAAACTAAAAAAAGGACTAAACACTCCAGAGTTTGACAAAGCCACTCCAGACATTGGCGTGAGCGCGCCCTCATACTCTCACTGCTCATATTCTACTTTAAAAAATGGAGCAAAAGCATGCTACTGTGTTGTATAGATTGGGTATGTATGTAGCCCCGCTTTCATCCTCTCAAAAATAATATAAACCCCGGAGTGCTATTCTAGTCATGTTGCACACACACACACACACACACACACACACACACACACACACACACACAGGTACACACACACACACACTCGCTCAGATGTAAGCACAAAGGCGCAAAGACACAAAGACACGCACACACTCTGGCTCGGCAGTTGTCATCCCATTTTTCAGAGACACTTCAGACAATCAATGGCGCCTCGAGAGTAATCCATATTCTCCATATCCGTGTTTGCGAGACATAAAACATCAATTATTGTGTCACATTTTATTCAGAAGTCGAGAATGACAAGCGGGGCATACAAATGAGCCGGCCTGGACACACACACACACACACACACACACACACACACCCTGCTGCAAACACACATGGGCGCTCCCTCTCCTCGCCATCCGTCTGTCTGTCTCTTAACACAAAACACACATACGCAAAACACCCCATCCTACACACAGAAAATGTACATTCACCCCCAAAAGCAATCCCCTTTTTGAAAGGGAAAGCGGGAGGGGGGTGGGGGGGGGGGGCGTGGGGAACAGCTCGCTAGCTAACGTACATAATGAAAAGTGCAAGCTCTGTCATTTTCCGGAGATAAAAGTGTTCTGATGAGAGCCGGAGACAATAGCAGCGCATTAATCTCCTTGACAGGACGCGCCGAGCTTTGGCTTTAAAACACTCACTTCCCCCCATTCAGAGGCCCTCTATCTATCTAAAGCTATAGTCCCCTATAACCACGTTAGCTCGCACACACACACACACACACACACACACACACAGAAACAAACACACGGACGCACTCAAGTGCATGCACTTGCACAAACACATGCAACTGCTCGTAAATCCACAGCACGCACACATGCACGAGCACGTTCAGAAACACGTAGCAAACACACACATACAGTACATGTACACACACACACGTGCATGTACATACACACGCATGGTCTGTAATTGACGATAGCTCGGGCCCTGTATTGATGCTATTGATCCTTCAAGATTCAATTGGGAGGCCAGATTGTGCGCACAAAATGTCATTCAAAATGTGTGTGTGTGTGCATATGTGTTTGTATATGTGCATTCTAGTGTTTGTGTGCATGTTTTGTACATATCGCCATATAATGCACTTACAAACTGGTAGCCAAACAACTTAAAGATGACATATTGTCGTCGACTATTGTTTTCCTTGTTCATTGCTAGCTCAATAACATGACTCTGCCAGTGCCCTTTATATTTTGTTTAAAACATCATGTGTTGAAAACCATAACATCTATCTCTCAATATCATCTCAATGTAGACTCCTGACATATAAAGGGATTTGTGTGTCTCATTTTTTTCTGCCCCAGACAATCTCTTATTCACATCTTCCCGGTTTGGTTTACTGTTGACATTTTCATTGCAAGGGGACAGTTAGAATTATTTTACGTCCCCCGAAAAAAGGCTGTTCGCGTGTACATCTCCATCTCGGCTGGCCATGGGAGTGGATAATGATGATGTCTGCTCAAAACGGGTGGGGGGGGGCGGATCAGTGATGTTTGTGCTGATGCCTTTTCATTTGGTGCCATCTGATTCTGGTAATCGCGCAGAAGGTCACGATCAGATGGGTTTTGATGTATCGCGTCGGCGAGTCTTTTGCTGTGTTTTCACACCGCGTGACAGGTGGTGGGTCAGGCCGTCCCAATCCAGGGGAAGGTTTCGCTGATGGTACAGATTCTGTGACATCGAAGCAGGTAGCCCACTCAGCAGGGTTTTGAAATTAACACCTGCCAGCCGCCAATTGACCGTAAAAGTTGTCTTTGGACGACGAATCAAAGTGGTCGCCCGCCAGACCATCCAGGAACTTTTTGAGACAATAACAATTGAATACAGTCTTTGGTCTTTGCCTGTTGTCATACTTGGTCCCTGCTGACCACCGGACACTCTCTGACCGTGAGCCAACATCAAAGCAACACGATGGCTCTCTATCAAACAGGCTGCTGATTGGCTGCCTGTCACGCTTGATATATACAAAGCGTCATCTTTTCCACCCGTTTCTCTGCTGTCCGGATGGTGAACTGGTTTAACGTTAGCTGAATCTCTTCTTTATACCCACGTGGCGACAGGGTGTGAGGATGGAAAGAGACCATATAACTGAGTGAGCGAGTTTTAAAATCTAAACTGTAAATCTGCTCCTGTTATTGCTTCACACTGCACTTGACGCGGAAAGCAGCGTTAAAAGCTTTAAGGTGGCGTCATTCTGTGAAAAATGCACATTCAATATGTTGGCTGGTAGAAATGATTCTTGGCAGGTGAAAGTTTTTAGCTTCTCAGCTTTTGACACGTGAGCCAAAAAGTCAATTTCGGACGCCGCCGCCCGAGCTAACCGGCTACAAATCCTCACCGCAGCGTTCCCGTCATAGCCTACAGGTAAGCTGTCTTTGACCTTCATTGGCGTCCTCCTTCAATAAGATGAGTGACCCGCTGACCGTCCTTTGTGTGTGTCTCTGTGACCGGTGAGGCAAAGGGTACTTCATAAGGAACTCCTTAATGTGGCCTCTGACAAGCGCCTCCAACCCCGCTAACGATGACAGAGGAACTTCCCCCACAATCAGCCACTGCATCAGTCTCCTGGGAGGGAGGGATGGAGAGATTATGTGTGTGTGTGTGTGTGTGTGTGTGTGTGTGTGTTGGGGAGGGTGTGAGTGGGTGGCTGGTGAGTAAAGGCAGTTGACATTTGTTTGGCAAAGCATGTACTCTCGGTAATGGGACCGGGGCTGAAGTGAGCGCAATGTGAAATGTTTGCAGTGCAAAAGTTTGTATTTGTTTGTTTGTTTGGTCGGTTATGTTTGATGTTTCATATGCCTCAACAGATTTTTTTTAACCAAACAGTGTCAAATTTTCCCCAAGCTTGCACGTAATCTGCATGCTAATCTTGTCTAGTTTTTTCGATTAAAGTCAGTGGGGAAATTTGATGTCTCATAAATCGGGCACCGTTGCCGCCCTTGAGGGAACCGCACATTCCTCGGTATGTTCATGTTTTTCGAAAATTGGCTGCTTCGAAATTGCTCATTTAGATGTACTGAGGGGACCCGGTGTCACCTTTGCTGACTGAAACTGAACTGAATTTGCTATATATATATATGTGCAGTCGATACAGTGTAGCCAATACTAGATCATTTTGTATCAATTAAATCAATCAGGTCAAATTACAGGGTACAGGGTGACTGACAACCAAGAGGGTGTGTGGCTTTTTTAGTAGGTATAAATTGGGGGTAAAGTGGTTTATTATGGATACTGTCATTGTTATGGAATAAGAGGGAGCAGTTACATGAAATTGAATGGACTATATAGTATGGCAAGAAGAATTGGTGGCTCCTTTTTTTCTCTTTGCTATGACTCCCTATGGGAAAGTATGGTAAGGACACAATGAGACTGTTAGTACAGTAAATCCAGTCGCCTGAAGTTTTGGCAATTATTTTCATGAATTATCTACTGAGGATTATTGCACTTATAATAGCGTTCCGTACATTAATGTAGAAGGTAATTCACTTGAGTAAGACTGTTAATGTTTTCCTCCAGGATTAATGAAATATATCTCATCTAAAAACAATTAAAAGTGCATCATTTGACATAAACCTCCTACATGATGGGTAAAGCAAAATGCCTCCTGTGTAGACAACTCCTTTTTTTTCTCCATAGATATGTCATATATGTCAGGCGTCTCCATTTTTTTTTTTTACAATGTACATCACATGACAGTGAATAATATGCCCGCGAGCCTCTGATGACTGTTGGCGGCAAAAACCAGAAAGTTTGTTTTCACTCGTCTCCAGCTGTCAGTTCCCATTTCTAAATCAATCTGAGAAGCCAGTCAGTTTGCAGCCGATTGTTGTTTCATAACAGGCTCATCTTGCTTAGTCAGACTCTGCTTCCTTCCCCTCTCAGCTTTCCTCTCTCTCTCTCTCTCCTTCCCCCCATGTAATACGAATCTCTCCTGTTTTGATCCGATCATGGGAGATGATGTCAGCGTGCCTCGCCGCAGCTATTTATGATATGTGCACATACGTTTTAGATACATACGGCGCCGCACATACAGTATATCTCTGTTTGTCTTGAGTGCTGCTGGGCGTCCAATACACTTAATTTGCTCTGGCAGTGATGTCATGCGTGATGCTAATATGATGAAGCGACCGACGTCTGGGGAAAAGAAATCATCATTTGTCAGCTGGACAATATGGCGGAATCTGTATGCTAAGACACACGCACGCTCCAACTGTGACTGTCGGCAGAGATATTTAGATACAGCTGGGTGCAATCGTTCTGTTCTCGGAGCCTTGGAAGATTGCGATTGGTGGTGCAGCAGACTTCAAGGAGGCAGTGGATGTCTCCCTGGGGATAGAGCCATGCGACAGCCTGTGTGTGTGAGAGAGAGAGGGTGGGGCATGTGAGGGAATGTGTGTCGCTGTGTGTGTGTGTTTATCTGCAATGAAACCTGCTACAAATGTCAGATGTGAACTCTCTGCCTTCCGGTCAGTTGACAGGATGTTTGCAGCTTGATTGTCAGTTTATCATCAGAACAGCATTGGCATGAGGCAAGTCTGTGGCGCCTATGAAGATTAGGCCTCTTGCTGTGCAATGCACTGTGATCACTTTTTTTTTTTTACCAATTAAGTCAATTAAACAGTCTTTGTCTGACTGATAGTTTAGGTCTAGGAGAAATGAACAGCCGCCAAGAGCGGATAAAGCATTTGCATTGCTGTCACGGCTAATCGCAAAACACTGCGGCTGAGCAAGACCAAGCCGACTGCCAATTTAACAAAATTAAATTGGGCGGTCGATATAAACATTTGGTGAAAAGTAAAAATATTGAAAGGACGAGAGCTGTTACTTGTAATAGTTTCTGATGAAAAGCAGACAATATCAAAACGGAGACGCTCTTACTTTGGTAAGGGCTCTTAATTCAAACAGAAAAGCAGAAAAACTCGCAAGGCTCACTGCAGAATCATACTGACACGGGGCAGTTTTTTTTTTCGGCCAATAAAACCCATGTTCATTATTCCCTTGGTGTCGCTGTTTCTGCACTCAGATCATGCCGCGCCGGGTGACTGAAAACTGACATGTCAGATTCTGCGGAGCACGGCCGGCTGTTTTAGCAAAAAAATAAAAATCGGGGACTCTGGGTATTTTTTTATTTTTTTTTGAACGGTCTCATCGTAATAAAACGAGACAGAGCAGGGCGCTGTGCCTTTGCCCTTGCCGGATGAAAAGTTGATGCCTCAAGGACAGGTTTGAATTAACTTGAACTTGAGATTTTAGAAAGTATTAAAGTAGTAAACTATATCTGAAACCAGCATCACGTATCAAGATCATTTTTCCGTTGGCTCTTGAATATAGATATATTGTTTTCCTATGTGGAGGGATTTAGAAAACCTCATAAAGCATTACATTACCAATAAAAAATTGATTTGTTTTGATGCATTGTTTTGCACACCGGCCCTAGTAAGGTAGAATGACATGTTATTTTCCGAAACTTTAGGTTGTCTGGTTTCAGTAGAGCTGTCAATCCTTGTTCTAGGTTAGAAATAAATGGAATAACTGTGGATAATATCATCTATGTGGTGATTATCAAGTCCCAGGGAGTTTGTAAGTTTCTCATGTGTCTTGAGTCAGCGTGGACCCCTTGGGCTTCTGCCATGCAAGCGTGGACATCATTCTGTTCACGGAGGATATTGTCTTGTGTATATATATATATATATATATATATATATATTTTTTTTTATTTCTTCATCACTGTTTCCCTGTTGTCATTTGTCCTGTTTCAATGAAGAGAAAACACTTGAGGGAGGCTGGACTTCCCACTGTCCTGAAATGAAATCGCTGGCTTCAGTGAATAACAGCTTTTATTGGAGAAAATTGACTTTTTGCTTTATTGAGTGTGAAGGGCATAAATGTACATGTTGTGTGTCACACACACACACAGCCATTGGTATACAGAGGGTGGACCAAATTACAGAAATACCACATGAAAAAGGACTTTAACTTTGAAGTAACTAAATCACAGTTACAAAGGCAGCTACACAGGCAAGTCATATTAAGCTGAATGCCAGTTAGCAGTATGAGGTAGCTTTAAAAGAGATATGATAATCACCACTTTCATGTGAATTTTCAAAGCAACATGAAGCAACTACCAGTTCAAAAGAGGCCAAATAGTCGTACATGAGCTGCAAAAAGATGGAAAATTGTGGAAATCCGACCGAACATATGACACACATGGACAAACATCATCAGCAAAGAGGAACTGTCGAAGCTCGCCAACAGGAAGAGACAGACACTTGACACCAGACACCAAAGGGATAAGAGAGGCAAAACATCTAACATTGGTGAGTCCAGCTTTCTCTTCACAGCACCAAAATGACCGAAATGAAGCGAAATGAAGGGGTTTGATAGGGTTGTTGGTCAATACCAATGACTCAACAATTACTTCACCAGGCGCTGAGATTTCTGGCTTGCAAAAACTCACTTTCTAGCCCGTGCTCTGTTTTAGAAACACCAACACCCGGTGGGGTGCTATGAGCATAGGGCGTCGCAAAGCATTTTGTTCAAGCTAAAATCTAAATCTAAATGACCAAACGGTATTATTTTGCACCTCTTCACTAAATACTTCTGTTGAAAACTGTATGTTAAGAGGTTAATGAAGCCTGGTATTTATGTCAGGGCTGCCATTTGGAAACCACCTGTACTCTAGACCAATGCACAAAGATGCATAACCTGGTGTAAGGAGCACAAAACGTACAAAGAATGCCTTCAACCCACAATGTCTTTGGCCAACTGGAAATTTTACGGGGTCATTTGCACCCTTTGGTGTAAACACCATATGTTGGTTCCCCCATGATGTTCCCAAATTCCAAGATAATAATGCCCCCTTATATATTGCTAAACAAATAGTGTTTAATGAACGCCAGGATGAAGTCAAATGCTTTCCACAGCCTCCCCAATCACCAGATCTAAACTTCATTGAACCTTGATGGGAAGTAGATTTCTGCCTCCTGGAGCAGGAACTGGAGCCTTCCCTTCATGAAGAATGGTCCAATATGCCACGACAATCATTTTCTTGTTATTGCAAAACAGGGTGTGAGGGGAAGTAGCGTGAGTTGTAAGTGGACACATAATACACAATGGAGCATTGATTCGATGAAGGCTGACGGAAGCCAGCACCTGGCAAAAACAGAGAAGGCAAGGCGAAATAGCATTAACGTAACAAAGCTGGCTTCTCCACTGGGCTAAAGCTAAGCTAAAGTAGTTCTCAACCTTTAACTTAGGTGAACTTACTTCCACTCAGAGACATAGATTGTTTTGTACATACATAATTGTTTTGGCTAATTGGATTAAGTATGTGAAATATGGCAGTGAGATGTAATGAAGAGAACATTAGTGGCCTTTCGTATGCAGATGATATTCTATTTGTCGATGAAGAAGAATGGAACAAATGTGTGCGTGCTAATTTGTGGTGTAAGAAGTAGAATTTCTCTAAAATGATGATTACTACAAAATCATGCATTTTAAAAAGCCATCAGAGGGTAATAGTAATTTTCCAACCTGTTTTGGAGAAAAACACTTAAATACAGAGCATGTACTGTATATTACCTTGGGTTTCATTTAGATGAACAAATGAATTTCATTAAAGCTAGCAGAGCTCTGGGAGGAGTCATAGTTAAAAGCTGATAGGTATAGTAGTTATCTCTCTCACCAACAACACATTGCACCATATCTGTGTTTTCCCAGTGTTTGATTATGCAGCTGGGGACTGGGATGGCAGTCCTATGAACTACATCGGGGAGCACGGTGCATATATATATATATATATATATACCGATGCGGCTGTGGGAATAGGTTGTTAAACATGCATGACACTAAAACATCCAACGTGATATTTGAATGGGATATGCAGACAAAAGGCACTTAGGCAAGAGATATACATGATTTATTTTAGAGAATGGGGGGTGAAGAGGCGGAAGGTGTCAAAAGGAAAAAGCTGATATTAATGTGATGAATTATTTTCTCATCGGTTGGAAGATAATGTATAACAGAGATAAGGAGTAAAATGTATTAAAAGTGAGGTTGGGTTTAATTTGCCTCCACAAAAAGGCTACTGTGTGTCCAAATCTGATCAGGAGCACAACCCCCTCCATGTAGGATGGATTTCTTTTCCCACTTTTATGTTGGTACTGCTGAGAAGCATATATTCTCAGTCATACATGTGACCCAAAAGCGATTAAAAATGAAATTCATTTTGTTCTGTATGTCCTTTTTATTACACATAGAAACCCAATTTCCCTATGAATCTTACTAAATACAGTCTTTTTGCTATCCATGGAAGACGTTGAGCTGGCCGTGTGAGAATGAGACGTTTTTATTCGCCGATTAGTTAGAGAAGGCATGGGAAATGAGAGTGGGTGTGCTGAATAAATTAAATAAATATTTCTAATGTTGTCGTTCCCTCTGGTGACTTGAGTCTTCAATTGCACGAGTAAACAAGTGTCACGGACGTTGAATCTCTTAGGCTTTTGTGGGGGAGGTAACTGGTTGGCCAGGTGGAGAGAAATGTATAGTGTATCATTCGGAGCTCCTTCTTCTGCCAAGTCTCATGTAATGCTCCTCGTTGTGTTTACAATCAAATGTGCCATGATGTGATCTCATGTGGGATTGGGACACCTGTGCCGCATGGCAAGAAAATAAAAAATGCCATCCATTTATTTATCCATTCATACACTTGAGACATACTATTCTGAAGGATACCAAATAACTGAGCGCACATTAAATCGGTTGCTTGGAAACGTCGCGTAAAAAGCCCAGGTGTAATCTCACGAGGAGGACATCTGACCAATACATCTTGGACAAGGTTCAAGAGCAGAAACGTGGTGTAAGAAAGTATGTTTTAAGGTAATCAAATACAATTTTAATGAAGTACCGCCTGCCCTGCAGGTTTTAGCTCCAGCTCTACTCAGGCACATCTTAACCAATTAGAGGCTTCACATTTTCATTATACCTTAATTCAGTGGTCTTCAACCCTGGTCCTCAGGGCCCACAGCCCTGCTGGTTTTCATTCCAGCCATCTCATCAGGGGCTGATTAACACCTGGCACACCAGGTGAATCTAATTAACTACCTGGTAGGAAGGAAAACCAGCAGGGCTGTGGGCCCGAGGACCAGGGTTGAAGACCACTTCCTTAATTGGTTCAGGTGTGCCTGAGTAGAGCTGGAGCTACAACCTGGAGGACAAGGGGGCACTTGAGGACTGGACTAACCCAAAGTTTTTCTTATTGGAACCATGACCAAAACCTTAACCTAAGTTGTGTTAGGTATAGTATGAATCAAGGGTGCATTTCTTAGAAGATATCATACAAACATTGCTTTGGAGGGAGTTCATGGGAAAGTCATGGAATTTTACATCAGGGCCACCAGCTAACCATCAGCTAACCATCAGCTAACGCCAGTCAGCCAGTGAAAAGCAGCACAGCTCTGTGATCGCTAGCAGTCTGAGTACAGAGTGAGAGAAGGCATTTCCCACCAACCTCCTGCCCTGGTGAAACGCACCACCATGTTAACTTTAAACTGACTCTTAAGAGCTCATTCTGCAAAATACAGGTCAAATCAGGTTATTACTCTGGATTGACTGTAAAAGCTGCATCCATTCGGCAACCGCCTCGATGTGTCTGTCTTAAGTGCATAGGTAAAATATCGATGCTTTGCGCCTCGCCCTGAGCACACCGACTTCACCTGATCAATATGGTTTCAAAAACCCATGCTGCCGTTCCTTATGTTTATGACCCAGAAATAATACTCCCCTAATTATGAGCGAAGCCGAGGGCGTACACACACACACACACACACACACACACACACACACACACACACACACACACACACACACACACACACACACACACACACACACACACAGGTTGCAGCCTTTCATAATAAGTTTAATACCAGAGCTTTCACTCCTGGGTAATCAATCTGTAATTCATCATTATTTATCCACAGCGCAAAAGGCCCCAGAGGACTCAGACACGCTCACATACCCACACACACACACTCACTCACACGTGTATCAACACACAAAGACACAGCCACACAGCTACAGTACGCTCACATGGGAATGGGCAGCCACACACATACACGTGCACACAGCCACAAATACATGTGCACACACACACACACACACACACACAGACACCCCCTGGAGGAGTCTCTGCCCACTTGGAGGTATTAAGGGATCATGGTGGAGAGGTAATTACAAGGACAGAGGAGGAGAGTGTGGGACAAACACAGGCCAACACTATTCACTAAGCAGTCTGAGGACTCTAGACAAGACAAATAGGCAGACATTGTGTGAAGTTAAGACCTCTTTAACCCAGTTTGGGGTCAAGATAAAGACCGGAATGTGCGTCTTTCTTCAAAAACATTGTATTTAATCGTTGGTATCGTTCAGACCGGGATTAATTTGAAGACGTTGTGTGGCGCCGACTGCTGCAGTCCACGGTCAAGAGCCAAACCTGCCTATTCTTTTAACTGTTCTTTTCTGCACGCCTTCTGGAGATGACGTTGAGTTTCAGCTGGCAGAAGTCAATATTGAATTCACATCTTCCGCAACAGTATTTAAGCAGTATTGATTAATTTTGCTTATTGTGGCAACACTACCTGGCAGAGTACAAAACCAAAAGGCATGGCCGAATCGATATGGGTTTGAATCAAATATGAGTTCAAGATGATAGAATTCTGCACAGAGGGACCATTACAGTTGTGAGATGCTAAAGAAGCGTCCAGTATTGGCTTCACCATGAAGCAAAAACTGCTATTTTTGAAGATTGTTGTTGGTGCGCTAGGGTTATGGGTTTTAAAAACACACATCTTTAGTGGGGCATCATTTCTAAAGCTCCAACCACCAATAAAAGTCAATCACTCTTTTCTCCACTCTATCAGATGCCGTGACTTGCAACACCAGTGCCACCACTGACATTCGGTTTCTCGAGGTAAGACAAGAAATCTGCATGCTAATGCACAACAAATAAAGGCGTTGTTGAGCCACAAACACTTGTGTGCAATCCTGTTGATTGAATAATCAAAATGGTATTTAAAACAATTTGAGGACTCTCCACAACGAGGCAATCAGGATGTGCCCTGCCATTTATGTGCAGTTTTTCCATCATCGAAAGGAGGAGACGGCACTACCAGGGTGCACAGAGGATGCCAAGAAATCATTTAAATGTGCCGAGTGTAACAGGCGGCCAGTGCGCCCGGCGTTTCCACACGGATAGGGCCTCGATCACTGAGCTGTGCCAACATCCCTCCCTTGTCACTCCAGGTAACACGGGCCTCTTTCCTTCCCAGTGACACATGCTGACAGGGTGTTCAGGGATAGTGTGGGAATATCTGAGGCATCTATCTATCTATCTATCTTCATAGGAATGCATGCACACGCAAGGCCAGGTGCATGCAGACACTTCTGCTACATAACTAGCACTCTCACACCCAGCGGCGGCCACAAGTGTGTGCACTTCATCCCTGACCAATGCACCAACAACCTTTCATCTCATAAATTAAGCAGTCTAGGCAGGCTAGCAGCTGCCTCTCCGATTAATTGAAGAAGCCAAATAAAGCCACAACCAAGGGATTAAAAAACAGAGAGAGAAAGTGCTTTGACTGTGCATATAACTTGAATAAGGAGCTACGCATGCAGGTAGCTGTCAACCGCAGTGACAAAATATAGCACCCATCCTAACATAATGCAGTTAATGACACAATCGCTCACCATTTACATTTCCACCAGGAAACAGCCCATTGTGCTGTGACATGCTGCATAAAGTAGTGAGTCAAAATACCATTTTTTGAATTCACGAATTAGACAAGTGAATGACAGCGAGGTCAGGCAGGGGTGTCGCAACAGGTGGTGTGTCAATAAAACAGGGGTGTGTCAATGAAATTTGACACACCCCTGCACCTTCCGCCCGTGAAGACCATGTCTAAAGACATGAGTCCTCTGAGCCTTGCTATGTTTTTAAGTTGATAGTAGGCTGATTTTGTTACAAACTTGATGTGGCTGTTAAAATTTAGATCTGAATCCATAATTTCTGGCTTGGTCTTTGGTTTTTAAAGATAGGGAGTCAAGGTATGTACTAACTTTCAGCCTTTCTTTGGCACCAAAGACAATTATCTCAGTCTTCTCTTTATTTAGCTGAAGGAAGTTCTGGCATGTCCAGTCATTGACTTGCTTAATGCATTGGCACAGTAAGTCTATGGGACGATAGTCATTTGGAGATAGGGCTATATAGATTTTGGGTGTCGTCCGCGTAGCAGTGGTAGGCAATACTGTTATTTTGCATAGTTTGGCCTAGCGGGAGCATGTAGAGGTTGAATAGACAAGGCCCCAGGATTGAACCTTGGGGGACTCCACAAGTCATGTTGGTTAGCTCAGATTAATAGTTGCCAATGGAAACAAAATAGTTCCTGTCTTGTAGATATGACTTGAACCAATTTAAGACCGTGCTGGAAAGTCCAACCCAGTTTTATAATCTGTTTAGAAGTAGAGTATGATCTACAGTATCAAATGCAGCACTAAGATCCAATAGGACATGGCTGGAAATTTTGCCCGAGTCAGTGTTAAGACAAATGTCATTTAAAAACTTTAACAAGAGCAGTTTCAGTGCTGTGTAGGGGTCAGAATCCTGATTGGAAGTTGTCATACCAGCCAGTTGAGACTAAAAAGTTGTTGGAAGACAACTTTCTCAATAATTTATTTAGGTAGATTTGATATAGGTCTGCAGTTGCTAATAATAGAAGCATCAAGGCTCCTCTTTTTTAGCAATGGTTTAATGACTGTAGTTTTCAGGGACTTTGGAAAGTTTTATGATAAGAGCGAGCTGTTAACTATTTGCAGTATGTCTGTTGCCAGGCAGTCAAAAAAAAATTTAAGAAAGCTTGGAGGCAGAGCATCAAGGCAGCAGGTGGACGACTTGAGTTGCAGTCAGTATCTCAATATCAATATAATACAGGGAGTAGAAACACCTAAAATTCTGTATGATTCTGGTAAACCAGCCTGACATATAATTCTCTTTTTTTATTGGCATCTTTCTGCCTCTGATCATATTGAAATGGGTTTTTTGTTGTTGGGTCACAACCTCTAGGACAGTGGTCCTCAAATCCGGTCCTCAGGGGCCAGATTACTGCTGGTTTTCCATTCCTACCAGGTATGCATTCACCTGGACTAAACCAGTCCCTGATTAGACAACTAGAATGTAAACTACCTGGCAGAATAGAAAACCAGCAGTACTCTGGACCTAGAGGGCCAGATTTGAGGACCACTGCTATAGGAGATGTGGAGTATGTGACTGAGATTCAGAAGGCGCATATACAGCCGGCGGATCTCTGATATTGCGTTGTCTGAGAAAGAGGCTGTGCAGTGCGTTCCTTGTGCGCTGTAAGTGAAGCTACTCTTTAATTTATATTTTGTTCATATGAATGGCAAATAATTTAATGTATCTTGGCTATGTCCTCTGGTGGCGTGAGGGACTGGCTCGTAGATGGTCCCCCTCCCGCCGGGATGCAGCCAGTTTGTCTTTAGCTCTTTGCCTTACATCATTGAACCTCTTCTTAGACTGGGCAGCAGTTCTCGGTTCTCAGTCAGAGACAATCTGTGTTACCTCTTCCCAAGCCAATTTTACATCATCAGCCCTTGGGGGCCTACTTGTCATTTATGGACAAGAATATCAGTTTCTTCTTGAGTGACGCCTTTGTGGCGGGACCGGTTGGGACTTGGCACAGCCATCACAAAATTGTCAATGTGCCATTGTGCGAGCGCACTGCTTTTAAAGGGGATGACATGAGCCGATTGGCCTACTGATAATGTATTCCTCTTCATCCAACCTCTCTGACCACTACACCGCAGGTGCGCTTTTGCATGTCTGATCACCAAAATACCAAAATAGACTGGACACGCCCACTTGGACTTGCGCTGCATCTTGAGTCACAAAATAGAGAAAAAAAATCATAATAGTTTTTTTGGAAACCCGCCTAGACGTAGCCTTAGGAAAAAAAAAAAAGAGTTATTATTGGTGGTGGTATTATTCCAACCATACAACCAGGATTGGGTGAGACAGTTGAGAAGAATCAACCACAGGCAGGTATTTATACTAAAATTACACATTAAAACCAACAACAACTTCAAATTCCACTGTGCTTGAGCTTCTGTAACTCACTTCAGTAATACTTGATAGAATACTTGAGTTTGGAGAACAAACTACAAGAGACCATGATTATGCATGTAGTCAAATGAGTTCAAATATCCATTTTATTATGGGAATGTCATTTTAGGCCTTGTGTTCAGAAATGAAAAGGGCTGAATAAAATATCATAGAAAATTCTTGATAACATGGCTTTTCAAACTGACCTCAGGGTGTCATCACAAAAGTCATCTTTTGATATGTTATGTTTTGTATACATCAGATTTTCCACACTTTTTTTTTTTTTTTATAGTGACCAAAGGGCAATTCTAATTTACACTTCTATCTTTGTGTGCAGTCAACCTAAACTAAACTGAATCAAATGCACATGGTATTTATTTTAGTTGAAAGACATTGAAAAGGTTTTGTATAAGCCAAGGCCAAAGTCCTCAGTGCTCGCATCGAATAGTCCAAGTATGAATCGGTACTCAAACGTGCAGATCTCAATCCGTATAACTTTACAGTCTTAATGGAGCCTTATGTGGTTTCTACCCAGAAACAAACAGGATGAAAGTAGAGGCAAACAAAGGGACTAGAAAAAGCCAGATACTGTAATAATAGCCATCAGGACATCGAAATATGCTTGAACTACAGTATGGGAAGTATACAGTGAAGTGAGGGGTGAGCTCGGGAAACCAACAAACGGAGCAATGTAAAGAAAATTGAGATTCTCGTGACAGAGATAAAAATGGAAAACGCCCCCCTCCCTTGTCTCTCGCCATCGTCCATCAGCCTCGAGATCAAGACTTTCAGGAGATGCATCGTTGTCTGCCAGCTGTTCTCGACAACCTCCTCTGCCTCTTATCCTTCTCCCTCCTCTCTCTGTATTTTAATCAATTTCAGTCTATTTTTATTTCTCAGGGAATGCCCTACATGGTGCGTTCTCTCCATCTACGAGAGCGAAGCCCTGCAACGTGCCTATACGAAACCCAATGACGCTGCGTGATTTTGAAAATGGATTTTCTTGATGTACAGTTGTATTTTTTATGATGTCTGACCTTGTGGTGTAGGTCTATAATTCACATGCACACATTCTTTAATCTGGAGAACCGTTTTTTTCTGAGATGAGACCAAGGAGAGGGTTCCTGAAGATAAAAGGCTCTAAAAGGAGAATCAATGATTTCTCAATCAATATCAATTATTACTGTAAAATAAGCGAGAAACAGACAAATTCTAGTTCAACATAGACATGCAAAATGATAATTTCCTTTTTTTTCCCTCTGTATTCATTAAGGGGTTCATGGTAGAACCATGCACATGTGACTGAACATGAGGATAAAAGGTTTCCACACAGATGAAACATTTATGTGTGTTCACCTACGGGGAGATGATAGAACGCATGGAGGTGCCAACTTCTACTTTTTTTTTTTTTTTTTAGAGTGTAACTAATAGGTTGAAATGTGCCTCGGAGCATGCAGAAAAAGGGCCTGCGCTGTGTTTCGGGGCTGCACATAGAACGTTTGAAAAGAGCAAACTAAAATTAGACAGGTTGAATTTGACACAGACACACGCGATTGCGCATGCGCTTGCAGACACAGTCATTAGGCTTTCAGCAAACATCATCTGGGTAGAATGATGAGTCTTTAGTGAGATGTATTTGTTTCCTTCATATTACCAGAGAGAGGGAGGTGGCGGGGGGCTAGTGGAGGGGGCTATTGATATGCCCCATGCAGTGCCAACACCTGACTAATTTCATGCAGCCATTCAAATGACTGCCTCCTTTGGCTCATCTGTGCTTCCTGCCGACTCCCCACTGAGCGCGCTCACAGAGGAACAGGTTGATGCAAATGAGCTATAGACCTTTAAAGGGACAGTTCGCTCTAAATAGAGTATATTTCTGGAGGAGAGCTATCTGCCCTAGAAATGACAGCTATGATGAATTTTAAATAATGTGGCTGGGTTGCTTTTCTTTTTTCTTGTTTTTTTTTTGGTTTTGTTTTTTAAAAAGGGCTTATTAATTCTAAAACAAGGATTTGAGATTTTTTTTTATCAGATTTATTCACTAATTGGAGGTATTTACATGTCAAAAGAATACGATAATGCAGAAATAAAAAGAAGAAAGGACTACTTAATACTCAAGTATTGTTTTTGTCTCCAGAGTGCATTTTGAAAGCCTGCTCTCAAACTCTGACCTAATATCTTGATCAGTCTTCTTTGAGATATTTATTTTTTTCTTAAGGCCTCTTTTCCTGTGTGAGATCAACACAAATGATCTCAAAGTATTACGCAAACACTGCAGGAAATTATTACTTTGTTCTTTGTCTGTAATATGTGGAAAGGTGTAGCTGAAAATCATGATGATGACAAAATGTGTGAACATAAACAATGCACAGCAAGGGTGCGTATACACATCTTATACGCACAGGTTGGGACATGAGAAAAGGGAACTGGGTATGAGAGCGTGTCTACCGCTGCACATACAAATTAATGATTAATTGTGCATGTAAAATAAAAAGATCATGCAATGAACACGTTTTTTCAATCAACCCCATATATGGCCCAATTTAGAACGGTCAGTATAAGATGTTCAAAGGGAGTTTTAGGATGTTGATTTTTATGATGGCCGTCTGTTGAAAGGGTGAATTATTAAGGGTGATTTATTGTATGCCTGATACCTTGTAAACCTTGACTTGCAAGCTAGATAAATTTAAAATGTTTAATGCAGTAATGCAATGCACTGCAAGTAGAGCTACTTCTAAAGTTGCTATCATTATGTTGCATTATGTTTATGTGTAATAATGCACAATAATCTGCTTTGTCACTGTTGGTGAATGAGAAATGTGTGAGAAACAGGTGAACAAAGGATGTTTCAGCAACCACTTTTGTGTAATTGTGGGAAAGAAATGTATATTGACTTGAAAATTGAAATAATTAGGTGACTCCAAACTTTGTACATTCTAACATTTCTATCAATAAATATTAAACAAATCAAACATGTTGTCCCCAATTAATGATGCAGTCACCCCCTTGGGGCAATGAGTAACAAGATACATCATCCCTCCAAATTTCATCAAGGGGTGAAGCAGTTATGGCCTTTCAAATTTTGAAAACCTTTAAGTATAGCGCCTCCATCAGGCCAATCAGTCAAATTTTGTGAAAGCTCGAACACAGCGACAGGATGCATCATCCTGTTTAGTGAAAATCGGATCAGTGATGTAACAGTTATAGCCTTCAAAGTTAGAAATTTTGAGCTTTAATTATAGAGACCCATCAGGCCAATATATACTGTATATATATATATATATATATATATATTTTTTTTTTCATATATTTAAAAAAAAAACTGGAACACTCAAAGATGCATCATCCCTCCAGGTCTTGAAGCTGCTTCGCTTGACACTTTGGGCCTCATACAACATACCTTCAGCTTGCAGCAGGAAGTACCCATGCCTGTGACATAGGTAAAATGACTAGGCGTACAGCTGAGATGTAGGTAGTATTACTTCCCTGTTCTAATTTGCTATTCAAGTGGACTTACTGGAGTGAAAATGGACCTCTAAGATTAAAAACCACCCGCTTGTGACGAGAGCTAGTCATTATCGCAAAAACGAAATAATAATACTGCTAGAAGTACTGCACATGCACACGCATATCCATCCACCCCCCATCCACTCCACAAACACACACACACACACAATGCAACACCACTGAGGTGTGTTAATTGCACTGATTGAACGAATCCTACAGCTGCAAACACTCGGACATTCTAGTTTATCATCGCTGGCTGAGAATTGAATTAAAAACTCATTTATCTAATAAAGACTTAGGCAATTTGCATGAGTTGGACAGATGATTAAAGATGCATGACGGATAGAAATAGAGGGAGAGATACTCTGTTGTAAACAAGTGCAGTGCGATACCCTCGCAGAAACACAAACTGTCATAATCGCTCTCATCTTTTTGCTATAAAAACCCAGCATGACCAACATGTCCGAGGGGTATATTAAAACTGGATATGAGTAAATGGAATATATATTTGTGCACAGGATATAGCCTGTGTACTTGAACGTCTTCATGAAATGAACTGGAAGAGCAAAGGGAGCACTGCTCTTTTTTTTTTTTTTTTAAAGTGTTTTTTGGCTCAGGATGAAAGTGCACATCTACTGGAATGGGCCTTTGCTTTGGTCAGTTGTAACAGTAGAAACCAGAGACATGCGTCACCCATAACTCAGCCTTGCCATCCATGGTAATGCATTATGGTTCACTAATTAATTAATTAATTGTGATTAAGCATCAACTAACCATGTGTTAATTCCAATTTACTTGCAGGGGCACAAAGTGTAGGAAGTAATGGTAAGGTTTCAACAATTTAACAACAGATTATGAAGAATTTATAGTTGGCGACTATAGTATTTGAAGTATTTTATTACTTAAAGAGACCCTAATATTGGATTTCAAATTTTTCTCTATTTCAGGGTGGTTAATAGACGTTGATAAATGTAGATTTTCTTTGAGGGGTTACATTTAAAGTTATTGCATTTTCAAAAATCCATCCTTTTCTTTACAGACTAAGTCTGGACTTGATCCTGATTGGCTCCCCTCACTAAATATTTCCTGAAATGTCCATTTACACAGTATCAATTCATCATAGCCAGTTCATGAAAGCTTTTACATTGTTCTAAACACCCGGTGTCAGGTAGGTCTTTAATAGCACCAAAGATGATACCAAAAAAAGACAAAAAACAGGATTTTGCAGATTATGACTTTAAGAGGCCACAGATGTCCACCAAACAGGAGGCACCACAAGCCTGGCAAGGTTTTTCATGGGATGAAATGACCAACAGACTGTGGATGGGGAGGGGAGTCAGAACTCAGGGAAGAGAGACTTTGTCTATGTGCGCATTCATGTATGAAACACATGGCATTAAATGCTTGGATTCATAGGCTCTGGTCATGTCATTCGATATTTTAAAGCATCCAAATTTAATTTTGATTGTTTAACAAAGTCACACAGAAAACGGTCATTTGCAATTCTCTCTTCTGACTACACCAAGGTTCAACAAAGTAGTCAATCAGATTATCGATCCATTCTTTTCAACACAAATGTCTTCATTACCAGCCATTTCAGAGGAACAGAAAGTATCATTGATAGATGGATAAAGCAAAAATAAACATTGGTGTTGCTATTGAAAGAAGGAGGAATCTCAGACAGACCAAAGAAGTTATAACTGATTCCCAGTCGGACGTTTATTCCCTAGACAGCTCCATTTGCGATATTTAATGTTTGTAATCTGGACTAATGCAATCGGGGGAAACTAGTCCAGCCCTACTATCTAGATCTAATAGCTCGTTTTCATATTACTCAGAACCAGTTAGATCGGCGATGAAACCGTGAGAGTTGATTGCGTTCGTTGCGCTCGGTGAGGGGGCGTGTATGCAGCGCTGTTTGGAAAGAGGGTGGAGGCCTGGGGGTGAAGGCGGGTGGAGGCAAAGTTCTGCCCTTGTTTTAATTAAGATCCATGATTCATCTTTTGGGCCTGCAAGGGTTGCTATTCTACGTAATTCTTACATAGTATACCATTAAAAAATGAAACCTTCAGCAGTCCTAGGAGAAGAGTTTGGATGATGGTCTTTGAGGCATTTGACTCAATCAGCCCAGTGGTGAATGCATGTGTGAAGCATGTCAGACTGTTACTGCAGGACTGTGGCTGATTTTCTGCAGCTGATTGCTGGAAAGAGCTGCAGGGCAGACGTGTGGCTTTCAATTCCCACAATGTGTCTTGCAGCAATTGAATATTGTATGTAGGCTAGCTACTATCCATTGCATCTTTTGCACTTCCCTATGTGAGGTGCTGTTGTGTTTCAGTATGTGCTATGAAACTATGAAAATGGGCAATTTGTGAAAATGACTGTAAATGTATTGTACTTAACCGTGAAACTGATTCTGATTCCTTTCTCCAAAACCTCTAACCTAAAACACAAGCTAGTATCATTAATTCCACCCTAGGGTGCTGAAATTCGCTTCACTCACTTTAGAACACTTTTCGGAAGTGAAGTGAAGCGAATTGACCTTCTAACCTCCCCAGGCAGGTGTCCTCTCCGCAAATCATTTTGTTTAGGGGGAACATTAGGAATGAGACTCTCACTTACTCATCTCATCCTCTTCCAGACAGGAGAATACATCATCAGCAAAGTGCACAGGGTACAAAGACAGCTGGCACCTCAGATTAATTCCAGCATCTCTCTTCTCTCTCCCCTTCATGGAAAAATAATTAATTTACTTGTTATCCAGTGCAGGTCAATCTCCCACTTTCTCTCTCTATCTGACTCTTTCTCTCACAAACACACACAATCTCTCTCTCTCACACACAAACACACACACAAACACACACAATGTCAGGGACAATCGCTTTGACCAGGCGCAGGGCCAAGGGCTGTGTAAGAACCGTAATTTCATCCTATTGCTTAGCTAGGTCACCTTATGCTTGACCTGCCCATCTGTGTGTGTGTGTGTGTGTGTGTGTGTGTGTGTGTGTGTGTGTGTGTGTGTGTGTGTGTGTGTGTGTGTGTGCGTGCGTGCGTGCGTGCGCGTGCGTGTGAATCGTTCAAGTAAGAATGTATCCACTGGCAAGGAAGCATGGAGGGTTTAATGGAATGGAACACTACAGGTGGCTCAACGGTCTGAGGTGAATGCCACAGTATGGTGACGTTACGGGCTTGTGGCTTATGTTGTCTCTTCTCTAGCTCATCTTACACTGCCAACACATTTAAAACAAGTGGAAACGAGAGCATTTCAATTGTTTCCAATGCAAATCGACAATCGTTATTTTCACCATTGTGTTCACACCTTGGGGTTCGGTGCTCAAGGGTACATCGACAGTAGTTGGTGAGAAAGGGAATAATGTTAAACCACCCACGTTTTGATCCCGCGATCTTCTGGTCACGAATGTGCTTCTCTAACCTCCGGGCCACTACCACCCCCATTCATCATTCTCTTGATGCTAGTGGAATTACTCTGCCTTGTTTCAAGACATTGATACAGGAAAATGAAAACAAGCGAAACTGCATTGGAAACAAGTGGGATTATCTCACATCTTTGGTAGAATTTTTGATATAATAAGTACTAAAAAAAAAGAATGTAAAACTAAAGCTGGAGACATAACCACTCTAGAATGTCCATTTTTCTCGAATGCTGTTCTCTTTGCTCTCTGAAGGTGGAAGGACTGATGTGGCAACAGTTTCCTATCCTCGCACAAAAGAAGTCAGTCTAATATCTTCCCCTCTCTTGCTTTCTACGTCGTTTGCCCTTCATGCAGATGGAAAGTGAAACGGCATATATATATATATCCGTTTTTATGAGGATGACTGCATTCATGACTGCATTCTCAGTCTTTTGCTTTTGAAGGAAAGAGTAATAAATCCTAAATAAAAAAAAATAAAAAAAGTAATAATTCACACCTCATGATTATTGTGTTCATTACATCATTGGCGTACAGGAAGCCACCCGTAGCTGTATGAGTTTCTATGTTGTCAACCTTGAGAACGCAACAAAAGGCACAATAGCAGTAGCTCCGTTTTTTTTATTGGAAAATAAATAAATAAAAAGGATAAATTCTATCGGGATTTGCGGGGCGCTTCAAAAGCAGCTGCGGTTACATTTCAACATCACTTATGGCACCGACTGTGCTTTCTATAGACTACAGGCGTCGGGATATGTGCTTCCATTGTGACATATCTGAGTTGCTCAGTGGGGGGGGGCCTTTGGAATTGCAGCAAACATTTTCCTCGACACGTTGAGCTCCATTCATCACCACCACATTACCACACACACATTCACCCCCCCCCCCCCCCACACACACACAGGCCGTAACAATGTTAATGCTAAATCGCTGTAATTTTTCCACCATATCAGAGATGACAAATAATGAAATCAGTATTTGCTGTACAGTTTCCCAGTTTCCAGATTTGTGTTATGTGGGCTGCAAGTGTGGCTGTGGACTTTTAGTACCTCATGAATTCACAAACGAGCGAACGGTGAGCGTGGAAGGAAGCAGCCGAAAAACCCCCAAGGGGCAAAAAAAACCCACCTGGTAATAAATCAAGATGTGGCAAATAATAGCATCCGCGGCTACTCAAATGACAAGCATGTACTGCCACGCAAAATGATCCCTCAATTAATCTGCACTTATTGATGGAGGTAATGCACCTAGAAGAGTTCATTCACTGATTTCACTTTTTTTTTTTTTTGCATGGTGAAAAAACTGAATTCTATACAGGAAGCCATGGTGTGCCAAGTCTCAACACCCTCTAATTCATGTCTTTGTGTGTATTGTTTTTTCCTCTTCAGTGCAACCGCGAATGCTGCCCGCTCTCAGGCCAAGATCGGAGGTGTCGTTACCTGCAGGTGTTGCAATTATTTCGCAGAGATACGATAAGCGTTTGAACGGACAGGCGACAACGCGACCGGGGGTCTAGTGCCCACACACACATAATATTGTCACGTTGATTTTTTGCAACGTCTGGCACCGCTAATGAGCGTACGGGCTAACCGCTATGAAGGGCAACCGCCGACTCGCGTGCGTCGCTTTGCCCACGCGACGGTCGAAAGAAATAATACGAGAGGTGATAACAAGGAAGCGAAAGCGACATCGCGCTGACGTTGGATTCAATTCAACAAATTAGCTCTCCCAGACTAGGCTATGACTTTCTGAAGTCGTAATGTAATTGAAAGGTGCAATGTAACGGCTCTTGAAGTAAAAAGCCGATGAGATGAAAAGATGATGATAATAGGGAGCCGATAACTCATCTTCTCAGATGTTGTGACTCATCCTTGACTCACAGTGTGTTTTGCCTACACTGCAATGAGGCACTACTTTGTTGATTCCACAGTCATTTACACTGTGAAGGACAAGTTCCTTTTTTTGGAAATGCACTGACAATAGGAAAAGGCGCCACACCAGCGTGACCGTGTATAATTCCCCAGGACAATCCCGGGAATAATTATCCCCAAAATTCCGACTGTGCACATAACCGTCAATGATTGTCTGCACACACAGAACACATCCCATTCATGCACCACGAAGGTATGAGCCCGTAAGCGGTCCACACAATGGATGGCGTTCCAAATATGTCCACCATGTGAAGAAGGTGAATTGGACAATACCACAGAGGAGAGGAAGTTCGATAAATACTTCTGCTGTACCTCCAGTTTCTCTATGCTAGTTCACACTAGCACCTGGACCCACACGCGTCGCAGGCTGGCCTTTCAAAATGTTGTTTGAAGGAGAAATGAGTAAGGGTTTTTACTGCCTGATAGCACAAGGTGACATATCTGCAGGGGGGGGCGTTGTTGATCTATACTTGAGTCATGCCAGGTGCCGAGATTTGTGGCTTTTTAAAACTCACTTTCCAGCCTGCACTCACAAAAATGTAACTTTCACCACACAACACTGTAGAAGGAGTCAGCTCCTGCCGATGTTGTTGCAATTCCTCCTGCTCCTCTACAGGTCATATATTATTAAATACCCCTTTAACATGAGACAGGCAAACTTCTTTGTGGCTGCACAACCTGAAAAAAAAGAGGGAGGCGAGGAGGTTGCTGGAACAAGCACCCCCTCAGACCTGGTTGCTGGGGCAGAGCTGCTCAGAGCTGCCCACCCCCTGGATAACTAACAAAAAAAAAAGGTGAGTGGGAGTACCTATTCACAGCATTTGACTCCATCAGTGATCCAGAAGGAGTGCTCTGTTTTTAGCAACAGAACAAATTTGATCTGTTCATCTCTTAATAATCAGTTATTACTTCCCACATTCCCCTTGCAGACGAAGTAAACTCCAATTCTGGGACTCAAACATTTGAACGTGTCGGCAACGCTGCAACTATTATCGGCAACTAATGCTACTGCAAAGAGTCTTTTATTGCTGTTTAAGCGACGCACACACACACACATACATCTCCATCCATGAGCGTTAGTTGTCACCCCATGGTACTAATGGGGAAGTGTGTTCAAACAGATGTCGTTCCAGATATCTTTGGAGGGAATGGGAAAACAGGCATTACATATCATTCCACCATAGGTAAAGAGGAAAAAAAATAGCATGTGTTACATAACCACCAAGATTAAACATTTCAAGTCACAGGTTTGATGTATTTTTTTGACATGTTCCTGAAGTGAGGCTGAGGAAATGTGGGACCAGATGGGAGGGGAGAGTAAACTTACTAGATACTAAATCCAAAGAAAACGGAGGAGATGGGAGGAGGAGATTGCGTTTTGATTGCACCAGAGTCAATTAAGATGAAGATAAAACATGAAAGACTGCAGGTTTTTTTTTTTTTGCTTGAGGAGAACTCGGTGTGTGTTATGTTACTCAAGTTCAAATGAACCATTACGACTGTTAGAAGTGTAGAAGAACGGCGGCATAGAAATAAGCAAGCAGGTGAAAAATAACATGATATTAATCCATTTAGCTTTTCCGTAACATCTAAAATTAGCCGTATATATTTCCAGAAGCCGTTTTTTGCTCGTGGCTAACCTTAAGGGAACAATAATGCACTGAGAAAAGAAAGTGCCTTAGGAAAACCGATTGCATCATTTCACCTTGATGTGGAACTCGCACGGAGAGGATACAAAAAGGGAAGCGATGTAGCTGTCAGGTCTGCTTTTTTTTGTGTCAGCGTCCGTGTTTTCCCTAACTGTGATCTTCACCCCTCTTTGTTCTCAGAATTATATTGTCGCCCCTTTGCCGAGTCGCCATGGCAACTGTTTTTTGGAAAGTCATTCAGCGACAGGTGGGGTTTTTGTTTTTTTTTGCACCGGCAAAAAGAGTGTGATGATGACACAGGTAAATACAATAAAGTTTGCTGGAAGATTTTTCAAATGACATGATACAAAAGAAGTATGATGTCTACACAGTGTTCATCTGTGGAAGTCTTTTCTGGGAATCCAATCACATTTATTTATATAGCCCTTAATCACCGTTACAGTCTCCAACAAGTGAAAACAATAAATGGTTAGTACACGACATCCCCCCGGCCTTGGACCCTCACAGAGGACAAAGGTTCTACATCATCCAATTGCAAAGCCCAACCTGTTGTTGTGCAGCCACATTTCACGAAGCAAAAAGCAGTTCTGTTCACAGTTGTAATGACGATGCTCAGGCTGTGTTACACTGATTAATAATGTAAAGCGTCTGTAGACCCCTCATAGAGGCAATTGACAACCAACAGTGATTTTGTATTGTGCTGCAAGAGCTCCATATGCCACCATGACAAAAAAAGACAGCATTTTCAGTTTTTGGCACACTTTAAAAAGGAGTAAAGGTTAAAACACAGCATTTGATATGGCTTTTTTCTACATAATGTGTTATTATAACTATCCTAATAAAACATTGTACCAAATTACACCATTTCCAGGCTCCTTTAACAACTATCATGTGAATGTGTGACACTCTAGTCAGGTTTTTTTACTCAGAAACACAAAAGGGATTAGCTGCTTATCTCTAAATCGTGGACACTGCATTCACCTGGCACCTCTTTTGATTTTGATTTATTAACTAGTTATTTTACTTTTTTTGCAGATTTTGAAAACGTGGTAATAGGAGCAGTGGGAACGAAGTCGCATTACTCATAACGGGAAATGCATCCGTTGCTTGGCACCGGTTGATTTATTAACAAATGCACTAGTTAATGAATCAAAATCCAAAAGTGGTGCAGAGCAAAAAAAAAAAAAAAGGATATTCTTTCTTAATATTGAAGTAGGACTTTTATTTAAAAGCATAAGATCCTCAGTTCTTGAAGGTGTGAATAACTTCTCTCATCCTGTGCCATGACATCAACTGGTGACAGACAAGTTGCTTTGATAAAGGATGGTTTCAACTAGTAGTGGCCATGATTGGACATTATGGAAAGGGTAAGGAATGAACAAAAATCACACCTTGCATTGGAGGACATTTTGCTACAATCTATTGAAGTTTCTAAAATCTGGAGCGAGGGGAGTGTGGATAATATCACATCCTTCCAACCCAGTGAGAGACCAATTGTTCCCACCAAGCCAGAGCCGGTGCTACCTGCTTGCTGCAGCCGTGCAAAGATGATGTGGCGAGTGTGTTGTCAGTCAGCAGGGAGCCACGAGGTCAAGAAGCAATACGGGGGGGTGCAGGCAGCTATTGTTCCCACTCACACAGACACGACAATACGGGCAGGGAAACGGTGAGACCCCGAATGTGCCAACCCGGCGAAGCCTCAAGAGGGGCACGCAGAGCGGGGAAGGCGTCCATGCCAGGAGCCACTCGCTTTGTCTCGTTTCGCTCAAGTGAGGACGCGGGCGCGCTCTCAACGCATCGCAATCACACCTGTGAGCTCTTCAAAATCTGTTGGCAGCGTAAAGCCCCCGCTAGAAATCAGAGCCGAAACAACCAGGTTTTTTTTTTTTTTGCTGGACACGGTCTCTGTGTCAACAGCTGATATGCTTTGTTTTGGAACGGATAACTTGAGTAATTAAACACTTTTTTTGTGAATCGGCGCTGATTGAAACAGGTAGGTAGAGTAATGAAGTTTGAAAGGAACCAATTTCACTTCCTGCCATCAATTGTATACAATGTGACTGACGCACAGCATTACAATGAAATTGAATGGCTCCATATGAAAAGTGCAGCATCTTCTCTCCCAATCCCCAATCTCTCTTCCTATAGAGGTTTGTGGATGTTTTCCCAGCTGGTTTGGGGCTGTTGCACCAGAGGGAATGCCTTAATAATAAGTTTTATTGCTCATTCCCGAGCACTGTATTAGATTTTTTTTTATTTTCACAGGTCAATTCATAATTAAAAGTCCTGTCCTGGCATACTATATATGACATTGGTGAAGTGCTGTTTATGGCATTTTGATATCCGCAGGGCCAACCTTTTGGTGACGACCCCCGACGGGGTGTGGGAGGGTTCATATGAGCAGCAGGGGAATGTCCTTTTCAAGTCTCCATTGTCCAACTGTTTTATGGTGGAGGATATCTCATCATATCGGGGATGATCTGTAGGTGATGAACATCAGAATCAAATGTCAAATAGTATCCAAGAATAACCCCACAAGTTACAAATTAACCATCCTGGGACCACTCGGTCGGATTGCTGGAGACCTTTTTTAAATGCGGTGTCAAAAACAATTAATCACTTGACAGTGTAGCAGCACCAAATGGTGCATTGAGGGAGAGTCGATGGTAAAATCCTGTGTGGAGTGTGATTAGGTAGTCAAGGTTTAGAATGATATAAAGGGAGGAATAAAATTAACACCAACTGTACGCTAAATGCTAATAGATTTTTGGGCCCCGGCTGGTAAATCTCTCGATGAACCGAAGGCATAAAAAAGGTGTCAGCCTGGAGTTTTTCAGGAGACCTTTAAAAAAAAAAAATAGTTATAGCAGGGATGGCCAAACCTTTTTCACATGGAGAGCAAAGGGCCGCAATTAAAATCTTTCTTGCTATTAATAATAACAATTTAATAATTTATATCATCATTTAATAGCCAAGGACAAAATCTGTATTGCATTTGGCCCGGTGTTCGTTATACCAGACTTTTTACTCAAACTTTTTAAAAAAAGTTTCGAATTTATGACGTCCTAAAGTTTTGCTGGTACAAAGTAAAGGGGGTCAGTCCTTGGAGACACGCCTGGGGCGTTCGAGACCAAAACATTGCATTGCGCCCTGATATGCGTGCGCTCGAGTCTACGGGCTTGAGCGCCGCCGAGTGTGTCTGCTTTTAATTTTGTGTATGAGCCGTTGTATTTGAGACCCATTAAAGTTCGTTCCACTCGGATGCTAAACCGAATTAGCGGAGGTCTTGAACTCCACTTGTGTAACGTGTTACCATTTACGTGCTCGATTAGTAGTTCCGTTAGAATGTAGACGCTGCAAGGAGAAAGGGAACAACGGCGGCGGCGGCGGGAGGAGGGGGGAGGCGGGGTGTTTGTGTGTACATGTTCCATGAACGAGCAAACTTTTCCAGTGTGTAAGGAGAAAACTCAGAGGGCTTGCTATGGAAGGGAGAGATACAAATCTCACCAAAAGCTCCTCTTGAATAATGCTTCCTCTCTCGCTCTCTCTCTCTCTCTCTCAATAGAACAATTCAACGAAATCCCACCGAGACTTGGGATAAATCAATTTTCCAACACTGTATCTAACATATCTCTCCCGCTCTGTTCTGCCACGAGCCTTTCATTGCTTTTAAAGTGTCCCTCCATCTCAATAATGACAATGAATTGACCTCATCGTCAAAAAAGATGGCGGGAATATTTTCTAATGGTCTTAAAATTAACCGTTTTGAGAAGAGAGAGAGAGAAAGTGCGTGAGGGAGAGATAGAACGACTGTGAAATAAGGCGAGGACACGACGTGGCCCTCCTCAACCTTTCTTCTCCTGTAGAATAAAGCCTCCAATCCTATCACACTACTTTCTCCCGTTGCCCTTTTTCTTAAAATAGCAACAGAATGTGATACAAGAAAAGAAAATGTACAGAAAGGAAATAATCGCAAGCAACTGCAAAAACAACACAAAAAAAAAGCACAATCATCCTTCCCGTCTCTGTCTGATGTGATTTGGCTCTTATCTTCGGAAAGGCAATACAGCAATTTTGTTTCCCAGGCTGTCGACTGTCTGAGTCCTGCTGTGAATGGGTGAGTGGACATGCCAAAGAGTCTTTGGTATGCTGTCAGTTAAAGTGGCTGGAGCTGCCCCAAAAAAAGCGTGGAGCCAGCCCAGCACATCCGGCACAGCGAGTCACATTGTTGGCAAAAGAGAACCGTACAGGTGGCGGTCTAATGGCCGGCATGTGACCTGTCAAAAACCCCCTTGTAACTTTTGCTTGACATTGCTATTGGATCTCTAGGAGGTCAGGGATAAAGGCAGGTCTTAATTCCTAATAGAGTCCTGACACAAATTGAGATGTCGTTTTGATCCGACGGTTGACGGCAAAGCTCCGTGACTTGTCCTTTTTTTCCGGGGGGTTGCAGGTTTTCCTATTTTGAGACTGCAAGTTTTGGAAGTTTTTTAAAAGACTCAAGGAGTCAAAGTCGATGAGACGCGGAAAGTCGATTGGAATGAAACAATGATACTGATCTTTATAGATTAGTTTCTCCAACAACCTCTCCTCATTCCATATCTGTAATTGTAATATTATATTCATAACCCTTATTCTCCCCCCGGCCCCCCGGGATCTATCAACAGTCTAGTTTCATTTGCAGCAGTATGAATTTACTGTAAGAATGAGTGTGCACTCTCTTTGACGACCTTAAATCTCATTTTCCAACCTCTGCTTGCTCACCTGTAAAATAATCCACGGATACCGAGGCCAAGACCTTTAAAAATAACACTGGTGGGATATTGAATGAACATTCGCCTCCCTATTTGGTACCGCATTCGGTTTACCTTACTCACCCTGAAGACCCCTTGAAAGAAAATAGAGTGCGGAGCGTGTTGTTTTTCCCGTGTCCTCATCCTCAGATCCTCCATCTGGTGCTCTTTGTCTTTATCTTTCAGCTCAGTAAGATGACACTTCTTTTATTCAAGTTTGCTCTGTCATCCTGTTGTCCTTGAACAAGGCCGTTCTTCTTCCCTTTCCCCTCATTCTCTACTCTTCTCTGTCACTCTCTCTGTCTGTAGACATCCTCTTCCTCTTGTCTCTGTCACCTCTACCCTTACCTGACATCCTGATGTCGCCTCCCACAGTGGCCCCCGCTATCTCTTGCATGGCTTGCATGACCAGGAAGGCCGATGCATGGCGCCTACTCGATGAAGCGCATTGATCGCGTGAGTAAGCCAAGTCTATCGAGCTGCCTTGATGATAGACTGAGCGGCTGCATGCTTCCAACCTCTAACACGCATGGGATCAGTGGGCTGTAAATTACTCTCTAAAGTTGATCTTGCAACAACAAAAGAAGACAGTAAATCATTTTTCTTCTTTTGGAGCTTGGACTGATAGACTTTGCAGAACTGGCACAGAATTGCAATGCCAGTGCATGCATATCGTGAAAAGTTTTTTTCTTAACTCATAATTACATTAGAATCAAATAGGGGAGATGATAATGGTTACTGCGTTATGACAAGTGCCTGCAGAAGAAAAAGAAAAGAAATCCAAAGCGTAAAATTCAAAATGACACAGTGTCACTTCAATGCTGCGTGGGCGCTACATTGATCAAACATCATAACGCTTCCCTCACTGATGCTATGGAACTTCAGTTGAATTATGGAGGTGCAAGCAGAGGGCACGTTGTCTGATCGAGATCTGGATCCAGTCTAGGCGAGATGAGTCCCCAGGGTGCAGTCAATCTGCCTGCATTCTGCTGTCCCGGTACGAGATGCTTTCCCTGATCATGGCGTTGTCCAAAGTGTCCCTCGCACTTACGCTGTTTTTAAAACCTTCATCCCGCGGTGTGACGCCTGTGGTAGCAATGGTTTGCTGATCTCGGATCTGTAAAGGCTGCCCCCTGAAAGTCGTAATGGGCTGATAATGAAGTTCAGAATTGACAGAATGACAGCGGCAGTAGTTAACTAAAACATTGCCAGTTGAAATCCTTTGACTGACTGGAAAAAATCCATTGGTACAAACCACTAATGTGAGGGTGCCCTTGAGCAAGGCACTTAACCCCCTTACTACTCCAGGGACACTTCTGGGGAAAATGCTGAAAAAGGTGCATGCATGCTCAGCAAATCACACAAATTGAATGACAGCTGTCAGACGGACGTTCTGCAAGCCACATGATCCTGTCACATGACATTGTTTCTTCATCTATCGGCATGTAATGAAAATCGGTAAATCGGTGAATAAATCGCAATAAGTCCAGAATCATCTTTATTTCAATCACAATAGAGTCACTTCTGCTATTGTTAACGTTACGGTTGATCTTTCAATTTCCAACTTGCGTCAAGGCGAATGACAATGTTCACTATGATGAAAGATATTTTCAACGTGTAATTTTACTTGACAGCCCATCCCCTGGCTGCAGTAACTTTTTTTTTAAAGTCTGTGCTGCAGCAGAGACAGTATGTGGGAGAAAAATGAAAGACAAATATAGGGGGAGGGCGGATGCGTAGGCTTGCATCAGTGTTTTCCACAACACACACAAACAGGCACGATAAGACCAAAGGGACATGAACATCGTCTTTATTAACATCAGACACATCCTATGGGTGCAGATAATATTTAAAAATGGTTGGCTGACAGTTGGATCTCGAGGAAAAAAGGCCAACGGGTAGTTAATTGTCCGTATGTTCAATCGAGTCTTCATCTGGCGCAAGACTTACATGAAGACTTCCTGTCAATAGTGCAGAAAAGTACCTTCTGCTGAAGCCCAATTTATTTCCCACTGATTTCCCTTATTTTGATGAAACATCATGTCATCAAATCCCTCCTCACCACTACAGAGTCACACTCCTGACAGGAAATGGTTATTCTGATGTTTCCTTTATTTTGACCATGCTAGATATAATAGACGCCGTGATCCTGGATTTTTCGCAGTGCATATCTGGTGATGACAACGTATCACCACCAGTTTACACCGGGAAGCTGTTCAGTTTGCTGGCAGCTGGTTGTTGTTTTAGACGTTGTGCACTTTAAAGTAACACTATCGTACCTTCCCGGCAAATATCATTTCAATTAGCGGTCTGCTAATGACATTATTCTAGGTCAGGAGTAGTGAACAGCGATATGGCACATCAGTATCAGAATTAGCAAGGTACAAACTGAGGTCTGCCGACTGCCGACGCCCGCTGCATCTCAGGCGCGATAATGTTTCCTGTGTTTTTACGGCGTCAGAGGCGACATACCGTGCAGAAAGTATGCTATCTATCTCTCTCTCTGCCTCACCCCCCCCCCCCCTCCCGTCTCCCTCAGAAAGCATGGCTCAATCACCATCCTGACAAGTGCTGCCATCTCTCATTTGGACACCAGGCGTTATCCAATTGGCAGGAGCTCACATTACTGGCCTGCCTCCCCTTTCTAGGCTGCTCGACGCAAAACCGCTGACGCTGCACAATAGCAACTTTCTATGGGGGTTGTGGACTCGTCTGCAAGGGGGGGGGGGATTTCAGCTGAGGTCCCCCTCTAATCGGGCTAATTCTGAATCGGCCCGGACCATTCCAAAGGGTGTGTTCATCCCGGTGTATTAATCTTTTAGTGAACTGATGCTGAACTCTTTATCAGCAAGGGGGGAGGGTGTATAATTGCCAGGGAGAGAGGCTAGAGAGGAGAGGAGAGGAGAGGCGAGGCGATCCCACCCCCTCCTCCTCTTCTCTCTTGATCACGCTCCACAAATATCCCGCCGCTGTTTGCCATTGCATTGCATTTCTTATGTTCTGCACTATAGATGTCCTTCATCATCATCATCCTCGTCGTTGTCATCACCATTATACTTAACATTTTCGAATCTCCATCTTTGGCTTTCTATCTATGTATCTTTATATGTTTTCTTCCTTTACTCTATTAAATACTTAGTTTGACGAATAGGGGATACAACCAGGAAATAAGCTTCTTAATCAAGGTCTGATTCCTCAAATATTTCTGAGGAATTTTACTTTAAATCCTTACAAATAAATGCAAAGACTAATAACCTCCTGCTACAAATACAAAGAGAGCCCCTTTAACTGCCACATACTGTTTGACCTTCAATCAAAACCTTGGTCATGTCGCATGTCATCCCTCCTCTCTCACCTGATCTTTCCTGTCTCTCTCTAGTGACTGTCAAATAAAGGCAAAATGCCAAAAAAAAAAAAATTGGTCATATGTATCTAAAACCTGTTTATCTGGGGTGGCTCCAATGCCGTTTACGCTGGGACCGTGGATTTGGCCTTTTTAAACAAAAACAGGAGCTTAGCAAAATGCTGTTGTCGTTAGCTGCCTTGTTTGGTTTGGTTATGTCTCTCCTTAAAGCCTCGCTGCGATGTGGAGTGAACTCGTAGAGTTCTGTGGTAACCTAAATAATTACAAGCCCTGTTCTCCCAGAGTGATTAATTATATCTGCGGAAAGGGATTTCTTATTTTAGAGCCCTCCACAGACAAGGGCTGGTGGGGAGAAAAGAAGAGAAAGAAAGAAAAAAAAAAGAAGACGACAAAATACAAGCAGGCCCTTATCAAACCTTTCTTGACAGATTTGGGCTGTGTGCAAGACTTGCGGAGTAATATCTTTTCGCTTGCTGGTCATCTCGCGCAAGCTACACTGAGCATATGAAGGATTTAAACTGAATCAATGTTTCACAGTGGGCATAATTAACTGCATTTGAGGATCTCGACAGGATATTGGGAGACATTTTCTAGTATTGCATGCAGCATTTGGGAAGGATTAGTACTTCTCATGCCCATAGCTTCACATCATTTCCTTCGCTTGCCTTATCTGTGTGTAGCAGAGTGGCCCTTCCTGAAGGCTTGTGTACATACATGTCTCATTTGGCCAGGGGTATTCCCCTTAGGCTGACTATACGAGAGTCTGATTTCCCACACTGGGAACTGTTTAAATGCATTATGATGGAGGAAAACATGTCGGTGGGAGGGTGGGAGGTCAAAGCAGGGTAACAGTGGAGCCTGCCTGAAATCTGAAAAAAAAAAACAATCCTCATTGGTTTAGCAGATTTCCCATATGGGAAACCCAGATTTGAATTAATTCATTACAAATATAGCTAATGTGGAAGTTTCCGCCTTGTACTGCATGTCTGCTGCACTAAATGATTATTGCACTGAGTACCTTCCTTGTAGGAGAGGAATTGTTTGAAAAACTAATTTTGTTCCACAGAACTAGTAGCAATGCACTTAACTCTACTTATCTGCAATGTGGATCAAGCAGACTATCCAGATAAATGACATGAACCGTAAAGCAGGCACAATCTTTTTCTTCTTTTTCCAAGTGCACCCTCTTGTTTTACTCCATAGGATTGTACAGCAATAATGAACCCACGGCTCGATGTATTATGCAGAACTTTCCTCGCGCCTTGGCCTTGAATTACGCTTTCATTCTCATTCATCAAAGCGAGGTGAAGGAAGGTCAGGCCAATGAGCAACAGATCACTGCTCGCTGGCGCTGTGTGCATACATCTCCAACCCTCTGCCTCTGCACTCATCTGCCTGGGCGAAAAAGCGAAAATTTAGCACCAGCGCCCTCCTCAACTTTCCTAAATGGCACATAATCTCTTGAAATGCTCTAAACCTCTTCATGGGCTGGGAGAACGCCGGTGACACGAATCAATCAGGCCTCCTGCGTATTATATTGTGAATCTGTCAGTTCTATAACCCCCTTTATTCACCCACTCATGTCTTTTTTCCAGGGGGGTTTGTACTTCCTGTATGCCATACTGGCTCATGCTGCAGAAGCAGTAGATTGTCTCTTGCCCAATGGGCCATTCTGGCTCGAAGAGGGCTTACTTGACTCTTTTTTTTTTATGCATCTACTATCTCTATGCTGAGGGGTGAAGGGGCTGCTCATGCTGAGTATGCAGCAAAAAGCAAAAGCCATTGTCTAGCTTAAGGTATCATAGCAGTGGAAAACATTCACTTCTTTTTACTCGTCTGGAGCGCTACTGATTTATAGTATGCTTTAAAAGACAATACTAATGTTTTTGACTTGAGAACCCTTTGTCATCTTTGCCTTAGCTGGAGTTATTTGGCATTTTGTGCTGATTCATCATTGCTATAGGCTGTCAGTGTTTCTGAAAACGCCCCAGAAACCTCATGAAAATTATCAACGCTTGATAAAAATGTCATACTAACCTCTGAGGTGTCATCTTTGTCCTCCAAGGCTAAATTATGGCACTTCCGAATATGCCATAATTCAGACTCCGAGGAAGATCTTACATTTTCTCTCTCTGTTGCTACTGTGAGGCACACTGGCGTACCTTTCCGGGAAACCCGACACCTCAGAGGTTAGCATGACATTTATATCAAATATGGCAATTACTGTGGGGGTTTTGAGGTTATTAATCCATATTTCAGACTGAACAAATGTCTTCTCGATACCTCACTACATTTATCAATAAATGTGATAGAACTATTATGAACTGTATATAGAAAGCTGTTTTAATGTTCGAGGAAAAGGAATTGTGGGTTAGAGCAGGTATATCATTGGGGTTAAGTGAAGTGGGCACCTGCCATCACAGTTCTTGGATGATTGTCCACTGGTTCTAGCCAGAGTGTACTCATTTTTTAATGCCACTCTTTTCTCTCAAAACATCATTTCTGTGACTGTTTCTTTCTTCTCATTCTCAGAGAGGATGTATCACTAAGCCTACAGTTTCAAATGAATGAAAGGTTGCACTGCCCCTGGCCTGGAATGGCCCCGGTGGGCCCTGCTGTGAATTTTGAAAAGTTGAATTTAAAATCAGCTTGAAAGTTGCATTGAATAAAAAGCAAGAGGGGGCTCAGGATTCGGTTTGCGATGAGGTCATCCACCCACCCACATAGGGCGCATGTCATTCTATCAGTAGTGACAGGAGAGGAAGCGGTTGGAGCAGGCAGGTGGAGTGAGCCAAAGTGAACCACTTATAGGAGAAGTTATGGATAACAACATTTGAAGAAACAACAAGTGGTGAATGAAGGCCAGTAGACCCTCCTGTGTATGTCGTAGCAAGTTACCACTACACTACCACCACACAGTGAGGAGAAAACTGAGACACAATGCTCAAGAGCTTAGCTCTTCAGATGAGCAAGGTTATGATGCGTGAAGCACAAGGTTTCCTGAAAATATCGATGCTATTACTTTTATCTATTTTTATTATGGTTTCTCTGTTCATCATATGGACATCGAGGAAAGTCACTTGACATTTTTTTGTATGTTCTTATTAGACAGCTTAAGCATTTTTATTATTATTTATTATTGTTCACCAATAAGTCAAAAGAAAAAAAAAACATTAAACATAAATTATAACAATAATAAATTCCCCATAAGGTATTCCCTTATGTGAAATTGTAAAGGCAATGGCAATCATTTTATTAAATCAAAGTATGAGATCCCAGCCACTTACAAAGATCCCTGCTGGGAACAAATGAAATGATGAATTAATGCTGACAAACTTAAGGGCCTGTCCTGGTCCTCTTAGACGTGGATAAATGAATCAAATATGGATTTAAAAAGCTAAAGAATGCCTGAACTAGGACAGTGTTATGTTAGTCTATGCAAAGGTTGTGTCTATAAAGGATATAATTGGAATAGCAGAGGTATGGGCATTAGCTGCAATTAGCAACTGTATTTATATAGCACTCTTATATAGCAAAAAACAAAGTTATGAAATGCTTTACAAAGAAAAAAACTGCTAAAAGTTTTCAGTTAAAAGCAAGATTGTACATCACAACATAAAAGTAATCAATCAAATCAAAAATCAACTGGGAGCCGGTGTAAGTTGGTTAAAATGGGCGTTATATGATCTCTCTCTTAGTTCTACTTTAGCTCCTGTAAGCTGCTGCCTTCTGCCCTAGTTGCAGACGAGACAAGAGTTATCTGTTTCCATGGCAAGAAAAATACAAGATGAAATAAGTGCATGAATTTTTTTTTTTTTTCCATGTCTGAAAAGAACAGAAATGACCTGATCCTAGATATATTTAGCGGATAGAAAACAAGACGGAACAACTCTTTGGATGTGATTTTGTTTTTTTGTTTTTTCTTTGTTACGTTAGGTGGGCTAGAAATAACAACCTCAGATTTATCATAATTAAGGTGAAGAAAGAGTTGAAACAGTTTTGAGACATCCAACATTTAGGGCTCTATTTTCGTGACAGTGCGTGGTTTTTGCGCCGGTGAAGTCACACTTTTTTTCGGGGCGCGCACAGCAGGGGGTGTGTCAGTAACAATCAAGCAGCGCAGTGCAATTTAGGTGTTAAGGATCATGGGGCATGCCTGCTCAGACCACATCAAAAGTGCATAGTGCAAAGCGCAGACATGTTCTATGCTATTCTTTGTGCACACATGATCCAGATCCTATTCGAAGCCTTACCAATGCTTTTTGTGGATGATATTTTGGCAAATTTGACTTTGATATAAATCCCTCAAGCAGGTAAAAATAAGATGACATTCTAAATATTTACACATGTGGCTGTGGTGTCAATGATTGTCATCCAACATAAAACTATTAGTATGTGCTATGACACATTGAAGGAACATCTCCATTCTTCATAAAAAGGTTTACTGATTGGTTAACTAGGCCATATATTCACTCGCGGCGATGCAGCTCCTGCACAAGGACAGCAGTTTGCTCTTGGGAGAGGCTTTTGTGGTGGAGCCACTCTGGACTGTTCTCTTCCATCCCCAAGTTGTCGAGAGCGCCGTGGCGCAGAGCGCACTGCTTTTAAAAGGGAAGGAAAAGAGGTGATTTGATTGGTCGTGATTGAAGCCAGGCCTACCACACCTATTGATAATGCATTCCTCCTAATCTAACTCAGTTTCCAATTGAGCTGCAGGTGCACACCACGTCCTGTGTTTCTCGCGCCATGCACCTTTGACTGCGCTTTGTGCTGTGTGCCATTACCCAAGGCAATAGAGAACTGTCTGTTCGAGAGATATGATATTAACCAGTTAAGAGCAGTGTCTGTGATTACCACCAAATCCCTAAGACGATCAGTTAAGATATTGTGATCAACTGTGTCAAAGGCTGGGCTGAGGTCGAGCAGAACTAGACTAGAACTCTCACCAGCATCATACCAGAAGAAGATCATTTGGGACTCTACCTAAGTAAAGCAGACTCTGTGCCATGTTTACAACAGAAACTAGATTGGAATTTTGCAAATAAATCATTTCTGCTCATGTAATCCGGTAATTGATTGTAAACAACGTTCTCTAATACTTCAGACAGGAATGGAAGTTTAGAAATAGGCCTATAATTATTATTTAGAATGGAAGGGTCCAGGTTAAGCTTTTTAATTAGAGGCTGGACAAGTGCATGTTTGAAATATGATGGTACACAGCCAGCAGTGGCCAGTGGGCTGTTTCTAATTGAAAGAATGTTAGGGCACACAGTTACAATGACCTCTTTTAAGAGTCTAGTTGGGTATTGTGTCTAGAGGATGATGAGCATGTCATATGAGATACAGTCTCCAAAAGTATTTCGGCTGGAGTTTGCTTGAAGAAAATCAGAAACGTCTCACAATCTTCTAGAGCAGTGGTTCTCAATCCAGTCCTCAAGGACTTCCACAAATAAGGTTGAAAAAATACTACTGATGTCTCTTAAATTCTGACATGAATTCCTTCATACGTATGTAAAAAGAATTGAGTTTCATTTGTTCTTTTCGTATCTGTTCGCCTTTTTTCCATATCTTTCTATTACAGTTGTGCTCATTCAACTATGGCAAACTTTTATTTGTTTTCTTTCGGTTTTGACAGGAGCAACTTTAGAGGAGCCAAGTAGACGGAGTCACAGGTCTCCACTAGACCCCTCTGCGACAGAGGGTAGACTATCTGTGACAGAATCAGAGCCCAGTTGATTAAAACCATTTTCAATTTTCTTTGTGGTAGATGAGTTTATCACATGGGTCTGGATGCAGTTTGGCAAGATCTTTGCAGGTGGACGCCAATAAATGTTAAAAACAATACCAATATCTCCTTCGCTAAGTTGTTAACGTAAGGCTAAAGGTCATTACAAGATAAATTGTGCGACTTGAGTTTATGAGTTGGTCCTGAGACAGATTGTGTAAGATTAAAGGATTCAATTAAATTGAACAGTTATTAACCCGTAGTATTTTGATATTAAAATCTCCAATAATAATAACTATCATACCTAGTCAGTATCAAAGATAACAGATCGGACAGATCAGAGATAAAAATTGGGAATGATACATCAGTGCACCTAAAATAGTGTTTTTTGTTCAAATAAAAAAATGAAAGATTCAAAAGATGGGAATTTCCCAAATGACAAAGGGTGACATTTAAAATGATTCCTATGGATGACAGCCTCTCCACCGCCACAGCCAAGTAAGTACTGGGTTTCGAAAATTATGGAGTGTGGAGTGACTTTGTTAAGGATGTAAAACGTATCAGAATTGAACCGTGTTTCAGTCAACATAAGGAAATTAAGACCAGCAGAAGAAATAAAAGCATTGCAAGACGTAATGTTCAGGGACCTAACATTTAGAAGATCAAACTTGACATTAACAGCCAGGATGACCATTGAGCACTGTATTCAGGTTTGGGTTTTTTTTCCAGTGAGGGGATGGCTGTCAAAGAGTTAGGCAGGAATGTACATGAAAACTGCAAGTGAGTCAGTGGGGACCATACAAGGCAGCTCCATAGGGATATTGTTCTTGTGAGTGACTGAGCAAGGTGCAGGCAGCAATCCAAGGCCATACTGTGAGGGGCCTGAGACGAATGGCTCATCTGTTTTCTCTCTTTCATGAGGGCAAGGGATGTAAAAGTCTCTTCCCATCGAGACAGTCCATGCCACCCAGCTTGCAACAAGCTCTGCAGAACGAGAGGTAAAGATGCACCACGGGGCGCCAAGCAAGGGTAAAAACCTCTAAGCTCGGTAGCTAGCATCGCATCCATGTGTAAGAATTCCCTTCGCTCAAATTTCCAAATGTTAAAACTAGCAATGATTTTTTGCAAAGGTGGTGGCTGCGTTTTTTTTGCATGCACAGAGCTAGACACGGCACCGTATTGGAAGTAATTGTACTGTTGGGTTCGATCAAATGAATGATGTCTTATGCCCTCATGAAAATATGTTCCTGCAATTTCTATCTCAGGCCAGTTTTCAGGAAATTATGCCTAGTTTCATTTACTTTAGTATAATTGAATATTACCCATTTTGGCCCTTGAGTCCTGGAAATGATAGGCTAGGTACCCAGCAGGAAAGTGAAGGCAGGATGATATGAAAATGTTTCATAAAGATATTCAATCCCCTTTCAGAAAGATTGGGGTTGAGAGAGAGAGAGAGAGAGAGAGAGAGAGAGAGAGAGAGAGAGAGAGAGAGAGAGAGAGAGAGAGAGAGAGAGAGAGAGAGAGAGAGAGAGAGGGCTTAGGGCTTGGCCAGGGCAATGGAGAGAGATAAGGAAATATGATATGTACATTTCAATGAAATGGAGCTTAACCAGTAGAGAATTCACACTAAAGCACAGCATCATGGGATAGCTTCCAAAGTGGTTCCAAAGCGTCCACAGTCTCTGAGGTTTTCAGACGAGGCAAAAAGAATATAACCAGATATCTCAAGTTCTTTTGATTTAACTTAGCAGAAACTTAATCATCCAAAAACCCAAAACTACACTTCAGTAGTTGAGTTGAATCTCAACTGAAATATATCCAACTGCTATTTGCAACGGAAATTCACTGATTTAATCTCATAGGTGCTGCAGGTGGATTTAAATTTAACATGGGGGTTGTGCGCAGGTATGTCTTTGTGCTATAGCAAGGAGGGTATCATCCCCATAGAATAGAATAACCATTATTTATGTGTGGAGTTTTGAGCTACCTCGGGGCTTTAAAAGTTGGGCTTGGGTCAGAATGGTAGGGATGAATGCGTCTCTACTTGTCCAGACTGCACGGCTCCGTGAGGCAACCTCTGAATCAACTTGATGGAAAAAACTTTCAGTGAGTCAGACATGTGTGGAGACTGTGAATCAGACTCTGGAGAGTGTGGCAAAATAAGCATGTGAGATAAAAAAAAAACAGAATTGAGACTTTACAATAATCGAGGGTCAGGCGGGGCACGCTTTGTTGGCAGAACTATAAAAGAATATCTGAATTCAAAAAGAATTTCCCTTTCATGGCGTCTCCTCTCCAGCTGATACGGCTGTGAATGAAAAGTGATGGCGGCGGCGCTTGGAACAAAAAGTGCAGGCCACAAAGTTTCAACCCACAAAATGAATGCTCCATAGCCTCAATGTTATTTCTTTTTCAGATTGGTCACATTTGAAACCTTTTGAAGACCGTCTTGCCATATGTTCTCATTCACGCTGGAGGCCTTGAGATGCAATCTTTGTAAACCTTTTGTTGATGTCCTCCGTCACTTTTGGCATGCCAAGAATCTCAGTTTAAGTTTGACAAGTGCAGTCCATAGACTAACTGTCTCTCTCTCTCTTTATGTCTTTGAGCAGAAAGAAGGATTTTTTTATTTGCTTTCTGCCTTTGAATCCTTCACCAAGGCCTCGAATGCCAAAGGAACACTTTTAATTCATCAGCAGGGGACACTGAAGGCTGTTCTGGATCATTGGACAGAAAGCGTCTGAAGTCTGATGTCTGAAAGACAGAGAGAGAGAGCGAGAGGGAGAGAGCGAGAGCAAGAGCAAGAAAGGAGAAGGGAGTGACTGGGTAATTTAAAAAGTCGCCCTGATAGAATGAATAAAGGACTCTGCAGACAGTATAGTACAAAGACCTCCACCATTTAATTATCAAGTAATTGTAAAGTCCATAACAACAGAGACCTGAAAAGGGGAGACAAGGGAAGAAGGACTGCTCCATGAAAATGTAATTAGCAGAATATCATTTCGCTTTACTTTCAGCCACTGTAGAGTTGAATGGGACAAAGTAAAAAAAACAGACAAGTTCCTTTAAGATGAAACTGAATGCGGTGTCACAGTTTAGATCTTCAGTGACTCGGATCAATATGTAATTACCTCTGGGAGGAAGAAACACAGTTTCCCCTCCATCTCTTTACTCTCTCTTTAACCCCTTTTTATTTCCAGGGAGAGTCGGCGGAAACAAAAAACGACAACGATCCGGGGCAACAGGTGGATTTCAATTAAGCATTTGGAGCAGCTGCTGTATGTGTTACTGTCTCTCACCGAGATGAATCGGGTGGTGACGGCGGTGGCCTGAAGGTAAGGTTTGGAAACGCAAACTGGTGAATGGGAGGTGACAAACACTTTCCTCACTTTCAACAGCTACAGTCGTTCAGTGGCTCCTAGGCAGAGGGAATGTGCGTTCATATCAGTGTGTCTGTAACTCTCCATGAGGCTGATGTGAACAGTTTTTCCCAGTCGGTTATTCTGATATGATGAATGATTTAGCTGACGTGAATGCGGCATTTACCCAAACAGTTTGTGGGCGTAAGCATGTATTCTTCATCAGCTTGTCAGATTAAATGAGAGTCTACATATCCACTGTACAGTAACTTAGTTAGCTCTAACTTAGCTCAGGTATCTCTACTGAAACTCTTCCTACATTGCCATCATTTTGGAGAAATGACCACATGGGGAAAATCATGGAGCCATTTTCTCCCTTCATTTTTTGCTGCGTTTCCCATGCTGGCCAACCAAAACGTATTATCCGCAACCCGCGGTCACTAAAAAAAAAAAAAACCCCCTAGCGATTCTGACCACACTCTCTGCTCAGAAGTGACATTTGCATGATCCTTTTCGCTGCCAAACCGCGATCCAGGGGTCATTGTATTTCTCTGTCTCTTCGTCTGAACACACATTGTGTGTGACAGCAAATAATCAAACCAGCTACTAGTCTTGGAAGCTCATGACAGCGCTGTCCCGCTGCCGAGCTTCCAGAATAAACAGCTGCTCTGGCCTGATTGTGTCCTGTCAACGGGGACTGAAAGCTACATAGTTCGTCTATAGTGTGTCCAAGATGACAGTCTCCCCCCGATGGACGTATACTGTGCATTCACTCGTTCATTTCATTGTACGTTTCAAAGATAGGCGGACAAAAGAGGGAGAGAAGCTTTACCGGCTCAATAATGTAAGAATGGATTTTGAGGGATACAAATCTGGATTTATCTCATTTGACCCACGAGGGAGGAATGTTTCTTCGCCGGGTTGCTTGTACTCCATTAGAGTACAAGCCACTCAACAAGTAGTATCAAGAGCGTCGCAGTTGCTGGAAATGAACATTTTTTAGGAAACAATGTGTACTTCCTGGACAATACCACCAAAGCCCTGATGTGTAACTTATTTATGTACTTCTTCATGGAGAAAGTAACTCCTTCACAACTATTGGATCATGGCCCTTTTGCTCCATTATTTATAGACAATTCCACCATAAAGGCAGTTTGTAGTTTTCACATACTGTGTGTTTTTGTATCAAGAGATCACCAAAATCTAAAAAAAATGGTATGTCCCAAAATGTGAAAAACTGGTATCAAGGCTCTTTTTGCTTTACTTAAATATGTCATTGAAAGCACTATGCAATGTGTTTTTTATTCCTCATCATTTCTGGGTGGCCTAAACCCAGGTGACTTTAAATCTTCCAAAAACACACACAAAAAAAGTTTCCTTTGTGACACATTTCCGTTTGCGTCAAAATAAGGTTCCTGCAGTCGCAAATCTATAAATAATGCACAACTTTGTGTCAGCGTTGTTTGGAGTTATCGGAGGGGTCTCCCCCACCTCTCTCTCTCGCTCTGTTTTCCTTTCACATGTCAAATAACATGACATTCAAACACTCAACATGAACCACAATCTCTCGTCAGATCTTTCTCTGAACGACTGAACTTTGACTTATAAGGCGCATTACTTTTTTTTTTTTTCTTCTCATGGAGTCACTGTTGAAAAGTGACACAGCGGCGGCATGAAAAAGGGGAAGGAAAGAGTAATTTTATGCTAATAGACTCTCCTGGGAAAAAGGGTTCATGGCGACCTCACTATCACTTGGGAGGGAAACAATACAAGCATGAGTCACAAGTTAAAAAAAACAAAAAAAAAAACAACCTCCCTTTTCTAAAACCACCACCAACATTACCAATAACTACAAAAAAACGGGCCTAAATATTGTTTGTCGAAACTATATATGGGTGATACACCGCGACACATTTGACAAAACTGTATTAATTATTTATCACATCCATCAAAATAAGTGCGTCGGTGCACCGAACCAAGAAAGCTCGTACGCGAAAAGCCAGAAAAATGCATCGCTCCGACACCGAAAGCACACGTTGATGTTAGTCGCTCAGTCTTGAGAGAGATTCCCTACTGTTTTTGGTTCATTTTTTTATTTTTTATTTGGCAGCCTGATTGTTTACTTTCAGAGACAAACAAATATGCTGAGTTTGTGGGGGTTTATTTGTGCTCCAAGAAAATGGAAAGATTTCGAGAAGATATGAATCAATATTCATATGCTCTCAGTTTGAGCGCCCGGGGTGTGGAATTCAAGCACGTAACTGCAGCAAAGCTAGGGTTGGAGGGTTTATCCATCCCCAAAATGTGTTACATATGTTCACTGTTTGTCTATTTGTGAAATATTAAATATAATTGATCAGCTTATAGAATCAAGCGGCGCAGAGCTACACAGCTACAGTACATGATATAGCCATGTCTTTTAAAAGGATATTTACTTCAGTCCCCATGTGTTGTATTTCAGATATTAATTCAGATCTTATTTTATTTTGAAATACCTCACTGTGTGTGTTTAGCAGTAAAGCACACGGGCAGTCGGTATTGGTCGGTGATGCACTCGCCTAGTCCAAAAATCATCCCTCTATCTCTATAAAGTGCAGTGAATTACTATGATGTGGACTACAGTTTTGTCTTTGTTGTTCAAAGCTATTACAACAAAAAAAGAAAAATAATCCTAAGAGCTCCTTTTAGCACATCTCAAGGACTTTTAATAATGTAATAATATAGCAATAAGGGGCTGTAGGGAAGTAATCTTCTCATCATAGTGCAGATTGTGTAAAATCCATTTTTCTAGGGCAAAGGAGTCTTCAGTTTGGTTGAGCTTTCCATCTAGGCCATCAGGGAGTCCACTAGGGGCTAGCAAAAATCGTGATTCCAGATACACAGACAGACCGATAGGAAACACAGAAACACACACACATACACGCTTGGGTCCAGTATGAAGCAAGTGAGTCAGTCCACCTAGGGGATAGCTTTAGCCACCAGCCACCAGCCCCCAAATCCACCGACTGATCCAGTGCCCAGACTGTCAGGCCCTGCCCAGCCGCTTCACAATCTTTCAACCTTCACTAGCCGCTGTGAAGCCCACAGTGCCTCACACTGTGTCTGTAAAATGGAATACAGGGGTGAAATAAATAAAAAGAGCATCACTTCATGTCTTTTTTTTTTTCCCCCCTTTCCTTAGAGTATTAAAATCTGTCATACACAGAAAAACACATGCACGGATTTGCACACACAGAGACCGTAATGGAAAGTCAGTGGAATGTGCACAAAGTAATCAACACTGAACCCCAAAGGTAGAATGAGACATGACAAAGGCGGCATTTGGTGGGAAATCACACTGCTAAATGAACAAAAAAAAAATGCTGAAATTGTTTTTTGGCACCTAAAGCTTATTGAGATTCAACAAATCATGTTGCTTTTTGTTGGGGCCCCAGCTGTTGGAACAGGGAATATTGGACCATGTAACCGTTGCTAATTGTTGGGAAAATGAAGTTGTGTCAGTTTGATGACAGCGGAGGGGGGCGAGACGGTTACTTTTTCTTCGTTCCGCTGTTTTTTTTCCGGTTAGATGGAAACAGGTTAAGCATCAAGACTCGAGACGACTGGAAGCTGAAAGGCGTTGATGTCATGATGAAGACGACTTGGTGCAAGAAATAAAGAAGAAGCCAGCTTGCTGAATTGATTTGTACATGCTGATATTCTCATTGGTGTTTTTTTGAATATACTGTAATTATCTTCACTATTTAAATAGAGGGCAAATGGTTCCTCTAGTGACTTGGAAATCCATTATTGCCCAGCTAATTGGCTTGGCAAGCCTCGCCCCCTCCTTCCCTCGCTCGTTCTCTCAGAGATTAAAATCCAGCAGTGATTTTAATTTGAAATGGAAGAAAGTACAGCAAAAAAAAAAAAAAAAGACTTCCCAAACCCAAACAAAGGTAAAATCTTTATTTGAGCATTGCACAGCACACAAGGTGCATGAATGAACTTTGCCCCCAATGAAGCAGTATGTTTATTATCTTGCTTACAAAAGAAATATTTTTGATCCAGCGGCTCGAAAATATTCATATCAAGCTCTGTGGTTGTGTTTTACTACATACCTCTTGCTCTTTTTCTGTCTGTTTCTGTCTCACTCACTCATAATATAAGGAAAGATCACTGTCATTTTGGATTGTTGATTTGATTTCTGTCCTAGATTATTGCAGACATGCATATTTGTAATAGTAAGGGGTTCCACTCCGGTATAGTTTGTGTGGAGTGCAGAAAAAAGACCAAAATTGCACACAGGGATCATTTGTAATAAAGGCTTTATTTGTTTGGGAGCCTTTCTATGTTTTAAACTCACACTCTCTAATGTCACTTTCAGACTTTTCAACACAGATGAACGGGGGAGGGGAAACAACATATGACCTAGGATACACCTCTTTGTCCTTTTTGCTGTTTTCTGCCCTGAGGGGGCTTCCGTGAAGTGGCAAAGAGGTGGTGCTCGTTTCGATTTCCTGGAAGCTTCCTTCAGAGCAGTGTGCAACTCACCGAAACAGAGCTTGTGACTTGATTGGTGGATTGTTCGTTCATCTAATGTCGCGTTCCCTTTCCCGCACTCAAGCGTGAATTCGCTGTTTACGGAGAACGGATGCGTCACAGCGCTCCTCCGTAAAAACTGACTTTCAAGTGAATACAACTCAAGGGGTCCTGGCTGCCTCGACCTGCCAGCAGCACTCAGTATATATAGTGTATTTCACCTGCCGCAGCCTTCACTTGTTTTTCATTGTGCATGGGAGGAAGCGCCCTCCTCTTCTCTACTGCCACCAGCATCAAGGGCTCCCATGAGCACATGATCCGCTCGCATTCCCCCAGGCTGTATGCCTGGCTTGGGGGAGGGTGTGTGTGTGTGTGGGGGGGGTGAGCATATCCACAACAATCTAATGAAGTTGTCTAAATGTAATATATCTGTTAATATCCCTATCGAAATGTGGATGTGACCCCGTTTAACGTTAACATCACACACAGATAAAAGATGCATCTGGATGAGTTTAGATAGGGGCGGTCAGCCATATTTCATCGCAGATACAAAAGATGGATTGGAGATGGATTGGAAACTGATTTCCCATCAGCTCTTATAGATGCAGATGCTAGTCCCTCCGGGGTTTATTTACATTCATGTTTAAACATTTGGTTGGACCCGTGCCGCATTCTTCGTGCATTTTCAACCTGCATTGGAAGGTGAACTATCCCTGGCTTGGAGAGCAAATTGTCTCTCTGTGACAGGGTATGCTGGCTTTGCTGTGATTCAACTCATATCCATAGCATATCCATTTACTTGGCGGTGGTGGTGGTGTTGTTTTTTCCCCCTCTTCTCCCTTCTCTGTCACGCCAAATTCTTACAAATGGCACTTGCAAACCAAGCGATTTTCAGACAGCACGCCGCTACCGAGTTGGTGCTATAGTATTAACAGGTAATTTATCAGAGTGGGAATGTAAGCCCTTTTTATATTAATCATGTACCACGTAACCTTCTGTAGAGCTGCAGAATGTGTAACTATAGCAAATAATCATCTATCTATCTATCTATCTATCTAAAACTTTAAAGCACTCTGAAGAAAGTCCAGCCATAAAACAGAGTTAAAAGCCTTCATGCACACTGACTACAGTTAAATGGGTGGACTTGGTTGCGGTTCACCGCTCTTGTTCCTCTGCACAGGGAGCTAATAAGTCAATCCCATTCACTCCTTCATACGGCGAGGATGCACTTATCGCATTGTCAGCAGCTCTTTTCATTTAAGCCCCTGGTAAGTTTGCATGTTACCGATTCAACATTTTTAAATTACCTCGGCTCGCCTGGCTCGAGCCAAGTCGCGGGGAAAAAGAATAAAAGGGAGGGCCTCCCTGTGCAACCCTCTTCCTGCTTTGACCATCAATCACGGCTGTCAGAACAGCTGTGCTCTCGGTTCTCTTTGGTGGGAACCCACACCGGAGCTCCACGTTACCGGGAGCTGTGATGAATGCAGAGGCCTCAGAGGCTTTTGATTAGAAGCCTCGCCGATGACAGGTTAACACTGCAACGGAAGCAAATGCCCCCGAATATGACGTGTCAAGATAGGGTTTAAACAAAAATCGTCCTTTATAGTAGCAGGGACCCCTTTTTTTTCTCTCACAGTGGGACATTTATATACCAACCATTAAAGCAAAGAGTGTTTTTGTTGAGAAAATGAGGCGTATTACATGACACAGACATAGTTTAATGTGGTAATCCACAAAAACGATGTTTCTTTGGCTGCTGCTGCAAAACGCATCACTTCCTGTGCAGCGGAGGAGATCGATGTAATGCTGTAAATATAAATTGTAATTTTAGCAGCGTGATTGGTATAAGTCACGAGCACAAAGCAACAAAAGGCTTTCAGTTTTTCGTTCTATCCATCATGTGTGGTCTCATTAGCCTTGATTCCACTATGGGGCCAAAGAGGGCTTTCAGGGTTTAGTCATGTAAAGCAATTTCTCTCCAAGCAAGTTTTTCTGTAATTCTTTTATGCACCTTGTTATCAGCAGACACAACGCGCCAGTCGGATTGTACTGTCAAACTAAAAGTGTTTAAATGGGGTTTTTGATTCCATGTTATCAGCAGTTTGAATGAATCCTGGCCCCTGACGACCCCTACGAGACCTTGCTGTGAAAGTGTGGTCGTGGCGGATATTGCTCGCAGCACCAGTTTGGCCCCTAGCCTCGCAAGCCAGATGAGACCTCACAAGTTAATCACAGCACAATGCATGTCTGGCCCTGACAAAAAAAAATCGCTGCCTTGTATTGTACTAAATAGTCAGTTAACTATCAGTGCACCGTCTGAAAATCGTGTTCTCGTGAAGAGCAGTCTGAGATTTCATATATTGAGTTGCCTCTTGATTAGCGTGCAGACATGTTGCTGAATGATTCTTCCCATTGTTGTCTTCTATCACAATTCTGTGGCTGCATTGATACGGCTATCATTGCGGTGCTGTGTAGCTGTCATTATGTTGTGCCGATTGCTTACATCACAGACAAAAGACGCCATTGAAAATCGGCCTCCAAAGCTCCAATAGCGAAGACCATCATGTTTCTTTCTGCCGGACCTGTTCCATTACATGCCCTCTATCACAAAGGTTGGCTCGATGTGTCTTGCTCTGTGATAACCTGCAAAAATCTCATCAGGCTCGTTGGCCTCGTGTGCTTCATGTGACCATGGATAAGAGTTAAACCCAAGGGGCCTGTCTCGCAAAGTAAGTCCGACGTAAGTCTGGGTATCTTTGGCAATAGCTGGCTTTGCAAAACCAAACAATGGTCAATCCCGGCTAACCCGGTCTCACACAACGGCGTTCGTTAACAGCATTGTATTGTCTCGGAACGCTCTCGGAAATCCTGTGAAAGAATTTCAGCAATACATTTCATTCATTGTGAATAACTATAGCCAGCTAACATAAGGTACCTGCTATTTTGATAGAAGCCCTGTTTAATAGCCGGGGCAAACGGCTGCTACAAACATTTATTATATCTCTGATGTAATAAATCATCAGGGGAAGCAAAGGGGCCCTGAGAAGAGCCCTTCTTACTATCTGTTAATATAATAGAATCTGCCTGTAGAGTTCTTTCATTGCTTGTCTTATTCATTTGGATGCAATGTTTTTGTTCATATCGGGTTTTGTTCGTTTAATTTTTTGCAATAACCGTGATTAAAAAGTCACCAGCATCCTCTAGGAACGGTGATGCCATTTTTCCAAAGAGTTGGTCGGTGAGGAGACGGGCTTTTTTATCCGTTTGAATCCGATATCCTTGAACTTCACCTGCTAGGTTAGATGTGCAGCCTAAGTTACCATGAACCCCCCGCCCGCTTAAATGTGAGCCACTGCCAGTGAGACCGAAAAGCTGGGGTTAAGCCCAAAAGTTAACTCGCTAACCCACTAGTCCTGCTTTGTGACAGGACCCAGGTCCCCTGCATTGGCCTGAGAACATTTAAAAGCCCAGGTACACATCGAGAGGTGAGGCTAAATAGAAAGACATAGCAGGAAAAAACATGTTTTTTGTGTCCCCCTCTTGTAGAATCCTATATAGATGGTCACTGAAATAAATCCAAACATGTATTTTATATTTTTGTCAATTTGTCATGACATTAGCCATTGCAGCTTTTACATAATTGGATGTATTTGCCACTATTTATAAGATTGAAGCACAAGCCATTACAGTAAGGTAACTTCTGTAAGCCTTGTAAAAGTATTCAACCCCCTTACTTCAAAGTTACTTCAACTACATTTACACATTTATTTGGGATTTTTCATCTGAGTTCTATGCAGAGCACTCTATTCTATCAAAGTGAAACCAAAATTGTTGAGTTGGGTGAGTTGCCACACTAATTTCACATCAGTGCACCAAAGTTTAGGCAATTATCCATGCACTAGTAAAGAGTAAAGTTCCTGATCCTCGGTATTGTTTAACCTTGTTCAAACTGGACAGAAGAATGCATTCTTGATTCCTGAAAAGCTTGAAGATACAGCTTCCTCTACCTGCAATAACAAGTGCGTACATACACAATGTCTGTTATTATCTGAGTTATTGTCCCTTGTCGACGGGTTGCAGAAGTCCTGGAATAAATCTTCTTTCTGATTGATAATGCTTGCCTGGTACAATCCAACCAATTGAAGCTGCGCCAACAGTGCCAAACTATGCCAATATGCCACCAAGGCGGGCCAAATTAAACACTAAAATTAATTGAATGGACTTCAGCGATTTGACCCCAGCTTGATATGCTCTGCATTCACTTAAGCGCTATTATGGTAATGATGATAAGCTTATCAGGAAAAAAACAAGCCTGGTTCGTGCAAAAGATGCATGTTAGGCTCAGTGTTGCATGCAGTCCCATTTGCATTTAATTACTTGATGGTTTCTCCCGGCCCTGATGATAATAGTATGTGTTATTTGCACATAAACTCTTATAGTAGCGTGCATGTTTGTATGAACCCATTCACCTTTGTGGAGGAGAGAATGCACTCCCAAACACTGATGTGGATGCACATGGGACCATACACACAAGCATGCACTTGAACATGAAGACAAACGCATGCAGGAAAACACACGCCACACCACCATCCGTGTGCTATTTCATCAAGGGTATCTACCTCTATCACCAGCAGGCGCAAAAAAGTCATTTAAGGTAAATTATTTAGGGCGGCTACTGTCCTCTTGTTGATGCCCCTGTGCCTCTCAGGGGAGCCAGTCCAAGTCCCTTCCAGAGGGACCCTGAACACCCCCCCCGCTGCATTAGTACAAGTTTCTCCACAGCTAGTATTCCAGCCAGGGGGTTCCACAGATACTGTTTTGTCCAACCCCACAGGATAGACCGCTGTTAATGCGATTACAGAGCCGGAGACTTAAAGATAATTTAATGCATCTCCACGGCTAATTTTGGAAAAAAAAGCGTCATGGGTGCCACATCCGCTTATTGTCGTTCCCGGCACGCTAAAGACAGCATAAGAGTAGACTTATTTCCACACAATACTGACTAAGTGGGAAATCTCGTTGGACATGGCGGCCCACCATATGCTAGATTTAATTTGATTTTCTGTTCGGGCTTTGGTTAAGTGGGTCTAAATTTCCTGTCCTGCATCAAAAAGGGCAAGAGGGCAGCCGTGGCTTTGACTTGATTTGCTTTTTCAACAAGGGGCAAATAAGCCATGATTTGGTAAAATACTGAGCGCTTACAGCAAATGTAGCAGCATGAGTAGGCAACAGTATTCGGTGCAAAAAATGGATTAAGCCTAATCCTACAGTAAACTTCATCGCTTCAATGGAGATCTCTGTTGTAAATTCATGTTTTCCAGGCTTAAATGAAACGTATGCTTGACCTTGGTTGTCTGAATTGTGTGTACAACGTTGACATTGAAGGCACAATCAATCTGCCATGCAATGTATTGTGTGTTCTTAGTTTTTTCAGTTCAGTTCATTGTGGTGTCCAGAGAGCAAGCCTCCAAGTCAAATTAATTTTATGTGGAGACGTACTCGGCCAATAAAGTGATTCTGATTACAGCAGGCAACCAGACCCTGATTTATAGGCCTACCCAGTCAACTTTCTTCCTGACGTCCAGGTCCATCTAGCGTCGCTGACTTCTCAGGGGAAACCATAATGAAATTAATCTCAAACCATTTTTAGAAACAATGGTTTGGGCCACCTCATGAGCAAAAGCAGGTGCTCTGTTTGTTGAGCAGCTAAAGCTTCATTGATAGATTTGAACAATGGCCAGTATCACCTGCAAAGCTGCCTCAAGGACGAAATAACAAAGTGACAGCATGAATCCAGGATGTGTGTCAGGCACCAATCCACTTTGTTTTACCACTTCTCTCCTAAGAAAATCAAAAAAGGCTGGACGGTATGAGATTCAAGCATAGTGGCATTGTAAATAAAAGCGCTCGAGATGTCTCCAATGCTGGCTTTTCAAAAAAAAAAAAAAAAAAAAGGCATGGAAACAAGATGTCCCGGGCGCGGGCAGAAAATAGCTGTGGCTGTGAGTGACAAATCAAATGGTTGTTGCTGTAGAATTAAAAATACACCGACTCACATAGTGCAAGCATAGAGAGATGGACAGCGCCAAGATGTTTCTTCATCATTGTGCTGCCCTCTACGGGTCTTCTTCCAGCCTCCTACTTCCCTCTCTCACTCTCTCTCTCCCCCACCCGCCTCCCCCATCCCTCTCCACATTACCATATCCCTCAAAGAGTATTGCACGGATTAAATTGCCTTCCGTTTCCTGTGCTGTGGCAGTCCTGAGATTTGGGTGGATTTATGCTTCTTTTTTTTTTTCTCGGCTACTTATTTCGGCTGTCATAATATGATAATTGTTTATTAATGCGTCCATTGCTGTAGGGGCAGATGCGCCGGTTTGCACCCACCAAAGATCAAGTTCCCCACTAGTTGAAACGGTGGTGGTGGGAGGCTGAAGATTGCATATACAAGAACGGGAAAAGGAGAGGGGGGAGGTATCGGATTGTTTCACCTAAAGTCTGAAGGTGAAATAACATATCCTGTGATCTCCGGTCGATTTGGACGGTCGGCAATTGAAAATAAAGAGAGCTTGGGCAGATCTACACATAAACTGGTACAAGCCGTACCACCGGCAAAGCGGACGAGGGGATTCGTGCTTCTCCCGTCCGCGCCTCGTCAGTGCGCATGGATGAAAGTCGCCGTTAAAATGCATGCAGCAAGTCTTGTCTGATGTGGGATTACCGCGTTTTTCACCCGTCCCCGCGTCTTCACCGTGTGCGAACTTTGTTTTGGGCTTTTTTCTTCTTCTTGTTGGTGTTGTTGGTGGTTTTCTCTCCCCGAGATGAGACTGCTAATTTCTGTTGCTGGAAGAATACAGGAGCCCGTTTTCGCCGCGCCGCTCGTCACGTTATTGGCGTGAATGAGACTGTACAGTGCTCGTCGCCCGGTGCCTGGTACATGGAGCTAAACACCGAGGAGACTTGACTTTTAAGGATTTTTTTTTTTTTTTGGTTTGTTTGTTTGGTTGTGTGATTTTTTTTTCTGTCTTTTTACAGCAGACGAAAGGGCGGAGGGCGCAAAAAAAAAAAAAATCACGAAATCCATGTTTTCACTGAGTATTGAGAAAAAAGACGGGGCACAGCCGTGATTGTCGGGATGCTTTGGCGTTTACCGGGATCAGCACGGTAAGAGGACAATGGATTTTCTATGTCTGTGCTGAGGCGTATGCTTGCATTTTTTTTGGGGGGGGGATCTGTCCGTGGTGCTGAAATCTCTGTTCCTCCAGTTTCATTGCTGGGTTGAAGTTGATCCGGATTTAAGATGCTGTTGAGCAAGGTGTCTGCGGCTGACAGTAACAAGCATATACATACAGCCTGCGTTTTATTTTTTCTGTTTTTTTCATATACCCAGACATATCAGCACAGTTTTATTCGCCCCAGATACTGCTGCGAGCATAATCGATAAAAAGCTACCAGCGTTCAAGTTATCTAAATTACGACCGGTGGCGATCGGCATTTCTTTAAGGTTATGATAACACGAATGAGAGGGAAAGTGTGTATCACTCCGTCACACCAACAGGTAACTTCCCCATATCTTAAAATGTCTAGATTGGGAAGATTTTCTGGGGGTTTTTTCTCCACACACGGACCTAAAGTGTGTGTGCGTGCGTGTGTGTCTGTGTGTGTGTGAGCAGACAGACAGAGAGAGAGAGAGGGGGGAGAGAGAGAGAGACAACACTATCTATAACCTACTCTATACCTGATGCCATACAGAATACTTGATTATAGGATTATTTACTCCCCCGTCAAAATGCAATTTCAAACAGAGATCCGGTATGAGATCAACGACACTTGATCGTTTTGCCTTTGATCAACTCCCCTCATTTCTGCTTTTTTTCGCCCGTGGGCAGAAGAAGGGCTGTGACTGCCGCCTTGTAGGCTGATATTCACAATTTCCAATCGCAGGCAGGCCGGATTTTTAAGATGAACAGTGACTGCTTCTCTCAGCCGAGCCGATTCATTTGCGAGAGCCTGCGTTTTTCCCCCCCAATAATGTTTTAGTCATATACCAGGCGATTCAATTCCCCGTCCTCGTGTCGTTGGACGGACGTGGAGGGAATGGGATCCGACAGTTTCCCCCCCTCACTCCACCACCACCACCACACACACACACACACTGTTTTCAAGTCGTCGGGTATGCGGGGTGAGTGAGAAATCTTTGTGGTTTAAGCGGGGGGGGGGAGCGGGGGGGGGGGGGATAGTTGCTCGCCTCCTCGAGATTTTAACGTCGCTTTTGATTCGGGAGGGGAAAAAAAAAGGTGAACCGGGATGGATGCCGCCGCCGTTTTGGTGGCATCCTCTGCACTGAGCTGTGTGGTCTGAAATGTTTTTGTTAGTGTGCCTTCTTTGATGAAATTCTCTGGGGATTGAATTTGTAAATGACAAGATCTTTCTGCCTGTGCACCGTGCATGGCAACCCCCCCCCCTTCTTTTTATTTTTTTTTTGCAAGATGGATTTGAATTCAGACGAGCTATCAAAAATGCGCAGTGGCCATCCACCGCGGGTATAGTTGTATTATCAACTTGATTGTTTTATCGCCAAAGTATGTGTTTATAAAAAGAATCATCTGTGTGGCTTGTTCTCTGCAGCCCCCAAATCCCAAATGATGCCGACATAACACATCTGTATCATGAACAAGCGTTAATAGGCCTACTTCTCTTTCTCTCTGTTTATTATGAATGCCTAAGATCTGTTCATCTTAAAATCTCAGCTATGTTATGAGTCTATATGCATTTTGTAAATGTTGCCTATAGATCACATGTATTTTTTTCTCCATCTATCTATGTCATGGTGTATAAAATAGAACCCGTCCTTTTTCTTTTCCCTCCTTAGATGACACCTCATACTGGTACCACACTTGAGTGAGCTGGGGCACCCTCTCCCACGAAAAATGCATATCTGGATCCTAAAAATTATCCTTCTGATTGCATCATCTCTGAGGCTGGTCGAGATGTATGACAATTATGGGGAGATCTGTCGGAACCTGTGTACGTGCGAGGAGAAGGAAGGGATCCTGATCGCCAGCTGCGAGAACCGGGGGATCGTCAGACTGACAGAGATCAGCCCCGTCCACTTCTCCATGTACCACCTCCTGCTGACAGGGAACCTCCTGAAGAAGCTGTCAGTCAATGATTTCATCAATTACACCGGGGTAACCATCCTGCACTTGGGGAACAACGATATCTCCGAGATAGAGTCGGGTGCCTTCAATGGACTCCAGGGATTAAAAAGGTTGCACCTGAATAACAACAAGATTGACATTCTGAGGGATGATACCTTCATGGGCCTGGAGAGCTTGGAATACCTTCAGATTGATTACAATTACATCACCAACATCGAGCCCAGCACCTTGAACAAACTGCACCAACTGACGGTGATGATTTTGAACGACAACCTGCTGTCCGCCCTGCCTCCGAATATCTTCCGGAATGTGCCGTTAACGCACCTGGACCTGAGGGGGAACCGGTTAAAAATGTTCCCTTACATCGGCCTCCTGGAGCACATGGACAAAGTGGTGGAATTACAACTGGAGGAAAATCCTTGGAATTGCTCCTGCGAGCTCATTGCTCTGAAGGCCTGGCTGGAAAGTATAGCCTATACAGCTCTGGTGGGGGAGGTGGTGTGCGAGACACCGTTCAGGCTCCACGGCAGAGACCTGGATGAGGTGTCCAAGCAGGAACTCTGCCCACGAAGACCCTTGGAAGACACGGTGAGGCCTGCGCCCCCTCTCAGCACCAATGGATATTACCAGACCACACCTGCGGCTGTCACAGCCTCCGCCACCTCCTCGGCTGTTCTGAGGTCCTCTTCTAGGCCCACCAAGGGCGCGCGCCAATTTAACAAAACTAGGTCAAAGCCCACCTCCCGAATACCGGGTGGCAGCCCTTACAACTATGGCCCCATCATTGCTTTTCAGACCAAATCTCCTGTGCCTTTGGACTGCCCCACTGCCTGTACCTGTAATCTGCAGATATCTGACCTTGGGCTAAATGTCAACTGCCAAGAGAGAAAGATTGAGAGTATTTCTGATCTTAAACCCAAGCCATACAATCCTAAAAAAATGTATCTGACCGGAAATTACATCCCTGTCGTGCGGAGATCAGATTTTGTCGATGCCACTGGATTGGATTTGCTTCACCTGGGAAACAACAGGATAACCCTGATCCACGACCGAGCTTTTGGGGATTTAACCAACCTGCGTAGGCTCTATTTGAATGGTAATCTCATGGACAGGCTTACGGCAGAAATGTTTTTTGGTTTGCAGAACCTGCAGTATCTTTATTTAGAGTATAACAAACTCAAAGAGGTTGATGTGGGCACTTTCCGCTACCTTCCGAACCTACAGCTGCTTTTCCTCAACAATAACATCCTGAAAACCTTACCAGGGGGCATCTTTACCAGCCTCTCTTTGTCTAGGCTTAATCTCCGCAGCAACCATTTCCAAAACCTGCCTGTGAGTGGTGTTTTAGATCAGCTGAAGCTGCTGGTGCAGATAGATCTGTTCGAGAACCCGTGGGACTGCTCCTGTGACATAGTGGGGATGAAGATATGGCTTGAGCAGCTCAGTGCAGGCACCGTGGTTAACGAGGTTGTATGCGAGACGCCAAAACGCCACACCGGAATGGACCTGCACTTGGTCCAGTCGGAGCAGCTGTGCCCAGACTACTCTGACGTTCCTGTATCGACAGTGCCCCCTACGGACGAGCCCATGGATGACAGGGCCACTACCACAGACACCCCGCAGAAGTTCAACACCCCTAGTAGCACCGTCCCCCTCTCTGTCCTTATCCTCAGCCTGCTGCTTGTTTTCATCATGTCTGTCTTCGTGGCAGCCGGGCTGTTTGTGGTAGTGATGAAAAAGCGTAAAAAGTCGCAGAGTGACCGCACTAGCACCAACAATTCGGATGTCAGTTCGTTTAACCTGCAGTACAGCCTCTACAGCAACCGCTCCGGTCCTAAAGTGAAGGCCCCAGCCGGCCACGTCTACGAGTACATCCCGCATCCAATGGGCCATATGTGCAAAAACCCCATTTACAGATCAAGGGAAGGAAACACTGTGGAGGATTACCGTGACCTCCACGAGCTCAAGGTTACATATAGGAGTAACCCAGATGAGGAGAGGGATAGCAGTACCATGCGGAGCCCCACGTACAGCGTTAGCACCATCGAGCCACGTGATAACCCCTCACCCGTCCAGGACGCAGACCACTTCTTCAGAGGCATTCTGGAGCCCGACAAGCAGTCCCCCCATCAATCCATCCCATCCATCCCAGCAGGTGCCAATTTAGAGTACAAGTACACAGGGCCCGTGTCATACACGTACAACCCAAACTTTGATGTCAGACGTCAGTTCTTGCACCCGGAGAGGATAAGAGAAACAGTGCTCTATGGCACAGCGCCCAGTACTGTTTATGTTGAGCCCAACAGAAATGAATATTTGGAGCTAAAAGCTAAACTGCAGTCTGAGCCCGATTACCTCGAAGTTCTTGAGAAACAGACCACCTTTAGCCAGTTCTGATCAACAGAAATCATTAATGTAATGAAGCATTTTCTCTCTTACCCTCCTTAAAACAGTGGCTCAGCTTATAGGGTGCCTTGGCACAACACAAACAAACAAAAGAGAAGCAGTAGAAAACAGGGGTGTGCCGAACAATCTTATTCTTATTTCTGAAACATGACATTACAGGAATGGATACAGCTTTCTGAAACAAAAATGGATGAACAAAATTGCTCTACTTAACTGATGATGCAAAATCTATTTTTCTATGGTGAAGATCCAATTACACACAAAATGTAAGTGTACAGGTAAATCCTACCCAACTTCATTTTCAGGAATATAACCATACATAAGGTATTATTGTGAATCAGAAAAAAAAATGTTTATAAAATCACTCCTGGACAAAAACACTGTACAGCAGATCATCAAAACTGTGTAGGACTATTTTCTGCTGTAGTCTGTAAGTAAATATTTATTGATATAATCTGCCATGTCTTTTCAAAACTTTTGATTCTACATCAGTATTACCTGTGTCATCATACTCCATGATCCTCTGAAAAGGCTTATGTTTGTAGTTTCATTTACTGTAGCTCTGCATTGTAAAAGTGGCTTTTTTTTTAAAGTGGCACACCCCCAATGTTCAAAAAAGACTGCGTCATTTGAAGAAGAAGAAGAAAAAAAAAAGTGTCTTTGTATGCTTTCTGCACTTTTTGGAATTGGAAGGCAAGTTAGCCTTCATGAAGCTCTCATAAAGGAGATTATTATATTAAAAATGAATATGGGTATTCATTCTTAATATGTAGAAGTGATATGTTATCAAAACAAAATTCATAAATGATATTTGAAGTAATAATTATGTTGTGTAATACTGATATTTTAATCAATGTAACACCTATTTTTATACAAGCATTCGCAAATTCTCTATCCCTTATCGATTTTATTTGTTTTGATTGCTTTGCACTTATTGCACTATATTGACCAAACTATGTTATTGTCATCAAATAAACATGATGTCAGGTTCATATAATGTGCTTATGAGGAACCTAAGCCGTTGTTGATGATGTGGAGTGGAGGCCAGTTAAGGTCGGGCCAACGTCTTGAGTTTCAAATTCAGATGGTTCATTGAAACGACAAACCCAAAATATGACAGCATTCAGCGAGAATGTTGGGGTTGAAAAAGTGTTTCATGGTCAAAAGTTACTTCTTTTTTTGAATTGATCCCAACTATGTTGTGGACTCCATCAAAGCAGATAAAGATACAATATATGCTTTCACTCAAAAAGGGGGCGGTGAGCATCTCAATGAGGATTTGTAATCGATGTGTTTCAAATCAATGGGCATTATCTGAGGTCGTCCCTTTGCAATTATACCATGACAACAGCATCAGCATTATTGCCTGGCAAGTGTACGATTAGGTCATTTACACAAACATCACTGGAGTTGATTTGAGACGAAATGCTATTTTAGCAGTCAAAGAAAGGAAATGGGAGTAAACTTTGACATTGATTGACAAGGGAAGCGGGATTAAGGGGTTCGGCGTCTCCAAAACCCATTACATCTGTGCACACCTATTCAAATACTAAAAGAAAGACATAAAATATGAGTGTATTCTGCGGCAAATTGAAAATATGACTTGTAGTGGTTGTTTTGATTTTGTTAAATTGCTTTTTTGCTTGACCCACTTAATATCTGAAATGCAAACTAGGTCTATAAAAAATGCAAAGGATGCACTGTGCCACCATTTTCACTGTGCAGTGAAGCACCACCATTTAGGAATCCAATGTTCCCTCGCTGAGATGCACGGGGGATCTATTTTGCCGAGAGAGGAGACGTTAAAACCTGGCCATCTCAGAGGCCTTAATCTGTTGCTTATTTGTTATCATCTAGCAGCTCAGAAGGATTTACTTCATCATATTTGAATTATTGAGAAAAAAAATTGTATCTCAACGTTGCTGTTATCAGTCGTTAGGCATAAGTCACAGAGACGCCATTTCACTGCGTGGTATTTTACAATGATTTTCACTGAGGTGGCAGCTGCCTTCCCTCAGTGCAAAGAAAAAATTGGGCTGTTCAGGGTCCTTCATTTGTTGGATCTTTTCATAGAAGCCCAGAATGAGAACAGAAGGCACCATTTGGGAGATGAGGAGTACTGGAACCGAGTGTAACTGTGGATGTGTCATACATGTAGCAGGGGATGTGAATCATAGCCAAAAAGTGTGGTGCAGTTGACTTAGAGCATTGGAGGCTCACGGGACAACGCGATGTTGACAGGTTCTGACACGGATGTTGATTTATTTTTTCTAATACAGACATGAAAAATGACTCATATATTCTTCTGGAACTTGCTCAGGTCACAAATTGATTTTTTTTTTTTTGCAGAGAGTTACCATAACAAAATGTCTAGAACGTGGTCCAGATGGCAATCTGTTGCTTTTTGCTTAGAATATTTGATTTTTCAGGGGTGATTTGACGAAGTTCACACAACACAAGGGAAAAGAAAAATTGCTTGAGCACAATTACATAATCATTGAATCATGCATGCTTGTGACTACTGTATGTGTGTGTGTGTGTGGAAGCTCCATCATTGTTTTCACCCAACATCCAGTCCCAGTCCCAATGATAGAAGCCATGTTCTCACTTTGTGTGTGTGAGACAGAGAGAGAGAACTGGTCAAATAATGCTTTTAAATCAGCCAATGGGTTCTTTAGGTCTTAACACAGATGGAAGCATAAAGGAATGGTACAGCACATGCCTCCCTGGATCCTTGCACTTAGCTACATAGACATAGAAAAGTGTATTACGTTCACTGGATCAGTTAAGTTGTAATGTTCTGAAATGCTGTCGACCAGTTTCACGTCCTCAGTGGGTAACCATTGTAGAAGACCCCTGCATCCATCCTGGACTAGTGCTGTAGACTTTTACACACACAAAAAAACTTCTTCAGCTAGCATCCAAAAAAACTTTGACACTTCGGTGATGGTTACATCTGTATTCACAAAAAGGAAGATCTGCGGTGAAATGTTTCAGAGTGTGTTGCCTCATGCTACACTAGAGCCCGGACTTATGGCTAAACCTTATGGTGCGACTCTAATGTGGAATGATGCAACGTAGCAACGTGATGTAGGTGCAGATGTAGCTGTCATGGAAGTCTCACTCTTGACAATCTATATGGAGGCGTGGCGCTCAAAAAGAAAGCGTATGGACAATTTCAGTTATGCTCTCTGCTCAAGAAATCATCTGACATCTATTAGATAGAGAAATGGGGGAGAGAGAGGCGGACGGTTTTTTTGGTGTTATTATTTTCCCTTTCACTTCTACTTTCACACCATGTGAGAATTAATGGGTGTGGACTGGTACAATACAGAGACATCAGTTGGCTATTTCAGTACACTGAGTCTAAATTAGTAGGCACATCTTTTCATCAGTGTGCAGAAAATGCCAGAATGTTTTGAAAAGATTTGCTGGCTTTGAATGAGTCAACGTTTGCTAAAATCTCACCGCATGTGGTAAAATTATCCAATTATGACAACAAAATCAACTTGATGCTAACTGCCTTCATGGCTTCAGCGTGTCTTGAATGCAGCGTGGTGAAATGGCCACGTGGCGTTTGACACATGTTACAAAAGTGTAAAGTGCACTATCCAGCGTTCAGACGTAGCAAGGGTGTGGTACCGACAGAAGGAAGACGGAGGAGGAGACGAGAGCCCCAATGATGCAGCATTAACTGAAGACGTGCAGACTCTCCTGGAGCAAATAGTCATTTTCAAATACTTTGTTTTTTTTTACTGTTTATTCATGTATTTTTTGTATTTATTTATGTATTTTGTGGTTTGTTGAAGTCCCATCGGTGCCAGATGGTTGAGGATCGCCCCATAGGACGTAACACTCGAGTGCCGGGGGAAATTCCATCGAAACATCACAGAATCGCGTTTGGAATATCAGTTCGGGTATCATGATTGCGTGATTGACAACTTACCTGACACCGTCTGAACTCTCCTGATGCGGGGGGAAACCTCACCCATCTGGTACTTCCTGCAGTTAAAAAAAAAAAAAATGCAAAGAATTATTTACTTTGTGTCCCCGGCCGGACTGCACCCCCCCATCATGGCTGTACTATGTGTAAATGGTGATGAGGCTAATATGTGGGCGTCCTCCGGATACTTAGAGGAAAGGGGGTGGACAGATTCCATATGCCTGTGTGTTGCCTCACCTACGCCCCTGCCGGAGATGCCTCTCCATGCAGCCTCTCCCTGCCCGCCTGCCACCCAGCCTTCATGATGATGTGAGCAATTGAGTTCAAGGAGATTTGGGTAATTGAGAGGGCAGGGATGGCATCTGACAGGCACCGATGGCTCCAATGATTACTTTAATCAGAGTGGTTAATGGAATTCCTTCAGGCATGTAGAAATGCTCTAATGTTCATCAGCACTCAACCGATTCTCCCCCCCCGTCCCTCCACGCAACCCCTCCCATCCAACTCCGTAATTACTGATCAGTTTTCTTTCCTTTTATGCTTTCCATTTCTTTATCACACTCAGCAACCCAGTCATTCGCTGAGTCCTGGTGGTCTTCTGTTCTTCCGAAAAGCGCGTGTCCATTTTTTAACGTCGGGATTGTTTCACGATCAGCAGCGCATTACGTATGAAATGTCGCGAGGCGCCACAGCCGTTAACATTTAAAGGGATTTGATGGGACTCCATCATAGGGGAAACGCCTGTGTGAACTCAAGCATTTTTGTTCGCGGTTTAAATTGAAAGCCACAGGTTTGTGAATCATGAAGGTATTTCAGCGAGATAAACAGAAATGTTTAAGGCGAAAAGCGAGTGAAAAACACAGCGGTTATCGCAGGCTGTCTTGCAACGTTTCATTGTCTTGCAGCGGCGGTTCTGGGGGGGGTCAGTTCCTTGTGCTCAAGGGCACCAGCAGAGACGCAACTTTTAACTGTGTGGGAATTCAAAACCGGCAACTTGGCGATCAGGCTTTACAGTCTGAGCAGCCCTCGACTGTCCAGCCTGTTGTTGAAATCATTTCAAGAAATAGCCCACTGACTCTGCACTTTAAAAAGCCCCAGTCTGGGCCCCGGTCTCTGATGCCATCTGTCAGATGAGAGCTGCCTATTTGCTGGCTTGATTGTGTTTATTTAATTGGTTTGAGTAAAAAAAAATGTCCACTGTTACGATACACAGCTTGACAGCGTGTGGCAGCTAAATATGGGTTTGAATCTATTTGTCTCTTTATTTATTTTTAATCTCAGAATGGAGTGTGTGCATTATTATCGTTTGCAAGTAATTAAGCAAAATTAAGCTTTTTTTTGTTGCGTCGCGGTGGAATCTGAACGTTTTGATTATCATAATCAATCATAATTATAGTAAACATAATGATTATCCATCATTGTGACCTATCTTTTAAGAATGTGTGTTTATAGACACATAATTGTTCTGCCTAAAAAAAAATGTGAGGATATAGATTTAGACAAATTACTATATCTCCCAAATTAACTTCCTCTCTTCATCAGGTTCTACCAAGTTGTTTTTTTTCAAAATGATACATACATCATTGTGTTTTCTTATTTTGGAGAAAAATAGTTAAACATTATATATCATCTATCAATAAGATGATGAAATGTGGTTTTAATGTGTTGATGTGCACTCTTCTGTATTTGTCTGAATGGAGCGATGATCTCACTCACTGCCGACATTCATTTAGTCTACATTTAAGTGTTGGTAGTCCAAAGAGCAGCATATTTTAACAATTATATGACTGGTTTTCTTTGAGGCAGACTTCTGGTAGCCTGCTGTCAGCATTAGCACAACGTTGTCCTCTCTAGACAGAACTTGAATGGAGGCTAATGGAGAGAGGGTACAGGCATGGAAACCCTGATTACAAAATGGATGCCAATTATTTTACCAACTAAAGAAATCAAATACGTCATATATGATGTTTTAATGTTACATAAGAAATCTAAGTGTGATGTGTGATCAAAGCTTTATAGAGATATACTGTTTGGTGTCGGTTCCTTGGCACAAGGAGGGAGAGCGAGAGAGAGAGATATGCTACAGTATGCTGTTTTTTGTTTTGGTCGTTTTTTTTCCCCCCCTTTCTTGGCTGTTGGTATTTCAACTCGGTGTATGTGTTTCCTCAGCAGCACGCCAGCATTTTCCCCCTCTCTCTCTGTTCTCCTTCTCTTGCTCCCACTGGGCAGCCTGGTTGTATTCATCAGGCCTCCCCGTTTTGTTTGTTTGTTTATGGCGGCTGCGCCCGTTGATCCGGAGCCGCAGTAACCCTGTCGTTTGATAAATGGCAACCGTAGCATTACTGACTCCCCCAGCCGAGCCTGGTGATGCCCGGCCAAAAAAACAACAGGTTGATGTATGGCTTCCTTCAGAGTGTCAAGTCATTTAACTAGAGCCCGTCCGGTAGAGAGAGAGTGTGTATGTGTTTGTGTGTGTGTGTGTGTGTGCACGCTCGTGGAGCCCCGCCCCCCCAATGTGCGTCATCGGGGCTGCAGAGTGAATGGGACGAACAAGTAAATCAGTGGTCAATGATACATGAACGACGCAGAATGCCACGTTGTGCAGTTTATTATGAGGAAATGATGTTGTCGGTGCGTGCGGTAGCGACAGGCAGCTGTGCAACAAGGTCAAGTGGAATGTCACTGTCAGTATTTTGGGATGTATGGAGAGGCATCAAGTGATTTATTATTGTTGTTGGTTTTTTTTTGTTGCAGTTTTGAGGTTGTCAAGTCAAACATATTTCCATAAATGCTCTTGGGGATAGGTATCCGCTTGCTTTCAAATTCATATGTTTTCAAGTGGAAGCATAGACTGGTGACAGCGGCGATGCACTAAACGTATTAAATTCAGTACCAACAGACACACCGGCTGCTGAGGCTTTTACTGCCTCTCTCAAAAACAAGCACACATTGTTGAACCACCCCTCATCCTAGAGCCGGGTGTCTAAAGATGTGTTTTCACCACAATCCCTATGAAAGATTTTCAGGCTTTTTTTCCTCCAGCACATTAATGTACCGTATAGCAGATTGTTTGGCCCCGGCAGGTCTTTCAATTCCCTTCAAAAAAGAAAAAGGGAAAATGTGTGTACTTAGCATCAGTTTGCTTTGGAAGTAGAAGGCCTGTTGTTGTTGATAGAATTGGTGTCTCTCTATAGAGCTGTGTGTGTGTTTTAAAGAACAGCATCAGCGAGAGGAGAGACAAAATGAGCCAGGCTTATATGTGGGTGGCGTGCATGTGTGCGTCTTTGTGGGTCCGTCTATGCCCAGATGACAGGATGCACACTTTAATTGGCTTCTGATTTACTGTAAAATTCCACTCGTGAACTCTCTCTCTCTTTCTCTATCTCCTGTCCCCATTTCGTTTTTTTTTTTCCCATCTCTGTGGCTTTCAAAGTGTGGCGAGGAGTCTGGTTTAATACAGAAACGGGGGCCTTTATTAAAGGAATTAGACTGCGCGCTGGGAGATCGCTCCGATAATGAAATGGTGGGAGGTAGAAAAACTCATTTTCTCACTTGTGAGAGAGACATACTAATGTGGCTATTGAAAGTAGCACTGAATAGTACTGCGATGGGGAAAAAGACAATTCCAAAATCCAACAGTCTTTGGACTTATTTGATTTCGGCTCATGAGATACGGACTTGCTAAATGGATAAAGTTCGATGGTGGATTTAACCACGGAAAATGGACTTGTCATAATGGGAAAACTATTGTTTTCCTACTATGTCCTCCTCCATAGAATACAATGAGTGACAGTTTGCTTGTGTTTGGACAATAGGAAGGCTGAAGTTGGCAGAGTGTGGGTGTGCTTGTTAAAAAATGGCTCCTGTGGAGGGGCTCTCAGAGCTCATAGAGCAGTATTGACGTCAGCTACTTGTGATGTACTCTGTGTGTGTGTGTGTGTGTGTGTGTGTGTAGGTGTGTGCGTATGAAAGAGGGAGAGAGAGCAGTGTAATAATCTACAGAGGGGTTGAACAGTAAAGTGCAAAAATGAACAAGTGAAAACGAGAGATGCGATGCAGATGTTCACAACCGTCATTAATGTGTTAAAAGCAGCGTACTGGGTGTTTCAAAACAAGAGCCAGCTGGCTAAAGCTGCTATATGACCTAACTTTGACTGCATGGTACAGTTACAGTAAACAGCCAACGTCGTTTTTATCCACACCCAGCAGTTGCCTCGGATTTCTGCTCATGCCTCCGTGCGCGGCTGATGTGTCTGGCTAATTTGTCCACTACGTGACAAATTGGCTCTTAACTGCACTGGCATTGATCCATCCGCTGTGGAGATATTATAATAATATCATGTTGCAGCATAGCCTCACAAAAGAAGGATCTATGCGGCACCCGTTGGGAGAATATGCCTCGGTATGTTTCTTCGTTTCACAAGATGGGTGCCGGTTCAAGTTGCTAAAAGACAAATGTTGTTTTCATTTTGAATCCCTGCCTATGGTTACTGCAACATTTTGGTTTGATTCTCTTGTTTACATGTAGTTTGACCTTCAACGGCCAAAAACCTTCATGTTGCATTGCATCTTCTCCTAAGACAATATCTATTTACCTTGCAAGAACGAAGTAGAGTCTTGCCTGAATGGTGTATAGAGATGGTGGCATTTCACTCTGCAAAGCCCTCAAAAGGTCACGCTCTCCTTGCCAGTTCAGAAAAATGCTCCAATAATGCATTGTACAATTGTAATTTATGTAACTTTATTTATGTATTTTACTGAGCATGCATGCCCTCCTTCCTATTGCCTACAGTCTGTTTCTCTCGATTCTAGGCTGGCCCTGCCCTCAATAATAATAATAACATTCCTGTGGCCTCCATCTTTATACACCTGCTCCAATGAAAGGAATGATGTCAACAGTGGGAACAAGTCAGCGCTGTGTATTAAATCTCATTTGGCATGTTAAGTGTGTTAACCGGGAGAAATTAGCACCAAATGAAACCACCAGAGATTCTCCCCTCATCTAACTGTCAAGATGTTATTATAGACTCCATATAAATGTGTAAGGTATCCTGGGAGAATGTGGTTATTGAATTATGCCAAAATTAAACCATTAGCAGGGAGGAATCAATCAAACCAGCTGAAAACAGCAGCGTGACTGTGCTGAATGAGAAGGTTTGGTGTCATTTTTGCCATAAACATTTTGAAGGACATTGCATTATCCTCCATCAGAGGACACATCCGTTTTTCTTTTTTGTTTTTTTTTTGTGTTTGACATTTTACAACAGTATTATATAAGAAAAGACTAAAGAAGCAATATAAGATTGCTTTACACGGTGACCTGCGATAAAATTACATTCCACGGGTGCAAACAATTTCCTTCTCTGTAGATATAACCTTAGTGGGGACAATTTTCCTCATAAAAACATCCTCGGAGGAAAATAAAGAGGGATTTAATTGGCCAATGTTAAAGGTCTGTCCGGGCTTAACGCTGAAGGCTGACATTCTCATTTTTTATGCTGTTTCTTCACTGCTAGAAAGTGTTAAAGGCTCAGCATGTCTGTCAGCATGAGTGCCATGGAAACCAGTCCTAATCCAGCTCACTATCCAAGGACCAGGATGTGGGCCACACATAATATAGGCTTTTTTTTCCCCTCCTATTGCTGACATTCAAGCTGATTTCATAACTGAGCAGGGGTGGAAAGAGTATTGAGATATTCTACTCATGTAGAAGTTATCTTACTGAAATGTTACCTAAGTAGAAGTCAAAATATTGGTGTCATAATCTACTCAAATGAAAGTAAAAAGAAGCTTATTTAAAATGTACTCAGAGAAAAAGTTACTAAGTTTAAAGTTACCTTTTTTTTTTTAAATAAAAGACAATGTTGTTCTACATGATCTTTCCCACGAAATGCACAAAGCATGAGAGGACAGAGTTCAAACTAGGTTTTAACAAAAAAAAAGGCTTTACAAAATAAAATGCATAAATAATGTACAGCCAGATTACTCTTCCCTCTTCTGCTGACCAACATTTCAGTGCTAATGGATTCATTTCTGCTGCAGTGCTTGTACGTGATTTAAAATGTAGCAATAATACTTTAGACAAAAAGTACAAGTACACAGATAACTACTGCATTACAGTAACTTGAGTAATTGTAATCTGTTTTTTTTAATTTTATTATTATATTATTCTGCAAATGAGTTGTTTATTTTTTGACTGGTAACCAGATGAACACCATTATATGATGTCAGGTACAAAACAAACACACACACACAGAGCAGATTATATGATTATTATATAATATGACAACATGCAGGTACACTCTTCCTATTGTTGACATCAAAATTTAATTCTGTCTGAAACCAAATGGACAAACTGGGCGAATTAATTTATTTTTCATGATGAGATGGGAATGTTTTACTGTTCACCATATGATTGTTTTATGTACAATATATTGGCCAATGACCTGCTATAACTAGTGGTATGTTTTTGTCATTGCTAGCAAAACAGATGCCCAAAGCAAACATCAATTATAACATGTCTTTTCAAAAACGGTAAGAGGAAATGATTCCACAGTTACCATGAAAGTGCTTAACTGAAGCTATTGCATTTATTCAATCATAGTGTGATGAAATTAATAATTCATAGGAGGATAATTAGATACTACTGTGCCTTTTAGATCCATCTGTGTGTTTTGAAACCTGTTAATAGCCTTTAAATGAAAAGTTGATTTAAAAAGAGGGTAATGTTCAAATGCTGTGGAAACTGTGGATCCCTGGAGGTTTCAACTTAATGTGGAAATGCAAATATTCAATTTGGTGCCTCTGAGATTACCTATGTGCTAATAATTAAACCTGGGAAGGCTATATAAACACAAGGCCCACGGTACTAAGTTTTATCTTAGAGACCTAGATTTCATTTCAGATCTCAATATGTAGCCTACAATTTTCTTTTCAATACATTTTCTTTCAACGTGTTTTGAAGCCACAGCTTACCTGAAAATCTCCATTCTGCATCTCTGGAAGAAATAATATAAGGGAGCCTTTTCATTCGGACAATAACAAAAACAACAATGCCTAGACGATCAAAGTTGAAAGCATTTATTGTGGTATTTGAAGTTTTTGATCCTTTTCACTCCTGTTCATTCGTGACCTTTGCCCACATTATAGACCTTATTCCCACGGAGATGTCCTACTGTTGTGTACCAAGATGTACATCATACAAATGTCAGGTAAAACGTTCATGATTTCAAAGATACCCCACTGAACAACTTATTAGAAATGAATGGACCTCCAGAATCTGTAAGGATATAGGGCCACATGTAATATATTTGTAGAGTTTCTCAGAGTGTGATGTGATGATGTTCAAAATGGCCGTTCAAAATGGCCACCATGGGAATAATATCAAGTTGACACCAGGACAATTGGATGGAAACATAGGGGAGGTGAGAAAACCTTTAATACACATAGTCATACATCAACCCAACACCACCACGGTCGGTCTTAACTGCTAGCCTCTGAGCAGCACCACTAGAGCAGCTACGGGTTAAGTGCCTTGCTCAAGGGCACCTCAACAGCAGTTGTTGTTCATGTTCTTGCAGAGATCTTTTTTCGAACCACACCTAGGGATTAGATAAGGCTGCCTCCCTATGACAAAGCTGCTTCTCTAGCCTGTAGGCTTACAAAACATAAACAACTGCAATCTGTCCAGGAATGATATTAAAGGCAATGTGTCTTCTGAAGTTACATTTGCTAAGACTGATAAGACGGTAAAACACATAGAATCCGACCGATATGGGATTTTGAAAGCCGCTGTTGACATAAATATCTTTGTATTGAAGCTGTTGGTAGCTGATATTTAGTGTCAAAATTCTATATCTTTACATTTTCATGCCAAAAACAATGTAAGCAAGTATTCTGTGTTTCCAACTGAATTTTATCCTTGTCATAAAATAATGAAAAGCCTCTGGAACAGCATTTAGACCATGGGACACTCAAACTCTCCATTGAAACCAATATTAATGACATTATTTGAGGGTTAACAGCTCCTTACAGCAGGGTGACCCACCTCACCTATTCAATGGTAGGGTAAACTCTGGGATACATGACTGACTTTAAATAAAAATCACCAAACATTTAAGTAGACAATGGAATAAATCATTTAACTTCATGAAAATCAAATTTAATTGCAGGTATTACAGTCTGCGTGCATGCAGCTGTGGTGAGGGAGGAATCTCCATCATATCGGTGGATCCCAAGACGAATCGTTATCCAATTTTTTAATAGAAGGCCAATATTGTCCCGGATATATCGGTACAACGCTTATAAGTCTGCCTGATTCACCCCAGAACTGAAGTCGTTCCCTCTCAGGTCCCCTTAGTGCTTCAAAAGGATGCTCAAATTAATTTTACTCCCAAAACAAAGTCATGGCGAAGGAAGAGATCAATCCTATTTTTAGGGCTAATTACAAATTTCAGTAATGTGTCGTACCGATGGGTAATAGAGGGTCTTTGGAGGTTTCTCATTGTAATTATAGGAGCACGGGCTTAACACGGATCATCAAATTGAATCATTGAATGATTAAACTGCACCACATACAGTACCCTGAGTGATGCTTCAGCCTTGTAATGTAAAGGATTTTCAGTACAGTCATGTGCTTCGTTGGGAAGAAAAGATCTTTAATGCTTGACACAACGCAGTACATGTCCACGTGTATTGTCTTCAACACACGTGGTTTCGGAGATGACACGTCGTAGATGTTTCCAGCTAGAAAAGCATTGACTAACTAGACACGCCGATGTATAGAAAGTGACACATCCCTGGTAATGGAATGTTCCCAAAAATGCAACTGTAATCCATCAGTGATAAGGAAGCACGACGTGTCATTGATTGTATCTGTACGCAGCGAGTATTCCCGGAAAACACATTCTTCATACACTCTCAACCCTTTTGAAAATCAAGGAGGTCGGTTCTATGAGGGAGTGATGTACAGTAGGGCGCCCAGACCTGGGTAGAGAGAGAGACGTATTCCTCAATAATTCATGCCATTTGTTTTAACCTGCATAGAGTACCAGATGGCTGATGGGTTTGCCACGTCAGGACGATTCAGATCATGTCAGGTAAGTTGTCAGTCACCGTAAAGTAAAACGACTTTCCTGTGATTTAACTTTGTGGCACTCATTGCACTGGCCTCTATGGCAAAAATCACCAAGATGTGTCTTTAATTTTTTTTGTTAGATGACAAAAACAACTTTTCTTGGGTATGGAGCAACAATGCAGCAGCTTTGGTTGGTATCTGTATCCCCTGTGTCCTTGCGTCACCCTTTGAACACGATGCTACTTCGCCGGATGCCTGAACCTGATCTGCACCCTGAACAAACTCCTGGCAAAAGGGGAATATTGATCCTTTGTCCCTATTTAAGGCTTAATTATCCACTCTACCACCAGTTCCTGTTATTGATGCCCCGGCTCTTCATCCCTGCTCATCATACTGAAGGCAATTTCCAACTCTTAAAACTTCTTCTGATGTTTATCTGCCCGGAAAAGGAAGGAAGGAAGGAACCTCTTTGGGGCCATTTTCAGCATTGACAACCCTGAACTGCGCCGGTAATCCTCGTTTCACATTTTTTGTATTTGGTGTCCAGTGCAGTCGGGGGTCCTAGTTTGATTTTGATTCCATTTAGTAGTGTAGAAATGCAGACAAGACACGATTGGGGGTGTTAGGTGACTAATATACACCCGGGCTCGCAATTATTAAGTCTGTGTCTCAAAATGGGGGCTCTGACCCATAATTAAGGATAAGGGAGCCTGTGGCCGTCTCATTCATCACGGCATGAGCGACAACACTCTCGCAGATTAGCTTTCTCGGACGTGGATGCTTATACTAAGAATATGCTGAAAAAAATACAGATAGTAATATTTATTTACATTATCTATCCTCCCTAAAACCAAACCAGATAAAAAAAAAAATGAATGATGGTACTGCAATGTCACCGGAGAAGACAAAAGACATGATTGATTCAGGGACGTCAAATAACCTCATAGATATAAAGGCACATATGGTCAAAATGTCCTTGACGCAACCTTTTTTAGCGATAAATTGGCAGGGGCGCCTTTCATAACAAACAGCTGCATTATTCGGCGGAAAGGTGTGCCGTGAATTCCAACGTGAGGCTGGCAGGAGGAAAAGGGAGCGCGGACCCTGTTTATTGAAACGGTCCAGCCGCGTTAATGAAGGAACATTCATCTATTCCAATGGTTTGATAAAGCGACGCCGGAGCCTCGCCAGCCTCGCTAATGGATTAGAATTTAATATGGGGCCCCCGTTTTTATTAAAACAAGTGTCCCTCAGGAAAATCCTTGGCAGAGGGTTGTTGTGGTAAACAACGCTCACGGACTGACGAGCTTTCTCTCTTGTCACATCTCCACTTCTCTCTCTCTCTCTCTCTCTTTACTCCATCTCCCTACCCCCTCTCCACCCATCACTATGCAAGGGAAGTGATTGATTTGCTTTCTCTTGTGAGTGATGATAAGCTGCAAACTCATTAAGATGGCCGCCCCCACATCCTAAAAGCATATTGCGTAACATCCAAATCATACACACTCCCATCCTCTTCATGTGGAACTTCCTGAATTATCGAGGCGATTTATTAATGTGAACTGCTTGGGCCTATCAAACTTATGATGACCACCACTTAAAGTAGCGGATTAAAAACTTTAATTTACAGAAGAATGCGGCGATTTTCCTGCTCTTCTACTCCAGAGACTAGGAGATAGATTTTTAATCCGCAGGGGAGAACGATCAGCGGTATCTCTTTTGAGACTGGGGGGGGGAAACAGATAGGGAAAGGGCTGCAGACATGGGCGTAATTACTGTTGTGGTTTTAACTGCTGAAGATGCTGCACGTACAGAACGATGCTTTAGCATGTCTCTATGTCTGGGTGCGTCGTTGTATTGAAGTTATAGCGGAGTGGAGTAACTGTGTATGGTGCCGGACGTTTAAAAAAGGGACCTCAAACGCCTCTTTGTGGGGGTCAGTGAACCTTTCAAGAGCACCGCTACAGTTTAAAATAACAAAACCCCTCTCCTCTGGTAATTAGCTTCATCATTTCTGAACTTTCAACTTTACTTTAAAATGAAAACGCTTAAGGGGCAACTAAAGGCTGTTCAAATTCCTGAGGCACTTATAATATTGATAGAGGGATGTTGCATGCGTGGCTTTATTAAGTTTATAAATCAGATGACATATTATCGGGTACAAACCTGAAAAAAAAAAACAGCAAGATATCAAGGTGAAACCAAGTTCAAATTTTATTGTGAAAATCCCATAAATGCAATCCAGCCACTGTATCAGTATTTTGGTCGCCACAAAGACATTCTGCTACATGTTTGGCAGAATATTAGTCATTCATACCTGTCATTAATAAATGCAAATGTGATTAAGTCGTGATTAATCACACTCGCTCAACTCAACATTCATCGCGTCCACCATCCGGGCGCCGTCAGACGACACATGCAGAATCACACAGATGTCAAAGGACTCAGGATGAGCCTCCTGTTACCCTACCGACATTGCCTCCCCTTGACTTTGTGTCATCCCCATTAACAGACCATTACTCTGTTGCAACCTGATGGTGAATGTTGCTATGAGCAACATACACAGAGTCAGTTCAGTAACTAACCTTCCCCATTTTCAACAACCTAGTCACACATTGATCATCGAAATGGCATGGCTACTTACCAGCAAATGTTGTTGTGGGGGCGAGAAGACGCCAGCTGTTGTGCACTAATAAAACTGGATGCGACCATCTAGATACAGTCATGCTTGAAAGTTTAAGAGCCCCTTGTGAAATTATAGAATATTTATTTTTACCTCATCCTATCCTCATTTTTCTTAACTGAAATAAATCTATATTTATTAATAAAGTTTATACAGTAAATGAGGAATGCAGTAAAATGAAAATAGTTTAAAGGGAATAAGTGCAGGTACAAAAATAAATGAACTCTTGTCTTAGTTAAATAAATAATACAAGTGAGAATCCTGGTCTGTTTTGGTGTTTCCCATGCAGGGGAAAGAAAAACACTATGCTGTGATCTAAGGAGACCTCAGAGGACCTCGGGAAGAGAGGAGTGAGAGAGCATCAGTCTGAGGAAGGTTAGAAAGTCATATCAAAAAGATTTGGGCTCCATCAGTCGAGACAAATAACACACACGTTAACACGACAGCAACTCTGCCTAGAAGTGGACGTCCTTCTAAAATTTAAAGCCTCAAGAAAAATAATAAAACTAGTAAAAAGAAACAACAACCGAAGAATAACATCCAGAGGTGTCATTGTGCATCCGTACACTGAATAGAAATGGCTTTCATTCAAGGGCGGCGAGGAAGAAGCTTTTATTGTCTGAGAAGGGACAAAGCTGCTCATCTTAATTGTACCACCTGGACAAACCTGAAGATTTCTGGAGGTCTGTTGTCTGGACAAAATTTAACTGTTTGGTCAAAATGCCATGTTTGTGCAAGTGTAAACATGGAGCAGCCCTCCCTACTAGTCTAATCTCCAAGGCTCTAGCTGTCACTAGCTGTGTCCTTGGCGACCTTGGCTTGTTACATAAGGGTTAATTATCCTTACATGTGTTTTGAGAAATTCCCATTCTGCTCCAATCTCTGAATATAGCTTCCCCGTAAAGGCCTGGGCCTCAGCTCAGTGGGCAACAATGGGGAGAGGTTCAGGGACCTCATTCATTCTCCCTCACTCACTCACCACGTTTCCTTGGTGATATATCCTAGCAAAGCTAACCGATGCCAGATTATCAAATATCTTCTTAACGGCATCAGTCAAATACCCTCCCATTGTCGAGGAGACGATCCCAAATCCCCGTCAGTTGAGAAATTTCATGCAAATCCTTTTTTTGAGTTGAGACCATTTGAATTCATGACATATGAAGTCATTTAGTGGGCCGACACTCGACAATGGCCTCGTATCCAGATCTGCTCGCAAACAAACTTGAAGACGGATCCAAACAAGTGGCACCTACAGAGATTGCCGTGCCGGTCAAGTGGTAATTGTATGGTAATCTCAACGCTGCACTTGATTTGTATTGGCGCTGAGTGTCCTTGTGCCATAAGAAGATGCTTCACGGTTGACCGGAGAAAACTACACTCACTAACGCAGTGTAAATAAGACGAAAATCTCCTGATAGGCAGTTCTAGTTCTTTTGTTTCTAGGTTGAACTTAGAGCAGCCGATATACCAACATCACAGTATCCATTTTTTTCCAACGCTGCAAGGAAAATCACAGACAATCCCCATTGGTCATCGGAGTATTTCAGAAGCAACTGTACGATCCTATCTCGCTTTAGGGAGGCTATTTATGATCTTTGCTGGTTCTTAAAGGCTCACCCTGCCGGGGTTATTCGGCCAGCTGCAGTGTAGCCTGGTGGTTTCGATTGCCCAATAACTAGAAGATCAAGGTTTCAATCCCTGCAACAGCTAATGCATCCATCCCTGTTTAAAGTGTGCTCCAACAGCACATCGACTTTATTCAGATGCGCACAGTATCCTGGATGGTTCATATATCAAAAGGTATCGTTTTTTTCTTCGACCACCAAAACACACAGCGAGTTTAGCCTTCTCCCGAACTATTGAGGTGATCTGGTTGGCTTATGCTGCATGAGTTGTTGAGAAAAATGTGATTGTGCAGAGTTCCAAAAAAGGGCGTAAAAAACCGACAAACGAATCGCACTGTGTTTGCAAATGAATTTCTGCCCCATCTGTGTTGTCACGCCAATGATTTTGCCAGCAAAGTAAAGTAGCTCCAACTATACCAAGCTTACGCGCAAACCGTGAAAGCATGTTTAACATGTGTCGGTTATCTCGGATAACAACTGGCGCCGCATCCAGGTTTTTCCATAGCTGGGATAAGAGCTTATCCACGTTGCTGTAAATGGGATATGGGGGTTTCCATGCAGTAGCAATATTAGCGTGCATGGAAATGTGGTCAGTGATGCCCTAACTGCTCCAGGTGTGCCCCTCCTGGTTGAAACCCTATCAGAGGGGTATTCAAAGACATATATCCCTCATTGTGCTTTGTGTAACTTGGTGATTCGGTGCTCAAAATACCTTAAAGAGCCTGTGAGCTTTGTGTAAGTGTGAAAATGTCCTGAATCTCCTCACTTGTGAACATTACATGTATGTATGTGTCTATGAGAGAGAGTGGCAGACACAGAAAGGCCTACTACTATGTGCATGAACACACACCAGCGGTGTTACTCACAGGATAACAAATTGATAACGGGTGACCTTTACCCCCCCTTCCCCCCCCGCTTACATCTACCTCCTCTCCCTCCTCCCATATCGTCCGCGGATCAGTGCCTATATGGGTTTGCAGTTCCAGGATCATCCCGTAAGTGCTTTAAAAAAGTGAAAAGGGGCGGGTGGGTGGTATAATCTCACTCCGGTGGCTAGCGAACACTCGGCTAGGTTAATGCGGTCATAGGTGGTGCATATGGCTTGACGCCCATATAGCGCCGCATTCCGACTTGAGCGTTAGCTCTGTGGGGAAATCAAAAACCCGGGGCACTACAGAACATTTAGCAGAACAGGCTTATTGTTACTGCAAATTGATTCCCAGGTCTCTTAGGAAGAGGGAAAAAATATATCGGTAATAGATACAATTCCCTTAATTAATGGATCCGGGCTATGGCGGGAAAAGCAAAAGATGACAGATGCGTGTTTCCCCCATTTCTAACACGAGCCGCGTGCTTTTGCGGACACATGCGTGGCGTGACATGTTTTCCAATGTGCCACACGTCTGAACAATAGCCTCAGATTGATGTAACAGATTACAAATGAAGTAAAGAAAAAAACAAACAAAAAAAAAAAAACCCCTGGAGTAAGAAGCTCAAAGACATGCACGGACACACCTCTTCCACGAATGCAATGCAGCCATTTGTTTTTCCAGCGTAATTGTTGATAGCGTGCCTTGCATAGCGATGTCCGAATCAGTTTCGCGCAGTATAAGCCGTCGGCTGTGCGTTTTCAAAGCGGCGGCGGTCAAGTGAAAAAAAAAAAAAAAAAAAACAGGCGAGGAAGACTGATAGGCTCAAAACAGCAGGCAGATGTCGTGAACGTTTTGTGACCTCCAAAACGGCAGTCTATTTCCAACATGTTTGTTGTCGCAAGTCATCAGCGATTTTGTCTTCAGTCGATGTGACGATGATAGAGACTGACAAGTGACACATGTTAGGGGGAGAAGATGGATGGTTGGGTGTGATTTTCAGACCTTGACACAAAAAAAAAGCTCCCCCCGACCGTCACACACACACACACACACACACACTCACTGTTACCTTTGGTGCCAATCCACCTGCTGTGTTTTGTCTGGTTTTTCCCCGCTCAGAACATTGATAGCAAGCGACGAGGTTCAAAAGGCGTGTGAGATAGATACGAAACAACATCTGGAAAACAAGCGATTCGACAAATTTGTGACCTAACTTCAGCAAAAAACCTATTCGGATTTGCTTTGATCGGTTAAGTGAGAGACAGACGCCGAGACCCGAGCTCGTCTTGGGAACCCCGTGCTGAAGTTCTCTGGAGGAGGCTGCACAACAAAGCCCAGACACTGTGTGTGTGTGTGTGTGTTCCGCAAATGTGCACATGTCCGTGTATGCGTGCATTGCCACGTGCATGTGCGAAATGCCCGTGCACAATGAGACGGCTCAGTGCGTCCCAACTCAGTAGGACCCCCCCCCCACACACACACACACACTGCAGCCTTCCAATTGATTGACAGGAAGATAAACCGGTTGGAACAAACGGGTGACGCCGCACTCCTCTTCCGTGGCAAACAGATCCAGGTTCATTTCTTCTCTGTGTGTGTGTTTTTTTTTTGTTGTTTGTTTGGATCCCCCGTCGGACCGTTTGTCATTCTCGCAAAAAAAAAGGCCCCCCCTAGCATGCAGGACAACAAAATACTCCCAAGGAATTTCTGCAAAAAAAAAAAAACAACATCTCTCCGGGTTTGTCTTACTTTTAATGATGCCCCATATTAGCAGGCTTGGTGGGAGTTTACTCCTACTGTCTTCCATTGCCTCTCTCCCCTGGACTATTCCCTGGCATCAGACAGCCGGTGATGGATGGCTTAATTAAGGTGAAAGACAATGAGTGAGTGCTTTTCATTGTGTTTGGTCCCGGTGGTTTGTGACAAAAAAAAAAAAAATGGATTACTCTTTTAAAACGGTTCTCCTTGGGGAAATGTCACATATATCATTTAAACACATCTATCTCGTCGGAGTGGAAGATCGTACACATGCGTACATCCCTGGTACGCAGATATGTCAGTCAGACTTTTCTTTCATGTGTGTTTGCAGGATATTAAGACATTTCTTAAGGAAAGGAAGTTTTTTTTCTCGTCTTTTTACAGTCGTTCTGAAATGCCGGCACGTCTGTTGAAAACAATCACGTTGATCAGCGCCGATTCCGGTTGCGCTGTTTCTGCCGCTCGTGCAATATTCCATTTCTCTGGTGCAGCTCTGAAGCTACAATATACATTTTTTGTCTTCGGTCAGCAAAGTGTGTTTGTTAGTCCCACCCTCCTCCTCCTCCTCCTCGGTCCAAGTTCCATCCCCAACAGTTCCTCTCCACGCTCTCCTAGCTGAGCCGTCTACTTTGAAATGGGCATCTGAGGTAACCCGGCATCTGCAAAGCCCGCGACAGAAGGAAGCAGACGGCGAACGCAGCGCTGATATTGGGTGGATTCAGGGTCACAGACTGATCATGTATAATATATCCTATGTGTTTCTTTTAATGTCAAAAAAAGTTTCATATTGCAACTTTAAGAGCTGCCTTGCTCAAGGGCACTGTCATCATTCTATAGGTATGAGCTGGTATGGTATCGCCGCGTCTTCTATTATTCACGTTTTCTTTGCCCTTTACTCCTTCACTTCGCCATTCCATCCCTTCTGCCACGCTTCCCTACTATTGTACCTGTCATATCACATCATCATCACTGTCTACTTCACACCTCCTCCTCCCTCCTCTTCCCACCCTGTCGTGCACCGTGAATCCTGACAACTCCTTTTTTCCAACCCCCTTCCATCCTTTCCTATGATCCACCCCCCCCACTATCCCCTTGCCTCTCTTCCTCCCTCTTAGCTTCCCTTCCCCAGCTCCCTCTGCATTATCTTTTAAATTATTCCCTCTGTATTCAGTCAAATTTCTTTCCCCCCTCTCCCATCTGAAGGCGCCAGCCTTGAAGCGCTGGTTCCCGGCAACGGCTAGTTCGGCTCCAGCGCTCCATCCCCTCTCTATGTTTTCTCCCTTTCCTCTACCGTCAAGGGATTATTTTCTTTGTGACTGTAGCGACTGCAAAGAAACGTGTGATCTTTCTCCGACTCTGACCATTTATATCCACCCGTGGCCCCTTTCATGTTACGCCCACTCCTCGATTCCAGTGTCACATTTGTCATGATAGACATGCTATACCAGCTGTGAACACTTTTCCCCCCCCCACATGTGAGCAAAGGCCCAGTATAACAGTATAACATGTCTTATAGTGAAATAGTGCTGTTCTATGGGAAAGGAAACAACTGCGAGAAAAAGAACTGTGAATGTTTGCGAACGTGCGTCGAGCGAAGACTGGCGGCTCCGTCCCCCTCTTTGTTTCGGCACTGTCCTGCACTCGCGGCGGCTCTTTCAGGCTACCCCCCTCCACGATCCAGCATGTCACTTGGGGGACAGCTATGGCAGCAGGTGCCCCCTTTTCAGGCCATGAGCAAAAAAGGCTGGCTGTAACAGAGTTATATTATAGTGTGACATGTGTCAGTTTTCCCCTTGGCAGAGAGAGAAACACTCTGAGTCACCTGACTCTTTCTACTTGTTCACTCTTCACGAGACCAAGGACAGTTGTATTCAGTATGGAAGCCTCTGTATTCATGCTCCCCCATAACGGTTATATAACTAGGATAGTTGACCATGAACACAATCTTACCTAAGCTGAAGGCAGAAAGCTCCTGGAAGCACTTCTACTGTCAGGGGGATGCAGCGTACCGGATTTTCTCCCTATCCGACTACAGTCCTCCCACGTTGAATGCTGAATGGCCAGGGGACACTCGTCGTGTTTCTCTGAATGTGTATCACACCACTCATGTATGCCTGTTACTCGCTCTCTATGTTATGCCCTCGGGCAGACGCCGCCACCGTTCCTCGACACACATACTGCTCACTTCAGGTGTCACGTGTAAGGGCAGTTCGGATTTGCCGAGGCAGATGAGCAGCTCTGCCCGTGGCTCTCTCATGTTACTCCCTGCGCATCATCCTTTTTACTCTTCATCTCATGTCGGCTGTGTAACGTCTACGGACTGTTCTGTCTTCGTTTTTTTTTTTGTCAGTGTGACATGTGTGACACATCGGGGTTAGCCGCGTTCCTCGTTTGACTCTTTCTTTTTTTTTTCGACACGTTGTTTGGTTGTACCGTCCCCGCTTGTCAAGAGTAGGCCCCCGTGATGACATACGCTATGGCACCTTGGCTGAGAGGAATACCCAGCTATACTCATCTGATTCTTACCTCTTTCTCGCTCCGTTGACACAAGATACATTTGATACGTCGCAGCTCGTCCCCCCCCCACCAGTTCTCTGCCAGGACGGAGTGTGACATGTCACCCCCTTGGCGATGGAAATGCACACACACACACACACACACACACACTCACACTCACACACTAACACACTTTACAGACTGTCACTGTCAACACGTGTCTTGTTAGTGATGACCTTGTGTTAGATTGAACCCATTTTTTTAGAAGCAGCAGGTATTCAAACACTTTCAAATTAGTGTGCAACAAACAGCCAATGAGTATATAAATAGACTGAGTCGAGTGAGTTCATGTCTGTTCATGAACAGTACGGACGTGATGCATTCTTGCAATGAATGGATGAATGAATTTGATGAATTTGGAATTGTCCCTCTGCAACTGCAAGATACTCCATGAAACCCATATTGAGAAAGACCAGAAGAGTGCTTGGCTTTTGGCGCTTCCCGGATGTCTTCAGGTGGACTGTGAGTAATGTGGGATCAGGTAAAGCCTCTGCATGTACATAGCCTTTGCCTTAGCAGAGGCTTAGGGGGGAAGCTATGAAGCGACAATGTGCATGAACCTTAGATGGCTATACACATTCACTCTGCAGCTATTCTAAAACGGTGGTGGGAAAATCCAGGGGCAGGCAGGACTTTTACTTTCTGAATGCAGAGTTTTCCCACCTCTGATTCTAATAGCCGTTCCATCCATGTGACAAAGTGCTATCGAGTTTGGACTGCTAGACACTCACTGCGCCTCCTCCTCCACAGCTGCAACCAGACTATACCATGCTGCCTGAATGCACTTAATAATTGCATGTTGACTGTATATTTGTGGAGTGGCACTTCTACTACTAGGATATTGCATGCTCCATCCCCTTTCTCTTTACTGTATGTGAGGTCCTGTGGCCCTTGTATTTGACAGTATCTGCTGTTACTATGTCCAGTATGTCCCCAAGACACATTCCTGTACATTTACTGCACCGGGTGAAGAAAGCATTTCAGACTCTGCTTTCGGGTTTGTCGCTTCTCCTTGTTGTGAGCAAAAAGGCTCCATGCGACACCTCAGGGAACTAGTAGACATTTAGTTTCAGCTACAAGACAAACTAGGTGTGTTTGCATTTGCAGTTGAGTCTCCTGCATGTGCACAAGACTGAGAGTGAGAAAGACAGTATGATTGTTGCCGCTTGGCAATAGGACACAGCGCGTGTCAGCCGGCTCGGAAAATGGATCCCTCTTTTTTTTTTTGGAGAGACTTTAAATTATTTGCCGCGTGTCTGACTTTTAATCTCGCTCTCTCTTAAACGAAAAAGGTGTCTCTCTCTTTCGCGGTGTGAGAAAGACAAAGTGTGACACTTTGGCAGAAGCTGGCGAAGGGAAATAACGTTAGTCGGCTAGTATCTTTGTACCGGTTTGCTTACTCCCCGTGAGAACAAGGCATGTGCTCCGTTGTGATGTCTTTTTTGTTGACTGCCCATTATACCATGTTGCATTCTGTCAGGGGAAATGAGCATCCGTTGTGCAGCTGTAATACTTCCTCTCTGCGTGACGCATAGCGTGACTTTGGATAGTCTGACTCAATGGATGTTTCACCAGGTAACAGTGATTTTGACTTTTGCCGCTCAGCTGGTGGACAGCCATTGTTTTTTCTCCCCCCCATCCCTTCACCATACCCGCAACTTCCACGTACCTCGCAGCCTCTGTGTCCCATACGGTTGCAAAGGCAATCAAAAATGCCAGCGAAGGTACACACACAGCGCCCATGAGCTGAACAAATACGTACACCATTATTCCCTCGACAATGGCTTCAGCTGGACCTATCAGTGCCGTGCCAAAGAGCTGAAGCGAAGCAAAACAAACTGGAGGTATTAGATCGGGCTACGCAAGTCGACGTTCGGAGAGCAATTGATCGTCTTTCTTGCTAAAGAGAGAAAAAAAAAAAGCCCAAAGAAAATGAGAAGAAAGGGAGAGAAAATGCATTTTGACATACAGCATAATGAAACAGCGCGAGTCACTTCGCTCTAACTGTTGTTTATTCTCCATGAGGCAAAAAGTTGTTTTTGCTTTATGCTCTTTGTTGAGAAAATGCACAAGTTTAACACACTGGCACTGAAACCACCAGCACTAATCACCTGATTATTGAGAAATTCAGCTGAAAAAGGTTTGTTTTTGACCAAATTTAGCATCCGTCTTCTTGGTTTGAATCCGTAAAGTCAGAACATTCAACAACGATGATCAAGAGGATGGGGGTTTTTGCTGAGCACATATGCTCCATTTCACCGTGGCGACATGGCGACACAGCAACGTGGGAAATATGGTGGTTGTTTGACCAGCGGTGGGATTCTTTCTGCTAGGAACAGCTGAACTCTGTTGATTCAAAACGTGGATGCAGATGAACAGAGAGGAAAGCAAACACGTGAAAAAGTTTCTTCGACAGTGCTAAAGCGCCGTCAGTGCATTAAGGATAAAAAGATTATTCACTGTACACTCTCAGTTCAAATATACTTTAGTGTACAAAATATTATCTGGACTGACCGGAGGAATCCATCTGAAATCCATAATTTTTTTATTGATTTTCCCCAATAAATCCACTTTAATGATTGAAAATAAAAGGGAACAGGTTAAAAAAATAATCCCTAAGCCTGGAACAATTGAGAGATGGGTGGTGTAACGGGTTGCAACTCAATATAGGGAAGTGTATACCCTTGCAACAGATCTTATTTTTATTGCCATTAGATGGAATCAGATTTTCCACCATTCGTACACCAATGACTAGATCAAACCCGTGTCTGTAAACACTGGACAAAAAAAAAAAATGTTGAAGTTGAAGTCTTGTGTCTTCCAGGTCTTCTCTCGCTCTGTCGTTCCTTCATTCTACTCACCATTTGCTCACTGTCAAAAGATGCTTTGAAAGAAAAATCGCTGGCACCGGTACTCGTGGTACGTTTGGGGGGGAAGAAACTGCCACGATATGCTGACTGCTTGGCATCAAGGACGGGTTTCATTATTGCTGCATTTGGGGGAAAGAAAATGAACATTTGTTTTGTGTGTTTATGGTGGATCGTACGAAAGTGAAATGTGTGTTTTTCTTGGCCGCGAAACACGTTCAAGTGCTGTACAGTACACACAGAGACATGCTGACTGAATGAATTAGTGCATGAATAAATGTTTGAATGTAGAAATCGACGAGTCAAAAAGTAAATGTGTGACTAAATATTAAAAAATGGATGTGGGTGGATGGATGAAAGAATAAATGGCTCAACTCCCTAAACCAGGGGTGGGCAATCATGTGCCCTGGAGGGCCGAGAGTATGAAGGTTTTCACTCCCACAAAAGTCTACAGCAGGTGATTTCACTGATTAACACACCTTCAACCAGAGAGGAGGGACTAATCAGTGAAATCACCCGGTGTAGTCTTTGGATGGAGTGAAAACTTGCATACTCTCAGCCCTCCATGGCACGATTGCCCACCTCTGCCCTAAACCTTCATTGCAACTTTATTTTGAAAATCATTTTGCTTAGAATAAGTTAGACACTGCAGAATCCTCTAAGAAGCCATAGTAAAAAAAATGCTTATATACCAAAAATATACTCTTTAGCCAAAAAATGATCAACATGACTTATATGCTGTGCTTTAGGGATGTTGGAAAGTCAGAAATTCCAACTTCCTACTAAGAAAAATGCAATAGAACGGCGCTTCAAGTCAATATCCCAATATCCTCAACCCCCGAGGTCTCCACGGTTTTCAGCATTTCGTGAGGTTAAATCTATAAAAAAACACCAATGTCATGAATGGATAAACATAGAAATGTTCACTTTGCATTTACAGGTGCAAACGTTCTATGCTAGCAAGCTAACATTGCTAAATATCAATAATAACAGTAGGAAAGAACATCTTGAGGGCTTCCATGTTTCTTCCCTAGTCGGACCGCTGGAACGCAACCAAGGTTGGAATTCTGACCTTCCAGCTGGGAATTTAAATGAAAAAGATGGAGAGAATTTTTTTTGATTTTTGCAGATTCTATATTATTTGCCCTCCTTATAGATTGACGAGAGGCGGAGAGGGAAGGAGGCAAAGTGAGCCTCTGGTGCTCACGTGGGTTACGCATCTCCTTGGCTCTCTGCCCCTCATTCACTGAAGGCCTTTGATTCTCTCCTTTTGATCCTTGACTTTTTGAGTGGACAGAGACTCATAAATACAGGAGGAGAAAACAGCAGGTGTGAATGCATAACTTATGGCCTCGGCCTCACCTCAATCATCTTTTACCTCAATCATTTTTTACCCTTCCTGCCAACACACACACACACTTCCTCCCTCTCTGTCTCCTTCCGCTCCCCCCTTTTCTCCCCTCTTTCTCTCCCTCTTCCAGTGGTCGGCCGCTGACGCAATCCTGTTGCTATGTCGTTGTCATTCAGCATGGCAGAATTAGCTCACGCTCTGCGCTTGTGTGTGTGTTTTTGCCTCTGTGCTCGCCTGTATGTATAAGTTTATTGCTGCATGCTCTTACTATTTCAATATGTTGATGTGTATTGTGTGTGTGTGTGTGTGTGTGTGTGTGTGTGTGTGTGTGTGTGTGTGTACTGTACGCCTGTGTCTGGCTCTCTCGCCGTAAGTCTTTGTCAAGGTTGTTTGACATTGGTGCTCACCTCAGTCTTACAGAGCCGAGGCGAGGATGCTGAGTCAGGCTCTCGTCAGTGAGGAGCATAAAGACTTCAAAGTGGGTGGGTGGGTAGGTGGGGGACGGAGACAGACGAGGAGAAAGAGACAGAGAAAAAGACGGAGCTAGAGAGAGGGAAAAAATAAAAGGAAAAAAAAAACCACTACAAAAACAAAGGGGTCGGGCCTCGCCTATCAGTTGCAGTGTTTTGATTTCATCACCTCTTCCTTCCCCTAGGCTGTTTTTGTTTTTTGTTTTTTTTCCCCCCTCAGCCAGGCAGACAGCGCTTCCAGCCTCACTCACTAATGAATTACACCCTGGCTCACACCAGGTAGCAGAGATCGAGACAATGACTGACTGTGTGTGTGTGTGTGTGGTGAGGGGAGCCAGGGGTTGAGAGACATGGAGAAGGAAAAAGAGAGAGAGAGAGAGAGACAGGGCGTACAGTGAGAGACAGTAGAAGTGAACTAGATAGAGAGCCGGAAAAGAGAGGAGAGAGAGAGGCCTGGTTTCATTACTCTCTCCTCCTGTGATCTCTCTCCGTCAAGGATGCTGAGTAGGGCTTTGTTGAAGGCGGAGAGAGAAAGAGAAGGAGCAGGAGCAAGGGAATGAACAAAAAAAAGGAAGACAGCACAGCAGCAGCCCGGAAAGCAGAGAGCAACAGACGAAACGAATAATTTACCACCTAGTCCTCATCTTTTCTCCCCCCCCCTTCCGTTCCCTCTCCTTCTTTAGAGGAGAAATTGGAAGATAATCCATGGCCCTGGCTTTGAGGATTGGCTTTGAAGGATGACACAGACAGGGCTTGTGCCAGAATAGGGGGGAAGCTAAAATGTTTTGGGCGTTTGATTGCTCAGTAGCAGAAGCCTTCAAAAAGGCACGACAAGGCACAGCAGCTGCTTAGCTTTGCTGGTATTTGCAGTATACAGGCTTACATGCACACCGCGAGCAAAGGGAGCCCACATTATGCCACAAATCACGTTAGGTGGCGCGCCTACTTTGATTGTGAATGTCGCAATTTTTATTTCAAAGTAAAAGAAGAGAAGTTGTTCCTCGGTGAAATGCCGGTTCGCGTTCACATAGCCACGCACATCTGGACATCGGATGGGCTTTAGTACAGTTTGAGTCGTTTTGTGTTTCCTCTGCGGCTTTTTTTCCCCCCAGGAACAACAGCGAAAAGAGAGAGAGAGAGAGGCTCCACACAGTAGAGCCTTCAAAGCTTACAGTAGTTGGCAGGGGTTGACTCTACACTCCCAGACAGTTCCAGAGCTTGCCTTTCACTTCAGCTTTGCTGGCTGGCAACAGTGGCAGCCTACTGCTTGGCTCACTCACCCGGCCCGTCCGGCCTACCTCGAGTCCTGTTACAAATGGCTTTTCCTGTCAGCACCTTTTCCCCCCCCACTGAGGTCCCGGACAGCGTCAGCTCCTCCGAGTGGAGGCCTCGTTTCTGACATGACATGTTGAGCCCTGTGTCGAGGTTACTCTCCCTGTCTGTGGTTCAATGGCGGTGGTTGGTGGTGGGAGGTTTTCCAGTACAGGAAGCAAAAGGAAAAATGGCGGGATGATGACAAAGCCACAGTGTTACAGCTTTCTACCACAGTGTCAGACTTGGCATCCATATACTCACAGTCAGCTCTCTTTTACTCATATTTCAGTCAGTTCAGGAGGTTGAAACTGAGAATGGACGATCACTCCGATTGACCTCTGTCACAAGAGCTAACTAGTGACAACAGAAGCAGCTAAATGGATTGATTTAGGGTCAGGCATGCTAGAATAGAATTTGTATTCCCATTTTTCTTTATGCTTTTATCTTTCCTTGGTCAGAATTGATTTATATATTTTTGTCTTGGTGTGAAAAGTGGGGCTGCAATAGAAAAGAGCGTCCCATCCTCGGTAATTGGAATGCTGTAGATTGGCTTTCATTGCTCAATTCTGGTGTCGGGTATTGTTACTGGTTGGCAATTGCGCACAGGAAGTGACAAATCGAAACCTAAGAGAGATAGACAGAGCGTCCAGAGAAACCCGGACTCACCCACGTTGGATCTTCTTCATCGGGTTGGTAAACATCAGCACACAAGTTTCAAGACATCACATGACATGATTTAGGGGTATTGACGTTCAAACACTTTTCAAATAGCTGCCTCTTGCTGCCGTTTGGAGTTACCTAGTGCAGCTTTAAAACTGCAAATGTTTGTAGAAGAGATAATGATGTCCCCAAATACCTTTTAAGCTACTTCCCAAGGTGAGGTGGGTCTCAGTCAATCTGTGTCAACAGAAGCTCAGGACAATCTGGATAATGGTCCTTTATACTGAGGTACAGAATTGGAACAAACTTCCTCCATCTATTAAAACAGACTTCAATCCATATACAGACCTGCCAACCTTGGGAAAATATTTTGAGTACCACAATAGTGTAACGCTCACGCGCTTTCGCATCACTTCGCTTTGCACACGGTCATTTCCCACCGCTATATCATCAAGTTATTCAACATATAAATCGGCTATGAAGAAAACAATACAATCATATATTCTTGAGAAGAATTCCTTTAATGAAAAGACAGATATTTTTCTTTTGTACATTGGGGGGGAAAAAACACCCAGAGGGAAAAAAAAAAAGTATTATCTTCTCAGAATTGTCTCTTGTATAATTGTTTTCATTGTCATTTCATTGTTTTCATTGTCAAGTATTTACAGAAACTTGTGTTGCGATGTAAAACATTGTCAATTATGAATAAAACCAAGTTTCTGGGCATTATTTCCATTTTTATTTAATAATTAAATAATTGAATGCAATTCACTTATGATTATCAGCTTATATAAGCACACATATCATATAATGAAAAAATGGTATTCAATTGACAAACTATCTAGGAATGTATGTAGGTTTTAGCTAAATTATTACCTGAAGCTCCTTGGTGGCTGATGTCAACATCATAATTGCACAATGTGCAAAATGCACGGTGAGGCATTTTTGAGGGGCGGAGACACGGCCATTGCTCCTGATATTTAGCGAGGAACTTCTGGGGCACATGCACTCGCTTCTTTTTAGTGACGTTAGGTCTGCTGCTCTCTCTCTCAGTGTCAGTATCCTCATCGTCATCGGACATCATGATGACTAGTATCTCTACCTGCAAGGCTGGTCGGGTGACTGGCTGCAATAATAGGAATTATTTGCTACGTTATCAGTTTATCACACCGTAGCCTTAAGTCTCGTAACGAGGCTAATCACGTCGTATGCGAGCTACGACTAACTAGCGAACAACAAAGTTACCGAACATGTTTAGCAATGTTTCATATGATGTTAACATTACGGTCACATTTTAAATATTTTTGTGCTTGATTATTACTCCCCCACTTCCCATTTTACCTCAGCAATGCAATGCAACGTACCCCTCGGTCGATGACAAAGTAACGTTACGGTAACGTGATGCGTTAACTTACCACATCAGTGGATGTTTGTGAGTGATAAGATTTGGGTCGGGGAGGGGCTAGTCTCGTGACCAGCCTGTATGCGAGAACTCAGCAGAACTCGCTCGAGTCGGGTTTCCGAGACTACGGAGGGGCTAACGTTACAGAAGCACAAGAGGGATGTAATTTAAATACCGAATACGCGTACGGTATTGTTTTGTATTGATTGATTGTTTTCTGTAATTACATTATATATAAAAAATTTTTTTTCTCATTTGCGTAGTTTCAGCTGGCATTTCGTACCTGCGTATTTTGACCAAGAATTGCGTGGTTGGTACACAAAATGCGTGCAGGTTGGCAGGTTTGCATATATATTATGACATTTTTCAAAATAAACTAAACCTAAACTAACTAATAGATGTGGCCATGAGTGGTGCTCTATCTTGCCATGTCTTCTACTGACTACATGACTCAACATACATTTATTTGTCAATTCAGGATTCAGAAATTACAATACCTGTGTATTAAAAAAAAAAAAAAAGGTTATGAGACATATGAGTCCAATTCCTGGTTTGACTGATGCTCTCAGTCTGACATGAGTGGCTATCAGTCTATCTATAATTTGCTATGATGGAACTCTTCGAGGATGAAGAAAAAAGATGGGGGAAATGATGGGCAAGCAACATAGCAGGAAGCGATTCACTGTGTCAGGCTTGAAATCAATATCTTTTCAGCCAATTCAGTAAGGAGGGAACTGAACATATTCTTAGATGAAGTCAACGGGATTTGAGAAAAGATGGCACACACACACATTTCAGATGCTGCGGTTACCTCCTGGACTGCCCTGTGCGCTCTGAGACATGCGTTTCTTGAAGTAAAACGTGAAGCCTTCATTGAGGTGGGAAAGGGTCCAGCCTCTGTATCTTTGATTCCATGTGGTGGTTTGTGGTGGGAGGCTTCCGGTGCAATGAACAGTAAAGGAAACATTATGGGAGGAAACATGAGACAAAAAAAAAGAGCACCACACTTTTAGGTTCTGGAAGGGTTTCTTGTGCTTATAGCCTCTGGCGACAATTAGCACAGCAATAATTAGTTCCAAGGATTTAACTGGGAAATGTAACAACCGCTGGTTCTCAGATTGCAAAACAGTAACATGCAACATAGTGGCCATCACTACTCAGGGCTTCGACTTCGGTTGTAAGCCGTTTGCATTCAAACAACCGACGGTCAAAGGAACATTTAACCGCAAATTGATTCTTCACCCTCTGAGGATCCATCTGAGTGTGATCAAACAAGCAAAAAATCCTTCTTGTCTAGGAAGGAGCGGTCTTTCAAGGTGAGAGTTGAATGTCTTGAAAGCCAATCACAACATAACAATGACTTTTTTTGTCCTTCGTCCGTTTCGAATTTAGTGCCGTTTGCTAGCTCTCCTCACTCGCGTTAGCATAGCATAAACAAAACAAAACATATCAAGTTTGCGGATTACGTCGGCCCTGCACAGGTTAATACACTCCTTTCGACACTGTTCCGTCGGGATTTGCTGCACTCAGCTGTCGGCTCCTTTTTTGAAGTAAGTTTCCAGGAACTCCTTGATCCATATCACAGCTTTGATGTCTGGTTTGCCCCGGTTCACAATAGACACGGAATGGATGTAATTTTACAGGCGTAGAGTAGAGTCTGGAACGCTTTTCTCCACTCCCGTCGGCCATATCTGCAAAAAGGCTGCAGGGTCCCACTCATGTCAGCACGCACGCACGCACACACAGTTGCGAGAAAAAGTTTGCAAACCCTTTTGAATAACCTGCATTCATTCAAGTTGGAAAAAGTGTGCGCCTCTAGGATAATGACTAATTGAAGTCAGGTGCTCCAATCAATGAGATGACATTCAGGTGTGGGTTGGAGTCCTGTCATAAAACCCCACAAGGTTGGTTACCAAGAGAGTCTGCTCTCAAAAATAAGAGTAAAGAAATCAAAAGAAATTTCAGACTACCCACAGGAAAGCGAAATCCAAGAAGAGATCTTTCTACCTTATGCCACTTAGACACCAAAATGAGCTATTATTAAGACTAAGATGATACTAAAAGCATTTTCTCCAATTTCTCAGAGAATACCATCTATAGAGGAAAAAGTAATGGGCTTTTTTGTCTGGTTTTAGGAGACACATTTCAGATGAAGGTGATCTCCCATATTTCTTAAGAGCTGAAGAAAAGACAACTATGAGCACAAGATTTTCCCTCTCTCGCTCCCCTACCCATTTAAAGTCTTTCAAACTTGAAATTACAAACAACGTCAAAATCGTTAAACTATTGTAAACTACTTTTAGACTGGACTGCACAGGACAGCAGAGAGCTGCCACCACCTTTTCTGAACCGGTAAGGTCCAGTATGTCTGGAGGCCTTGAATAATGCACACCACAATTTATAGACACTCAAAGCACTTTATTGGGGTACAATACAACTCATAAGGTGTGGAGATGCAGGGGGAAACTCAAGGCTAGTGAGGCACAATCACCGCCCCTAAGGCTTTAGGACTGGGTTCACACCACAAATGTGTATGCCACTACAATTGGGGCTAGACAGACTAGCTTAACCACAGCACTCAAACCCCCTATCGTACCAGTCTTCGTCGCCAGCAGCCCTAAACAGCTGGCAAACGACACCCTCCCAGCCAAACAGTGCCATACCACAGAATAGAGTCCCTCCCCCCTGAGAGACTGGACCAATGCCTAACCCTTTCCTTTTATCAGCTCAGTCTCTAGCCACACTTCAATCAGCCACAGGTGTGATCAGTCTATTCAATTAACCAATGACAGTGGGACAGCAATCACTGCTGCTCCACTACACTAGAGCCTCTTTCACACATGCAGTGCAACCCTGAACTTATCTCGACATTACTCGGAGGGGTTGTATGTGTGAACGCGAATGTCCGAATCAGTTGGTGTGGAAGTCAAACGGACTTTACACACCCAGCACCCTAGTCTAAAATTGCCTAGTGAGCCCAAGTGTGAATGGAGAAGAAGATTCTCCGGAGTATTGTCTGCTAGCGAGTGGGCGTGTTGATGGCGTATTTATCGTGCGACTGGCACGAAACCAGGATAATACAAACATCCAATGCAAAAACGGCCACTGAGAGTGAGTCGGTCACTTCGTCCGCCATCTTCGTGCTGTAAACAAAACACTGCGATTTCCGCAGCGTACTTTTTGCGTCATGTCCTGTCTCCCGCACGCTCTACCCAAGCCCCCCTCGCCTGAACTAACCGGAGTATTGTCTGTTGTTGTGCACGCATTCCGAAACGGACATTCTCCGGTGGTGTGGTACATGTGTGGAAGGGCAACTCTGGTTAAAGTGCGGAAAATATCCGATTAGCAAAGATGTGGAGGTGTAGCACATGGTCATAGCAATCAGGGTCCACTAGGTGTGGGATTGCAGTGGCTACTCGAATCCGCCAGTAGGATATTTCTGCTAAAAAAAAAAACTGACTGCCCCAGTTGCACAAATGTTCCAACAGTGTCCTGTCCTTTCCATTTAAACCCATATGGGATTAAAGTTTTCACCCCCTGTATTATCCTTTTATTTTGGTACAATGACGACCATGAACTGTCTGCCTCTCTACCCTCAGAAAAGAAGGCGATTCAGCTCAAATGACTTCTTGTTAAAGTGGTTTAAAGTAAAGACACAGGCGACTGAGGAGGGAAAACACTGAATGTCTTTTTTAATCCTGTATTTGGATTTCTCGGTGGCTGAAATGGCGAAGCTCTCGGTGTAGGTTCAGTCTGACAGCTGGGGCAATATATATAAAAGGTAACTATGCATAAAAACACTGTATATCTTACCGCACAAAGATTGGGATGCATGTTAAAAAAAAAACAAAAAGACAATATATGTACCTCATCTTACTGTTTGCCATGTGGGATGTAGTGAATTTTAAAGATAGGCTAAAGCAAAAAACACCAAACAAGGCCATGTTTTTTTATTTGAAATCAACCAATAAGGATTAAACCCCACTCACAAATATTGGCAAAACCTGGACTTTCACTGTTACATGTATTCGAGATGATATTTGATTTAACAAAGTCATTGCAACTTCCGTGCATGCTGGCCTGGCCCTCGGTATTTGATGTTTCCCATGTTACCCCGTCAAAAACAGCCTGGTCTCATGAAATTTCACGAAACGAGCATAATGAACAAAAAGTAAGAAAGGCGTATTTGTTATTGCATTTTTGATGTATGTCCAAAACAAATTTCCCTCGGGAGAAATGAAGAACTCTCAAATTGCGTGGAGGGGAGACACAACGAGAGAGAGTCAGTGGTTTGACATTGAAATGGCGCAGTGGAGTGAGTGTAAAAGTGAGGCTGTGATGGATGTTGGGGTGGATGCATACATTTGCCTTCAACTCCAGTTAAATTCTCAACTCATGCAAAAAAAATGTATATAGTGAGTGAAATTTTCATTTTCAGCAGCGATTTTTGACCAGAGCCTTGACCCTAACCCTAAACTTTACTGGAGTTGTTTTACTATCCTAAACTCCACCATTAACACGCGATTGTCTGACCCTTGGTGGTGTTCACATGTCAGTCTTTGTTACAACTGCTATGACTCATTACCTCATTTTATTTATTTGTCAATGACAATACAAATGTCTCAAAATGATACCCTGCTTCATGTGCAATGTACGCATCTGACCACTGAGGGTAGTCACCCTTACTCATTTAATCTCTTTCAATAAAAAAGGAGAAGTCTTGGCGGCCGGCTTACGTTTCTCTCTTTGCATTCAGCATGAATATTGACTCGCTATTCTCCATGCTGCTCCTCAGCACTAACACCAGCACCAAGGACCTGTATAATATATGCCAACGAGGCACAATAATGGATCTGTATGCAGTGGGCTGCCTGCCATCCCAGCTTTAGGCACTGGATGACTGAGTCAAGACCGAAGTGTTTTCTCTTCTCTTCTCTTCTCTTCTCTTCTCTATTGCTCTTGGCATGTTATCCCCATAAAATGATGACAGGGGTCTCTGAATTACTTTGATGGTGGCATCAACGATGTATCTGAGCTTTGTTTTTGACCTCAAATAGTGCATACACACGGATCTGCAAGGCACACCGCTCACACTTCCATGAAAGCTTATGTTTAGCAGTGATAAATAGATTTTTTTTTGAAATTCTAAGGAAAACTGGGCTGGTCAAAATATAGTAAAAGTCTTCACTATAGCTTTGTACATTTTGGGCCTAATTGTCCAAATAACACAAAATGATGGTTAATGTCAGGGTGATATCAGCCTTAACTGTCCATTAGCTATGAAATTATTGTGAGTGCTTTAACTAGTTTAACGAATCATCTGCAGACAGTCTGTTGGTTTCCATATAACCAAACCTTTCATTATCCTCCTAATAACTGAAAACACAAACAGACCGATGTAGCAGCTGTCTAGATCTTCGGAAGGCTCCCTAGACTTTTTTATTTTTCATTTACCCCTCGGTGAGATTCATAAAACCGATATTCTCTATGATGTCTCATGATTACAGTAATCTCAGAGTTGAACTGTGCCACATTATTGTGGGCCAATAAATGTTGTTTTTTTACACAGGTACCCCTATCAAACACCTCCCACTCACCCCAGGAGTTTCACAGGCTAACTTGTCACATTTAGCTGTTGAAAATGAATGGGGCAATATTATCTGACACTGCAATCTACGTGAATTGAATATTGTGATTGTTATGTGTGCATGAAAATGACGTGGCCAAAACAAAAATAATGAAATCCATATTATTAATGATGATGACGATGATGATGATAAATGTATCACCCAAGTAGAATAGCCATGCTAGTCTTGTACTGTATAAAACTGCTTCAGGCTCCTCTGTACTCGAGATTCAAGTTAATGTGTTCTGTCCATTATTGTTCTGTTTACGCAGGCAAAGATTGATGCCTGAGGCGGGTCAGCTGCTGGATATAGAACATTTATCTCCACATTATAGTGGTGCAATAGCATACGAATTTTTAAATCTATTACAAAATACATTTCATTCCATATTCATTATTATTAGGGCTTTGGATAAAAGTGTCTGCTAAATGACTGTAATGTAATGGAAAGTAAACTATGACTGACAATGCAGCATGTGTCAAGCACCGTGCCTCGTATCATCATAATTCATTAGTTGATTTCCTAAGATGGTACTTCAGGTTTCTGTGAATATTGCAGATATAGAGTCCCATCATATTTGCCCCTGAAGTACCTATTTCTAGCAGGGTAATATTGATTGTTTACACAAACACATGGTTGCGAGAAGCAGCACCTCTCTCGAATCCTTAATTAGACATAGAAACCTGGATACTCGAGGAATGTATCAGCCCTTTGAAGTCGAACCTCTCTGGGACGGGAAAAAATAAATAATGAAATAATAAAAAAACATGGAGTGCTTCTCAGAGGAATATAATACTTCAAGAGCACACATTCCTCTGACTCTCCCAGGTTCTCATATAAGCCATGGGGGACATACTTAACAGTATATAATTACTTGCAACCTGCAGCCGTGCATTGCCTACTGAAAGGTAAACTTGCCAGAAATTCCCTGTGAGGGGCCATCTTACTTTTTTTGTTCTTTGAAAACAGAGTTACTTTGATGGTGGGAACGCTGTCATCTCCACTGCAGTTACCCTTTTTTTTTTTTAGCAACTTCCTATCAATCAAATGGAAATGCATAAAGGTTTATCCTGAGGCGAAGCCAATGGGAATGTGTGTACCTGGTTAAGTGCAAAATTAGCGGGAAGTAATTTTTTTCACTTTTATTTGAATATTCTTGTAAAACATGAATCTTTTACAAGAATATTCTCTGGAAAATGTTATGGAATCAGTCTATATGCTCCAACCAAACTCTTGGGAATACTGAACCCAGCGATAGACGCAATACTACTAATGTGGCAGAATTCTACCGTACAGTATGAGTCCCCTTTGGGTACTCATTGTTTAAATTATGCTTTAGGGGTCCATAGTTGCAGAGCCCAGTGATGGTGCTTAAATGCCAGATTCATAATGGCACTCATTAGGTATTGTGGAGGGCAGACTCTGCCTTCATCACACACCCTTTCCATTGGGGTCCCCCTGGGCTCTGTCCTGGGCCCCCTCCTCCTCTCTCTCTCCACACTCTCTTGGCCCTGTGATTACATTTCACAACCTTCCTGCCATTGCTATGCCAACTCTACTTTTCTTTTCTGTTCTGTGACACTCGGGTCGAGCCGCTCATCTGTGCTTGCCCTGCTGACATGTCCAACGTTGTCCAGCTCACCGCCGCCAACTAAATCTCGGCAAGCTGAAAGACCGAGCTGTTGCTTTTCCCTGTAAAGTCCTGCCCTTTACAAGACCTCAGCATCACTATAGAAAATACCACAGTGACTCCTGCTCAGACCACCAAGAATCAGTGTTGTCAACTCTTGTGCAAGGCCTGCATTGCGGCACAACCCCATCCTGCAGGTTTGTACTCCGCAACGTTACTTGAATCAGATGCGCCTCACCAGGGATCCTGCCCAGTTTCTTGTTCAAGCTTTTGTCATCTCTCTTCTAAACTACTGCAACAACATCCCTAAATTCTTCCATGTCACTCCCCCGCCTACATTCCCTCCTGGCTGCCCAAGGCTGGTTGTATCAAATTCAAAATCCTGCAGCTTGTGTACAACGCTATAAAAGGGATCCACATGGCCATACCTCCCAGATCTTGGTCCAGCCTTACATGCCAGCACATCCTCTGTGTTTTGGCACTCCCTTTTTCCTGTGCTAACCCGGTCATTGACCCTTATCTCTCCAGGCTCTCCAATGGTAGAATGATCTTCAACACTCCAGTCAGCAGTCACTCCCCACGAGGTTCAAAGGTTTATTCATCACATACACAGTTACAGTGATACAAAAGTGCAGTGAAATGCTCTCTATGGCCCCAGAAAGAAGGGTTTTCTGGATCTGGGGGGGAGAGCTTGAACTTCCTCAGCTGTCTGAGGTGGTAAAAGGCGTTGTCTGAATCATTTTCCTTCTCTTTTGCTCACTAAGTGTTCACGCACATTTCAAATGCACCAATTATTTTCAATGACCTATCGCACATTCAAAGCATCCAGCATCCAGTGGACCGTGACCCGTCTGCTCCAAACTTCAACAGAAGACCAAGACGGCTGTTTTTCACAAGGTGTTAAATTCTCTTTTTTTTTTTTCTTCTTCCATAATTCACATAATTATCTAGATGGGTGTGTGCATGTTATGATTCATATCTTTTATAAATCTCTAATTTGCAGTCACATTACAGGGCTTTTTTGTAATGTTTGTACAGACTGGAACAGATCTTTGTTTCAAGTTTTAATGGGTTATGAAAGTTATAGTTTTTTAAATTTAGACCAAATTCCAAATTGTGTCTTCCAAATACAGATAGTATTTTATTGTTTTTACTAAATACTGTTATACCTATACCTATATCTTATAATGAAAGCTTAACATTAACTTACCTGCAAAGGAATTCAGAAATTGACTTGTACTCCCAACATCTGTGCACACATTAAAGTTCTATCTCTTTTCATTTTCTCTGACTGCGCACAACCCCAATCACTGCAACACGCCCTGAGCCATTTTAGCAGGTTCCCGAGGTTTGGTCCCAAGGTCTCAACCAATATCGACCGACGTCAAGTTAAAAGAACACACCTAACATGAATTTGCATCACTATGTTCTGGCAAGTACAGCAGCTCATTTCTCAGCAAAAAAAAACCCCTCTGAAATTAAATGTGTGAAGTTGCATTCAATGTGCGGGCAGTTGCATCATTGTGCCCTCACAGAAAAAACAGCCAGAAAAGATTTACACAAGTAACTTCAGGTTTGGCTCTTGAAGGCCAGGTATACTGAAAATTGGAAATAGTTGTATTCAATCATATGGTTACGGTTATGTAACAGGAGTGGGCGGTGTGCCATGACAGGGAGTGGAGGGAGAATATCCAGCACTTTGAATCATATCCTTTTATATGATATGCAATATAAAACTAATGATAGATGGAGATGAATTAAAAGGGGTTGGCTTTTGTTCTCTAAAAAAGAGCTCAATCCCCATAAGAATATCCTAATAATCGGCAATGCAGACAAAAATGGGTTTGAGGGGTATAGGCATGTGAATTCCACAAGGAAGGAGAGAGAGAGAGAGAGAGAGAGAGAGAGAGAGAGAGAGAGAGAGAGAGAGAGAGAGAGAGAGAGAGAGAGAGAGAGAGAGAGAGAGAGAGAGAGAGAGAGAGAGAGAGAGAGAGAGAGAGAGAGAGAGAGAGAGAGAGAGAGAGAGAGAGAGAGAGAGAGAGAGAGAGAGAGAGAGAGAGAGAGAGAGAGAGAGAGAGAGAGAGAGAGAGATTTTGCTTGCTGTGTGTGTCAAACAAGAGAATGCAGATACTCAATACTGCAATACACTTAGTAATGCCCTTAATTGCAACTTATTAATTTCTTTGTTTTACCCTCATTTAACTCGACAAAGCCTGAGCACATTCTTAATTACCGCAACGGCTTAGTAGTAGTTGCAGTGCGACGGGCTGTATGTGCACATTCTCTATGTGATGAACCAATTGTTGTCACAGGCAAACATTTCGCCAATAATATGAAGTCAGGTTATTTTGAGGTTCCGTCAACTTGACAGGAAGAACCCTTTTTATAGAGAGATATCTGAAGTGACCGATGTCTGCCGCTGAGCTAAAGCGTCCAGCCTACCGTTCGTCCGGATGTGCTCAGTGAAGCAGCAGTCAATTACGACGAAGGGAGACTCAGCTCAGAAAGAGTTTAAGTTCTGCGTTCAGACTCAGAAAGTTGGAACGTCCAACACACCTATACTCCCAATTACCACTTTAACATGAAATAATGCAATTGGACTATGTAATCTTTCTCATTTTTCTTACTTTTCTCTGTTCGGAGTGGCTGCCAATTTAAGCGTACCAGACAAAAAGGCTGTTAAAGGCTGTGGATTTTGTTCCTTTTGAAGGAGTGCCATTTCTATCCATTTTCTTTTCCTCCACTGTGATATTGCTTATTTTCATGACAAGATTAAAAACTTCATTACCGAGTGCGTTGGCTGACATCATTAGCGTATGAGCCAAACGGCCATTCAAGAATAGAAATGTCCTTTTTATTCCAGTATAGAATTATTCGGTCAGAACAATGAATGACTTTATAAACCCTACAGTGACTATTTTCCATTCGATCATACATGAATAGAATAGAAAATACCCTCACTGACTGACTAATAGTCTTTGTTTTCTGCACCCAGAATAATGTTGTTAGACAAATTGTGGTATAGTACGGAGTCAAAAGCTAATGTGGGATATTATGAATGTGGGGGGAAAGAAAACAAAGAAAATATGGCATTTAGCTGGATCTTTTGTGGGAGTGTTTTGAAAAATACAACAGCACAACAATATCTCAGCAGCAATAGAACCTCACAAAATGTGCTGGGGGTGTGGAGGGGCGGGGGGGGATCAAAAGGATGAGGCTGCATTTAATTTTCTTTGAGGTGGCCCTGGCAATAAAGTGTGGCTTGTGGTGATAAGCAGAGAGGAGCTGAAGCACAACATTTTAGTTATGTAAACCATTGGAGGGATACAGTGGGCTTTCTCCTACACATGGAAGTGTGTGTGTGTGTGTGTGTGTGTGTGTGTGTGTGTGTGTCCTGAGCAGGTACAGTACTAAAAGCTATTTCTCTGCTTTTATGAAACTACACTGCCCGTCAAAAGTTTGGGAACCCCTATCTTTTGAATGTTTTTAATGAATAAGCATGTTTTTCTTTTGTCTGTGTGCAAAGAAAAACACATTAAAGACTAACTAGGTTTACTTGGAGAAAAATGATCACGCGTGTTAATATTTGTGACGACTGTCAAAAGTACTACCATGGGAATAAAGATATGCCCCGCCCATTTTATACCCTTAGTGATGTCAGCACTCATCAGTGGCTGCCTTTCAGATGTTAAACCACGTGTGGGTCAAAAGATTTTCAATATGTGCTTTTAATAATAGTTTGGAAAAAGAAAACTCAATTTATTATTGAGGCAAAACCTACTCTTCATACCAAGGAAGACACTTTGATGAACATGAAGCTGAGTGTTGCATAAATATACTCAAAGTTTGAGTAAATAGCTGTTAACAAAACATTTGCAGGCATTGAAAAGTAAGAAAATTGAAAAGTAAGAAAATCAAATTATCAAATTAAACCCAGTGTATATCATTCATTACCTTATTCCAAATAAATGTGAATGTAATAGTTCAGAATTATTTCAAATGATTGTGATACTTTTCCGCTTCTGTCAACTGAAATGAGGTGAAACCATACCTGAGCATATTTCTGCCTGAGTGATCTGGAGGCGATGCCTTTCACCGCCAGCTAAATCTCCATCACAACCAGTTTGCAAAACCATTACGGGCAGGCCTCTGCACATTCAGCATGTCTGTCTGTGCGGATAGTGCTTACCGCGTAGTGTCTTCCCTTCACCGCTGCCTGACCTTGGAAGTGAATAGTAAATAAGCCCTCCCAGAAGTCTGTTTTGTCAGTCACTAGTCATCCTCATCTCCATCCTTAATCTGTAGTAGCAGTTATTCCCCAAATCCCATCACAGCCCTTCAACTGGAAGCCACAAGCTCCCAACACTGACTCAAGAAGAGACGAGATACTTTCTGACAATAGGAATAGAAAAAAAAAAAGAGGGAAAGGCCGGGGTGTAAGTTTAAAGCTGTCAGCCAGCCATCAAATTCAGTTCACATCAAACGTGCGTCTCATATGGATCTTTTCTACAGTATCACTTGTTACCATAATGAGGGGAAGGACTTATGATTTATTGTTTGTTTGTTTTTTTTACAGTGGAATGTCATTTGAGAGATCTAATGTCTTGTTCACTTTGTAGTCCCACATCTACACAAGTAAAACACATCCAAAAGAGACATGCCCATTAAACCTCATTAGCCCTTTAAGTCTTCTCACTTAACGTACCCGAGAGTGTTTCAGAAAGCAATAGGGGAGGGGAAATGGCGTGCTATTTGGATGATGATGACAATAACAAGATGTTTAATTGTGTTACCTTAAATGCATAATGATTTGTTATTAATTTTCAGAGCAATTTTACCGACTTATGAACCATATCGTGAACGCGGCATCGTAAATACGGGTCAGCAAAAGCTGATGTGCTGGGGCATAAAGATTAATCACTAGTTGCATTTTAATAAGGCACTATGCATCACTGCTTTTTACTTTGGTCTTGTATAGTGTGTGTGTGTGTGTGTGTGTGTGTGTGTGTGTGTGTGTGTGCGCGCAAGGCCCAAATACACTACTCGGATAAAAGTATTTTTGTCTTACTGGCAATTAACCTTACATTTTCGGGAACCCATCTTTTCATCGGTGAAGAAATATGGTGGTCTGAGTGCTGTGCAAGGACTAAAATGCATGCAGCCATTTCCCCACCCCCCCAAAGCTGATAAAGGTCAGGATTGAGATTTCTGCAGGAGCCATTAGGTAATTCACCAATGATATTCCGTAAAGTGCATTGTCCGGTGATGTAGATTGGAACGAAAGTCACTGCCTAGTCAACAGCATTAGAAATGATGTAGAATGATGGATTAAAATAGAGGGAGGCCCGCAGACAAACTCTCTCTCTGCTTTGGCCCCGATCATATCTGGCCCTCGCCTCTTGTGGAACTGCGCCAGTATCTCCCCTCCGCGGTGGATGAGGATTTTTTTTAAGCAAGATGGATTTTCATGCATTTTATTCCTTTGAAGGTTCCAGGAGGCTGAAGCAGAACTGGAGCACATGCACACACACACACAGCTTTTTTTTTTTTTTTTTAAACAGGCGGAGTATCTGAGGCTGTGAGTTGATGAACAACTCGAGGCAGAGGACTGTGAGTGTATTTAATGGGTTGTGAGAGACTTCCCAAGCTTAAACCTGGAGATTAATTAAAAATGAAAGGAAGTGATATGAAAAGAGCAAGAGAGAGAGAAAAACAAAACCGCTTCTCTTGAGTTACGGCATCCGAATGCCCGAGATGTAAACCATTATATTTCCTTCTGCCGTCATTCTGACTTGGAAGTGGTTAAACGGGTCATTTCATCATTGTTTTCTACCTTTTTTTTAAACTTCTGTTTCAAATAACCTCTTTTAACTACAACAAAGCAGAAGCTTATGCAATATTCATTTAGCTTGTTAGCGTATTCCTCAGTTATAACTTTCCTTTTTATTCATACAGTAGCCACAACATTATATCAATAAATACAATGCATTAAAATGGAAGTATGGGAAGGGATTGAGTTCAATGCAAGCCAGGGTGGCAGGAAGCTGGTGGTTGTGAGATACAGCTTCCCCATCAGCTTTGTCTTTTCTTTTCCTGACAGTCCACCTTCCAAAAATGTAATAGTTGGCACAGCTAACATCAAGAGAGGCCAAGAATTCTAAGAACAGTTTGGACGGGAAGCTATGAGCAGGAGGTGTGTATCTCGTTACACACACCGTTTGGTTTGGTGCAGTACTTGGGTTTGCATGCCGGCGCAGAACAGTCCTTTCCCACGTTGACATTTGCCCACCCCCTTGCTTTAGCGGAGCGGCAGCAGCAGCGCGGATGGTTATCTCCCAGCTTACACAACAAATTTCTAAATTGAGCTCCATGTTTATCTTTTTGAAATGAAGGAGAGTCCACCTTCTCTGGTCCATCAAATGTCACCGCCTTCAATGTCATCAGTGAATTTTTTTATTTATTTTTTTATTCCTTAGGCTTCCGTAGGCATTAACATGCAATTTCAGGTTTTACCGTGCATGACATAAAGCTGTCAGACGTGCTCAATGAAATTAATTACTCAATCAAAACCTAATGATGAAAGCTCATTAATTTCTGAAAAGCAAAATTCAGACTGATTAATTGAGTGATAGAGCAGTCAAAATAGCATTTTTAATGCATCCAAAGGACAGATAGATTAGGTAGATTATCATGGGTTCCTAATTTTTTTTCAACCGTGGACCAAGATTTGATATATTTTTCCCCCCCTCCAAAATCCATTCTCCCTATTAACTTACTAGTATTCTTGGCATGCCGTGAACCTCTAGAATCGGTCCCATGGCCCATTTCCCATCCCATGATTTAAGAAACGCCGGTGCAAATAATTAGTGGGAGTAGTGCCAAGACTTCAGCATATCCATTGAGATACTCCTTATTCCTTGTGTGCATTGTCATCTTCTTTCTTTGTCATTTTAAAGTGGAGGGAGAAGACGCCAACTCTCCCAGCCTCTCTCTCTCGCTCTCCAACCTCAGCATTTTCCTTTTTTCCTCGCCACCCTGAAACCCCCCCCGTTTTCACACTCTCATTCATTTATTGGTTTATTTTAACCACCAGCACCAAACAGATGGGGCGACAGTGACAGCGACACACTGCTCAGGCAGCTGTGCAAGTGTGTAGACAAGAGGTAATGAATAATCAACCAGCAGCCTCCAACTGCTTCATATTAATAGCTAGGTGTTCTAATTACATTTCCGCAACTTGTTAGGTCTATATGACTGACTGTGCGTCTGGTGGATAATGCAAGAATCACTGTTACTCTGATTTCAATGCCACATTTTTTTGAAAAAAAAAAATCCCAGTGTGGTCCTGGAACACGATTGTACCTAGCATTTTGTGTTGTGGTGGAAGAATTAGCTCAGCTCTGGTCTGGTTATTGATTGGAATATCATGACTAATAAACCTCTTAATATGGAAAGCAACACCACACTGAACAAATAATATACAAAACAAAAATTTTGTTCAGACATTCTATGATCTTTGTTTGTTTTCACCAGATACATTAATTTCTTGGGACTAACATTGTTGCGTACGGCCACAACAGAGTGCACCGTTCCCCAAGGTCGCCGCTGAACGTTTATTGTTACCGCTGTTGACAAAATTGTACTTAACTCTACTTGGCATTGTGTCTGAGGCGTAAAAAGCGATTGCAGTTTTGAAAAAACAACCCTGATGCATTATGTCTCTGGAAAGCTATATTGCTTTCTCCCACTCATATTGTACCTCTGGCCTGGAAACAAAGCAGACCCTGCTTCCAGCTCGTACTCCTACCAAGCACTGAAAAGCTTGGCAGTTCTTTATAGTGTCTGATGATGCAGCCATGTGCCAGGGCTTTTTCTTTCAGGTATAGGTTGCTTCAGTTTGCCATGCACATTATTATTATTATTATTATGTCTTGCTAGAAAAAATATATTCATATCATGTATTATAATGCATAATGTTTTTTTTGCATTTAGTGTAACTTCATGAAAAGGTTTCACAGAATTGTTCCTCAACCAATTGGGTGATTCACATTTTACCTGGCACTTTTTAACACACTGTTAAAGATGCACTAGGCAAGATTTCCATGAATCATAAAGTGGAACTGCAATAGAGAAGATAGATCTAATTGAGACCTCCTAGAGTCACCCTATTTGTCCAAATGAAATTCTGTTGTGCGGTTCTCCTCCCACAGGAAGCGATGAAAACCTCCTAAACAGCAACACTCTCTGTCCAGGGAAAGCTGAACTCGCCAACGTTAAATCTTTTGTCTCTCTCTCGCCCCTTTTGGTGTCCTTTTGGTATAAAGCGATCACAGGCTGTCCAGGTTAGCAGACATGAGCATTCTGTGTTCAGTTTACTAACTCCACTTCAATGATTTCCGGGGTTAAAAAAACAAAACGCTCGCCTCTCCCTGTCATTTGGAGCCGCCGCCACCGCCGCCATGCGACGTCGCCCGGTGCAGTTTTGAATAACTTTCATTTCTGTACACTTCCCCAAAACACTTTTGACAATACTCCACACACACAGCTCTTGAATAAATGAATAGAAAGAGTCTCCCGCGTTATCATGGAGCTGCGGAAGCCACTGGAAGTGTATATAAAGCGGCTCTTGAGATAGAAAAAAAAAAAAAAAAACGCTCAGCGGCGCCTATCTCTGTGACGAGGGAGGAGACGGGGGTAAAGTGTAGCGAAATGGCAGGCTGAAAACACCATGCATATGGATGTTACAGTAGAACCAGATGGGACGGAGGCACTGACATTGTCAAGGTAGTGAACACCTGTGCGCTGGCTCTCCGGGCCCCGCTAGTTTGTGATCAAAGTGCCTCGTCTGCATTTTTGATGAACATGGGCATCACGCTCTGACAGCGCCAGGGTGTATGACACGGTGTGACAAGTGCACTTACGAACATGGCCCGAGGGGATTTCTGTGTCTGTGTCTCGTGGACTGTGGTGGCATATACAGTAAACATACAGCCACTGTAGAGAAGATCAATATTTTAAAGGGGAAGTAAGCAACATTCTTTACTGCACCACAGCACAAAATGAACATAATATATCTGGAGTGTTGGTAGGGTTATTGATCAATACCACCAGACTACTTGGCCATGTGCTGAGTTCACCTTGATAATCTACCTAGTCTATCTGCCTGGATGCATTAAAAATGATCAGCTGCTCTATCACTCAATTATTTAATTAAGACACTCCATCTACACAATCTCAACCAACCATCTACTCTCATTTTCAGCAGTGCTACGAGTGACCGACATTGCGAAACATTTCAGCTACGAAGGCTAAAAAGCCTCATTCTCAAGCCAAGAAAGCGGCGTTCTTATTAAATATGTTGCATCGTGACATATTCCCTTCACTAGACGTTTGTGTTGGATCTCCGCTCTAATTAGCTAGCTTCCTCGTCTCTTTATTGTTCGGTTCAATCGCAGGCCACCCTAGCTCAAGGGGAGGAGAGGGGTGCTAGAGACCTGCGTTGTTACGGTGTCCCAGGTGGGACCCAAAAGCAGAACCGAAACTCAGAGGGAGGATGAACAAAGGTTTATTATGAAGAGAAAACCGGGGGAGGTAGACAGGAGCGGAGGTAGTGGACAGGGCTGGAGGCGGAAGCAGGGGGAGCCGGAGGGACTGGTGGTGAACGTGGCAGGCAGAGGAAGAGCAGGTAGACAGGCAGGGAGGAATGCGGTATGGCTGGGTACGGGTGGAGATCTTGGGATGAGAAGAGATCAGGGTTAACACACAAACACACAGGTAGTCAAGGCTTTAGTCCGAAATACAAGGGCCGGGAACGAGATGTACCACACTGGCTGAATAACGATCTGGCGATGAGTGGATGCAAGGCCAGGGTTTTTATACTGGTGGTGATGACTTGATGGATAGCAGGTGTGCGGGGTAGAGCAGGTGATCGGGATGAGGTGATGATGCAGGGAGGAGCCGGAGACTGGAGCCACGCCCGCCGACACATACACACACAGACAGGGACAGACAGGTAGAGACACATGGGGAAACACAGGGGGCACGGTGGAGACCGTGACAGTACCCCCCCCTCAACGGGAGCCTCCAGGCGACCCACCAGGCTTGTCCGGATGGGCCTGGTGGAACTCCCGAACGAGGGAGGGGTCCAGGATGAGACGACGGGAAACCCAGGTGCGTTCCTCCGGGCCATATCCCTCCCAGTCGACCAGGTATTGGTATCCCCGGCCTCGGCGGCGTACGTCCAGTAGCCGCCGGACGGTGTAGGCTGGGTGGTCGTCGATGATCCGGGGGGGTGGAGGGGGAACGGCTGGAGGGCACAAGGGGCTGACAGACACAGGTTTAATTTGGGAGACGTGGAAGGTAGGGTGAATCCTCATGGACCTGGGCAGTTTCAGTCTTACGGCAGAGGGGTTGATGATTTTATCGATCTCGTAAGGACCAATAAACCGGGGGGACAGTTTCTTTGAGATGACCCTAAGGGGAATATCCCTTGAGGACAGCCAAACTCTCTGACCTGGGCGATACTCCGGAGCCGGGGTCCGGTGACGGTCGGCCAGGCGTCGGTTGCGGTCGGCAGTGCGGAGGAGCGCGGAGCGTGTCTCCCTCCAGATCCGACGGCAACGACGTAGGTGGGCCTGCACAGATGGAACCGCGATCTCCTCCTCCTGGGCTGGGAACAGGGGAGGTTGATAGCCCAAGGAGGCCTCAAATGGTGACCTCCCCATGGCTGCACTGGGGAGCGAGTTATGGGCATACTCTACCCACGGTAGCTGGGAGCTCCAGGAGGAGGGGTTGCGAGCGGCGACGCAGCGGAGCGCGGACTCCAGGTCTTGGTTAGCCCGCTCCGTTTGGCCGTTGGTCTGGGGATGGAATCCGGAGGAGAGGCTCACCGAGGCTCCCAGGGCCATGCAGAAAGACCTCCACACCTGGGAGATGAATTGTGGCCCCCGGTCTGACACGATGTCCGAGGGAATCCCATGGAGGCGAAGGACATGAAGGGTAAGCAGCTCGGCCGTCTCATGGGCTGTGGGGAGTTTGGGGAGGGCAACAAAGTGTGCAGTCTTTGAAAAACGGTCGACGATGGTGAGTATGGTGGTGTTACCTTGAGAGGGGGGTAGTCCGGTGATGAAGTCGAGTGCGATGTGGGACCAGGGGCGACTGGGAACAGGTAGGGGGCGGAGCAGGCCAGCCGGGGGCCGGTGGGAGGTCTTTCCACGCGCACACACTGTGCAAGCGGCGACGAAGGTGCGGGTGTCGGCCTCCATAGTCGGCCACCAAAAGTGTCCTCTGAGGAGCGCCAGCGTGCGGCCCATTCCCGGATGGCAGGCCAACCGGGACGTGTGACCCCACTGGAGGACCTGGGAGCGGACAGAGTTGGGAACAAACAAACGGTTAGGGGGGCCGTTACCTGGGTCGGGCTGGGTCTGCTGGGCTTGCCTCACCGTCGCCTCGATTTCCCAGGTAACAGCAGCCACCACGCAGGAAGACGGGAGGATGGTGTCCGGGGTGGCCGGCGCCTCCTGGGAGACATGCAGGCGGGAGAGAGCGTCCGGCTTAGTGTTGCGGGATCCAGGGCGATAGGTGAGGATAAAAGAGAAACGTCCAAAGAACAAGGCCCAACGAGCCTGACGGGAATTGAGGCGCTTGGCTGACTGGAGGTAGGCAAGGTTTTTGTGGTCTGTCCAGACCACAAAAGGAAGTTCGGCCCCCTCCAGCCAGTGTCTCCACTCCTCCAAGGCCAGCTTCACGGCCAGCAACTCCCAGTTGCCTACGTCGTAGTTCCGTTCGGCGGGTGACAGACGACGAGACAGGAAGGCGCAGGGATGGAGTTTCTGGTCCGAGCTGGATCGTTGGGAGAGGACCGCCCCGACCCCCGTGTCAGAGGCATCCACCTCCACGACGAACTGGCGCGAGGGGTCGGGGTGGACCAGGATGGGTGCGGACGTGAAGCGCCTCTTCAGCTCAGTGAAGGCCCGTCCCGCCTCGGGGGTCCAGGTGAAGGGGAGTGCCGGAGAGGTGAGCTTGGTCAGTGGGGCAGCGATGCGACTGTAGTCTCTAATAAAACGGCGATAAAAATTGGCGAAGCCAAGGAAGCGCTGTAGTTGTTTCCGGGACGTGGGCGTAGGCCACTCGACCACAGCTTGGATCTTGCCTGGATCTGGTCGCACCTGCCCGCACTCGATGATATAGCCCAGGAAGCTCACCGAACTGGCGTGGAACTCGCACTTCTCTGCCTTAACAAACAACTTGTTCTCCAGCAGGCGTTGCAAAACCTGGCGGACGTGTTGGACGTGCTCCTCTAGGTTGCGGGAGAAGATGAGGATGTCGTCGATGTACACAAACACGGAACGATTCAGGAAGTCCCGGAGGACGTCGTTAACCAGGGCTTGGAAGACGGCGGGGGCGTTGGTCAGGCCGAAGGGCATAACTAGGTATTCGAAGTGTCCCACCGGAGTATTAAACGCCGTCTTCCACTCATCCCCTTCTCGAATCCTCACCAGGTGGTAGGCGTTTCGCAGGTCCAATTTTGAAAATACCGTGGCGTCCTGCAGGGGCTCAAAAGCAGAGTTTATCAAAGGCAGAGGATATTTATTCTTGATGGTGATATTGTTCAGCCCCCGGAAGTCAATGCAGGGGCGGAGAGACAGGTCTTTCTTTGACACAAAGAAGAACCCTGCTCCTACCGGGGATGAGGAGGGCTTGATGATACCCGCAGCCAGAGAGTCCCTGATGTAGCCCTCCATGGTCTGCCTTTCCGGACGGGATAGGTTGTAGAGACGGCTGGACGGTAGAGTGGCTCCCGGGAGGAGGTCTATGGCACAGTCGTAGGGACGATGAGGAGGCAGTGAGAGGGCCTGCTGTTTACTGAAGACCTCCCCCAGGTCATGGTAAACAGATGGAATGGTGGTTAGGTCCAGGGGCTCGGGCAGCGATGGAGCGGCTAAGCCCTCTGTTGGGGAAAGAGCAGACCGTAGACACGTGGAAAGGCAAAATGGACTCCAGCTGCTTACCTTGCCGGTGGCCCAGTCGAGGTGGGGGTTGTGCAGCTGGAGCCAGGGGTAACCGAGGATGATGGGTGCATGAGGTGACGAGATGACGTGGAACCGGATCTGCTCGCGGTGGTTGCCGGAGAGGATGAGGAGTAAAGGCTTGGTCTGGTGGGTGACCCGAGCCAGAAGTCTGCCATCCAAGGCGTTGGCGTCCAGGGGAGCAGCTAAGGGCTCTATGGCGAGACCGGCTTGTGAGGCGAGGCTGGCGTCGAGGAAGTTCGCATCAGCCCCAGAGTCCACTAAAGCCACCAGGGGCAGGGTCTCCTGATCCCAGCACAGGGTGGCCTTAAACTGCATGCGGGGAACAGGAGAGACAGACACTTGACTCACCAGTATCCCCGCAGCTACTGGTGAGCCCTGCCTTTTGGTCGGGCCGGGCAGGTGGCCAAAAGGTGACCGGGTTCCCCGCAGTACAGGCATGCCCCCCGACCGCATCCGGCGCTGCCGCTCAGCTGGCGACAAGTGGGCCCTTCCCAGCTGCATGGCCTCTTCGTCCGGAGGAGTCCAGGAAAACGGGGCCGGGGTGATGGTGGAAAGAGTGGCTGCCGACCTGGCGAGAGGAGGGAGAGTGGAGGCAGAGAAGCTCGGAGACGGAACCCGTGCCGCCCCTTGTCTGCGGCGCCCCCGCAGGCGGTTGTCGAGCTGGATCGCCAGGGAGACAAGAGCCTTAAAATCTGGCGGTTCATCTCGGGCAGCTATTTCGTCCTGCAGGTGTTCATTAAGAGCATTTAAAAACGTGCCCCGAAGCGCTGCGTCGGCCCACCCCGCGTCAGCTGCCACAGTTTTAAACTCCACGGAGAAGTCCGCCACGCTTCGGGTTCCCTGACGGAGATTCGTTAGGCGCCTCGCCGCATCTCCCCAGTGAACCGGGTGGTCGAACACATCCTTAAAAGCAGCGATGAAACCCTCGAAAAGAAATCCCTCAATTGGCTGGTGTGAGTGCACTGCCTCGACCCATGCCAGTGCCCTTCCACGTAACAGCCCGATGATGTACCGTACCCTGGACTGGTCTGAGGGAAAGGTTTGTGGCCGCTGGAGGAAAATCAGGGAGCATTGTAGTAAAAACCCGCGGCACTTGTCCGCGTCTCCGGAGAAGGGTTCTGGATTCGATGCGTAGGATTCCCGGGAGGGTGGAGGCATCGGGGACGGGACCGGGAGGACTGGCTGAGAGAGCGGGGCTGTGGAGACTGGCAGAGTGAGGTGAGCAGTTAGGTTAGTTACCTGGTTGGTTAGCTGGGTGATCTGTTGTAGCATAACCTGGTTGTTTTCGGTGAGGCTCCGGAGAACTTGTTCATGCTGCCCCAAGAACTCGCCTTGGCTGGCGATGGCTCTCCGGAGTGAGGCGGTCTCCGAGTCCGGGTTCGCTGGGTCCATCATGGCCAGATCGTTCTGTTACGGTGTCCCAGGTGGGACCCAAAAGCAGAACCGAAACTCAGAGGGAGGATGAACAAAGGTTTATTATGAAGAGAAAACCGGGGGAGGTAGACAGGAGCGGAGGTAGTGGACAGGGCTGGAGGCGGAAGCAGGGGGAGCCGGAGGGACTGGTGGTGAACGTGGCAGGCAGAGGAAGAGCAGGTAGACAGGCAGGGAGGAATGCGGTATGGCTGGGTACGGGTGGAGATCTTGGGATGAGAAGAGATCAGGGTTAACACACAAACACACAGGTAGTCAAGGCTTTAGTCCGAAATACAAGGGCCGGGAACGAGATGTACCACACTGGCTGAATAACGATCTGGCGATGAGTGGATGCAAGGCCAGGGTTTTTATACTGGTGGTGATGACTTGATGGATAGCAGGTGTGCGGGGTAGAGCAGGTGATCGGGATGAGGTGATGATGCAGGGAGGAGCCGGAGACTGGAGCCACGCCCGCCGACACATACACACACAGACAGGGACAGACAGGTAGAGACACATGGGGAAACACAGGGGGCACGGTGGAGACCGTGACATGCGTAGGAGGGGAAAGGTTCTATCCATGTTGTCGCAGTTCCTACCGGTCACCAATAGAGGTCGATAAAATTCAAAGATTATTTAATACCCTTTTAAATGCTTGCTGCCTCTGCACTGTTTTGAAATTGTTTGGAAAACCCTGCAGTACTAATTCAGGATCAATGCAGGGTGATGGGTCTTAATGTTGAATACATACAATATATATATAAAAATGTAAAATGCAACATTAATGTACAAGAATAGGATATTGTACAAGAATTGGTTTATACAACATTGAAGTGAAGAGTAATTTTGTAGTTAAATACTGGATATTTTGATGGATAATTATGTATTGTTATGTTTTACCTGCAAAATGCTGCATGTGCAAATACTAAATATAAAGTATAAAATGTACTACATATATATATAAAACCAAGATACATATAAAGACTTGAGGCTGGACAAAAACAATAAAGATACCTCAGTACGTTCCAAGTGCAGTTCGGGCCCATAATGGCTCAGTCAATACAACTCAGATTCCACAGGGCTTTCCAAAGATTCAATTCCTTATTGTTCAAAACACACAAGGGAACACGGTGTGGTGACCATGCATCAGTTCACACGTGTTTTTTATGTCCTCTCTAAGTACTAAATTGGATTTCTTGTCTTGGCCAGCGTCGCTCATTACGAACAACATAATCATGCCTATCAATAGTGATTGGTGAAGCACCGCCTGGGTCATTATAAGTAATAGTGGGAGTTGAGAATCTGTTACTGTGACCCTGTCGATTCCCCAAAGCTTTATTTTCACCAATTGCCCAATTCACTATGGAGTCACAGATCTCAACATTGTCTCATGTAATGGATTGGAGTGAAATCGCTGATCTCTCGTGAGAACCCAGTCATATATACCACTGAACCCATCACGGATACACACTGATCACCGGTGTTTTTATTATATTCCCAAACGAGAGAAGACAGTCCACTCCACCCCTTCATTATGTACTTGATCGAAGCAGTAGCGAGGATGATATGGATATACAGCTGGGGAGAAAAGAGGGAGAAACTTCTAATGGGCTCTTAGATGTGCAGGAACATTTAGCTCCAAAGCCAGAGGTCGTTTATATCTATCTATCTCTGTTTCTGTCTCGCTTCCTCTCTCTGGAGAGTGTAGCTCAGTCACTGTCCCTGCCCAGCAGATCCGCAAATTCAAACTCATATCTCATAGAGGATACTCTTATGTGTCTATTTTTTACACAGATTTGCCACATAAGAATGCCAAAGACTGATTGGACCAACAAAAACACCACACACACAATTACATAACGATAGGCATTTAGTTTTTGGTTCAGTCACTGTAAATTCAGCTTGAGAAATACAACCGGGTAGATATACAACAGCCATTGTTATCTTCTGGAAAACTATTGATTTCCACTGCTGCATTCAGAGGCGAGACAAATACTTATGGTATGACTGAATGAATGAAGGTATTGACTAGCCACGTGCCGCTGGTATGATAGAGGACAGCTGGTGAGATTTTATACTTATACTTTATACTTTCTTTCGTTAATGTATCACTGTGAAATTAGTTGTGAGAACACATGCCAGTGCTCCAAAAAGGGGGTGTCCTGCCTTTATAAAGAGTAGCAATAATCTGCTTTTTCCTTTGAAAATTGATAATCCAATTTTTCTTGTGCTTGGTTCTTCATGCATAATGTTCTTCATGCGTCAAGATGTTCTTCATGCATCTTCATGCATTAGACTTGTAAGGTGTGCATTGGAAGCAGCAGGGAGGGGAATTAATGAAATATGCCAATAAATGCTAAAAGCTTTTAATGTCTGTCATCACACATTATTTGACAGTGGTATCAATGACAAATTCAAACTTTTTTTGCCTACATATTCCATAAATATGACGTTTTTCAATGAAAAAGGTACCATGCTAGTCTAGTAAATTGGTGACAGCATGGTGTATGTAGTTCATGCAAAGGTGATGTAAGGGTGAGTGGATGAATATTTTGGAGGTGCCCTGGTTCATTGCACATTAAGTGTAATAATAATAATAATGATTCATAATAATAAGCAGGATTAAAGGACACCCTGCTGCCAATAAAATGCGATTATTCTCCCAGGCAATTGCATTAGCTAAAATATCCATCCAGCCATCACGGTAGCTATCCAATCTGAACCCATTCCGATGGCATGCATTTGCCCCCTGCAGTCATTCAGCACAGATTAATTCATTTCTTCCTCTATATTAATTAATTTTCTATTTAATCCTACTGATAATGATGTGAATCCAATGGCAAATAAATGAGTTGATTATCTATTTTGATTTTTTTTTTTTTAATCAAATATTCCAAGTATTTCAAGAAAGACAAATTATTAAAAAGAAAAGATCCTCTTAAGACAATGAACGGATAATAGATCATAGATCCAAGCAGAGATAGCTATAATTTGGTAATAGCACTATTAATGTAACCCATTTCCAAGATTTCATGCTTATCATGTTCAGTGTTTCTTATAAACAAATTCTATATATTTTTTTAGAATAAATCTATTCATCAGGTTTTTGTCTCTTTACTAGAAATGCTTATTTTTAATTTCTTGCAAGTATACACAGCAAATTTTCCAGTGTCGATTTTTCATTGACAATTATATGAAATTGACCATGTTGATTGGAGAGTCCCTCATAGAGCTGATATGGCTCTGGGGCGTTAAGATGTGTTATATTAACTCAGATGGGTGTGGATTTATATAAACACTGGCATCATGATGATCTTTACACTCTGATTCTAATAGGAAAGGAAAACAAATGTGTGAACTGCTTTCAACTGCTTTATTCTGAAACAGCTGTGTTTCAGAATAAAGTACAGAAAAATGCTGGCCCTCAAGTGAGATCTGTTTAGTTTGGGTGATTCTAGAGAGGATTAAGGATTAAGTAGAAGCATATATGTCAATAACAAATATCATGGATATATGAAAATTGCCTTTTGCCATGAAGATTTGGTCTTCAAATGCCCTTCACAACAGGGGAGTCCATGTCTGTATCACTAAGCATTTTGTAAAATCGATGTCCTTTTTGAACAACATCTGTAGTGTGGTAGTCCCTATTGGAGAGTTGGTTCTCTGTGGGTTTTTTTTCTTTTTTCTGTGTGTGTATGTGTGTGTGTGGGAGAGACCGACGTGACCCCTCGTTCAGGTTTTCTGAACATCAGCAGGATGCATTCTGGGTCAGTGAAAAGACGGATACTACTGACTTGTTCCATATTCATGAAGGAATTTGGTAAATGTAAGCAAAAGTCACTCAGGCAGAAATGATCAGAGAACAGTTTGTACCCTCATATTCTTTTATGTGGGCATCTGCTTGTGAATTTGATCTCGCCTGTCACATATTGTAAAAAAAGGGCTGGGATAAATAATAAAACATTTCTCAGCACCTCTCAGCACAGCACAAATCTTTTAGTGATTAAACATTTAAAATGCTTGTTAGATTTGGATCTGTACTTCTTAGCACCAAAGTTTTCCATATGAAATATCCATGATTTGAAAATTGCAGCATCTACTCTAATTAAAAAAATAAATAAATAGCTGAACACTCAAAGAGGTGCAGACTATTGGCAATGATAAACTTCACAAAAATAAATGAAATGCATTACAGCTAAAATGCCAGTGTGTAAAATAAATGTCTCAGCAAATGTACTCTCGCTCGACCATACCTTTCTCCGCATTTTCGTTTTTGGCAGAGAACGTGATTATTGTGGCATAGATTAAAAAAATGACCTGGGCTGTTTGTATTTCTGAAAACCCATCACAGTCACCCAGGGCTGGGCTTAACTCAAGACATGGCAACTGTGCCCCTCCAAAATAGTGTCCAGGAAGGGGGAAAATATTTTGTTGGTGGAAGTTACATGTTTGTTTTTTATTTTCTACTGAATGAATTGCACAGGCCTACCATTTTGATATTCTTCCTCAAAATCGCTATAGCCAAGACTGCAAATTTCAGATTTCGCCCCCCAACATGTTAATATTCCAGTATGTAAGTACTTTAACTAAATGGGAGAATCAGCGCCCTCTGCAGGCTAACAAAACACTTGAACGAATCAACAGAGGAGGAACTATTTCCCACCGACCATGAGAGATCGCCCACGAGAGATCGAGAGATCATTCATCACCATCATCAAACATGAAAAGGCTGCTTGATTTAGCATGATTGGCATACATTTGTATCTGAATTGGTGTGTAATATATACCTTTTTTAGGGAAGGACTGGCCAACGTTGGTCCCCTGTCCCCCCCACCTTCTAGACCAAATTTGCACCCTTGGCTATTGCTAGCTTGTTGTGTTTTCATCACTACCTCCATAGCTCACTTGTAAAGGATGGAAATTCTAGAAGAATCTCATTGAGGCTATGCCAATTACCCACTTCACTTCCTGAAGGCCACGCCACACCAGTGTGTCTGCTCTAATAAAATTATTGTGGACTTGAAAGTAAAACTATTTACATTGAAGTAATTAAACATTCCAGTACTTACAAAGTGTTGATTTTTTTTCAAGATCAAGCAAACTAGATATGTAGCATTTTAGAGTCCCATGTGCACAAACCACCCAAAAACATTTTAAAGATTTTTTCACATAGTGGTCTGTTATTACGATGTCTCCGAGATGTCCTGTGCCCAGCGTCTCACCTGCCTTGAAGGAAAAGTGAGCTGCTGGGTATCTCCACTGCTGTGCAAACAATCAATCACTGGTGATGGCAAGTGGATTACGACCCGCTATCTGTGTTCATGTGCTACTGGGACAGAGAGGAAACACATTCCCCCGGCATACTGAAATTAACTAAGTGGCACAAGAGAGAATGGCCACTGCAGTCTCTCAGGCAGGCCTCTAGCAGAAGCACGAACAAAGCGCTGCTACCTTCTTGCACGAGCCTCCTGAAGGAAATCGTGTTCTATTGTCATTGACAGCAGACAGCAGTCTCCTATTGAGAAAATATCCCATGGGTTTAGCTACCATGGCTGAACAGACAAAAGAGCGCCACCTACAGAAACTCAAACTTCATCTAGAAGGCACTCGAGAGCGCAAACCTCCACCGACATTGAACAGTTCTCCAACTTGCACCCAAAATCCATCATTCTTCTTAAGTTAAATGGTTTCTTAACCCTGCAAACAAACCCTTAGGATGTGGGATCCAGTCTATCTCTATTAGTTTCATAGTTATGGCGTAAATATCATGTAATCTTATCATCTAATGGTGCAAATCCTCACCACCAAAATCATATAAATTATTCCTTGGCCCGAGGCCAATCTGTCCACCGAGTTTCATGGCAATCAATTCATAGTTTGTTTGCAGGATAGCTCAAAAACCTAACAAGGGTGGAAACATAACCTCCTTGGCGAAGGTAAAACTCCAAGGGGAAAGACGCCACAGTGATCTCTGGAAAGTGCATCAAAGATGGTAACGCAACAATGTGATCTGTTACGGTAGTCTGCAGGCTGGTAGCACATACTGACATAGGGATGATATTGAGGCAATATACACTAACATATGAGATATGAGCGAAGACACACTCTCTGTAGACGTGAGGTACTTGTCTTGCAGAAAATCACCATAAATTCACCAGACGTTATTGCTCTCCATTCATCTTTCCTGAGAGTTATTGCCTTTTTCCCCTTTTGGAGAATATGAGCCAATCTTCACTTGGCAATGAATGTGGCAACAATCTTCAATGGCTCTGATGTTGTAGCAAATGAGGAGGGTGAAAGAAATCAGCACAGCTCTAACAGAGATGATGTGTGTTTGTGTGTGTGTGTGTGTGTGACAGAGAAAGACAGACAGACAAGCAAGACGGGAGACAAAGAGAGACTGGACCATACAGTAAGCCTGCATGAATTAGCATTTAAACAAGAAAAATGATTTTATCATAATTTAATAAAACATTTTTTTTCATCACGAAAGCTGTTTTGGTGTTTGTTTGTTTTTTTGAGAACACAAAGATAGACAAACAAACAAACCCGTGGACCGTCTGTCTGGCAAAAATAAAGACGGCAACAATTGAAAGCGAGGTGTAGACATGCACATGCACGTACAAATGCACACACACACACACATATCCACCTTTTTGTAGGAATTTAAAATTGGTTTCACCTCTGATGCTTCCGACTAATGAGTTTTCATTGACTCTTTGTGACAGGTCCTGATAGATAGATATGCTCCAGTTACTGTAATTTTATGCACTTCCAAAAGGACAGGATCAGAGGCAAAGTAAGAGTTTTGGCTTTCTATCTGCAATCTACAGTATTGCGGCAGCCAGACACCAAAAAAAAAAAGAAACTGGAGCAAAACAACTCTCAGGATGATGGGTCGAAGAAAGATGAGCCTACACCATCCTCTTTCTCCCATTAAGCCAAAGTAATACCTCTGATTGATTGACAGAATGAGATTAATTGAGAAACAGAAGATATTGCATGCAGGCTACACTCTTAAAGGGGAAATGCATCACCATGGATGATAGAAAAGTAAAAAAACCCACACAGAATTATGTGAATAGTGACATTGGCACTTTACCATTCTCTTCCATTACTATTTATCATTCTATTCCATGAATCATCAGGGACATTTACCAAAAAGCCATTTCCATTAATCAAGGCTATTTTAACTGAATTAAATCCGATGATTCAGTTTATTAATTCTAATTTCACAGTTTTTTTCCTCTCCACGGCTTCCGCGAAATGCATTTGATTTCGATCGTAGAGTGTAACAGTTTTGAAAAGAGATGACACTTGATTCACAAATGGACTGCTTAGCATGCGCTGTGGCTAATTCAGTCGTGTCAATATCATATCTTGGGCCATCTAATACCAGGAAGGATTTGGGGAGAAACTCTCCACAGCTATCGCAGCTATTTTCGCTATTTCCTGTTCGGTAAGGTCACATAAAGAGAGAAAACGTCTCCGTGATAGAAGTTGCACTGCATCTTTTAGCCCCCCATCTCCGGGCAAATGCGCCTTGATTTGTGGGAAGAAAACAATAGCAAACTATCTGAGTGTTCTTTATTTATCCAATATATCTTCCCCAACCTGATGCAGAAAATGTATATTCTTGTCTATTCCCTTGGAGACAGCAAAGCGGCAGATCATCTGAAAATGAAAACGGCGCCACAAAATATACCCCCAAAAAGTTGCGGTGGCGGTGGTGGGTGTTTGTCCCCCCTGTGTCAGTTTAGGTGAGATTTCTCCCTAGGCAGGTTTGAAAGCACCATACCTCACTCCCGCCTCGACCACTCCGCCGCTCCAGATTTGCATCGATCCCTAGGCGCTCAATCAATAATAATTAGAAAGGCATTTAATGACTTTGTGAACTTATAACCCCGAATGTTGCGTAATTACGCAGCGAGGGGCTTTGCTGGTTAAACGGAGGGAGGGGGCGGGGGTGTGTAAGCATCGTGTAGTGGAGTTGGTTGCAGCAGCGTTTCAGGATGAGATGAGATGAGATGCGGTCCCCGGCTAGACATTTATTATTGAAAAGACTTACTGCCAAGCGCTTGGTGATAACTTTTTCAGATTACGGAGTTTCACCATAGACGTGATAATTCATACAGGAAAATGCAATTTTCAGAATCAGCTCAAAAATGATGTTCTCTCCTTCTGTATTGCATGATAGGTTGAATCAAACTGGCAAATCAGTATACAGCATAAGAATAAATGATAACTACAATAAATGAAAGCTTGAAATAGGTCTCCCGGGTTATAGCTTTGCTAAGTCACTACAATATAAGGTAGGATAAATAAAATATAGCAGGTTTGTAGGCCGGTTTCCCCTGAAAACAATGTAGCAAAATCACCTGCAGCGATCAGTTACAGGGGAATTATTTTGAAATTGTGACACCCTGTGAAGAAGTTTGAAAAAGCACAAGGTTAAATAACATAATGGTTGATAAACCCATTTCATCGGACCGACGACAGAGTAATTACAAGACCGCAGAGACAGAGTAATATGTAGATGCATGATGTTTTATTATCTCAGGTTAATATGAGCTGTCACCGGATGAGGTACTCGTTTCCTTGAACAATCACCGTGTTATAAACGAGGCCCCTTGCAACAAGAGTACCTCGCAAATCTTTGATCGTTTCTTTCCTAGATCCATGGAGATACACAGAGCTATAATGTGCATGAAATATCTTAGGCCATTATTAGTGGTTGTATATGAAGTCAAATGGAAGTAAGCATGTTTGAAAGGTATGGTCCTGGACTAGATTTCCTTACAAATGTCGTTCATGTGGGCCAAATTCCAGTGCAGACTTTCTGTTCTCATCTGTTCCCATGTTGGCATCGGATGAAGCCAATTTGGTGGACAGTCTTCAGCTATTATAAAAAAAAAAGGATAATCTTAGTTTCATCGAGATGATTTGTCTGAGTGTGGAAGTAAATAAACTCGGATGCCAAAATCTTAATATTGGCAGGGCGGGTTGTGTTTGCATGTTTTATTTCTGTCTCTACCACAGCTGATGGTTGGACTTGTCCAAAAACTGCTGAGCTGTAATTCCCACTTGGTAAATATTTTCCGAGTCAGAAAGTTTTTCCTTTTTTTTTTTTTGGAATGGCTGAAGATAACGATGGTACTATTAAATGACGATTTAGAAATGAAAGCTGTGGTAGTGCTATTATTATTATTATTATCACTCTCTCATACACTGTATTCTGACAAAGCATTAGTCACATATTTAAAATATTATAGAAATATTTTTTTATTTTATGGTATTTTTTGGCACAATATCCTATAAACATTGGCGCAGCTCTCCCCGGGAGCCAACCTCATAGCATGTTACTGTTGTCGCCATAGTGAGCGATTCCATAATATTGATCGTCCGAGTGTAAATGTGAATGGGTTTACAGCACTGTGCAGGTTCATTGAAATTGATTATCAATAACCTGCGCCTTTGACAGATTCTGGATCAGTGTTTTAAATCTCCGCCGTCCATATTGATGCAGGCCCAAAGGATGAAAATACTGTTTGACATCTGTTCAAATCCTTTGATCAGCGAGTGGCTGCACTAATGTAGCTGGCACAAAGAAACGCAGACACGCTCCCAAATGTGCAGCCCAAAAGGGGGATGCCAAGCACGCAATGTTCAAACTACATGAAGTCAGCTCAGTAACAATTATTGTTTCTGACTATAATTACTCTGCACTATTGTGTCTTACTGTCAGCGTTCATAATTCGCTCTGAGGGGATGCACGTTTTTGTCTGATTATGCTGCAAAATGCCATCTCAGCAAAACTTTAAAGATTGGAGTCCTCCAAGAGGGCTTAATAGAAGAACTGTGCTGTTCTCAGCCTGAATTTAAAAAGGGTTTGAGGCAGTTTAAGTGGGACAAAATCCGGTTAAAATCTTGCAGTATGCACCCGTTATGGATGCATATTGTTCTGCAAGCATAAAACAGAACCCTTTGTATATGTGTATGTATAGCCATATTTATATTCCTTTAAGTGACTGTTTTTCGATATCTGGGGCATGAGTCCAAAAGGACACAGATGTCACAAATTCGATGTGACCCAGATGTTCCAGAGTTTGCACAGCCACTGAAACATGGGATGCATTTGGACGGTAAACGAGATGAGGGTTTTTTACCCATCTGTGCACATACTTCTTTATATGTGTAGAGCAACTGGCAGCTGTTTAGGTATAATGTGGGACAATGGGTGCAGCGTATGTTCACGAGTATTGCTGTACATTTGCAGCTGGTTAGAATTTACAGCACAGTGGGGGTACGGATCTGCATTCTTGGAGAGGTACTGCAGTGAAATGCTAGAGCATTTTAAATGGCGGGAACTTAAATAGAACAGACTGCAAAGATCCAATATTCCTTAAATTCTTCCATTATGGATTAAAGCACTGTATTACAGGGCACAGCATGATTGAAATACGCCAACTGACATAACCCCTTCCGTCGCTTTCTTTCAATTATCCGGTAGGATTTGGGGCATATGAAAGAGAGAAGCGGTACAGTACAGTTTGGGAAATGCACCGATTTCTACAAAGTAGGTAAAAACAAGCAAATCTGTATGAAAACAGAAAGCAGAGACCAGAAAAAAAAAAACATCTTAGTGTGTTGATTCCTTCCCTTTCCCAGGAGAGCAACCGGAGAGACACCCGGAGCCACGTCGGCGGTGATACAAAAAGTGAAAAAAGTGACTTGAGTGACATAGCAAAGTGAAGACGAGATGCAGATGAGGATGGGTTTTTGAAATTTTTTCGAAAAGTCTGCCTCCTTAAAAACAAAGTGCCTCCCCATTAATTTTCTTCCAAAATCTTTTAATGAAATGCAAATCAAACATTTCATGAATTTGATTAAACTCGGAGGGTGGCAGGGGCCTGCTGGCTGAAAACAGTGGGAGACCCGTTGCCAGTGTTGTTCTGATCCACTCAGCTATCGCTCTGCAATGATTCATTTATTTAATTGGGATGAACTCGAAGATTCTCTCTCTCTCGCTCTCTCTCTCTTCCTGTCTTCCTCCTCTCACTTACTCGTACACACTTTGCAGGATGAGCTGTTGTTTATTCTCGTCGAAGGGCAACATTAGAATCACTTGTCAGTCATGTTTACCGATGCCAGCGCTTACCTTTTGACATGATCCTAGTCATCGCAGTGACTCTCACACGTTGTTTTCAAGTTATTTTGTTGCATTTGGTTTGTGAGACTGTAAATACATGAAATAAAAGCAAGGTTTAGCCACTCCAATGGCGCTAGTTCGTAAAATGTTGGCACTTGGAAACGAGTGTGTGATGGATGGACTGGACCCTATAAAACGCCGGCCATTTTTGTTTATGATGAAAATAATTTGTGTTTTGGCTCTATTAAAGCTCAGAAGCAAAGCTGCCCCTGACTAATGGGTGGTGGGGTCAGTTTAGTGCCAGCCAATCCTTCCCATGACCATCAGAGGGGTTTGCCAAGCTGACTCCAGATCAGAGTCATGTGTAAATGTGTGAGGAAATAAAGGACTTTTTTTTCCCCCCCTCACTTTCAAAAGGGGTTGTAGGGGTAGCATAGGGGAAAAGGTTGGGGGTGGGTTTTGTTACATTTGAGCAGCAGAGAATGAAAATAAGATCATCACCTATAGCTATATGTCTGTTGGTGTACATATCTAGATTTTCCAATAGTTGTGTTGGGTGATCGCTGATTACTCAAAATAATCCATATTATCATTATTTTCAGTTAACCTAAGATTACTTTTCCACTCTTTTTATTTGAAGTGACACAAGATAATTTCAATGGTGTCTGTATCTCCCATGATTAACCATTATTTAAAGTTTTGTCAAAATGATCAATTTATTTGTTCAACGCCTTTTTCAGTAACTGTAAAAGTTTCAGTAAATTTAATTTCACCCATTTTTGTAATCAGATTCATGTAATCCCATTAAGTGTAATGCATTACTTGGTAACCACATGGAAGACCCAATGCATTTCTTCTTAAACAAAACCCTTTCCAAATGGGAAACCTCCCAAATGAAAGGACCGGGTGCAGTCGGTGAGAAAGAAGTTGAAGGTGAGGGACTCCTCTGTGGACCATCATGGGGGCCATGCTACAGCAGGTGAGTTGGACTTTGAGATCCCATCTAGTACCTTGGCCAGGATTTAGCCCCGCCATGCCCCGGCTGGTTCACAGTGAAAGGAACAGCCTCAAGATCCATAGTCTTTAGAACCTGGCTGGATCTGCCTCAACTGCTGCTGAGCCACCCACATTTCACAATTTCACAATTTCACAGCTGGGTAAAGCTGTGACATAAACTTCTTGATGTATCAACTACTGTATTTTCTTTAGAATCAATAGCCATTAATCATTTATTCAGGATTAACTGATACGATTCAGAATAAAATATTTCCTGTGTGTCATAAAAAATAAAACTGTACAATCTTCTTACAATATTTAACTCTATTGATTTGATATGTTTCACAAAGGAAGCAAAAGGGAGACAAGTAACAATGGAGCTGTCAGTAGTCTGGCATTTGTTTCCCTTGTCTCTCGTGTGGTGGGTCTGAAAATAAATGCCGATTCTTGGTGTGCAAGATCTGGTCATTATTTTCCAAATCCTCCCATTATTTGGCTAGCCAGCTCGTTAATGGGGACACAAACAATGGGTAGCCCCAGTTCTAGTGAGCATACCTAAAATAGAAAAGGCTTTTTTCTCCCCAGCCACAATCCTAACATGTTGCTTACAAGTTTCCACTTTTCTACAATAACCCTAAATACGAGTAGCATTTTAGAGTAACTCTACTTTTCTGTGTGGTTTTAAAAGTCTAAGTATGTTTTAGAAAGTAAACAGACATTTTGGACTTCACCTCTGATAATATATGGTGTAGCTTCATTGATTGAGCTAACCAGGAAGCCTCCTGAAACCTAAGGCTGGAAATGACACATCAAATTATCTGCAAGGGGCCACGCCAAAGCAGGTAATCCATAAAGCCGTATCACTTATCCCCAAAGCAGTGTTCTGTCAATGTCAGTGATGACTGCTCACACTCTTTACGTGAAGGCTAGGCTGAGGCGATAAACAAAGCCATGCAAAGTTTGTAAAACGACTTGACTTAGGGCGTCCAAAGGAGGCGGGGCTAATGTAAATCTGTCGCTGAACCCGATGCATTGTCGTCTTACGTTGCGGCCATTCTGACAACAAGGACCGCTTGTGCTCCTCAGGTGAAGGCTAGGCTGAAGGACAAGAGGGATCTCCAAAGACTAGGACAGATGGCAACAACACAAAGGAACGAGGAGGAGAAAAGAGAGTGAACGCAAAGGAAGAGGCGTAAAGATGACCACTGTTGCTTTTGGGTAAACGGGACCCATGTTTCCAATATCTTTTAAGATAACGGGGAAAAAACAGTGTTTGATTGATCTTGCCGGGCACATATGAACAAATGGGATAGCAAGTAAAGTGCACACTCTGTCCAGGTAGGCTCAAACAAACGATCATAGCATCAGAGGATTTGGCAGAGAGCAGTTCTAGAAAAAGCAGTGGAACAGATTTTGTTTGCGCCTTTTTATTGGCTACGTATTAACTTACCATCCATGACCAGAAATAAAAGCAAAGTCTAAATTACAGTTTATTAGTATTATTATGATTGGTGGTTTTTGTAATAAATGATTCCTGAGGGACAGGGAGGTCAGGGTGGTCAGCTGATTCAGTGTCTTGCTCAAGGACACTTCAGCAGGACTGATGCTTGCCATTATGGGGATTGAACTGAAGGACACTCTCCCTAATCACCACGCCACCCTGCTGCCCTTCTTAGCTTTCATTTCAACATGATACCTTCTCGGTTGTATTTAAAGTTCATGTTGACCGTGTCAGTCAAAAACATACCAGCCAGTTAACTTTATTTCACTTGAGGGATCCTCGTTTTAAAAAAATGTCATCTACACTGTATTCTGAATATTATTACATCCATAGTCATGCTTTTGCCACACATTTAGCTCTGATATGTCCCCTCTGAATACTCACTGTGTCACTCCTCTCCCTCAAATTGCCAATCTGCCTCTGTGATATTGACTTTTAAATGGTGCTACCCTATCTCCTTCATGACAACATGCCATAGTGAAATAGGAGCTGTCCATCACTGACCCCAAAATCAATTGAAAGGAGAAAACTTTTCCAACATGGCCAAGAGAAGTGAGGGAGAAAAAGAGGGGGGGGAGGTATGGGAATGAATTAGGGCTGAAGCAATCTGTACATTGTGGTCAATTAAGGTCAGTGGAATCGTAACGGATGCTCAAAAATGCTTGGGTAATCAATTGCCCTTCAAGACCTCTGTAAAATACTGCAGCGAAACTGGCCCTTAACATCACGGACACCAAAAAATGTTCCAGATTATTGGCTCGCAGCCTTCTCATACTTTTCATCAAAAAAACAAGGCCTTCAAAAACTTAAATCAATAGTTAATTATGTGCAGCATAAACATAAATACAGTTGCAGATCACTGCAGAGGCACCAGACCAAGGACTCTGCTCTGTTCTCCCATACAAGTATTTTTCATAGTCACTATTATTAATCTTCAGGGGATAAGGTTAACCTTGCGTGCGTGTGTGTGTGTGTGTGTGTGTGTGTGTGTGAGTGAGAGAGTGTGAGTGTCTGGGCATGCAAGTGGAACAATGAAAGTAGTTATACGCACATCATAACTCAGGTGCTAGGCAGAGTGGAATCCAATACAAGACAGGACGTAGAACACAACCTAATTGTGCACAATGGTTCCATGTTATCTTTGACAAAAATCCTGCTGTTCAAAGTGGCATTGACAATGCTCTATACAGGGGAGTTCAGAAAGTATTCAACCCCTGCCATTCCCCCTGGGGTGCCACAGTATCTTCAAGTCACTCACATATTTTCAATGGGAGTCAGGTCTGGCCTTTAGCTGTTCCACTCAAGGACTTTCACATTCTTGTTCTGAAGCCAGTCCAGTGTGCGTAGGGTCATGTTGGAACCTAAATCACCGCTCTAATATAAGGTCATTTGCACTTCGAAGCAGGTTCTCCTCATGAATGTGCCTGTATTTGGCTCTATACATTGCTCCCTCTATCCTTAGTTTCACAGTCCTTGCCTCTGAAAAGCCCCCCCAACCAACCCGCCCCCACCCACAGCCTGACGCTGGTATTAGATGAACCGTGCCCTGAAGAGTTCAATTTTCCCCTCATGCTCTCAGGATCTCTCACTGCCTTCATGCAAACTCCAGGCTGCTGTCATGTGCCCTTTTTTTTCCAAGAGTGGCTTCCCTCTGGCCACTCTGCCATACATGCCAGATTTGTGAAGCGCTGCACTGACTGTTGTCCTTTCGGCAAGATCTCCCATTGCAGCTAATGACCTCTGTAGTTCTGTCAGAGTCCTTGGATTCTTGGTCGCTTCCCTGACCAAGGTCCTTCTTGCCTGGTTGCTTTGTTTGGTTGGATGACCAGCTCTAGGAAGAGTCTGTAGTTCTAGAATTTTTTAATTTTTAATGATGAAGCCTGCTGTGCTCTTGTGAAACACTTTCCCTTCCTTAGGTCTATGCCTCCTCATAGTTGTCTTGCACTATTTTGTGGACAGTTCTTGGACATGCACATGTCATCTGTGGGACATTATATAGATATGTGTTTCATTCTAAATCATGTCCAATCAATTGACCTGGTCACATGTGGACTGAAGTCATCAATCAAGTCATAGAGATATCTCAAGGACATTCAAACAAATTTGGATGGAATTTGGAGTGTCATTGCAAAGGACATGAATACTTCCAAAACACTTCATCTTTTCATTTGTAATTGATTTGCAAAACAAACAAAGACAATTCAAAGGGGATCCATCATGAATTCACCATAAAGTGCAGAAAAAAAGTGAAGGAGGTTGAATATAATTTCAATGCAGTGTAAAAAAAATACAAAAATAAAATAAAATAGCCACAACTGTTAAATATTGGGATATCTAGAGATGGTTTGCTAAGCAAAAATGCTATTTCTCAGCAACTCCTTGTTTCACTTTCATACACAATTTTACCTCCAGTAGCAGGGTGAGTGAATGTCTGAATGTCCTATATGGTAGCAGTGTGTAGGCCTTATGAAGGTTCATTAGGGCAGAAACATTGTCTTTTTTGTATTAAATAAAGGTACTGTGGGGCATAGGAGACCAGGTCCTGCAATGTGCTATACAGAGGTCTCCATTTTGTAAAATGACATTATTGTCATTGTCATTATTTCTGTCCTATGAATCTGGATCATGCTCTCCTATTGTGGCCTTTCTGAAATCTAGGCCAAAGACTAGTGGCGATTGGACATTTGCCATGAAGCTAGTTTTTTTAGAATGCCCTGCCTAAGCAGCTTAGGCTTGGAAAAAATACCATGTGTTGTGACAGACTGTACAACTAGGAAAACCTAATTAATCTGTAGCACCAAGGTGCATCTGTCAGATTTCAGAACCACGGACAGCGGTCGGCTGTGGGACGTGTATTTAACGGTAGCTCTTCCACTTCCTCCAGTTTGTTTAATGCTTGCTTTGCTCATGCCCACATCCGTATATTTGTAAAAAAAGTATTTTATATAGGTAATTTATATTACATTATTAGGAAAAAAATAATATGTCAGATTTTATTTCATTTCTGACTTGATATTATTACATTTTCACAAATTATTACATTATCCGCCTGTTATTACATGAGTTGCTACAGACCCCCTTTGATGTATCAAGCCCATCCCGAGTTGAGAAGCCACTCTTTCACTCATTGCCAGTGTTGCCTCGTAGCCCCACAGATTAGAGTCACAGCAGGTGCTAGTTTTACTAACCTCGGGGAATGAAAAACACGCACTCGAGATCTGATGACTCAAAGAGTTTCTGATCTCCGGGAATCGGCGGCTCATGCCCATGTGAGCACATCCCCTGTGTGTGTGTGTGTACCTTACCAAGTGTGTGTGTGTGTGTGTGTGTGTGTGTGTGTGTGTAACGTCTGTACACCTAACAGCCAGAAGATCAGATTAACGCCAACTCGCATTCCTATGATTATTTATTCCCTGTGTTTGTCTGTCACTGTTGCGCACACCTTCTCTTTCCTTTCATGTGGATCAACTCTGCAGGGTGCATGAACTGTAACACGGCCAGACACGAGGAAACTGGATACAGATCAGGTGTTCGTGATCAAGGCTTTGTCATTTGATTTTTAGAAGCGGCACGCTATTAGACTTTCTTTGTTGTTTGGAGATGGTGTGATGTTAGGCCAGGGGTGAAGTTTCCTTGTTAAATAACAGCTTGTCAGTTCTTTGTACTTTGAAAAAAGTAAAAGATGAAAAAGATCTTAAAGTAGCTGTCTCTTCTATCTAGCATAAAAGATAAAGAATCCAAGGAATGACAAAAAGTAAAGGGGCTAATAACTATTCAGAGAACGCAGAAAGTGAAGTTTTTTTTTTTCTTTTTCTAACAACGTCCAGGCTTCACCTTTTCCACTTTCTGGGTGTCTTTGAGCGCCGGTCACATTAGAGTCGCTCAACGCCCTCGTACTCCACCTATACATAAACATGAGTCGAATCTCGCGCTTTGGCATTTCTGTCCTCTTTATTTTCACTTTCTTTATTTTTTTCCAAGGGCTGATCTCATGCTAACCATCTGCACCTGTTGGGAGGTGCTGCCCCTGTCACTCCCCCACCCTTCTGCAGATGTCAACCACCCGCTGACTCTGTCCCAGGATAAATGTCATGCAGAAGGATGACTTTAGCTTGGGGGACAATGAGCCCCATTCTGCATAACTTAGCAGGATCAAGAACTTTCTAGTTTCTTCCTTTTTTTTTTTCTTTTGCAAGTTTGTTTGTTCTTGCAAAGTTAGTCAAAGAGTTGTTCATAAGCTTAATGCGCACGATGCACACACAACTCTGCAACTTCATGGATTGGACTATACATCTGGACCGTACAAGTATAACAACTTGTAGCATGCTTTTCTGCTGGAGGACGAAAATGCATCACAAGTTTCTAAATTGTTTCACATACATTTTGCTTGCCAAGTTGCAACCCAGCACATCCTTTAAATCCAAGTAGAACTTATTTTGTCAATTTCTATTCCAGTATTTATTTTATTTGGAGTTTTTTCCCCTCACAAAAGGGAAAAACCTGACTGAGCCTGAAGTATAGATAAAACAACTGACAAAAGTTGAAAGCATTTTTGTTACTTTTCAACATATGTTAACAACAGCATGTGCTGGATATGTCACATTCTTTGCTGTGCTCTGTTGTCTGACATTTAAAGGCTGATTCTGTTCCTCTGTTCAACTTGTTCTGTTTTTCTACTACTCTTAATACAAATGACTCAGTCTACTTATGTAAAATCTAGTTAGAGACAAAAGTTGGAGAGTTAAGGAGTGGGACAATTTGAGAGTCTAATCTGGGTGTTGCCATCATTAAAATCTGTTTACTTTATACAAACTTCCAGTCTTGGATTCTGCTCCAAATATGGATCCCATTTTTGGGATGTTTTTCCCTCCAAATAATGAGACAGACTGTTAATGTGGTCCAGATGATGCAGTTTGTTGTTTTTTTGGTGTCTGGATCATTTGGGAAATGATTCTCTCCATCTCCCGGATCACTAGAATGACCCATCTGTCATTTTGCATGCTACCCGTCTTATGTAATTAGTGAGAAATTGCCAAGAAACCAGGGTGTGCGAGCTTCATCAACAGATAATCAAAAGTCTTTTGAAATGTAATGAACAAATAAAAGCAATTCGGAACAAAACTGTTATCTGCAAAGTCACGGATATCTAGGGTCATTGATTGGACAGAATCTAATGGTATTAGAGGAAGAAGAAGAGATCAATCACAAAAATGCAGAAAAATTACAAAATAGTTTTTCTGGGGATTCAATGTTGAAAGTTAATCAGAAAGTAAAGAACTATATAAATGTTGAATCAACCAAAATTAGATTTGGGATAGCTAAGTAAATTCTATGAACCCTATTGTGTTAACCAATGCATGAAAAATGTTTTTATTTCACTGAGAAGTTGCTACTATTCTTCCACACAAATGGGACGTCTAAACATGATGGAGGCACTAATAGATTTCCAGTTTCCCTGAATTCCCATTAATTATTGAATTGGAGTGTTTTCAATCCTGCATTTGATAAACTTCAAAACGTCTGTCGCCATCTTAACGACTATGAATTATTAAATCAATATCCTATCAAATAGCGGCATGTTATGCGATCATCAATGTACAACAAGACGCCATGCTAGCGAGGTTAGATTGAACTAATAAACTGTTACTGCAACATTGTTTTTCCTCATCGTTTTTGTCTGAGATGATCCCATACTGTTTACCATTTTCGGGCTCGTTATTTACAAGTCGGTGTCTGGCCAGCAAATTGTGCTTCTCTCGCAGCTCCCACTGACCTCCACGCAGGGTGAAAGTCCTTCAGGAGTCTTCAGTTTATGTCTGCGTGGGCACTCTGTCATACAAATACTGTTGTCATCATTATTGTTCAGCAGGATCACATTGGTCGGGGTGCAGGGGAACCAGCGTGGGGGAACCTGGCACTTTTCGCTGATATAATCAGGGGCTGATATTTTAGATAGTTGAAAATGTATCTCCTATTAAACTCCATGATGTCATACCGTCTACATTGAGCCAATTCATCATGGCGAAATGAAAACGTCTTGCAACACGTGCAACATAAACAGTCTCTTTGAAACTCCTTTGAAAGTCCTGCCGCCCACCATCTTGGTTTAACCCAGTACAGACTTCACTTAACTTCCACCTCCACACAACATGATGAGCTGGGCACATGTTGTCACATGACCGCAGTTGAAGAAATGCATGTCCTCAACTGCTGTCTATTAATATACTTTTTTCTTTTGAGCCGATGTGAAAAGGCAACATTAAGTGGTGGTATGATGAATGTCTATTGGTAGTGAGTTCCAGGTTTGAGAGGCTCAGTAACAAGGCTGGCTGACTAAAGGAGCTTCTCTGTGGGACAATGATATCCACTTGCACGGTGGATCTGGTGAATCTATTACCTTACACAGTGGAGAAGGTTCAACACCACGGAGGATTTTATAGCTCAGACAAGCATCATGGTTCTCTTAGGTCCATTCAGTCAATGTATACTTGATATCCAGACAACGCATGGCCCTAAGAGTTGTATCACCAGCCAGTCTAAGAGTGTGTGGGAGGATCATGGCATGGAAGGAAAGTTTTGCAGCCTGCTAAGATAGTTTCCAATGTATCTGAAGTTGGACTGGTTAAACCTGTTTGTAATGCATGTTTTACTTGCTTTTTAAAAGAAAGATTTGAATCTTTAATAATACCAAGGTATTTACAGTTAGAAGGAAAAACTCCAAGTGGCCTCTGGTCCTGGGTCAGCCGTTTCCCTCTTTGCAAAGACTATGCATACCTTTAGATAGGCAGGGAAAAAGTCAACTAGTCACTCAAGACCAATGAAAATAAGCACAAGACCGAGACAAGCCCAAGAAATCCTGTGTGTTTTTGTCGAGACTGGATTCAAGTACTGGATATACCAACTCACCAGAGGATTGGCGACAAAATAAAAAAGAGAAAAAAGGACTGAGAGGTTGCCAGTTCGATTTCCCCAAACAGCTGGGAAAATATGGGGGAAATTCCAACTTCCCCTCAACATTTCCAATTGTAATGTGTTTGAGCAAGAAAACAAATCCCCCAACTGCTCCGGTGGAACCCCCCTCAGTGGCAGCTCCCAGGTGTGAATGTGTGTAACTGTATGAAAGTGAAGCGGGGCGGGGCGATGCATGCTCAGTGAACCTTCCCCGGGATAAGTGAAGGTTACAAAAATCTATTTCAGGTTGTTGACAAGGCAATGAATGGAACCAAAGTTGTCGGAGGGGGGGGGCAGTTCAGGGTTTGCCACTGGAAGATAAAAATGAACAGCATTGCTTTAGGATTTCTATCAAGTTTAACATGAACAAAAGATGTCAAGACGAGATCGAGGCCTATCAAATGGCAGCGGTGGTGTTCATTCCCCCTTGCAATATAATGTTATTATGTGCTGTTGAAAGTATTTTTTGCTGGGCTGCGGTTTTACTATAAAGTTCAAGTCACTTAGCAAGGTCAATTAAAGCGCTTCATTGAAAGGGGAGAAGCAAAGGGTTGCAGAATGACACGATGTGGAGTGACACAGGAATGGGAAAAGCCAGAGGGCGCATGAATCATACAATATTTAACCGCGGAGCGAACGCACACATGAAAGACACGTGTCAGCTGACGTGTGCATCGAGTTTCTTTTCATTCCTACAAAGCACTTATTTGCAAATTCAAAGTCGTGGTGCATCGTGAGAGAAGGTAATTCAGTGGATTTGCGATCCCTGTGTAGAGAAAATGTCAACGGCGAGTGTTCGATTTCTATCTGCAGCGTTGACTAAATAAGTACAGTCACGAAACTGCGAGGTGCTTTTTGTTTAGGGGCGGTGTGTCAGATTGTGTTTGGGTAAATTTACAACTTAAAAAGGGGCATTAAGTAATCTATGACCTTTTTAAAACCAGTAAAAACCTTACTTACTGCCCCTTTAACTGTTATTATAACTGGAACACTTCTCTCAGGTATGACAGAAAGTGGTGTTGTCTGTCAATATCGCTCCTTTAATTTAGAATTATTTATTAAGAAAAGGGATGCAACATAAACCTCCATCTGATGGACGACAAATACTGTCATCACTCTCTCTCTTTCTCCATCTCTCGTACACACACACAATAACATACACAGTACACAGTCAAAAAACACTACCCACTTTTTTTTCCCCACAGTGCTGGTCCAGGCTGCTTATTTACTTGCATATTAGTGTTATAGGTTCGGCCAGTGGGTGGGTGCCTGCCTAATTAGGCCATAGTATAAATAGAAATGGCTTAGGGAGAGAGAGAAAAAGAGAGAGAGAGGTTGGATCCGAACCACACTGTGTAGTTTCAGCATGGGAACACCCAATTCTCATTCCAAAATTAGTATTTGAAATACTTTTTGACTGTTTCCTTTAGGCTGTGCTCTAAATACTGATGGCACGGAGAATAAAACGATGAGCTCTTGGACCTACAGCGCAGTGTAGATCAAAAACGAGAAAAAAAACAAAACAAACTGAATTTCACCAATTCTGTGTCTGGCATCTGCAAATATAAACAAATGCTTGAAGCATTTCAAAGTGTGTCAAATGGGCAATGTTTGCGAGATACATTTACTTGGTCACACTACATGCTGCTCATAAGACAGTATGTGATAGTTAACAACAACCTTTCAACACGTTCATCTTAATTCACAAAGCAACATTATCTGTTTTTCTATGTCATGTACTAACATGTGTGCATTGTTCTCATATTTTACTGTCATTAAACTTAAAATGTTAATATTTCAACAATAAAAGCACATTTTTTATCTTCCCTGGGCCACCATGGAGAATTTGTACTCAGCTTTCAGTGCCTTGACTGGGAGTAAACGCACAACATCCATTTTAATTTTAGAGTTTGTCAAAATAAGTATTGATATATCGCTGATAGTAGTTGGTATCTGCCATGCACTGTAACCAACGTGGTGTTCTCCATAATGTGCTTGTTCCCTCTAATGTACAATAATGATTTTGTAGACTCATGCAAGCACAGCATCACCAAGGACCATTGCCCCCAACCCAACAACCCAACTAAATGCCAAGTACTTTGCATCACTCCCAAGTTATTGCAGTCAGAGAATGAAAAATAATCAAACCCTGGAACTTGCTGGCATGAAAAAAAAAGGGATATATATGTATTTTTTTTCCCCACGTTTGTTTCAGTGTCTATTTCTCTCTCTCTCATGTTTCCCCCTGGCTGTAAGAGTAAAATTATAAATCATCTCCCCACAGACAAAATTTCATGCTTGATGGGTGAACAACTCCAGCATCTGGTGGGGTCCTGTTTTTCCTCTCCCAGCTTCCCCTGGGCTGATCCAGAACAGGGCCAGCATCCTGCCAAACGTTACACGCGTGGCGCCGAAATGATAAGACAAAAGGGGAAATTAATATTTAGCAGGGCCTTCATGCCCAACCTGTTTCGGCAGGTCTGAAGGCGTCGCATGCGAAATCGCTGCGGTTGGAGTCGTGTCACAAAAACCAAGGTGTGTGTGTGCTCACCTGAAGGAGATTTTCGTCAGTGAGCACACATGGGACCCTGCAGTGTGCCCAAATAAACCTTGTATTTCTTAACAACAAAGCTAATGCCTGATATCAGTTTAATCGCTGTAACTTCGGAGCACGAGAAGATTAACTGGTTGTCCTTATTTGCTCTTGCAGAAAATGCAGTACAAAACCCATATAATGCAGGCAACGTACATCGGTAGGACCTTAGGCAACATATAACAGGTGTTGACACTTTATTACCTGAAAAAAGTCTGTTAGATGGTTGTTTTAGAATCAAAAACAATAGGGAGGAAAACATATGAAAAATATAGCATAAAAAGCAGCTGCAGAATGTAGTGACAATAGTCATTATCGTAGTCATTATCACTTTCTTTTTGTACACCTGAACATGCCTTCTAAAACATATTCTGCAAACAAACGTGTGAGGGAAAGCTTAAACCTGAAACGTATTCCCACAGCAAGTTTTTATGGCAACGATAATTTGTTTTTTTTGATTCATACAAAACAAATTAAACCGCCATCAAAAAAAAACCAAACGACTTCACCCACACTGAGACAAAAATACGATCCCGATCGCACCTGTTGAAGCGGTGGATGCGATGGCAGACATCATTAGGGAAGCTGGGGGTATTCTTCATGCTATTTAGAGGAGCTTGTTAAAGGACCATCACTCACTGGAGAAAAGTGCTGCAATGCAGGAGAAATAATTTGGCTGTGAATATTATTCCCCTACTGCTAGACCAGCGTTTTGGATAAATTAGCTGCCTCAACTTAACTGCTTTTGTATGTTACCAGTGGAGGAGCAGATCGTACATTTTACTGTTTTACCACTGGAGTGTTGTTAATATCCAAATCTGAATAATTCCCTCAGTGGAGAGCGGTTTCATAACTTGAAATTAATTTTTTTTTTTTTCAAACTCCTCAAATCCTAAATTGATCCACCGTATTCATCTGAAAACAAAACTTTTAAGGCTAATAAAGACAGCAAAACTACTTTGTTCTATCGTCTAATTTTGCATCGTCACTACCCCAGATGTCCGTGGATGAAGACAGAACAAACACTGATAACAATAAAGTAGTCCGCCGATGTAGCGGCAACTTTTGACATAGACATATGCTTACCTAACAGGGAAAACAGCTTTTCACAGAAGCGCAGGCATATGGCAGGGTCCTGTTTCAACAACAAGATGCTGTGTCACCTTGCTAGCCACCTGTAGCCAGTGACCAGCGGAGACGGGGGGGGGGGGGATTTAAAGTGATACACACAAACACAGGCAGACATACATATTTCCTTCTGTTTCTATTATCCCAAAGGCCATATGTTTATCTTGTTGACCTTTGCGGTGTCCGACGGCATGTCACACGCTCTGTCACCGCAGCCAGGCGAGCATGAAGAGCAAACGGTGGGGGTCAAGAACACAAAAGCTCTTGAAAAACGTGGCGGCCGCCTCTGTGCTGATGCCATTGATTCCCATGCCTTTGCTCTGTCTCTCTCTGCCTTTTTTCTCTCCTCCTCGATCCCCACTTTTTTTTCATTTCTGATGCCACGCACGTCCCAACAAGCGACAGCGATTTGCATGATGTGATCGGTCTCTGCTTTCCTGCAGCTCTTTAGAAGTGTGTGTCTGTGTGTGTATGTGGTTGTGTGTGCAAGTGTTAGTGCGTGCAGGCTGACTGCCAGCCAGCTTAAGCTGCAAGAGAAGGGTAAAAAAAGGGCTTTGAGCCTATAGATATCTCACAGAGCAATCAGGGAAATATGCCCAAATATATGACAGGCAGAGTATGTCACTTCCCATGCATCTTTAATTCTGTCTGGGGTTTGGGTGTTGTAGCATTGCTGAGTTAAGGTGAGCTGTTTGTTGGAATGAAACTAGGCCATGTCTGCTTGTTGGGGTAGTGCAAACACTTTCACACTTGGCTTATCAACTGAGCAGAGGGATCTAATCAGCAAGGCTGGCTTCCACCAATAAATGTTCAAGGGCATTTCTTTTTTTTCTTTTTTTATCTGAAAAAAATTCCAAATTGGAAACATCCACAGAAGCTGAAGTTATGCTCAGTTATCCCTTATTCATTAAATGGCTATCACAAAAGCCAACAACGGCCAAATGTTCCGATGTATGTCTACCTCGGAGGTATACTGTGATTTTTTTTTTTTTTTTTGAAGCTCCTGTTATTGCTAGATTACAGGGAAAAGAAGTCAGCCGAGACTCTCTTTTTCTCACTATTTTCTTGTTGGGTGTGAAAAATGTAATAACTAGGTTTCAATAATTTATGGCTAAGATCACAAAAGTGCAAACGACTGATCATTGTTAGCGAGCAAATTACTGATACATGGAGAATCTAGCGCTCTAATAGTGCAACATGTATCCCATTACCAGTAATTGTGACAGAGAGATAAGTGCGGAGATAGGTAATGAGAGAGCAGGGGAAAAAAAGAGATCAGTCGACATTTCACCAGTGTTAATTAAACTAAGGAAAACACAGTGTATTAGTTGCGGGTCACAGCAGAAAACGGAAGTAGCTGCTAATTATATGTTTCAGATGTAAACACGCCAGAGCTGTTCGACTTTTAATTGCTTGAAAATTGACTTGATGTATGAGGAGAATTACTTGCGACTTGACTTGGGTTCTGGTGACTTGGACTTGACTTGGACTTGTATCCTGACTTGAAAGTCTTGACAAAAGATCTTGTTGAAAATGTCATTGCTGCGTGTGTGTGCCAAAGGGACTGTCCAGTAGTGCTGCCATGGATACCACACTGAGGATACACATCTGTATTGGACAAAGCAATCAAGGAGTGGGGTTGGGACTTGGTGTTCGACATTTAGACTTGACTTGAGACTCGAGACTTAATGACATGAACTTAACTTGGGACTTGAAACTGACTTGGGACTCGAGCAAAGTTGACTTTGGCACACCTCTGGAGCACACAATGTTAATTTTTACCAGTGGAAAAAGTTTCACAAGTCATTTTTGGAAGCACCCACTACTTTATTGATTGGAATGCAAATTATACATCTAGCTAGATCGACCCCTCATTTTATAAACTGGGAATAAAATGACGGAGTAAATTGCTTGCTCTGCATTTATGATAATCACTTGAGCCTGTAGCCTCTTTGATTATTTAATACATACTGTACATAATCATATATAACCTTAGCAATACACAAAAGATTGTTTATTGTTCCTATTTCTGAGTCTGTTCAACGGTATGCGTTTTGTGCTGTCATGTGATGGAAAATGCTATGGAAAGCAGGGGGGAAAACTACAGATAAATAAATTCCCCAGCTACAATGAGTAGCGCCTTGAAGGAGGGGGTGAGGGGGGGGCATGTCTGTGTTGATTTGTAACATTCGGCAGTGTAATGAAGGATTCCAGTCACAGGCAGCCGGCTTCTCTCTGCCGGGGAGAGCAGGATGCAGTCTGACTAGAAAAGGAGGGATGGGAGGAGACAGAAAGAGAGAGAGAGAAAGAGAGAGAGAGAGAGAGAGATAGGCAATAAGAACCAGGGAGGAATAACTG